>WOVY01001329.1:0-712262 GCA_013436015.1 Rhipicephalus annulatus
TGCAGCCGGAGGGCCCAGCGTGCTAGACGGCCTGACGGATCCCGAAGGTTGATAAGCCAGCACAAAGAATGATGATCCGTAACTACTTGGAAAGGACGACCGTACAGGTATGAGCGGAATCGCTGCACAGCGAAGACGAGTGCAGGCATTCTTGTTCGGTCACAGTGTAATTGCGTTTCCGGCTTACTTAAAGTGCGACTGGCATATGCGATCACGTGTTCCACTTGATTACATCGCTGTATCAGGACTGCACCTATGCCAATGCCGCTTGCGTCGGTGGGAACTTCAGTCGCCGCAGAAGGATCGAAGTGCCGCAGGATAGGCTGCGACGTGAGCAAGAACTTCAGTTGGTTGAAAAGAAGTTTCACAATCAGGAGTCCATTCAAAACTAGGCACCTTGGCGGAGAAGACAGGTCAGTGGAAAGGCAACTTCTGCAAAGGCGGGAATAAAATCGGCGAAAGTAAGAGCAGAGGCCCAAGAAGCTCCGAAGCTCCTTCACTGAGCCAGGTGGTTTAAAAGCTCTAACAGCCGCTGTCTTATTCGGGTCGGGCCTGATGCCATCCTTGTTTGACGAGATGTCCCAGCACCAGTGTTTGTCGAGCTCCGAAATGACACTTCTTTGCATTAAGAACCAAGCCAGCATTTCGAATACATTTCAAAACCAGCCTCTACCCTTTCGTTATGTTCACTGAATGTACGCCCGAAGATAACAACGTCGTCAAGATAACACATACAGATGTTCCACTTCAGGCCGCGCAGAATGGTGTCCATGAATCTTTCAAATGTAGCGGGCGCGTTACATAGACCAAAAGGCATCACGTTAAATTCATATAGTCCATCCGGAGTAACGAAAGCCGTCTTTTCTTTGTCCATTGAATGCACAGGTATTTGCCAATAGCCTGAGCGTAAGTCTATGGACGAAAAGTAGGATGCTGAATGGAGGCAGTCTAGAGCGTCATCAATGCGTGGGAGAGGGTAGACATCTCTCTTTGTGACGGAGTTTAGACGGCGATAGTCCACACAGAATCTCCAGGTACCATCCTTCTTTTTGACTAGAATCACGGGAGCCGCCCAAGGACTCGATGATTCTCGAATGACACCCTTCTGCAGCATATCACGCACTTGTTCATCAATTATCTTGCGCTCAGACGGCGACACTCGGTAGGGTTTCTGGCGGATGGGCTGTGCTGTTCCCGTGTTTATCCTGTGGAGAATCCGAGACGCGGGAATCGAGGGCGCATGGTCATGGGAAAAATCGAAAATCGCCACGTATTTTGACAAAACGTCCAGAAGCATGCGGCGTTTGTCAGTAGTAAGTGACTTGTCGATCATAGGTAAAAGTTTTGAATCGGCCGTAAAAGTATTGGCTGAGGCCCCACCTGGAGCATCACTGAGGGCAGCCACTGCCATCGGTGAGTATGTTTTGAACTTGGCAAGCTTCAGTCCTCCTGGTAGAACCACCGACTCAGCTGAACAGTTTACCGCCCATAGTCCTGTGCGTCCTTGAACGAGTGACACTATGCAATGCGGCACCAATGTGTTCTTCTTAATGCAACTGAGATGAAAGGGCTCCACCAATGCGTCGAACGCCCTGTCATTGTTTTCAATGCGTGAAGAGTATACAGGAACACATACTGCAGAGAATGCCGGCACAATGCTATCTTCACTGACCCGGAGCGCACCGTGCTCCCTGTCTGAATTCTCTAATAGTTCTCCAGGGGCAGCATCACATATGTACACCTCTCCATTTCTACAATCCACAGTGGCGCCACACATTCGAAGGAAGTCAATCCCCAGGATTATGTCGTGTGTGCTCCTTGGAAGAATCGTAAACTCTGTGACAAACACTTGATCACCCAAGCACACTTCTGCGGTACAGACACCAATGGGACACAGCGAGTTACCACCAACGCCACAGAATGTTGTTGCCTTCTCCCACAAAAACATCACCTTTTGTCCTAAACGGTGTTTAAAAGCAGCACTCATAATCGAAACTGTAGCACCAGTGTCCACCAAAGCCATCGTACACACACCATCAACAAAAAATTCTACCTTGTTCTTGAACATCAACACAGACGGGGTATTTCGTTTTGCAGCAAGTCACCAGCGACCTCACCCCCATCGGCCGCACTGTTTAGTTTTCCTGGTGTGGTGACGATGGGCGGCGCCGTGGCGATGGAGACCGGTGGGATCGAGGCGCAGGAGGTGGCGTCACACTTCGATCAGAGGCAGGGGAGTTGTTGCGCCAGTGTCCGTGCCAGAAGCTGCTGCCGGGTCTTGAGTCGGTGGGCCAGTGTCCTTGAAAAGGTGGGACAGCAGGTTTATCGGTCAAGCTTGTCCACTGATCATAGCGTGGTATGCGCGAACGATCGCAATACCTCGATATGTGACCAGTCAGACCACAGTTGTAGCACACAGGCGCAGGACGAGGTCGTCGCCGTTCTTCGAAGTGTTCACGTCTGCGAGCGTTCGCGTAAGCCCGAGATTCAATGAAATCAGTTGTCGGTGGGTGGTATGAGCGTACGGAACGGAAACGTTGAGGGTACTGTGATCGCTCGTAAAAAGCCGGACTTGACTGCTGAATACGCCGAGGCCCTGCAACCTCCGTCGCGTTGACGGATGGATGTTCATAAACTGTAAGCTGTGGGGCAGTGGTGTCCAGCGGGAAATAGGATGGAGACGTGGCAGCTGCCCGTTCACGTGTCATTTCGCCATGTCTGAGTAACTCTTCCCGAACAATTTGGCGGATGGTTGCCGAAAGGTCAACAGTTGAGGCCGCTTCTATGCTGGCTACTGAGGTGACATTTGCCAGACGACCAAACTTAGGCGCTATTCTGCGCTGCTTCAGGGTTTCAAACGTGCGGCAGTGCCGTACAACGTCAGACACTGAAGTCAGGCTTTCCCTGCTAATAAGGAAGTTGTAAACATCTTCTGCAATTCCCTTCAGCAAATGCCCCACCTTGTCCTCTTCCGACATGCTGGAATCGACTTCCCTACACAGCCTCAAAATCTCTTCAGTATACACGGTGCAGGTCTCACCGGATAGCTGGGCCCTCTGTGCAAGACTCTGCTCGGCAAGCTTCTTTTTTGCAGCTGAGTTGCCGAAACACTTCTTGATTTCTTCAACAAAGCGTTCCCATGTTGTCAGAATATCTTCATGGTTCTCATACCAAACGAGGGCAACATCAGTGAGGTAGAAAACAACGCGTGACAGTTGGGAGGCAGCATCCCATTTGTTGCAGTTGCTTACTCGCTTGAAATGTTTGAGCCATGAGTCCACGTCGTCGTTGGCCCTCCCGGAGAAGGTTCGTGGCTCTCTGTGATACGGCCAAGAACTGCTGGGGACTGGTTCCCGAGCTTCTGTTTCGTCAGGCATGATGGCCAAAGAAGGAGGCAGGCCGGCGAGGCGACGACTCCGGCGAAATCCGAGGGGTAGCGGTCCCGTCGTTGGTTCCTATACCCAGCACCTTCCACCACTCTGTTACGACCTCAGTAGGCGTCTGGGGTTTATTGATACACGGTTCGAGGGACGAGCCGTATCGGCGCAGGCAGATGATGATGATCTTCTTCTTCCACCCTCCTTGCTTCTTTTTCCTTCTTCGTCCGGCACATACGTGGCGTAACAATATATATATATATATATATATATATATATATATATATATATATACAAATGAAAAAAAACTCTGTGCAAGCAAAGAGACACTTGACATTCCGGAATAGTATTGATTATCTTTTTCAATTGACACGAAGATTTACACGCGTATAGAGCATTGGTCTTGTGCATGGTAGTCACAATCGTTGTGGCTTCCGAAATTTTCGAGCGCGAGGACGAAGGCACCAAAAAATTGGTGAGTACTCTTGCCTGAACTTTCTTTTCTAAAAAGCGCTCATGTCTTGCAGAGAGTTCCCTTTTGATATTTGGAATACGCCAGCCAGGCAAACATTTCCAGCCAGAGAGGTTGCAACTACAGTTAGCGCTTAATAACTGAGAGAAAGGTGTAGTTAGCGTCTAATTTCTATGGCGTCATTATAGCAAACGTCGTCTATTCTCGTCGTCCTGCAACTCCTGGCGTTAAGCACGTAAAGACCAATGTTGTTGTCAGGAATCGTGCACATGGTTCCCGTGCATGCATCATGCTCCGATCGGTTTTCAGCAGTTCTTTCGGCACGTTAGTAGTATTCAGGCAGTGCACAACTGCAACTGGGAACCATTTCTTCGGCTGCAGTAGCCTTTTCGCCAGTTATTGAGTGTGCACTGGGCCAAGCGTCACTCTTCGAGACAAAAATCATCAAGCGTTACCTTACGGCATTTTGGCGCGGCCATCGAATCTCATAGACGGGCGCTGATTGACACGAACACGAACTATACCCACAAATACGTGCAGGCAGCGTATTTCAAGGAGGCAACTTCGCGTTGTAAAAAAACAACGCACTCAGCAAAGTTCAGACAGTGACCCTGAATGCGAGAAACGAGAACTTTAGCGATGATACATGTCGGCTGGTAATGTCCCGCCTTGAACACTAGCGCTCGTTTCTCTCTTGGCGGAAATATTCGCGGGTATACATTTCCTTCGCTTCGCTTCAAGTGCCGGTAAGGTCACGCTTGCCCAGTATTTTACTCAGCGTGCGAAACGTCTCATGTTTGTAATTGCGCCACAATGGAAGGCTGGTAGTTTCTGTTGCGTTGTGATATCATACCACAAACATGAATGAACGCGAATGAGTTAATGCAAGCAGTGAAGCTCCAGCGACTCGCATCAGCATGCCCGAAACAGACAACCGACAGGTACGGTCGGTACAGCGTATACGTAAACTCGTGTTGCGTGCGCTGGCAGTTCTCGTCGGAGTTTACGTGTTCAGAGAAACTGATTATGGTGCACTATGCTCTGAAGAAGACCAAAGTTCATTCCTGCATCATTAGTGAACCGATCACTCGAGATTTTGTGTGGTGCGAGGCTGCTCCTGTTCACGCCGCCGTAAGTGCTGCAAACAGGAATGCACGTACTAGTTAAAACAGTGTATCAATGACGTATCTATACTGCGCGGTATAATATTCTGTAGAGTTCTGAATTCGTTGACGTAAAAGGAAATGATGGCTGCACGCTTGCAAACAACTGAAGACACATTACGGCAAAGCTATCGTTTCAGAAAGCTGAGGAACAAAATATCCGGAAAAAAAAACGAAAACATTACGCATTTAGTGTGCATATTCAGGTTTTCTAGCGAATATACGCAGAGAACAAGCGATTTATATATGAGTAAGTGTGGCCTGGTACCACGTGCATTTTGCACTGAGGCCAACTGAACATTTCTCAATCCTGATTACCTTGTAGTTGCAGATCGCATGATAAAACCTCTGCGATTGCAATACTTCATTAATATAAAAAGTCACAGTGCAACTGCAAAGTCAACCAAGGTTGCGAGAAAGTGTGCTCGAACAATAACGTATACAGAGCTTAAGATAAGAGTCGATCCCAAGGGCATGCAGTCACAAACATCCACAGTGAGGAATTATTCCCTCCCCAAAGTAAGCAAGACCGAAATGTAATTATGATTGTACTAAAAAATGCTGCGTATGCGTCTCATTTCTATAGTTATAAGTGAAGCCCTCCTTGACTTGTGAAACACACACACACACACACACACACACACACACACGGCAATATTGAAGTTCTTTCTCGCGCAGCGAATGCTGTCACAAGACCTGCGGAAATTTTTTTTGTGCCATTAACCTTTGCTTTCCTTTCCAAGATTTGTTGAGGCGTGGTTTTGGTGTTCACGCCGAATATCGCTCGCACATGCGAGCGTGCGCGTTCGCGCGGCGATAAGTTTTTTTGGCTGGCGGTTTCCGTGGAATCAGGGCTGGGCAGAGATGCTCAGCAAATGTTACCGAATTCAGACATTGACAAACACGCGCTGGGAACTTGAAATGACGATACTGATGTACCATGTCGCTCTTTATGAAAGGGAACACGCGATCACGTGACCTGGTCCCTACAACGACTGCCCACAGTATCTTGCAGTGCTTGTCCGGCGACAATAACTTGGTGTTTTGTTTTTCAATAGATCACGCCAAAAGCCAATGTCTTTTTTTTTTGCAGATGGTTGATGATAGTCCCCTAGGAATTAAGCCACCGCAGAGCGCAGGCCATGCGCTCACGTGTTCCCTTTCATGAAGGACGACAGTGTAAATTTGTGTTTCAACGGGGTATTTTGAAAAAAGTGTCACGCAAAGAAGAAATGAAAGAGTCCCGGAATAAAAATGCAGGAATAGCGATACAAGCATGGAGATACTGAAACACTTTAGTTATGTGGGGTGTTGTGACCGGCGCCGGAGCTGAAGAGGGAGCGGCGCTCCTTTAATCTTCAAACAAGTAACCGAACGACCGGCTGCCTACTGTTAGGACCGGCGCCAGGTCTGACAATGGATCGGCGTTCCTTTTGATGTTCCTTTTTAGTCGCCAAACGGGTTGGCGGCCTGTGTCCGCCATGTATTGTTCCCCCCTGGCCAGAGGGTGCGGCGTCTTGCCGCCACGACACCGTGAGCAGTTCGGGAGACCACAAGTGCAGCTTCTTCTTTGGAAGATGACGGCGGCGGCGGCGGCCGGGAATCGTCCCGCTAATTGAACGAGTCGTTCGGCACCCTTTGAAGCTTGTTTACGGCGGCCCTTTCGATGGATGCAGTCATCAACTCCAGACCCCTCGCCCAGCGACACACCTTGACGGGGGGGGAGCCGCGTTCGTGCCACATGGCCGTGCAGTGACCACGCTTCAATTTTGAACGTTCACGTGGACCGTGCGTGCTCGTCACCCTCGCGGGTAATGTGTGATCCGTGGTTGGACGGTGCCCTCTGTACGCGGTCCCCGATCTAGGGATCTGGGGAGGACAGACCCTTTATAATGAGCCCCCACGGCTCATTCGGTGTGCTTTTTTTTCGAGAAGAGAACCAGGCAGAACAGAGCAGAACCGAGCAGAACCATGTAGAACCAAGCACCATGGAGCGCTATGTTAGGAGTCATGTAGAGGCCTGCCACGTTTGAGGGCTCACCGTGTAGGGAGTTCGCAATGTATATATTGTAAATAAACCCTCTTCAAGTCTCTCTTCCTCCTGCCTCGACAACTTCATCCCGGACCTCCGGTGTCTGGAAACCCCGGTCGCAACAACTGGTTGGCAGCGGTGGGATACGAGTCTGCGACGGAGAGCGACATGTACCGGAGGCCAGCCGAAAGCCCTGGAACTCGGCGGGATCGAAGCAGCGTACCACCACCGCACGTAATGGGGTGAGTGCCTGGCTTTGTGCTTGAGATATATCGAGTCTTTTAGCCTAGATTCGTTAAAAGATAGATATAACCAACAACTGCCTGGCCACTGTGGTTGTTATCTCAGCACAAGGCAGCACTGGATGATTATCTGAGCAAGTACGCTAAAGCAGGAAAGCTTAGATGATTCAATAGGAACAAGTGGTAATGTTTCAAAATTTCTAAGGGTACGTTGCGGGTTAAATTTTAGGATGTTGTAAAAAGCAGGAGTGAAAAATTAACAAGAAAAAGTAGAGAGGGATGTTGGCCACGTAGTGCTACTTGGGTGCTTAAGCTTGTGGTCTCCGCTGTGAGATTTGCCAGGCTTCAATTTCTCTAGACCCAGAATTGAAACGCTGGTGGGTTTGTGTTTTGTCACAGCTGAGCCAAAGCAAAGTAGTCGCCATGGATCTTACGAGATTGACAAGAGAGGACCTGCTGAACCTGTGTTGGGATCTGGAGCTAGATTTTAATGATGATATGCCTGCTTCTAAACGCCGCGAAGTGATTCTCGAAAGCAATAGTGACAATGAGGAAATCGAGCACTTCGGGAATATGTACTTATTGGACCAGGAGGAGGAAGTACAAAGGGCGCAAAGAAAGGAAAGATGGCGCCAGGAGGAATTGGAAGCTGAGCGCAGGCATGAAGAACATATAAAAAGGATGCAGGAATTAGATGAAGAGATAGAAAGGCTTAATTGTGAATTGGTGGCATTGCAGCAGAGTGGTCAATCCATAGATGTAGCGCACGAACGGTGCGATGTAGCGGCGGTGCCATTTAAGACCGAAGCGAAGGCTACAGGTCAGACATCTGTAGATGAAGTGCACGAACGGTGCGACGTAGCGGCGGTGCCGATTAAGGCCGAAGAGAGGGCTACAGGTCAGAAATTTGCAGATGTACCGCACGAACGGTGCGTTTCAGCAGCGGTGCCGTTTAGGGCCGAAGAGAGTGCTGCGGGTCTGATATCTGTAGATATAGCGGCGGTTGCCGTTTGAGGCCAAAGAGAAGGCTAGTGCCTGTAAGGGAATGGAACAGGTTTTAACCCATTCTGAGGGAAAAGAGCTCGCGGTCACAGCAGGGTGTGAGGGTTCCGTGGTGGTGGAAACGAAGTTAAGATTAACAGAGTGTTCCATCGAACCTTGCAGCCCTGTAGACCATGTTGATGAGCGTCAGAGGCGGACGAAAGGCTCCAGGTTTGGCACCAAGGAATGTGCCAAACGGAGAAAGCGTCCGAAAAACAGAAGCGCGGCAAGGCTCGCGATCAGCGCGGCGCGTTTGACGAGGACCTTCAGACGGCGTGGCGGATTTGCGAGAAAAGGCCCGTTGTCTTCTCTGACTGGCTTAAATCGCATGCGTCTGAGCGGCCGGAGAGTAAGGAACAGAAGTGCGCAATCTACGCGGCCGCGGTCTAACGATGAACTGATAGGCAATCATCAGGACTGGGCGCGCGAGATGGCGGAGGAGCATATCGGTGATGAAGAACGTCGGAGTAGGACGAAAGGCTCCCAGGTCCGCACAAAGAAGCGTGCACAGGGGAGAAAGCGTCCGAAGGGCAACAAAAAGGCAAAGCTCGAGATGAGCACAACGCGTTTGAGTAAGGGTTTCAAACGGCGTGGTAAAATCGCGAGAAAAGTGCCGTTGTCATCTCTGACGGGTCTGTATCGTATGCGTCCGAACCGCCGGAAAAGAAAAGCGCATCGTACGCGGCAGTGTTTGAAGGATAGATTGCTAGGCAATTATCCAGACAGTCCGCGCGAAAATCAGATGAGCATGTGGGTGCTGGTGAGCATCAGAGATGGGCGAAAGGCTCCGTAGACGGCACCAAGAGACGTGCAAAACGGAGAAAGCGCCCGTAAAAACAGGCAGGCAAAAATCGCGACGCGTTTGAGGAATGTATTCAAATGGCGGAGCGAAATTTCAAGAAAGTTGCCGTATCGCAAGCGTCCAAGCGGCCAGAGAACAAAGAAAAGAGAAGCGCATTGTGTGCGTAAGTGGTCGAGGGGCAAGAGACCCTTCCGTTGTTCTCGCGGTGCATTGGACGGGGTGCGGGGCAAAAGAGTCGGTGGTTTTCGAGGGGCAGGAAGCGACAGCAAGTCGGCTTCGAGGAACGTCGCGGGGTTCGGTAGCAGGGCGATTGACGCGTGTTGTAGACCCCGCTTCTCGAGAAAATCGTTCCGGGCGCGACCACCGCGAGTTCGACTCAGAGTTGTTGCGAACAGCTGTTAGCCTCTCGGAAAACGTCGACTCGGGACTGTTGAAAGGAACATTTTGTTTGTTTTTGTGATTTTGTAAATAACTCGTTTGTACTTTGTTTTCGTTAGCGCTCTATCATTTTGGTAGCCTATATGCGTTGTATAGATCTATTGGAAGGATAGTGACACGCATTAGAGCGTACAGAATTAGGCGTTTGTCATCGGCACCGGAGTTGGTTTGTATGCGTCCGAGCCGCCGGACAAAACGAAAAAAAAAAAAAAAGCACGTTGGGTAGAAAGGCAGACCCTTTCGTCGCTCTATCGACGGCATGTTTGAATGGACTGCGGGAGTGCGAGGTACTCAGCGAGAGTAAGAACGCAGGTTGTCAGCGCAGAGCTTTGCGGGGGTCGGAGGCGAAGCGAATGGGTTTGCCATTGTTCCATTTCCCGTTCGCCTAGAAAGACCCACAGGACGCGACACCGCGCGTTAGTCCCAAAAAGGAGTAGACATCCGTGAGCTTTTGACGATGGTCATTAGTGGATTTATTTTGTTTTGAAATTTGCTTTTGACTGTTTAAGTTGTTTTGGATTTTAATGTGTTTTTTAAGAATCTCGTCTACCAAATAGTGTTTAGGTAACACATTTTTTGGTTTTGTTCATTTCTTGGGCGTTGTACGTTTAGCTAAGGTAAGCGTTGTGCGATTGCATAAACGACACGCATAGGAGCCTGCGTCATGGTAGATACGTGTAAATGAGCAGGAGCAACGTTATGAACTAATTATGACTGAGCGTAGAGACGCAAAGTTATTGCTTGCGAGATTTTTCAGGATTCATGCGAAACTTTTTTTGTTGTTCATTTAATGTTTTGTTCGCATGTGTCCGGTGTGTAAGAAAAGCTAGCTCGTGAGTTTATATGTATGCTTTGTGAAAGTGGCAACAGCAAGGGAACGGTTAGGTGGTATCTCCTCCAGGCAGGCGCACTGTGATGTGCGTTTGCGGATGTATAATAAAGATGTTCCTAATGCAGGTGCAGCACGGCAGTTATGCTTTCGTCTTCTCAAAAGGAATTGACGACTGGCTTTGGCGGCACTAAATTTCGGGAACTAAAAGATAGCGTGAAGTAAAATGCTTCATTTTATGAGTATGATACCTGGTGGGTTACGGCGGATTACTCACGCAAGCACTCGGGTATGCCACGGTGAGCGCATCACTTGACAATTAGTTTTCTTGAAAGCAGTTTGATGGGAAGATTATTATCGGATCGGGATTAGGAGTTTTGGTGAAACCTCAGAGAAACGTCCCGATTGCTGCTTTGTGTTTGGTAATACTGCTTAAGTAAGGTTGCTTTTGGATAATTTGTCGGACTCGACGTGTCTCAGTGCGGGCAGGGTGCTCTCCCGTGCCTGTGGTGGTGTGTATGAATGCTTTTCCCAGAGGGGAGCCACAAGGAACGAGAGGGAAAGAGTCCTTGGCTGAGCGTCATCAGCAGTGGCCTGGAAGACAGCACTACACAGCGACACTTCGAGCAACCTGTGCAGCTGGTCACCCTCAGGTCGCTTCTCCCACCGGCGGACGAGCTGTTGTGACCGGCGCCGGAGCTGAAGAGGGAGCGGCGCTCCTTTAATCTTCAAACAAGTAACCGAACGACCGGCTGCCTACTGTTAGGACCGGCGCCAGGTCTGACAATGGATCGGCGTTCCTTTTGATGTTCCTTTTTAGTCGCCAAACGGGTTGGCGGCCTGTGTCCGCCATGTATTGTTCCCCCCTGGCCAGAGGGTGCGGCGTCTTGCCGCCACGACACCGTGAGCAGTTCGGGAGACCACAAGTGCAGCTTCTTCTTTGGAAGATGACGGCGGCGGCGGCGGCCGGGAATCGTCCCGCTAATTGAACGAGTCGTTCGGCACCCTTTGAAGCTTGTTTACGGCGGCCCTTTCGATGGATGCAGTCATCAACTCCAGACCCCTCGCCCAGCGACACACCTTGACGGGGGGGGGAGCCGCGTTCGTGCCACATGGCCGTGCAGTGACCACGCTTCAATTTTGAACGTTCACGTGGACCGTGCGTGCTCGTCACCCTCGCGGGTAATGTGTGATCCGTGGTTGGACGGTGCCCTCTGTACGCGGTCCCCGATCTAGGGATCTGGGGAGGACAGACCCTTTATAATGAGCCCCCACGGCTCATTCGGTGTGCTTTTTTTCGAGAAGAGAACCAGGCAGAACAGAGCAGAACCGAGCAGAACCATGTAGAACCAAGCACCATGGAGCGCTATGTTAGGAGTCATGTAGAGGCCTGCCACGTTTGAGGGCTCACCGTGTAGGGAGTTCGCAATGTATATATTGTAAATAAACCCTCTTCAAGTCTCTCTTCCTCCTGCCTCGACAACTTCATCCCGGACCTCCGGTGTCTGGAAACCCCGGTCGCAACAGGGGGCTGATGTTCCGCAAGTACATTAATACGTGCTGAAGAATATCTTAAATAATGTTGCACTGAGTCAAAATTGCAAGTCAACCACAATCGCTTGAATTAGTAACGAAAACCATCTATTTTGCTGAGAAGGTTGCATTCATCACACTTAAATAACCTTAGCTTATCAATTAATCTGTCTTCTAGACAGTGTTTCTGTTTCACCACAAGACTCGCGCAATATATGTTTCTCTACCACTGCACACGAGGACAAGCTTGTGTTGTTACAAATTCCAAAATGCTATAATAAATACTAAAATGCCCGGCCGGCCTTGGAAGAGATATATTTTCGTCTGCGCTACCTCCTCAAGTATACGTATCGTTAGCGGCATATAGGACGCTTTACTGAATTGAACAGTCTGTGTGTATGCCTAACCATTCGCCGATTTTATAACGTGTCACTGACCGACGGCGTGCCTATTCTTGGATTAGCATAAAAAAGACTTCTTTGCTTTCCTCGAAACACATCAGCTCAATAGCAACAAAAAAGTAACGAGATACTCGTCTCCGGCATAGTGTATATGTTTCACCATTCAGATTACAAAATACACTTTAAAATTATCGCGACACAGAAATACATATTGCCAATAGTATATCAATAATTCTAGACACACGAGCACTATCAGGCACGCAGCATTAGTTTGAATTATTTGGTCACACATTATTATCGAAATATCTAGGCGCACCGGCTATGGTGATGGGTCGCGGATCGAATCTCGCGCATAATTAGGTGCGTGTTATTATTTAAACCCATTTGGTCAAAATTTATTGAGTCCGCCACCACGGCGTTCCTCGTAAGGATATCGTGATTTTGAAACCCAAAACCCTAACCATTGTACATTCATACAGGATGATAACAAAGAACACTGTAGACATGGTTTTGGGTACTGATGCGGAACTATCGATGGTAGTATCGATTCTATATGGATAAATGAGTCACTATTGAACTAACGACGGTAGAAGCAACTGTCGATAGCGCTATGGACGGCAAGTTTCATATTACTATGGATAGTAAGCTGCAGGGTGTCCACCGTAACTTTAGCCAGAGTTTAAAAATATGCCAGAACACGTAACTACGACGCAACCAAACGCATGTTGCTCACCGTTGCCTGGAGTTAGTCGGACTAGTTTTTTTTTTGTTTGCAAATATTCTTCAGTTAGATATGCTTAATTAACTAACTTTTGAAGGAAGGAATCTAGATAAAATTTTCAATGAGAAAGCTAACTGTAAATCGGTTTGCAAAACGTCCGAGTAGACAGTCTTGAACTTTACATCCATTACGTAGTAGTGTTTTTCTTCCAATTACAAATACCCGCGAAATACAAAAATACCTCGTGACAAACCCGCTCGTACGCCAGCAGGAAGAAATCCGTTTTATGTGGCGCAACTGCACAGCTTCAAGGTTATATTGTGTTTTTTTTAATTTTCAGAATATGATGTGCCAGACTTAGAAGACGAAAAAAAAGCGAAGAAAGCGAAAGAAGATCTCTAAGCAATAAAAATGAAAGACAATTTAGAACATACTTTTTCTTGGTGCTTCAAACGTCCCCTCCAGCCACACGTACGATTTTGATGCCATTTCTACTTACTAACCTTCATGAAACTAGACACATTAGGTATACTTGCATGAGTATTAATGCAAAAATATTTGAACTCCAAAAAGCTTTTTAATCATTCTAATTCCTCTGCAAGATAACTATACCGGCTGATCTGAACGAATGAAAAACAATAATTGCACTCCTTCCGTATTACGTACGTCCTCGTTTGGGTACATATGTTGAATACTGAAAAAGTCTCAGTAAATTATTTGATCGATTCTCGGCTAATCACCCTGAGTGGGTACGAGCTATGCTTGAGGATTCATTATCATCAGCACCAGCTTGGTTCTGTACTGCTCGCGAGTCATCGACGTCCTCGGCGGCCGTGCTTTATGAAAAAGCCCACGGCTCCTTGGGGTGTCCACGAAGTGCTGCATGCACGCGGGATCCTCAGCGTCTCCATTGGTGGACATGGCAGGCAAGGAGGCGTTTACATTTGACCCTGGCTTCGGGTGCCCCTCTCAGCAGGAGACAATCTACAACTGTGTCCGCCATATTATTGACGGACGTTTCGAAGCCTACAGCGCCGTCGTGCTTGCTTACGGCGAAAATGGATCTGAGAAAACTTGCGCATGATGGGCAAGGGCTGTGATCTGCGTAGTTAATCTTCTCGAGTAGGGAATCGTATCGCGAGCTGTGTGCTACACCTCTACGATGGCAGCGCTGCCCGCCAGCAAGAGGCACGAGACTAAAGCAAACCACCCCCCGACTTCAAGATCAATGTACAGTTTATGGAGCTTTGAATTGAAGAAGCAAGAGGCACGAGACCAAGGCAAACCACCCCCCGACTTCAAGATCAATGTACAGTTTATGGAGCTTTGTAATGAAGAAATCTTCGATTTATTGAGCCATGGCAAAAACTCACAAAAATCAGGAAGGAAATCTGTCATAATTTACGACGACTCTGAGAGAGACATCTAAACTGTTGGTGTTACTGCCAAGGCTGTACATAATGCAAAACAGGTCATGAAGTACCTTGACTCGGGGGCTCTCTCGCGGAAGACTGCCAGCGCTCAGATGAATGAACTGTCTCATGCCATCTTTACACTGCACGTAAAAGAGCAACGAGTGGTCTAACTAAATTTGGAAGATGGCCATTTAGAGGAACAGGAGGAAGACTACTCCTCTTCCAAGGTCAACAAGGAAAGTTCATCGATAAACGAATTTGAAACACTGAACACTAAGTTCCATTGCGTCGATCTGGCTGTCTTAGAACAGCTTAAATGCACCGGTGCCTATGGGGACCAGCCTAAGGAAGAAATCTTCATAAACTGCGGCCTTTTTGATCTTAGAAATTTCATATCCGTCTTAAGTGATGTGTCAAAAAAGGGGCTGCACGTCCTACACAAAGACTCCAAGATTACCAGGCTACTTTAGGATTCCTTAGGAGGAAACAGCCGTACCCTGATGGTCGCCTGCGTCTCTTTTTGCGATCTAGACTTCGTAGAAAGGCTGAACAGCCCGAGACATGCAAATTGGTTTAAGAACATCAAGAATCGGATCACGGTGAACGAAGACAAGTCGAACGATAGGATCACAGCTCTCAGAATAGAGATCCAGGAGCATGCAAGGGAGCTGAAAGAGTGCAAGATGGGCAGACGCTCTGCCGGGGAAAGACGGCACAGAGCCAGTGAACGACAAGTTCTACCAGAACACCATGCTCCAGCCAGAAAACGACAACTTGTGCGCCCGTATGAAGGTCGTCCAAAAAAACTGGATGCTGTTCTGGAAGGCATGGTGGACCCACAGGAACGCTAGCTGCTCGACAAGATGCTGGGCATGGCGATAAATCAGAGTCTGCAGGCAGACTCAAAAGATTGGTAATAAATGAGTGAACAAAGTACTGCCGATGCTGGCTATATTGCAAATCATTTGGTAATATCGCTTATCACCACCCAATGACATATACATACGCATCACTATTGATTATACTAACGACAGTACTAATCCTAATGATACTGCTGATTGCACAGTTGATAACACCTATTGCTTATCGATGGTACTGCTATCGATAGTATAGAACAAACTATAAGTACTGTTGATAGCCCAATTCTCCATAGTTCTGCATCACTAATTCATGCACAAATATCACCTCAGCATTTTTTCTTTTATTTTGGTTGTCTGCGCCAAAAATATAATTGTATTGATGCATATGCGTATCTTTCTATATGAATACCTGAAGCCGTTTTGCCGGCCGTGCATTTGGGGATCGACGTCTCAAGTGACATGTGTGTTGGACTTGTAATTTACGAGCACAAATGTTATGATTAGAAATGTTCTTTAGTATAGCCGGCAGTCTGCAAAATTCGTCTAGGAGCATTTTTTTATCTAGTGGGCGGAGTCCAATTCGTGTAATATATGTACCTATAAATGATTACAACTTTAGAAATCAGCGACAATTGCTCCTCAAAGGCGGATGCACACGAGCGTGTACTATGGGCGTGTGCTTCAGGCTGACGTCACGAGCCGGACGGCCGTTGGCCCCGCCTGCAGATAATGTTGCTGGGAGCAACAGAGGGACAATTTTTTTATTCCCTAAGGTGATAGGTTGCACTGCTTCGGTCATCTGGGCCTGGCATCCTCTGACATCTCCAGTTGTAGCCGCTGTTGCGGGTCGGGGCCTCCCCAACAGGTCCCCACTGACGTGGGTTGCCCAGAAGTCAGGATGACGTCGGACCCAGATTCCTTTGATAGCTCGAAGTCACTCTGGGAGAAGAAACGATGCTGATAAGTAGAAAAAACGAAAAACAAACAGGTTTAAAGGCACTATTTACAATTATTCACAGCATAAGAGATCAACAAGAGATCAACCAGCATAAGAGAGCAAACCATAAGTGTGGAAGATGAACCATTACACCACGGTTCAGAGTGCTTTTCTGCACTTTGAATCGTCGTTTTAAACTATCCTGGGCTCCTTCTTTTTGATTGAAACACCCATCACACACATGACGCCACTTACCATAGCATCAGCCAATAACACACAGCCGCCGAATAGTCAGTACACATGCTGATGTTATGTTCCTTCGATCAGTTTAACTGAAGAGAGGGGAAGTGGTCTCCTTTACGAAACAAGTTGGTGGATGAGTGCTTCCTGCTGCTTTTCTCCGTGCTCTCTACCAGGATCCAGAAATTATGATGATGATGGCCTAAAAGCATGGCTCACACCCACTCTGGGTCATCGGCCTAAAAACGAGTATTTATATGAAGGGGTTCACATTAAACTTTTAAATCTAATTATTCATTATATGGTTAGAAGTCAAATTTTACTAATTGAGAGATTTTCGATCGAAACCACCTCGATTCGAATATAAACCTTTCTAACAGCACAACAGGTATCCCGGTCACAATGACCTGATGAGAAGGCTTCCAAGGAGAGAACATTAGAAATAATAAAATCCAATCTTATTTGATCAAAAGCCACTTTATGGCAGTCCTTCTTGCCCCGCCGTGGTGGTCCAGTGGCTACTTGGCTGCTGAGCCGCCGGTTGCGGGATTGAATCCCGGCTGCCGCAGCTGCATTTTCGATGGAGGTGCAAATGCTTTAAGCCCGTTTGCTCAAATTTGGGTGCATGTGTCTATCGAAAATTTGTCCAATGATGGGCATGATGAGACACACCACGCACCATCTTTGTGGATCAAGGTAATGGGAGTGATGAACCGATGGTGAACAGTGGGAGCGATGGACAGGCCACTCACCAGGTTTGACGATTTTGAGCTGACAAGCGCAATGCGTAGACGAGGCGTTCATGATCACGTCTGCCAAAATTTGCAACGGTACGTGACGCGGAAAAGATGAGCACTGCTCCCCCTCCACTCAACTAGCACGCGCCTAAAGAATGAGGGCAAGACGTGCGCGTATGAATGGCCCTAGGTACACGCAATGCAGTGACGTTGGTCCTCTACGTAGACGAATGGGACATGGTGGACCACGAGAGTGGTGGACAGATAGCGGGCATAATGAGCCGATGTTTGAGAATTATGGTAATGGCTGGTGCTGGACAGATGGTGGGCGAAAGGTGAACATATGGGGGGCGATGCGAGTGGTGGGCAGATGACGGGTGGACGACCCTAGGTGTATGCCAGGGGTGGGCTGGTAGATAATGATGAGCGTTGGAAGCTAGATTCATGAATTGATTAAAAATATTGCACTTCACAAGCTCACTACAGATTACCTCCTACTAATGATTTTAACAAGCTTTCTTGTCTGACATCTATGTGTGGGCAAGCATGCAGCCACATGTAGCTGCAGCACAAAATAATGATGTTTCTTGGGAAAAAAAATTTGTTTATTTGTTCATTTGGCTGTGGTGCCTAACATACGGCCTGCTGACTTGGGTCATAAAGGAACTTCTTGGGAGCATGCAGATGACAATGAAGCAGTTTTCTTGTAGTGGCACAGCTGGCCCCATGTGGCGTGCTTGAAGTACATTTCCAGACATGCTATAACAAAATACAATAAAACAAATGAACTGCTTTTGCTGAAAACTGGAGCAATAACACAAAGTAAACCAGCCGCAATCAGTTTAACCAAAGATTAAAAAAATCCCTGACATAAAAATTGAACCATGGAACACTTTTCAATGATTTTCAGTTTGAGAAATTAGCCAAGATAATTGCAATTGCTTATAAAGTAAGCATAGGTGCTCATTTAGGTTTGCGACATAGAACTGGTATGGGTACACCGAGCACTGCAAGTGCGCTGATATTTTTCTTTGGCATGCAAACACAGACAAAAGAGAGAAGTGTCATCAACGAAAATGGCAATAAATGAGAAGACGTACAGTAGCGGAAAATAAAGTGGACACAAATACCTTCAAAGTAAGACTTATTGATCCCGCACATTAGGGGCTTAACGTGAAAGAACAGTTAAGGACATGACTTTTTCTTAGGGCATGTTAACTGACAGCTGGCTCACACATGCCCTTCCACTACTATTCAATATGCCAGGCCCGTATCACCACACATTTCACTTTTCTACACTTTTAGAAAACTGCATTCATTCAATGTGTACAAACCACGAAAATATGGCTCTTATTATATGAAAAATAACGAAGGAAGTAGTTAAGGGGACTGTAAAGATTGAACTGTTTATTCATAATACAGGCAAAAACATGTCCAGCAAGGTCGAGACCATACCAATTTAATAATACCTGTGATCAAGAACTTGCTCTCTGCGTGCGAAAGAGACAATGAAGTAACAATAAGTGGTATGAATCGCAGTGTCTCCGCTTCTACTGAAAATCTGTATCTTTGGTATGTTGGGTTTAACGTCTCAAAACTACCATATGATTATGAGAGACGTCGTAGTGGAGGGCTCCGGAAATTTCGACCACCTCGGGTTCTCTAACGTGCACCCAAGTCTGAGCACACGGGCCTACAGAATTTTCGCCTCCATCGAAAATGCAGCCGCCGCAGCCCAGATTCGATCCCACGACGTGTAGGTCAGAAGCCGATTACCTTAGCCACTAGACCACCGCGGCGGAGCAAAATCTGTATCTTATGCAGGTGCGGCTCACAATATCATGAATTGCACTGAGCCAGCAAATATGCCCCATCTTCACACGTTAGCAAAGCGTGATGTTCCTATGTGTGCTCATTTACGTACCATCCTATCTGGGTGACATGTCTTGCCACAGAATATCATAGGTTCATGAACACCTGTGGCACATTTTGTGCAGAATATGGCATGTTTCTTGCAGTAACCACATTTGTTGCTGTGATCAGATAATAATATAATATCTGATGGCAGCAACATAAATAGGCAACTTCCGCTTCCCTCTGCACCCTTCTAAAGAAACAATCTGCAAGCAATGTCTGTTTGCAACCTTCTTTAGCTTGTGTACAACCAGGAGCAAATAAGGCTCAAGCACAGCCTTCACGGTTAACAACTCCTGCTGAGTGCGAGAGGGAAACCAGCCATGCATAACTGATCCAAATGGTTTTAAAAAGACTTCAGCATACCTCATTTGTGCATGAACTTGCAAGTGCATACTAAAAGAGACACTAAAGTCGAATAACAATTTACGTCAGAGTGAAAGCTCAATGTATGACAACATCTAAAACGACAATATTATCAACAGCAGTGCCCTACTTACCGGGAAATTCAGGTAAATGCACAAGAACAGAACCGACACAGTAGGGCATTTTCAAAATGACCCCGATGACATAAGACTGACCGCCTACACTTAATTACTAGTAATTGATCTAACTACACTAAATAAAGAACCTTCCAAAGAACAGGAGACGTAATGAAATACTGCTTGTTCATTTTTGTTTGATCCACGAAAAAAAAGAACTGCCGGACATTATTATAGGGAATGACGCAAGTGCTTAAAAATTCAATTTTCGCGTGGTTACACGGGACAGCTGGTGGCATCTAGCGGGACGCAGTTGAAACAAAAGCGTCTACAATCTCGAAGCCAACGGCGAGAAAACGATCAATGGCCGATGTTGCTGCTCTGGCTCCCACTGCTTTTAGTCTGCTCCTACTAGCACAATAAAGACGGGCAACGTTGTGCCCAGCAACAGTGACTTGAGATGGTCCGGTCGGTCCGCTTCTTGACGCGAGTAACAAGTGCGCTAACCTGATGCAGAGCACTAAAACGTATTTTTTTCAAAAAATAGGCACTTCCTTGGCCCAAAAGTAACACTACCAGGTTTCTGGACGGCAATTTGAACAATCAACGTCGACATAATACATGGTTTAGTGTCTCTTTAAAACAAGTCACATAGCAGCAATCCCTTTGCTCACCTAGGTGAGTAAAGCCAGCAGGTGTGACAGCTCTATAGGATAATGTTCAAATCCAAAAATTCACAAGGAGTTACAAGCTGTGAACTTATGTGCTAAGAGCACTAACTTCCGAGCTAGCAAATACACAGAGAGACTACTTGTAATGGGCTGATATGTAGCAGTGGTTAGTTGCTTTTATATACTGAAACAAGATCATCAGCATATCTAAATCTTTCAATACCTCTGCCATTAAAATGTTGCTGGAAGGCATGGTTAATAAAATGTAAGAACAAATTGCCAAAAAAACACGGGTGACACAAGAGCCCATGCAAATACTTTGATTGGACATAAAAGCTTCAATATCACGGCAGCACAACTTCAGAAGGCAACACTACCACTCTCCTCTATGCTGCTTCTTAATCAGAAAAACACTTCACTGCACAGGAAAAAATAAAGTAGGCCCTCAACATCAACTCAGAACAAGTATATACCCTATCAAAAAGTCCAATTAGGCGGGTGACAGAGGGGGCATTTTCAGTCCTAACCTAGTCTTTTATGGTAACAGAGCTTAGCTCTTTTAATAAAAACTGACTAAGCCCATTCTACCATGTACCTCATTCACTGACAATCGTCGTAAAAGGAACAACTGGCTTGTGCATCTTGATCATGAAGCACAAACAAAAGCACTGTTCTTCCTAGCTGCATTAAAGTGTGCAAGGTTCACAACATCAAGTTTTTACACAGGGCCAATGCATTACATTACTCTTTTCTCGCTGGATTTTTCCTCAAAAAAGTTCTTGCAGACTTCCTGCTTTGCCTTGAAATTGTACGAATCTGCGTCTATTGCCACAAAGCCAATGCTTTTATCCATTTGAAGCGCAAGAAATTATTGCACATGAACCATAACAGGTGCCATAAAATCTGCGATATAAAATGAACGGTCCTTCCCCAGTTATCGAACTTTTATGCCCTCTTGTAGAAGCCAACCCCAACTTTCACATGTCCTTATTCAAACACTTACTGGTTCATACTAAGTAATTTGCGAGCTATCATAGATGATTTGTAGCTAAATTTTGAATCTTTGTTGAGTACATGGCATAGATTTTCTGGAACGGGAACATTTTTCAGCATGTTGTTTAATGCCCAAGAGCCTCCTTGTAACGCCCGAGAAGGCCTCGTTATGCTAGGAAATGATCCAATTTCAGAAATTATAAACTGTGTACTCATCAAAGGTCCAAAATGTAGCCGCAAAATCTTTGCCAGCTTGCGAATTACCGGCATTGTATTGATGAGTAGCCAGAAAAGCCGATGTTGAAGTAAAGCATCGCTGCTTAAAAGAACGCGTAGAAACATTAGCAAGAACCAGGAAAAATCTTACATTTTATGTCACAAGGATCCTGTCGCAGCTGTGGTGTCATTGTACAAGCAAAAAAGTTTCTTAGAGCTTCAAAACTGGCGTTGTGGCAAAGATGCAGATTCGTACAATTTCATGACACGACGGGCGTGATACCTCAAGATAAAAGCCAGTGAAACAAGAGCGAAAAGCAAGGCAGTGGATCTGTGTAAAACATGGAACCTGCAGAACTTGCGCTATCTATTGCGGCTACCAAGAATAAGCCCTTTCTCTGTTCTTCATGGCCAAGACGCATAAATAGAACATCCTTTGAGGACGATTGTGAGTGAAAAAGATATGTCGTAGATTGTGATTAGTCTTTTTTATGAAGCAGCTCAGCTGTTGTCATGAAAAACCAATTTCTGACTGATAATTTCTCGTATATCACCTACTTTCTTTAAACAAATTTCTCGATAGGGTACTTGTTCTCACAATTGATGTTGACCACCTATCTTAAGGGGAGACACTCCCCGAAAAACTTTTTTTTATAATTTGTGCTAGACTTGAAATTCAGCTAATTAGAGAGTTCTTTATGTAGATTTCAAATCTACAATTAGTTTTTGTGTAACTGATATACTTATTGAGTTATATTATACTAAATGACAAATAATAGCTGTCTGTAAGGGCACATTTTCATGTAGTAAACTTTCACAAACAGTATCGTGCTATGGTTTATTTAGCTCTTTGTAGATCATAGAGTTCCGTTATATAGCAAGTAAACGTGTACAGTTTCTGGAAAGTGCTAAAAATATTATGACATTTTAACCACTGTTTCTCTCAGTTACCTGGAACATAACCTTGTTTTATTGTAATTACTACTGAGAGATAGCGCAATTTGAAGTAGATATCAGCACTTTACATACTTTTAAGAGTAGGTACACCAAACTTCGTTAGTATGCGCCGATTCTAAGTGTACGAAACATTTCCCGGAAAACATGCAAGCTTCCAAAAATTTGAAAATTAGAAAATGAGGCTTGAAAGTTACAAAAGCATGTATTCTTGAAAATTAAATTGTTACGATGTGATTCTTCGATCACACACTGAATAGCAGCCTTTACGGAAAGCACACAAAGTGTTCAGAGCCCTCCCGCACTGTAGCTTGGCCCTTCACGGCTCTTACGGTTGGTCTCCTTGGTGCGAGCCCTTTTTACTACACTCCGGCGGTGTGCCCTTGCTTCTGCATGAGCTTCAAGTTCATTTCCTTTACGCGCAGGTCATCGTAACGGTCAGTGTACGTGGCCAACTCTTCTGGGGGAAGTACTCAAATCTCTTGTAGGACATGCTCAAAGCTAGCAGGCCTTTATTATACCACAGCACTGAATTGGCTGTGACTGTCTCTACAGATGTCAAAGTTAGAAATTTTGTTTTCGGACACAGAAGCCGTATTTTCCTGTTGAGTGATTCGGCTGCGTTTTGCGTCTTTTCATGGAGGCACCGAGCAAGGAGCCTCTCGTAAGCAATACCTGTGTCACACGGGCACTTTTAAACGCGATCAGTGTGGATCCAGATTAACCAGGATCCAGATTAGGTGCTGCTACACGGTCACTTTTAATCACGATCAGGCGTGATTGGGATCAAGACTATCGCGATCTGCGATCTGCCTGAGAGATCGCGATTTTGCTGCCGTCTGCACTCCTTAGCTGAGCTTGTTGAAAGCATAATAAACAAGAAAATCGAGCATAGTTCGATAAAACGCTTTAAAACAGCTAAGCGTTTATAAAAAAGAAAATTCTAAACTGTTTAAATTGAAACTACATTTAAAGTATTGCATATTTTAGGATTCGCATCCACCGCATGTAGTTACGGGAGAAGCAGACAGCAAGCAGACAAGAACAGTCGACCGTTGCCTTCAGCACTTAGTTCAACTCTCGCTCCGTCGGAGCTGTTGGAGCACCAAGAAGCAAACTGATTATGAGTGTCGGAAGCCGATCGACGTCGCAACGCACGCGCATTTCGTGGTGCGCGTACGTGATGCGCGTGTGTAATTGACCGCTGGCAGGAGCGACTGGAACAGACTTGAGGCCTCAAAAGCGAAACACTGGCACGTACGAGATCGGCACTTCGCTGCGACTACATGGCTACGAGCGCGGGTCATCAGAAAAAATGCGAAGGTTAAAAATCTCACACAGATATTCAGATAAGTGTTAGGAAAACTTTATTGAGTGATGGATTTATGAAGTTACTATCGCAATGGCCTGCAAAGTTCTTGACGTTCGAGCAGTTCTTGCACGAATAACATTGTTCTTAAAGGGCTCTATAGATATATCGTACGTCGAGTTTTGTCAGTAGCATGTTTTACGGCACGCAAATGCCACCTGGGGCATTTTATCTGACCCAAGCTCGAACCGGATTGGCTAAAGTTGATCACGATCAAGAGAGTAAGTCATAAAGAGAGTAAGCCATAAAGTTGATCACGATCAAGAGAAATCATCCGGATCACCCTTATCACAATTAAAAGTGCCAGTGTGACACCGGTATAAGACGCTTATAAATAGGCATAATTGCCAAGCCTTTGCTTTAGTCAACAAGGGAATGTGGCCTGGTGTAGGCTCCCTCAGTGCTTCAGCACGCCTATGCTTACACCATGAGTCTGGTCCAGCAGGGCAAAATTTATGGCTACTAGCTCCATCACTGGTGCAAGAATGAAAATAGGAGGCCCATAAAGCAGTGTAGATGCTGCGGACACTGCCCTTGTTATTTGTTATAGCTATTTGATAATATGTCTGCAGCTTCTGAATGGCTGTGACTTTTAGATTTTCCCCTTGTGGCAGTCGTGTTGCCATTTTTCGCAAAGCAGTGCCTAGGCATTTTGAGACGTGGTTGGTGCACTCTTCTTTTTTGATGACAGTATTGCTATACACCTTTGCCTCACAGGCAGCAGTGTAGGCCTTGCTGTCGCCATCACTCAAAAAATTTGTGAAGTGCAGTGCGGCATTGCATAACAATATCCTCTGCCATATGCGCACTGCTGCTTCAGATTCCAATGCATGGGATGAACATTCTGTGTTTTTCACATACAGGATAGGGGAAGGCTTCCCATATTTCTTCATCACCACCTCTGTCCTTGTGTATACTGCAAGTGAGGCAGTAATTCGATTTTCTCCTTGTGGCAGTGGTGTTGCCATTTTTCGCAAAGAAGTGCCTAGCCGTTTTGAGACATGGTTAGTGCACTCTTTTTTTTTGATGACAGTATTGCCATACACCTTTGCCTCACAGGCAGCAGTGTAGGCCTTGCTGTCGCCATCACTCAAAAAATTTGTGAAGTGCAGTGCGGTATTGCATAACAATATCCTCTGCCATATGCGCATTGCTGCTTCAGATTCCAATGCATGGGATGAACACTCTGTGTTTTTCACATACAGGATGGGGGAAGGCTTCCCATATTTCTTCATCACCACCTCTGTCCTTGTGTATACTGCAAGTGAGGCAGTAATTCGATTTTCCCCTTGTGGCAGTGGTGTTGCCATTTTTCGCAAAGAAGTGCCTAGGCGTTTTGAGACGTGGTTGGTGCACTCTTTTTTTCGATAACAGTATTGCCATACACCTTTGTTGCCATATGCGCACTGCTGCTTCAGATTCTATAGCATGGGATAAACACTCTGTGTTTTTCACATACAGGATGGGGGAAGGCTTCCCATATTTCTTCATCACCACCTCTGTCCTTGTGTATACTGCAAGCGAGGCAGTACTTCGAAAGGATCTCAAAGTCGAGGCAAAGACCTGAGTCCAGGGACACAGCTGTGCCCACTCCGTTGTGGCTTTTATGGCCCGTTTTTTTGCCAAGTGCCGTGCAACATGACTGGCACATCGCCGTCGCCGACGGCGTCCTTTGTGATCTTTCATGCTTCTTCCAAGTTTTGCCTAACAGCCTTCACAGCAGCACAATGGAGCTTCTTGGCAATACCATTAAATGTCTTCTAATGTATCGATTTTGGCAGGCCGATGATGGCACAAAATCGAGAAAGCTGGTCATGTCCTGTACTTATCGCACGCGCTGCCAAAACAGCCTGCACGTTTATGGCGAAGCCGTCGCGCGAGCTCCCGCTGTCATAGCGAATGTTCGCGCTAGGGTCACCGCACTCGTCGACCAAGTTGATCCACTTCGATGTATGCGTAGACGAAAGCACAGACTCCGGGCACTCAGTATTAGCGCAACATAGCTCTCAGAAGGAAGAAAGTCCTTTGCGTTTCTCGGCTACTTCTCGGACGGCGAGTTTCCGTTCGCGGGAAGTCAGGCATGCCGAACATGCCATCAGTGCTGTGAATGCGCCGATCTCGCACAGCAACGTGCTAGCAGCATAAGCACCAGTCGACCGTGCCTCACTTTTGAAGAATTCCATCGTCTTCTGTGATGCGCTGACGAACTAAGCAGCAGCGTCGATTTCAGAAACGTCGTGGTTGCCGATGTCGTGGTGACCGAAGTCAGCAGTAGGCCTAACCGGAGCATCGCGGGCGTCGTTCATGGCTGTCGTTCTTCGGAGTGCCTTAGGTCGTTTTCCTCGGTACTTGTGCGGAATTCTGTATTTTCGGACGTCTGAACTGCTCTTTTTCGGGCTTGTCATCTCAAGAAAACGCGGAGTGAACACCGAAAACTGCTGCTAGCAAAAACGCGCAGTGGCGGTGATACGGCTTCTCTACAGGTAAAGAGCGCCGCCTGCGCCGCCGTCATATGGCGGCGCCACGTTGGTTGGCGCAATTAAAAACACGTTACGGTCGCGACTTCTTTCTTGTTATTCTTTTATTCTTTGAGAACATACGAGACAATTGGTAATAGAATCTTGGAGGAAAGGGGTGACTCTGCACGTCCCGATGATTGCAAATGGCGGGCGGCGCTGCCTGACCGCGTCACACAAACGGCGCGATTTTTTGCGACTTTCGTTGAATTCTGGAGTCACCGGCGCTCACTTAGGCGCATTTTTGGGTGGCTTCTCGTGCAAACTGCAGCTTGATATTTACAGAAATAAAGGTTCGTATACCAAACATGACAATACAAAGTAAATTAAATAAGTGATTCTATTTAAGAAAACCGCGACTTTTCAACCCGCATCTCCTCTTAATGTGCTCCGTACAATGAACTGTTTTCCTGCCCAAGAAGTTGCCTAAATAAAATGGTGGTCTTGCTTTCCAGAGTGTCGCAGACATGATTGTAGATTCTCAAGCTTTTGGAGAAAGTCCATCAGTTTCAACGTAGATTCTCATGTCCAAAGCATTAGCATGGGCTATTTGTGTCGCTGATATGGTGTGCAGTTTGTTCTTATTTCTATTAACTATGCCTCGCAACGCCATTTCAATGGTGGGAAAATGTGAATGTTTTCAGCTATATTGACATTTTTTTATTGCAGAGGAATCGACCACCCCTACATATCACACTGTTAACAATGCTTTTGTGGCCTTTTGCTGCCTCTCGAAGAGATTGGTGTTCGCACACGAGTTGCTGGGTTGCGGCTAGTTGATATTTATAAGCTTACACATTGCCTTACAGAGCCGTGACACCTGTAGGCATTACCTAGGTCTACAAAAAGATTGCTGCCATACAAGACATCGCATTTAGCAACAGTAAAAAGGAATGCTGCTCAACATAACCACCAGTCTGCACTTGAAAAGTAATGCTGAAACAGCATACAGAAAGCTACTAATTAAATTGATTAGAAATAAAATTGGCTCCCCTCACATGCTCCTTATCGTCGTCGCCAAGTACTTCTTCCAGAAGTTCCAAAGTGAACACCACGGTTCTTGGGTAGAACTGGAGTGGATAAAGATGAGGCCTCAGCTCGTGCCTTAGATGCACCGGACT
This sequence comes from Rhipicephalus annulatus, assembly GCA_013436015.1. Classification (NCBI taxonomy): domain Eukaryota; kingdom Metazoa; phylum Arthropoda; class Arachnida; order Ixodida; family Ixodidae; genus Rhipicephalus; species Rhipicephalus annulatus. The sequence continues at coordinate 27,477 of WOVY01001329.1, forward strand.
GCACATAACCTAAAAAAAAAAAAGGTTACAAGCAGACACAGCATGTCAATTGTCTTTTCTCGGCCGGGGTAGCTGTCTCAGCTATGCCCACCTATACTATCTCATGGGAGCAACAAAAATGGTTGTGATGAAAAGCACACCGAATGGTGTGCAAACTTTGGCACCAGTGCTCACGCATTTCTGCTATCTTGCGGAGAGATGCGTGTCAGTCAGGTGGGAAGATGCATGAATGACAGAGCACTGGAACAAAGGCTTTCAATAAAGGACATAGAACACGTCCACATTTGCGAGTCGCTGTAATTCACAGTGTGAGCTGTGGCTGAATAAGGTTCACACTTTCATTAACAGCAGGGACATCACGGTTCATTAAATCTTTTAGGCATTTCATATAAATGCATGGGGTTCCTTATGTATCAGTAATACTTTCCTGTTTCTCTCCCAGGTGGAAAGCAAGTTTTTATACCACAGGTTGTTATAAGAGTAGTATGGCTCGATGTGTGCCCAGCTTGCTGCGCATTTCTGTGCTTATAGTATATATTTCATTGCAGTATAAGATGAATAAACATTAAAAAAATAATGCTCCTTTCGACCCGTTCCCTCAATAGTTCTTCACGCAAAAACAGCCCTACTTTTATGGCTTTTACATGACCATGGACCAATCAGCCAAGCAAAGTGTGCTGCTGACCGCATTCATGAATTTCTTTGTACATTTACACTTCCAACTATGCAAGCATAGATTATGTAGTAAACCTCCAGTTGATGACTCTTGATCTTCCTTATAAATTTAGATGCGCATTTGCCCAATGAAGCAGCAATAGCTCAGGGCACCTTTATACCACACTTCTACACAATCACCGAATTTGTGAGTGTATTCTACGAAATGTAGTGATATCAAAGCCCTTGAATACCTTTACTGGTCATGAAGCTTCGACAAAAGTTTGATATAGTGACAGGAGCAACCTCTCGGGGCGCCCTCGCCCACGACGGTGAATCGGAGTGGCCGCGGCACTGCAATTGTACGGCACGCGCAGGAGTGGTGAAACTGTAATAAATGTAGCCATGAAGGAAATTCAGAACATATCTAAGAGAGTGAAATTTAGTCGAATAAGGCCTTAAAGCTAGAAATTCGACGGCATGCCGATTCCACTGTCAGATATGCTGCCGTTATAAGAGCATGCTTATTTTTTTTCTTGAAGCATCTAGTGAACAATTGTGTAAAGTCAAGAGTTCTACAATGACGCTGCTGGTTTTCAGCATGTCATGGAAGTGCAGTGGTTGCAACTTTTGACAGTGCATATCCAACATTCTAGGTCATATATACATTCGGTGTTTCTATATACTGTAATGAATCTGAATAACAGACGCTCTGCTGGTAATGAAGAAGACGATGATGATCGGTGGCTGTAGTAGTAGCTCGTGCACGCCGCTCGTCATTAGCCAGACCTGCCTGATAAAGGACATTTTGCCAAGCTGCGTCTGAGCCTTTCTCGACGTACAACACCTCTATTTTAAGTTGGCGATGGAGGCAGTACCTGCGTGACCTGTGTCTCAATGACCTGGCGTAGACTTGGGTCTAACAAGGTCACTGGCTCGGATGCTTCGGCCACAAAAGAAAGTTGACGCGCAACTTCTTCACGAATGAATTCTTTGATGTGGGGCAGTAAGACGGTGTGATGAGCAGCGACATCGTGCACGAGGGCGGGAACTTCAGCTGTACCTTCAGCGGCCCTGCGCGTCGAGACACGCTGCTTACGTAACTCATCGTACTCCTGACAGAGCTGGACAACATCGGTGACGGTCTGTGGATTCCTAGCGCCGAGCATCTGGAAGGTATTGTCGTCAACTCCTTTGATGATGTGCTTGATTTTGTCGCGTTCGGTTAGAGATTCATCGACGCGCTTGCAAAGAGACAAGACATCTTCAATGTAACTTGCAAAGGTCTCCTCCCTGCGCTGGACTCAACTACGGAGACGCTGTTCTCCGCGAAACCAGCGCACGGCGGGAGGACCGAAGACCGCGGCAATGGTGGTCTTGAAGGCGGACCAGTTGGTGATTTTGCCTTCGTGGTTCTTGAACTAAAGGCTGGCCACATCAGTGAAGTAAAAGCGCACGTTTGTGAGCTGGTCGCAGGCGTTCTACTAGTTGGAAGCGCTTACGATTTCGTACTCGACGAGCCAGTCCTCGACGTCTTGTTCGCCGTTACCGCGAAAAATTGGTGGCTCGCGTTGCCGAGGAACGCCAGTACAGTAGACTGTCGTTGGTAAGGCAGCTTGACAATGGTAAGGAGCAGTCATGGTGAACGGTGAGGGTAGCGTCCAATTGCGAAATTCCAGGTTGATGGCTACCCCGGCACCTCCACCATTTAAAATAGAGGTGTACGTCGAGAAAGGTTCAGACGCAGCTTGGCAAAAGTGCTTTATCAGGCAGGTCTGGCTAATGGCGAGCGGCGTGCACGAGCTACTAATACAGCCACCGATCGTCATCGTCTTTTTCATTACCAGCAGAGCGTCCGTTATTCAGATTCATTACAATACAAAGATATATATACTAAAATCGTCTCCCAGTTACTACACCAACTGCCTGTTTGAATAAATCAGTGCTTTTAATTAGACAAGTGATGAGAATCAAGCATTATTTCATATATGTGTATTGTTTAGCAATAATTTAAAACTTTAGTGCCATAGCGCATTCTAAGTTTGGTTGGCCTAGCTATGTAGTTTCTCTGTCCTATACATTGCTGTGCAGCTTACTCATGCTGTGTTTTTTCTCTCTTTTTTTTATTATTTTTACTCTAAAGGCAAAAAAGTCAGCACTGACATTGTAAGAATTTGACATTCTGGCACATTTTAAATCATCAAAATATTAAATATATCAAGAAATGAAATGAAAAGCCTAGAGTAACTCCAACTCTATGTACCTACTCTGCATCTGCTACTACAAAATATTAATGAAACTAATACGCAAATCAACTTGACACCAACGGGGTGGGTGAAGTGGGGGCAGAAATCAAGTCTTTTAGTTTTGCAGAGCACTCATTCTGGAAGAGAAGTTAAGATCAACAGCAACTCTTACTCTATCAACAAACAAGAAAAGCAAGATGTGCCAAGACAGTCCCATTAAGCTGTGCATTGCAAAAGTTTGTCATTGAAGATTAACTCGGTCAAACACGTTAGCAGCAAGATGAACATTCTACACCAAACCAATATCTTTTTTTTTTTTTGGTTGGACTCGGGGTGGAGTCGGCTTCTCCTGCACATCCTTCCCCCTCAAAGTTTCACTTGGCTCAGCTCTGTTCAATTTTCTTTTCCAATGGGCATTGCCTGCTATATTTTCATGGTGCAGGCCAAAAATTTGTCGTTTTTCTTACCTCACAATGAAGAATGTAACGTGGAAAGCCTTACACGACTCCTTAAACGTGAAAATTGCCCTACTGCTTCCCGCGCAAGAGGCGTCAACATATGACAAAAAAAGTTATCTTCTCCTGCTCATGATGTGTTGTTATCAAAAATCGACTTTCCACGCTATTATTGCTTGAGCGAGTTTTGCACAGTATTGCGGTGCAACTGTTCTTGCGCCGTCCCCCTAGCAAACATCAATTGGTAGCGCTGAAATCTCTGTTGCATACAACGAATGTGGTTAGATTTTTTCAAGTTGTGAGGAGCTGCATGTAGCTTTGCCTGCTCGGCATATCACCTTGTGGCGAATCCCACCGCTGATCACCAGTTGTTGTGATCCCGGGGTGCTGTGGTAGCGTGGTGTAGCTTCGGGTTGAGGAAACGAACGCTTACGAGATGGGGATACGAAAAACAAACAGGTTTATGGCACTATTTACAAGTATTTACAGCATGAGGTTAAGAGTTCACAAACCACGAACATGGTGGTTGAACCTTTACTTGGTTCAGAGCCATCACAAACTACGAACGTGGTGGTTGAACCTTTACTTGGTCCAGAGCTAGGTTCAGAGCGACGTCCCGCACTCTGGGGCGTCCTTATAAGCACTGACGGGCTCCTCCTTCTTGCGGGGAACACCAATCACACACACACAACCGGTGAAAGGTACGAGCAGGCACGGCGCACGTGAACATCCAATTTCGAGTCAAGATCACTGCACTTAAAGGTGGCGCCAGAGAGGCTCTTGCTCGTCGTGTATGTCGCTGATCGAGGGGTCCCAAGCTTCCGACAGCAGACATCAAACGGTCCGCCAATCTGTCCGCTCAATTAGCAGGGCACTTTGTAGCGGCGGTCGCCGTTTCTTCAAAGGAATACGCTGTCTTTGTTGTACCTCGGAACGGCTTACAGCTTCGTGGCGACATGACGTCTCATCCGCCGGCTAGCAGGGACAATACCTGGTGGGCATAGGCATTCGGCGAGTCGGCGACTTGTTTGAGGATTAAAAGAGCGCCGCTCCCCCGTCAGCTCTCGACACTGGTTCCAAGAAAACTGCGGTTCCAGGCGTGGGAACGCTGCCCGGCTACGCTTCTCAGCGACAGCATGGCGCCTATCGATGGCGGTCATAACAGCTTCCCCCTCGCCAGATGAGTCACGGAGGGCAGCGGTCAACACTGCTGCTCGCAGGGACGACGAAAGGGTCCGTAGTCGAATCCCAAGAACTGGCCTTCGCTTGTGGCATGGTCTGAGTAAATGCCGAATCTTCGACACCGTTTCTGAAACTGGACCACATGCACAAGCAAGCACTCGGCCCCCTTCGAACAAACCAAGCCAAAAGAGGGATGACAAACCAATTTTAATTACTAGCTTTAACAAAAGCTCACTCTCAGAACTCTCAGGACTCACTTGAGCTGAAAAACCAGACGTGCTACCTTACAAATTTACATTAGATGCACGAAAAAAACTAAAATATCAATTTTGATACATCAAGAGCACACCTAGATAGATTAAAAAGAGCGATGGAGCACGCCAGCGTTTCCATTCAATTTGCCCTTTTCCTAATGCCAAAATGATATTTTCGAAGAATCAAGCTCCGCCTCACAAGGCGACTGTTCTTCGATGTCATGGTTTGCAGCCAAGGGGACAATGGCCTGTATCTACTTTAAATTTAGCCCTCCCCTGAGATAACACTGCCACTGATGAATGCTCTACACAATGCAGGCGCACTCCTTTCCTGAAGCGCAGTACGTTATCTCACGAGAGCCAAAATTCTGGCGCAAGCAACGCGCAGCTTTGCTTGATACCATTGTCGTCCTGATATAAAACGGCTGTCTCCTTCTTTTCGTCGCTGACTGCTTTCATCGGTTCTGTCCCGCTGAGAGCATCGGTTCGGTTCCGGATTCAGTGAGCGCTAAGATTGTCCTAATGTCCGTTTTTGTTTACGTGTACCAATAATTGTCTACTACTGATACAGTAAACTCACCAGCCTCCCAAAACCTTAAACTACACTGTGACCTAACGGTCTACTTCAACGTTTAGGGAAAGCTTGATGATCTGCTCATGATCACTAGATCAATCATTCTTCAAAGAAGACAACAACAAAAAGTGACAAACACTGCCTTCTAGCAGGTTAGTTTGGTTAGTTACCTGCCTTTGCTAACACCTTTGATTAAAAGACAAAACACTAAGTTCTTCTGAGCGCTTTCAATTATTCTCATTCTTACGGCGCTGCAAAATTCATGGCACTACTAACCAAAAGCTTAATCCTTAACAATTTGTCCAATTGCTCATCCTTACGTTATGTTGTAATTCTCTGTGTACAACACAAAAATAATCCTAGGTGCAATACTCATTAAAGCACCTCCCAACAATTGCATAGGTTTTACGCTAAAACAGTACGCCAATTGTTCTCAATTCTCATAGCGCGTAACGACAACTCCACTGTGTCGTGCCAAGCTTAATCTATTTACAAAATTATTTGGTTTATTCTAACATCTTCCCTCAAATGCTCATTCACGCCACATCCCCAGGGCAGTGAAGGCATTCGATGTCGCACTAAACCTTTGAAAAAAAACTAGAAAAATGACATATTTTCTCGGTTTCTACTTTTATGTAAATTTTCACACTAATGATTAAATTACTTCGATGCTATCTTTCAGCCTTTGGTTCGGCGGTTTCCCCCCTTTTTTTAAAAAAAAAAATTAAGACCGCATCTTGTAACCTACAAACTTAAACAGACCAATATGCATCTCCAATTCAATACTGAGTAGCCATATTTAACACGCACGCATCAAAAATACTCAAACTAACCGCCCCCTTTTCTCAATTTGATTCGCTTGAATCGCACACGATGGGGTCGTGGTCCCGGCAGTTTTCGAGCACGCCAGAAGCTACAAAATGCACAAACTCTAATCAGTGCACGGCCGTCACACCTCATTTTCCACTTCGTCCTGTTCCCCTCAGGAATTGGAAAGGGACGCGAGGAGCAGGGGTGAAACCTGTGCCATTTTTCTTTTGTGTTCTCCCCTACGCGGTATTTAGCCACTCTGCGCTTTCGACTTTGACCCATCGGGCAAGGCCGCTTTCCCGAAGTCGTCGAATGCAACCGCGTTTTTCGTTGGGGTAATGCACCTCGTTTCCCCTCTCTACACCTGGCTCGCCGCTTGTACCTCTCTGAAAGCCACCATTGACGTTTCCTGGAACGGATTAACGGCCTACCCTCTCGTCTTTCTTGTGACTGAGTGGGGCCTGTCCTAGGCTTGCGCAGTGACGAATGCCTCCGCTTCTTCCTTTTTCTCCGATGTTTGCAAACCAGCGCGGTATTATCGCTGCACTGCTGAAGCGTGGCGTTCTTGCTCTCATCAGCCACTGCGCTAACCATGCCTACATTTGACAATGTCGAAAGGTCCCCCTGAGGCAGGAAGAAGGTTTCCAGCCTCTTACTGGGCCCATTAGGGCTGCTGGCACCCTCTTCATCCACGCAAGAAGCGTCTTTCGACATCGTCCCCACCTCCAGACTGTCCACGGCCTCGTTCTCTACATCATTTACATGGATGCATTCGAGAATATGCGGGCCCTTCTCTGGCGCAATCTGTTCCTGTCGCGCTTTATGAGGCGCCTCAGCTTCCGGCGCTTTGCGATGCGCCTCGCTTTCAGACTCCGGTGCGAGTCTTTCTTTCTTTTTGCTAACAGAAGTTCCGAATCTCCTGATTAGCTCTGCTTTGACGACTTCGTAGTTGTTCGCGTGCTGCTCACTGAGTCGCGCAACAACATCCACTGCCTCGCAGGGCAGAACCGTGCATAGCCTCTGAGACCAGGTGTCTCGCTCACACTTAAGTTGACTACACTTTCGTTCAAAGAGTCTAAGATACAGGCCCATATCCCATGATACCTCATATGGCTGCATGTACCTAGACATCTCGAACTCTGCCTCATTGTCGAGAAGAAGTACTCCTCGCTGGGGTCCCAGCCTCATACTCAACTCATAGTCCTGTTTGAAAAACTTTAGCTTGAGGCTTTCTCTTTCGTCTTCACTCTTTCCTTCCATCTTAGCTGCTCTTAGTTTTCTTTCGATGATGAGGTCCCATTCTTCGCTTAGTTCCTCATCATCAGCCCCCAAATCATTAATCGCTTGAATGATTATGGGTTTTCGTGCCAAACCCTTTGTATCGATCCCCAATTCCTCACACAACAGCAACAAGTCTGACTTCTGCAGCTCCCGTAAGTCCATGATCGTACCGAGTGCTCGCTACTTCCAAAATAACTTTCCGAAACGGCGAAACTGAGTCTTTCGGCAAAGTTAACTACCAGTTCTAAAATTTAACCCTCTTTTAGAACCTGGTTCACTCAAAGGAAAAGCCAAGCACTCACCCATACGTGATCCATGTCTTGAGCCAGCTGCTTCTCTTGGGCCGACAGTTGTTGTTCCTTGTAGCTTCGAATCCGACCGCTGCCAACCAGTTGTGGCGAATCCCACCGCTGACGACCAGTTGTTGTGAATCCCACCTCCGGTTGACGAAGGAAGAAGCAGGACGTTGGAGGATGCGAAAAACAGAACAGGGTTTATGGCACTATTTACAAGTATTTACAGCATGAGGTTAAGAGTTCACAAACCACGAACGTGGTGGTTGAACCTTTACTTGGTTCAGAGCCATCACAAACTACGAACGTGGTGGTTGAACCTTTACTTGGTCCAGAGCTAGGTTCAGAGCGACGTCCCGCACTCTGGGGCGTCCTTATAAGCACTGACGGGCTCCTCCTTCTTGCGGGGAACACCAATCACACGCACACAACCGGTGAAAGGTACGAGCAGGCACGGCGCACGTGAACATCCAATTTCGAGTCTAAGATCACTGCACTTAAAGGTGGCGCCAGAGAGGCTCTTGCTCGTCGTGTATGTCGCTGATCGAGGGGTCCCAAGCTTCCGACAGCAGACATCAAACGGTCCGCCAATCTGTCCGCTCAATTAGCAGGGCACTTTGTAGCGGCGGTCGCCGTTTCTTCAAAGGAATACGCTGTCTTTGTTGTACCTCGGAACGGCTTACAGCTTCGTGGCGACATGACGTCTCATCCGCCGGCTAGCAGGGACAATACCTGGCGGGCATAGGCATTCGGCGAGTCGGCGACTTGTTTGAGGATTAAAAGAGCGCCGCTCCCCCGTCAGCTCTCGGCACTGGTTCCAAGAAAACTGCGGTTCCAGGCGTGGGAACGCTGCCCGGCTACGCTTCTCAGCGACAGCATGGCGCCTATCGATGGCGGTCATAACAACCTCTACATTTTTGGTAACATTAGTGTGTGTATCAACGAAAACAGTGAGCATTTCACTCGTTGGCGTTCTGCATTACCTACTTGCACAGGAGCAAGGAAGAGGCGGCTGGTGTGCTCGTCTTCATTAAATGCGTCATTATTCAATGCAGCTATGTACAGAGGGCTCATGCACAGTCCGAATAAGCATAAACATTCTTTATTGTGAGATATGAAAGAGCAAACCCTCAGCCCACACCAAAAACATATAACAGGCGATGCCAATTAAGAAAGAAAAATGAACAGGGCAGAGCCAAGTCTTTCTCTCTTTTTTTCTTTTTTTTCCCTTTTCCTTCTTTCTAGTTTTCTGCATTTTCTTTTTCTCATTCATTTCTCTTTTCTTTCATGCATTGTTTTTTACATAATTTTCGTTTACACTCACTTGACCAGTTTCAGTTTGACAGTACCTGAGCATTGACAATCCTTTCATAACTAAAACAAGTTTTTTCCTTGTAGAATGTGTTCGAAGTCAGAAGGAGCATTTATTTTTGGTCCTATTATTGATAAATGCAGTATATTTCTAATCTCTCCCCTCCTCTCTTTCATGAAAAGTGATTTCATCATGAGAATAGTTTACATTTGTAATCTATCATTTGTGATTTGCTTTGAAGACCTTCTTGTCCTGTAAACGTTCTTACGCTGCCTGAAGCTTCCCGTCGACGCCTGGTAGGCGAGCGAGCTCTGCATCTTTATACAAATACCGCGTGAGGCCGTGAAAACTTCTCAACACAGCGTCGGCGAAAGTTTTGGAACGTGCGTCGTGACTTGACCATGCCTCCGATTGACCACTAGTCCACGTGAACGATGTCACTCTCATCGAAGCGCTTTTCCCACATGTGCACATTTGGAGAACAAATGTGAAACGACCAGTTTCTTGTTGCAGCCTTTCACACTACCACTTTTCCCACCAATCACTGTAGGCAGCGAGAACTCCGAGACTTTTTCGTCTTTTGTTGCTGTAACCGGATCGACAAACAGGTACCCAGTAGCTATGCAGTATCCTACCCCATCTTTAGGCACAGCACACTAGCCACAATAGTAATCATAACGTGAAAAACTACGCGATGGAACACCATGATATTATGCATTGACCTCATAGCGACGCCTGCATACAGGTTCTCTCTGGTCTGCCTGACGCCTCTGGGCCTCCAATCCCAGCGCACAAAGCTCTTTCATAGACTTAGGGGGAAACTTCATAACCAGTAAAAGTATCGAAGGACTCTAGTAATATCTCAGGTTTAGGTCCCAAAGCACAACATAATTATGAATGACATTGCGGTGCAAACCTTCTCCAGCTCATCACAACTGTAAAGGCAGCATTTGCACCATATTCCCTTCCCACTTTCTTTAGCCTGTGAAGTTAAACAAGAAGTGTAAAAAATACCTTTGACCCCCTTGTTACTTTTAATTATTGCATCCATGTTTATATTCAACACAGTGGGCTTCTTTGGACATTCAGTTAGAGTGGCTTCTGCAAATTGAGGATAACCTATATCTACTGCATGCGTGGCCACTGCGTCAAGGCTGACTTTCATTTGTCTACAGACTGTAAACTGTATGGCACCAAGCAGTGCTTGTTAGTGACACCCCAATAAGCCTATAAATAGTTAAAGGAACCATATTTTAAAATCGTGGTCTTTACTGCAGTTCCAGAGAATGTATTCTGATAAAGCCGACATTATTCAACATTTTGATACCATTTTAAAATGAATGACAGTTTTAAAATTAAAAATAGCCTCAAAAAGAATTCTTTTGGAAATGTTTTCTAGTTCTTGAATCATCATGCTGCATTGTGCAATTTTCGATTTATGTGACATTCCAAGCAGTTAGTTTTTTATGAACAATGGTGAGACGTGTTCCTGCCTCGCAAATGAATGAAGTAAACAACACAAAAGAGAAATTAAGAGCATTCTTTAAGGGTTGAAGTAAATGACCTTAAGTAAGAACACCCAAGAAGCCAATATGCAATGAAAGAAATGAAAAAACTAAGGAAATTGTTCCAATAAGAACTCAAAATTTACATAAATAAAAAACAAAATGACTAACAAACTTCGTGTGCCATCACTTCTTCGAGGAACTGTATAACCATAGTTTCAGTGAGAAAGAATTCACAGGTCACACACCAATAAAACGCTGTGTGTTTCTGTTGTGTATTTGTAGCATGTTTTCTCAGTATGGATTGATTTAAGGCAACTAAAAACAATACAGATATGCTATTGTTAATTTATGGGTTGTCCAACACCAGAAAGCTGTATCCCTTAGTATGTGTGAATCCTTACATTAACAAAAAGTGTATACTGGCTCGAAGGTTCGAGTAACGCATCTCCATCCTCGTGGTGATTTCTGCACTAGACCAGTTTATAATATGGGATAAGTTTACCATGACGCAACAGACTGGTACCAGCCAAATGGCAATAGGAGTACTATATTAGTTCTGTGTTGCACTTGGCCCTCGTGACAAAAATCATACCATTTCCAATGGAGGCGGAAGTGTTGTATGCCCGTGTGCTCAGATTTGGGTGCACGTCAAGGAACCCCAGGTGGTCGAAATTTTCGGAGCCCTCCACTACGGCGTCTCTCATAATCATATAGTGGTTTTGGGATGTTAAACCTTGCATATCTATCAAACAAAAATCATACAGCTTTGAAGATCGGTGCACAAAAGGTCAACAGGCAGTGTATGCCTCAGGAAGCACTACTCTACATGTCTATCTGCAAGAAATAAATTTTTGCCAAAGGTCTCTGGCTGGCATTAGGTGTTGTCAAGCGCTACAACTATCTAACTATAAGGCAATGTTCACAGCCATACATAACCTTGAATCAAAGCAAGAACGAAAACAAGAATTAACTGCAAGCCTGAGTGGTTCACGATGAGAAGTGCTACGAAGGTACCTAGAGTGTGTAATCGCACTTTTGTACAGCACGAAGCTGCTGTAGTATTCTGAAAAAAGAGCAGTATGAAAGCACCAACTTACTTTCATTACGTAGGACCCCTTCGAAATGGTGCTTCAGAGAAGTTCAGACATGTTGAAATGAGAACAGCATAAAATATTTCAATATTGCAATAAACATTAAGACCCATGGCATCATTGGCTTAGCAAGAAGTTGGATTTTGAACTCCTTCAAAAATTAAGCACTCTAGATATATATAAACATGCACACAAATGCTGCACAAACATGTGAAATAAGGCTGCAGCAGAATTTATAAAAAAATTTTTGACTATGCTTCTACACGGTATGAAACATGTATTTGTTTTTCTGTGCTACGTTCATTATGATGCTGTAACAATAACACAAATTTCTACTGTAACAGGGTGCTTACATGAATGGCTAAAGTGACAGCCAAATTGCCTGAATGCAATGTCATTACTAAAAATGAAAATTGGAGTAATGCATGTTACACGGGGTCACATTACCAAAACAACACTCTTCTGATGTTTCGGTGTCTCGTATAGGTTGCTTTTGTGGATTAAACTAAACTTGAGTCAAAGACAAAATTTAGCATCTTCCAAACTAAATGCATTTGAAATCGTAACAGTGATTTGTGAAAGATATCTTCAATGCATTCAGGGAAATTCTTATGCTACATCAGCACTCCATGTTTCTTAAGCAGACAAAACCTCACCACGTGAAAAAGCACACATAAATTGCAAATGCTTATTCAGTGGAAATAATGTCAGAAATGTTTACAATAAAGCCTGTGAATTACCTGCATTACTACATAACTCATGTTCACACCAGCATTGGCTGCATGTGGACATCGCCAGGTTCACCAGGCCAGGAGGAGGCTGCAACGATTTTTTCGTTAAAGCATCGCCAATAATTTGTTCTGGTTTCTTGCCAATTATTTCTGGTAAAAAACACTTTGAGAGAAAGTTGTGCAACAAGGCTGTTGCCAGACAACTCGAAGCTTAGGCCAAGCAGGCGTCGTCTCATGAAATGTAAAACTATATAAATGACACAAAAAAATTCAGTTAACTTAGCTGACCATGGCAGTAATGCACTATGCACTGATTCATTTATACTTTCGAAAATACCAGCAGGAAAAATAAAATATTTAACCAATAATAAAAAACATCATCAGCCACATGCTATAATGGGCCTTCGACAAGTAGTTATTTAAAAATATGAATGTTATCTGAACCAAAGCTTCATGGTTTATGCAATTACTGTTGAATGCTCCGACAAGGATTCCATTGATTGAATTTTTGTGGTCTACATGTCGTACAGCCAACAAGCTCAGCATGCAAGTGTTGCACAGTGCATGTCAGTGAATTAACGCCACGTCTTCGGGCAGTTGGCACATTTATATAATCGGTTGACCAGCAGCATGGTACAGATGAGCAAACAAGAATTCGATGACACTTCACTCCTCATCTGTGACAAGCTGCATGTCAACCGAACAAGCCACGCAAGTGCTATATTATCTATTTTAGAAGCAGGATGGCTTATTGCTTTGTTTAGCAACACACACACAATAAGCAAAGATATATATCGCATTCTTTATCCCCGTGAAAAGCAAAATTTATGGGACCGTAATACGGCCTGAGCCTTAGTTAGTGGGTACGATAATAATGCAACTTGCCATGCCACTTGCCATGATAATAATGCCACTTGCCATGATACTTGCAGGGGTCAGGGAAAACTGCTGTCCACCTTTAGTTCCACCTGTTGAGCACAAATATCCTACAAATGGTTCTGCATAAATGTCTATAGTAAAACATAGTGATGAGCGCTTACTACACGCTATACAGCTGGGCAAGCTATACAGCTTGGCAGGAAGCAAGTAATGCCATCAGATAAAGACAGATGTTCACCTCAAGGTGAAATGAGATGCAAAATTCGTGAACACGGGGTGCCGGCGACACCCTGTGTTCAGGAATTTTGCAAGTAATACCTAGTCGCATGTAAATTCAGTGCCCGAACGCACGTGCAGGACCAAAATAAATCGAGAACTAAGCTGATAACAATATTAATACATTATCTAGAGTTTTGCGTTCCAAAGCCACGTTTTCTTTAAGAGAGACGCCGTAGTAGAGGCATACGGAAATATCGATTTGGTGTTACGCACAATCCGCAAAACACGGACCTGTGGCATTTTACTTTTACTGAAATGTGACCGCCCCAGCCGGAATCGAACCCCCGATCTTCCGGTGAGCAGCAGAGCACCAAAACCCCTGCTCCACCACAGCGGACAGCAAATTCTGCCGAGAGTACGGCTTAAATTTGGTCAACATGCACGAAGGTCCAAATTCAGCACTTCATTTGTACTAAACACAGTCTAATGCCAAAAAAATTGCATTTTTAACAAATGTTCTGCGCTTGCTATAGCTGGAAAAAAAAAAAACAATGTCCGAGTGATCTCCTGAAGATTTCGCAGGTCAGGTTACTTAATAACGCACAAAATGCACGCCTAAATAAAAAAAATAGCGTAGATCAGTTCGTGTGCGGGAGATAACTGAGTGAACTTTATAAAACTATCGATCGCACTCTTTAAAAACATCGCGCGCGAGCACAGTGTACACAACTACAACAGCATGCAGTAAAAACACGATCTCCTCAAGCGACAACTACAATTGCAATAAGAACAACTCACAACGTATGAAGCGTGACCATCAAAATTACTACTGGCAAGAAAGCACGCTGTCGGCTGACATCCACTGTTCAAGCAGTGCGCCGAGTAAGGAACGGCCACCGATCCCCGTCCACCACATCGCGTATCAAAGCATTTTGCTGGGCCACAGAGAGCGTCGTCGAGAAAGGATTGCGGCGCTGCTATTCACTGATGCGTAAGGCGTCTCGATGGCAGCTTGGCTTTGAAGAACGCTGTCAATGATGTGCGGCAATATTTGAAGGGATTACATTTCACGTCCATCAGTGACACTGAACAGAAGAGTCGCAGAGGACGGTGTCGCACAGTCAGTATTTGACGACTAGTTGCCTGGCACCGTTAATCACACTCAGCGAAGAACTTGTGCTTACGTCAGTACCTGAAACACACAGCACGCACCGCGATGCAGGGCAGTAAAAGTAAATGACACGGAGAAAACTGCCCCACGAAATTATCACACATTTCTTAATGCCGCCATGACTGACTGAAAAAAAAAAAAAAACAGGGTCACGCCGATTGAGGCGCCAACACCCACTCAGTTTCGGTATCGAGTTCTCGCCTAAAAAGTGTTATTCGTGTTGCTAGAAATACCTTAAACACGCGTGATCACCACATCATTCGCAAATGCAGTATTCTATATGCTTGTCCTATATATCGTCAGTAAAATTGACCATACATTATTAATAATTAAGCAAACTCTCTGGAACAGTTTGTGAAGATGTTCAGGTGACGTTTGCCTTTGACTGGTGATCACAGGCAAGCCTATAGGGTTCCCCTTGAATAATATGGGGTGGGGTTAAGGGGACAGTGAAGGTAGATCCATCACAGTGCCCCCCTTGCTATTAAGTCGATAAAAAGGGTAGACTTTGTGCCACATTTGCCTTCCCCCTCGCACGCACGGCGATGCTTGTGATATATAACGCACATCATGCATTCACGAACGTTTTTTTTTTTTTTCTGCACCCCTGCAGCCTTTACTACATTTCCTAATACATCTCCCTTGTTGTTTGAAGTGAAGGGCACCGCTTCTGATATATAGCTGCGAAGCCAATGTTTTTAAACAAATTTAAGCTAGTATGTCATAAAGCATGTGGTTTATTACTGCACGCTTGTTACCACTCGACGCGTCGTGATCTATCGCACGACGTTTGCATTGTATTTCCATCACGTGTAAACGCATGATACGAAATTCAAATTACCATGATTGCTTTTTCGAGTGCTGTATGCGGTGTTCAAATGACGCGAAAACGTGTTCATCTCGGTGTACACGTCGTCCACGTAGACAATGTACTGTTCAAAGACACATGGATTCTTAGGACACGTTCCTTAGTTCATGCGAGATCACCGTTCGTGCAACGTGATCAGAAAGTCGTGAAATAGCTATAGGCTGCAGTAACTTAGAAGAAGTTTGTCCGCAGTGAAGTGCGGGCAAATAGCATAAATCTACCGCTTCACCATTTCATTAATGTTGCCATGCACAGGACGCGCCCCTCTACATAATTACCTTTACATAATTTTACAACGTCAATATAATTATTTTGCGACGTTAGAAAGATCTGAGATCGTACTATTGGAATACTAAATGTAACAGCACAATTAATGTGAATACGTTTTGCGACGTTTGGGACTGAAATTCGCCTGTATTTTGTTGTCGTCACTCGGGTTACACGAGAAGCTTGCACCGTATTTACTAATAGCCTTTTTCTCGCGAGTAATGACAGCCTTGAATAAAAGAAATTGCAGGCAAAGTTAAATAAAAGAGACCTTTGAGAATCCACTTTAGGGCGTTTTAAGGGCGCCTAACGAAGGACGTCCTTGTCAGTGTAAGCATAGTATGAGTAAAGGCGTGGTATGACAGTCATGGAAGCGAAGCTACGCACGCTTTTATGCTTGAATCAGTGTACACGTCATCCACGTAGCAAATGTACAGTGTCAATTTATGAAAAAGAACAAGGGAGCGCGCAGCCTTCGTGCTCCGGCGGCTGCCGGCAGTGCGTTCAAGTGGAAGTGCGAGCAACCACAGTCCCTTTTCGCGTCATCTAGTGGCTAGCAAAGCAACCATTCGTTGCTGATATGGAACCTGCAGCAAGATTGCGACCCCCCTTCCCTTCAAGGCGATTACGATAGAGCTGGTAATCGCCTTGAAGAGGGAGGGGTTGCAAGCTTGCCGTTCTATATCAGCAACGAATGGTTGTTTTGCTCGCCGCGAGATGACGCGAAAAGAGACAGTGGTTGCTATCGCTCCCGCTTGAACGCGCTGCCAGCAGCCGCCGGAGCACACACGCCACGCGTTGCCGTGTTCCCCTTCATAAAAATCTTCGCTGCACTGTTCAAAGACACATGGATTTTTCAGGCACGTTCTTTAGTTCGTGCGAGATCACAGTTCGTGCAACATATAAAATAACATATCCCCCAACAAGAGGTTAAAGAAATAGTGCAGTTAGACTAACAAAAAGTAAGCACGGTTAGTATTTGACAGGAAGGTTTCGTGTTGCTGACTTTTGTTGACCAAACTTTTTTTTTTGCCTCAACACTAGTCATCAGAATAACATATGATAGCCAGGTACCTCGAAAGCTACCTTGAAAGTACCCGTTTTCGTAAATTTGTCTAAAGGCAGCTGTTGCGGAATAATTCTTCAAACGTACACTTTAAGGACCTAAGGAAGTAATAATAGATGCATGTGATCTAGTGAATATCTCTTTAGATTGCGCCAGTGCATCGTAATTGATGGTGCACATCCGATGAACCAGTGCGTTCGCATTAGATTAAGTCACTTGTAACTGTGGAGCACAGCAATCTGGATCAATGGGCATCATCCCTTTGCGCAGTTAGGTCAAGCATGTAAGCGACGCAAAATCTCATTTTAAAGATGTTGCACTTTCTCGCTAATGTTTTAACCGATTAGTTAGGTTGGTTGTTTCTGTAGCACGATCGCTCATTGGTTCAGAAGTGAACTTTTCCTACTTCCATTTTCATTGAAGAGAAATACCTGTACGTGCGTGCTGACAACTGCTGCGCAAAGTGATACAAGGAACAAAGAGGACGAGCACAGCGACCAAATATCAAACGTCGACGAAGACACCGCTCAGAACTGTGGTAACGAAAGCTCAGACTCCGAAGTTGAGGAAAGGGAGCAAGACAAAGCTATTGACAAGGACCTGGCTACACTCACTACCGAGATCTCCTTGACGCAGAAGATGATAGGTGAACTTGAGGAGTGTCAGCGCAGGCCATACAATCTATGCGCATGCGATCCGAAAACAGGCTGATGCAGCTGCAGCACAAGATACGAGATACAGAGATAGAGATAGAACTTGAGGGGTCCGGATGCATCCAAAGACACCGGCGAGAAAGTGCGAAAGATCAGGACTTACATTAAGTCAAAGCTGAACCATCTTCAAGGCCAGCTCAAGAAGATGCAGTCAGCCGGACATGAGCATCCCAAGCTCATGAAGAACAAGAGCCCGTATGAGCAACTGGTCCGCAAGCGCAAACAAAAACTGGCGAAAAAAGTGTTCAACACCGCAAACGACAGGAGGGGATAGAAGACACGAGAACAGAGCGCTGAACTAAGAGCCGAAGTTTATTGCAAACCAAGTGCAAAATATAGGAAAACAGAATCGGCGCATAACCGAATCTGCCTAAAGGCAGCTCTAACTCAATCTTGTCACCACCAGGTAGAATGTAGTTTTTCACACCAAGTTCATCGCCTTCAACAAGCAGGTTTTCCTAATCCCCTGCTAACTTCCATCGCCGAGACTCTCCTGATATCGCTATATATAGGAGTACCTGTTAAGGGTAAAAGCCACAGCCTACTCAACAAGCCACATTCTAACTCGATCGGCTGTTATTCCCTACGTACACGAGGCTTCCCATGCATAGGCTACAGAAGGTCGCTGGCAAAATAGCTGTACGAGATGTGTTCTGCGCTTGCGACAAGCTCGCGGGGCTATGTCGCAGAGTCAACAGTGAAGGACTTGTAAGAAAGAAACATGCACTAAGAAACACGCTACGCACTTTGTTGAACGTGTTTTAGTGATTGTATTCAAGATATTGCTTATATGCGGGCTCTGTTACATTTGCCAAACAGGCCTATGCTATAATGATCAGTTGAGGGAGCGAGCTAACTCTTTAAAAGGCTCCGTTCCCAGTCACTTGGCGGAGCATTGTGAAAAGTGATGCTGAAAAGTCCTCATGATAATCCCATGTTCTGGCGTCTGATGCCAACGTGTGCTTGTACCAAGCACTATTGCGGCAATATTTCCTGTTGTATTAGGAAGCATGAAAGGTACTTTCACTGCATTTCCAAATAGGGGAAGCAGTTATCTCCACTGTATTCACAAACTGAGGCGTGCTGGCAGGTACAACACCCGCTTGCCGCGCATACGACCCGCGTGCGATCCTCATTCATACCCAGAATTTTTAAAACTTTTTTATCATTCCTGATTTTTTAGGTCTTGCAAGGATGACAATTTTACGCTGACAACCAACGACACCGACGCCAATGATGGAGTTTTCGCGAAACGAGCTCTTTAACGCTGTCGGGATAATTAAGTCGCCTAACAACGGCGAGTATATTCACAGAACTATTGAGTATATTAGGGTACAAATATTCCTGATGGTACTATTGATAGCAGTGCCCATATTACTGATTTCTTATCGATGGTAATCTATACGATGGTTTCGAAAAAAAGCTATATATATATATATATTATATATATATATATATATATATATATATATATATATATATATATATATATATATATATATATATATATATATATCAGTTATCCACTTGGTAATAGTTCTGCATCACCAGTTTTTGAACGTTGAGCCACATCAGTTTTATTATTATTTTATTATTATTATTATTATTATTATTATTATTATTATTATTATTATTATTATATTATTATTATTATTATTATTATAACACTGACAACAGGGCAGACGCGAAGTACCAGCCGATACTATTCTTCGCCAAAATGAAGCACGAGTACAACACTCCTTGCTGTTTTGCTAGTGCTGCTGCACAGTGTGGTGTTCAATTCTCGATGGTGTGATCGTGTATATGTTCCTGGTCGGCAATGAACTAAATTGTTTCTTTTGTACAGTGTTCTTTGTCTTAGCCTTCATTGAGGCTGGCATCAGATTAACCGCAATTCAGTCTCAGGTTGCGTGTGACTTCATGGGTACGTGTTTGGGACAAATAAATAGCGAGGAGTTTACTAAAATATGTGTGACAGTGGTTTATTGCGCAAGGACGTTAATTCAAGATCCGAATACGGTTGTTTCCAGAGTGCGCTAGCTTGAGCATTTACGTCAGGCGTTCTTGTGACGTGTCCACCTTTCCTTTATCTCAGAAGTTGACCGTCTGTACCACCAGCACCTCGTAGTCTGAGTAGCAATGCTCCTGGCCACCGTACGCGATGGAGAGGCAGCGGTGCGAAGGCTGCACTTTGCCGATGGTGAGTGTTCCCTCGTGGTAGGCACGGCCGATGTAGAGTGGCTCGCCCGAAGCACGCACGCCACCCTGGACGGCGACGGTGGGAAGTGCGCCGTCGGAATTCGGTACCAAGGAACACGGAGTACCATCCGAGATAAGTCTGCGACAAGGTCAGCGACCGCATTTATCACTTTGAATATCGCTCGACTATGCGCTGTGTTGTTGTCGTGCGCACGTGTTTTTCTTAATGTTGAGCAAAAAAAACAGAAAACAAATGCCTGTACATTATTTTTGTTATGGAAAGTTTCTACCTTCCCAGCCGCAGTGGTCTAATGGCTAAGGTACTCGGCTGCTGACCCGCAGGTCGCGTGTTCGAATCCCGGCTGCGGCGGCTGCATTTTCGATGGAGGCGGAAATGTCGGAGGCCCGTGTGCTCAGATTTGGGTGCACGTTGAAAAACCCCAGGTGGTCGAAATTTCCGGAGCCCTCCACTACGGCGTCTCTCATAACCATATGGCGGTTTTGGGACGTTATACCCCACAAATCAATCAATCAATCAATCAGAGATTTCTACCTTTACTATGCTAGCAGCCATACAGTATATATGCTTTTATTTTTCTTTTTTGTAAGTTCTGCCAGAAGCTGTTGCAGCTCGCCGAGACCATGTCGCTGCAGATGTTTGTCTTCACAGCAGTGACCATCCTTCCCCTCCCTGGTCAAATCTGAAAAATAACAAGGTCCGCAACGAATGCAAAAACGAAATTGAAGCCATGAAAAAATTCTCTCAACGAGCTGCCATTGTTCCCTTTCTTTCTGGGAAGTAAACAATTCTTGGCATGCAACATCAGTGTTGGTGCTCGGTGTCCCTTGCAGTCAAAAATATTGCGAAGCCGAATTTTAGCACAATGAGTAAATATGTAGTGTTAGTGGTAGCCAATTTTTAGTAACTGATATTTACAGAGGCTGTTAGGAAACGCAGCCCATAGTGGGTCCACTCCCCTTTAATATAAGTTGTTGTCCCTAGTAAGTCCGAGTGAGCTAAACCAAGGTGCAGAAGGAGTGCTACACTTTAGATATTTAGAGGGGTGACTCCTCCTGTTGCATCCCGCGGGTCGCGCCGAAGAACAGAGCTTACGCCGGTGAGCAAAAGAGCAGAACGTCGCTTTATTGTCAAGCCAGGCTCGCTTATATTCAGTATGTACGTAAGAGAGGAAGGGAAACGAGGGAGAGGAGCGGCGATAGCTGCCGCTGCGACAGAACGAAAGATGCGCATGTAATCGTGCATGCCGCGCAACGGTGACGTCGGCACAGAATATGCAGCACCTCCCTCCTCCCGTTCACGCGTCCGTGGAAAGGGACAGAGGTCGTATTCAGCAGCGAGACAATGTGTAATGAAGAGATTTAGTGCAGTTGCAAGATCCGATCGGTACTGATACCTTGTACCGCTTGTGCCGATGAATAACATTGATTCGGGAATAACGGGATGGCTTGTTTAAAATATGACATGGACGAGAATTTACAGACTGAAGAAATTTTATTACTGCTGTTACCTTAATACTGTCGGCAGAAAGACGTGTAAAAAATGCATGCTCCAGCTGGTGCCATAACATGGCCAAAATTTCATCTTATCTTTACTTTGGATGCCCTGCCTGAGATACGAGCTAATACTGTCCCTTGAGTTATGCATTAATGGTCAATTTGCCTGAGCTTAATATTGCCAGGTGCAAACGGTTCTCCTGAACCCAATACCGTAAAAAATATATTTCGGCCTCACTCTGAAACGAATTAATAGATAACGCTTAGGTCACATCAATTGTTCCCGTCAAAATAATGTAGGTTTCTTTTTTGCCGTCTTTCGTTTTTGGATTGCCTTTAGTTCCGACACACTCCTTCTCACTGACGTCTAAAAGAGAGCTGCGTTCTGTTTATATTTCTCTCATATCGTTCCTGTTTTGGCGGACTCTGTCATGAACGGTCTTAGTGTCGCCTATAGGTAGCTGGATGGCCACTCTGTACATGACTTGTAGACAATTTCACATGGCTGTTCATCCGAAGATTGATCCTTTAGACTATTTAACCTATCGCACTTTCTGCGAAAAGCACCGCTGTGGCTACCACCTAATTTTACGCTGTAATGTAAAAGAAAACCTGAAAAAAATACACTTTTCTTGCTGACAGCACGAAAAAAAAAACACAGTAGCACCAAACATCGCATGCAAAGATAAGAGGATCCACCGGTGAAATTGAGATCACTTCACTCTTCGAGTTGTTCTGAGGTATATATATACGGTACCACTATTGAGTTGCAAATGGGAGAACAGAGGGAGAAAAGAAACTATATACTTATTATGAAAAATTCAGGTGGGCCCTGGAGTCCGGGGCAGCCGTTGGTTTAGCCTTACCTCTGATGACCCGGTGTGCCAGTCACTTCAGGTACTCAGGACCCGGTGGAACACGGTTCCCTGCCGTTGAGCCATATTTATGCAGGTGTCTGCAATTCCTTTTAGTGTGGGATTGCTTGTGTAGATATTTCTGATGCCGTCTGCGGTCTTAAAGAAAGAAACACACACGCGGCAATATTGAAGTTCTTTCTCGCGCAGCGAATGCTGTCACCAGGCCTGCGGAAATGATTTTTTTGCGCCGTTAACCTTTGCTTTCCTTTCCAAGATTTGTTGAGGCGTGGTTCTGGTGGGCACGCCGAATATCGCTCGGACATGCGCGCGTGCGCGGCGATAAGCTTTTTTGGCTGACGGTTTCCGTGGAATCAGGGCTGGGCAGAGATGCTCAGCAAATATTACCGAATTCAGACATTGACAAACACGCACTGGGAACTTGAAATGACGATACTGATGTACCATGTCATTCTTTATGAAAGGGAACACGCGATCGCGTGACCTGGTCTCTACAACGGCTGCCCACAGAATCTTGCAGTGCTTGTCCGGTGACAATAGCGCGGTGTTTTGTTTTTCAATAGATCACGCGAAAAGTCAATGTTTTTTTCTTTTGCTGACGGTTGATGATAGTCCCGTAGGAATTAAGCCACCGCAGAGCGCAGGCCACCCGCTCACGTGTTCCCTTTCATGAAGGACGACAGTGTATGTTTGTGTTTCAAGGGGGTATTTCGAAAAACGTGTCGCGCAAAGCAGGAAAAAAAGTCCCGGAATAGAAATGCAGGAATAGCGATACAAGCATGGAGATACTGAAACACTTTTTAGTTATGTGGGGGACCACAAAAAAGACTCGCGAAATATATGTTTCCTTACCACTGCACACGAGGACAAGCTTGTGTTGTTACAAATTCCGAAATGCTATAATAAAAACTAAAATGCCCGGCCAGCCTTGAAATAGACATATTTTCGTCTGTGCTACCTCCTCAATTATACGTATCGTGAGTGGCACATAGGACGCTTTACTAAATTGGACAGTCTGTGTGTATGCCTAACCATTCGCCGATTTTATAACGTGTCACTGACCGACGGCGTGTCTATTCTCGCCTTAGCATAAAAAAGACTTCTTTGCTTTCCTCGAAACTCATCAGCTCAATAGCAACAAAAAAGTAACAAAATACTCGTCTCCGGCATAGTGTATATGTTTCACCATTCAGATTACAAAATACACTTTAAAATTATCGCGACACAGAAATACATATTGCCAATAGTATATCAATAATTCTAGACACACGAGCACTATCAGGCACGCAGCATTAGTTTGAATTATTTGGTCACACATTATTATCGAAATATCTAGGCGCACCGGCTATGGTGATGGGTCGCGGATCGAATCTCGCGCATAATTAGGTGCGTGTTAATATTTAAACCCATTTGGTCAAAATTTATTGAGTCCGCCACCACGGCGTTCCTCGTAAGGATATCGTGTTTTTAGAACCCAAAACCCTAACTATTGTATATTTATGCAGGAAGATAACAAAGAACACTGTAGACATGGTTTTGGGTACTGATGCGGAACTATCGATGGTAGTATCGATACTGTATGGATAAATGAGTCACTATTGAACTAACGACGGTAGAAACAACTGTCGATAGCGCTATGGACGGCAAGTTTCATATTACTATGGATAGTAAGCTGCAGGGTGTCCACCGTAACTTTAGCCAGAGTTTAAAAATATGCCAGAACACGTAACTACGACGCAACCACACGCATGTTGCTCACCGTTGCCTGGAGGTAGTCGGACTAGTTTTTTTTGTTTTCAAATATTCTTCAGTTAGATATGCTTAATTAACTAACTTTTGAAGAAAGGAAGCTAGATAAAATTTTCAATGTGAAAGCTAACTGTAAATCGGTTTGCAAAACGTCCGAGTAGACAGTCTTGAACTTTACATCCATTACGTAGTAGTGTTTTTCTTCCAATTACAAATACCCGCGAAATACAAAAATACCTCGTGACAAACCCGCTCGTACGCCAGCAGGAAGAAATCCGTTTTATGTGGCGCAACTGCACAGCTTCAAGGTTATATTGTGTTTTTTTTAAATTTCAAAATATGATGTGCCAGACTTAGAAGACGAAAAAAAAAGCGAAGAAAGCGAAAGAAGATCTCTAAGCAATAAAAAAGAAAGACAATTTAGAACATACTTTTTCTTGGTGCTTCGAACGTCACCTCCAGCCACACGTACAATTTTGATGCCATTTCTACTTACTAACCTTCATGAAACTAGACACATTAAGTATACTTGCATGAGTATTAATGCAAAAATATTTGAACCTAAAAAAACTTTTTATACATTCTAATTCCTCTGCAAGATAACTATACCGGCTGATCTGAACGAATGAAAAACAATAATTGCACTCCTTCCGTATTACGTACGTCCTCGTTTGGGTACATATATTGAATACTGAAAAAGTCTCAGTAAATTATTTGATCGATTCTCGGCTAATCACCCTGAGTGGGTACGAGCTATGCTTGAGGATTCATTATCATCAGCACCAGCTTGGTTCTGTACTGCTCGCGAGTCATCGACGTCCTCGGCGGCCGTGCTTTATGAAAAAGCCCACGGCTCCTTGGAAGTCCACGAAGTGCTGCATGCACGCGGGATCCTCAGCGTCTCCATTGGTGGACATGGCAGGCAAAAAGGCGTTTACATTCGACCTTGGCTTCGGGTGCCCCTCTCAGCAGGAGACAATTTACAACAACTGTGTTCGCCATATTATTGACGGACGTTTCGAAGCCTACAGCGCCGTCGTGCTTGCTTACGGCGAAAATGGATCTGAGAAAACTTGCACATGATGGGCAAGGGCTGTGATCTGCGTAGTTAATCCTCTCGAGTAGGGAATCGTATCGCGAGCTGTGTGCTACACCTCTACGATGGCAGCGCTGCCCGCCAGCAAGAGACCAAGGCAAACCACCCCCAGACTTCAAGATCAATGTACAGTTTATGGAGCTTTGTAATGAAGAAATCTTCGATTTATTGAGCCATGGCAAAAACTCACAAAAATCAGGAAGGAAATCTGTCATAATTCACGACGACTCTGAGAAACATCTAAACTGTTGATGTTACTGCCAAGGCTGTACATAATGCAAAACAGGTCATGAAGTACCTTGACTCGGGGGCTCTCTCCCGGAAGACTGCCAGCGATCAGATGAATGCACGGTCGTCCAAGCCTGATGCCATCTTTGCACTGCACGTAAAACAGCAACGGGTGGTCCAACTAAATTTGGAAGATGGCCATTTAGAGGACCAGGAGGAAGACTACTCCTTTTCCAAGGTCAACAAGGAAAGTTCATCGATGAACGAATTTGAAACACTGAGCACTAAGTTTCATTGCGTCGATCTAGCTGTCTCAGAACAGCTTAAGTGCACCGGTGCCTATGGGGACCAGCCTAAGGAAGAAATCTTCATAAACTGCGGCCTTTTTGATCTTAGAAATTTCATATCCCTCTTAAGTGATGTGTCAAAAAAGGGGCTGCACGTCCTACACAAAGACTCCAAGATTACCAGGCTACTTTAGGACTCCTTAGGAAGAAACAGCCGTACCCTGATGATCGCCTGCGTCTCTTTTTGCGATCTAGACTTCATAGAAAGGCTGAGCAGCCCGAGACATGCAAATTGGTTTAAGAACATCAAGAATCGGATCACGGTGAACGAAGACAAGTCGAACGATACGATCACAGCTCTCAGAATGGAGATCCAGGAGCATGCAAGGGAGCTGGAAGAGTGCAAGCAGGGCAGACGCTCTGCCGGGGAAAGGCGGCATAGAGCCAGTGAACGACAAGTTCTACCAGAACACCGTGCTCAAGCCAGAAAACAACTACTTGTGCGCCCGTATGAAGGTCGTCCAAAAAAACTGGTTGCTGTTCTGGAAGGCATGGTGGACCCACAGGAACGCTAGCTGCTCGACAAGCTGCTGGGCATGGCGATAAACCAGAGTCTGCAGGCAGGCTCAAAAGATTGGTAATAAACGAGTGAACAAAGTACTGCCGATGCTGGCTATTTTGCAAATCATTTGGTAATATCGCTTATCACGACCCAACGACATATACATACGCATCACTATTGATTATACTAACGACAGTACTAATCCTAATGATACTGCTGATTGCACAGTTGATAACACCTATTGCTTATCGATAGTACTGCTATCGATAGTATACAACAAACTATAAGTACTGTCGATAGCCCAATTCTCCATAGTTCTGCATCACTAATTCATGCACAAATATCACCTCAGCATTGTTCCTTTTATTTTGGTTGTCTGCGCCAAAAATATAATTGTATTGATGCATATGCGTATTTTTCCTAGTGAATACCTGAAGCCGGTTTGCCGGCCGCACATTTGGAGATCGACGTCTCAAGCTACACGTGTGTTGGACTTGTAATATACGAACACAAATGTTATGATTAGAAATGTTCTTTAGTATAGTCGGCAGTCTGCAAAAATTCGTCTAGGAGCATTTTTTTATCTAGTGGGCGGAGTCCAATTCGTGTAATATATGTGCCTATAAATGGTTACAACTTTAGAAATCAACGACATTTGCTCCTCAAAGGCGGATGCACACGAGCGTGTACTATGGGCGTGTGCTTCAGGCTGACGTCACGAGCCGGACGGCCGTTGGCCCCGCCTGCAGATAATGTTGCTGGGAGCAAAAGCAGGACAATTTTTTTATTCCCTGAGGTGATAGGTTGCACTGCTTCGGTCATCTGGGCCTGGCATCCTGTGACATCTCCAGTTGTAGCCGCTGTTGCGGGTCGGGGCCTCCCCAACACGTCCCCACTGACGTGGGTTGCCCAGAAGTCAGGGTGACGTCGGACTCAGATTCCTTTGATAGCTCGAAGTCACTCTGGGAGAAGAAACAATGCTGATAAGTAGGGGAAACGAAAAACAAACAGGTTTAAAGGCACTATTTACAATTGTTCACAGCATATGAGATCATAATTTAGCAAACCATAAGTGTGGCAGATGAACCATTACACCATGGCTCAGAGTGCTTTTCTGCACTTTGAATCGTCGTTTTAAACTATCCCGGGCTCCTCCTTTTTGATTGAAACACCCATCACACATGACACCACTTACCATAGCATCAGCCAATAACACACGGTCGCTGAATAGTCAGTGCACATGCTGATGCAATGTTCCTTCGGTCAGTTTAACTGAAGAGAGGGGAAGTGGTCTCCTTTACGAAACAAGTTGGTGGATGAGTGCTTCTTGCTGCTTTTTTCCATGCTCCCTACTAGGCTGCAGAAATTATGATGATGATGGCCTAAAAGCATGGCTCACACCCACTTTGGGTCATCGGCCTAAATACGAGTAATAATTTGGAGGGGCTCACATTAAACTTTTAAATCTATTTAATCACTAAATTATTAAAAGTAAAATTTTACTAATTTAGAGACTTGCGATCAAAACCACCTCGATTCGACTATTAACCTTTCTACAGCAGAACAGATATCCCGGTGACAATGAGCTGATGAGAAGGCTTACAAGGAGAGAATATTAGAAATAATGACATCCAATCTTATTTGATAAAAAAGCCACTTTATGACAGTCTTTCCTGACCCGCCGTGGTGGCCCAGTGGCTACTTGGCTGCTGACCCGCAGATTGCGGGATTGAATCCCGGCTGCCGCAGCTGCATTTTCGATGGAGGTGCAAATGCTTTAAGCCCGTTTGCTGAAATTTGGGTGCATGCGCCTATCAAAATTTTGTCCAATGATGGGCATGATGAGACCCACCACCTTCCATCTTGGTGGATTAAGGTAATGAGTAATAATGGACGGATGGTGGACGGTGGGAGCGATGGACAGGTTACTCACCAGGCTTGACAATTTTGAGCTGACAAGCGCAATGCGTAGACATGGCGTTCATGATAACGTCTGCCAAAACTTACAAGGGTACGTGCCGCGGAAAAGATGAGCACTGCTACTCCTCCACTCTACCAGCACGCACCTAGAGAATGAGGGCATGACGTGCGCGTATGAATGTCCCTAGGTACACGCAACGCAGTAACATTGGTCCTCTCGTAGACGAGTGGGACACGGTGGACCTTGAGAGGGGTGGACAGATAGTGGACATAATGAGCCGATCTTCGAGAATTATGGTAATGGCTGGTGCTGGACAGATGGTGGGCAAAAGGTGGACAGATGTTGGGCGAAAGGTGGACAGATGGAGGACGATGAGAGTGGTGGGCAGATGACAGGTGGACGACCCTGGGTGTATGCCAGGGGTGGGCTGGTAGATAATGACAAGCGTTGGAAGCTAGATTCATGAATTGATTAAAAATATTGCACTTCACAAGCTCACTACAGATTACCTCCTACTAATGATTTTAACAAGCTTTCTTGCCTGACGTCTATGTGTGGGCAAGCATGCAGCCACATGTAGCTGCAGCACAAAATCAATCATGTTTCTTGGAAAAAAAGATGTGTTTATTTGTTCCTTTTGCTGTGGTGCTTAACATATGCCCTGCCGGCTTGGGTCATAAAAGAACTTCTTGGGCGCATGAAGATGAGAATGAAGCAGTTTTCTTGATGTAGCACAGCTGGCCCCATGTGGCGTGCTTGAAGTACATTTCCAGACACGCTATAACAAAATACAATAAAACAAATGAACTGCTTTTGCTGAAAAATGGAGCAATAACACAAAGTAAACCAGCCGCAATCAGTTTAACCAAAGATTAAAGAATCCCTGACATAAAAATTGAACCATGGAACACTTTTCAATGATTTTCGGTTTTAGAAATTAGCCAAGATAATTGCAATTGCTTATAAAGTAAGCATAGGTTTGCTTATAAAGTAAGCTCATTTAGGTTTGCGACATCAGAACTGGTATGGGTACACCGAGCACTGCAAGTGCGCTGATATTTTTCTTTGGCATGCAAACACAGACAAAAGAGAGAAGTGGCATCGACGAAAATGGCAATAAATGAGAAGACGTACAGTAGCGGAAAAGAAAGTGGACACAAATACCTTCAAGGTAAGACTTATTGATCCAGCACATTGGGGGCTTAACGCGAAAGAACAGTTCAGGACATAACTTATTCATAAGGCATGTTAACTGACAGCTGGCTCACACATGCCCTTCCACTACTACTCAATATGCCAGGCCCGTATCACCAAACATTTCACTTTTCTACACTTTCAGAAAACTGCATTCACTGAATGTGTACAAACCACGAAAATATGGCTTTTTTATGTGAAAAATAACGAAGGAAGTAGTTAAGAGGCTGTAAACAGTGAACTGTTCTTTCATAATACAGGCAAAGACATGTCAAGCAAGGTCGAGACCATACCAATTTAATAATACCTGTGATCAAGAACTTGCTCTCTGCGTGCGAAAGAGACAATGAAGTAACAATAAGTGGTATGAATGGCAGTGTCTCTGCTTCTACTGAAAATCTGTATCTTTGGTATGTTGGGTTTAACGTCTCAAAACCACCATATGATTATGAGAGACGTCGTAGTGGAGGGCTCCGGAAATTTCGACCACCTCGGGTTCTCTAACGTGCACCCAAGTCTGAGCACATGGGCCTACAGAATTTTCGCCTCCATCGAAAATGCAGCCACCGCAGCCCAGATTCGATCCCACGACGTGTAGGTCAGAAGCCGATTACCTAAGCCACTAGACCACAGCGGTGGGGCAAAATCTGTATCTTATGCAGGTGCGGCTCACAATACCATGAATTGCACTGAGCCAGCAAATATGCCCCATTTTCACACGTTAGCAAAGCTTGATGTTCCTATGTGTGCTCACTTACGTACCATCCTATCTGGGTGACATGTCTTGCCACAGAATATCACAGGTTCATGAACACCTGTGGCACATTTTGTGCACAATATGGCATGTTTCTTGCAGTAACCACGTTTAATGCTGTGATCAGATAATAATATAATATCTGATGGCAGCAACATAAATAGGCAACTTCCGCTTCCCTCTGCACCCTTTTAAAAAACAATCTGCAAGCAATGTCTGTTTGCAACCTTTTTTAGCTTGTGTACAACCAGGAGCAAATAAGGCTCAAGCACAGCCTTCACGGTTAACAACTCCTGCTGAGTGCGAGAGGGAAACCAGCCATGCATAACTGATCCAAATGGTTTTGAAAAGACTTCAGCATACCTCATTTGTGCATGAGCTTGCAAGTGCATACTAAAAGAGACACTAAAGTCGAATAACAATTTACGTCAGAGTGAAAGCTCAATGTATGACAACATATAAAACGACAATATTATCAACAGCAGTGCCCTACTTACCGGGACATTCAGGTAAATGCACAAGAACAGAACCGACACAGTAGGGCATTTTCAAAATGACCCCGATGACATAAGACTGACCGCCTACAATTAATCACTAGTAATCGATCTAACTACACTAAATAAAGAATCTTCCAAACATCAGAAGACGTAATGAAATACTGCTTGTTTATTTTTGTTTGATCCACGAAAAAAAAAAGAACTGCCGGACATTATTATAGGGAATGACGCGAGTGCTTAAAAATTCAATTTTCGCGTGGTTACACGGAACAGCTTGTGGCATCTAGCGGGGCGCAGTTGAAACAAAAGCGTCTACAATCTCGAAGCCAACGGCGAGAAAACGATCAATGGCCGTTGTTGCTGCTGTGGCTCCCACTGCTTTTGGTCTGCTCCCACTAGCACAATAAAGACGGGCAACATTGTGCCCAGCAACAGTGACTTGAGATGGTCCGGTCGGTCCGCTTCTTGACGCAGGTAACAAGTGCGCTAACCTGATGCAGAGCACTAAAACGTAATTTTTCTAAAAAAATAGGCACTTCCTTGGCCCAAAAGTAACACTACCAGGTTTCTGGACTGCAATTTGAACAATCGACGTCGACATATAAAATGGCTTTAGTGTCCCTTTAAGACAAGTCACATGGCAGCCATCCCTTTGCTCACCTAGGCGAGTAAAGCCAGCAGGTGTGACATCTCTACAGGGTAATGTTCAAATCCAAAAATTCACAAGGAGTTACAAGCTGTGAAATTATGTGCTAAGAGCACTAACTTCCGAGTTAGCAAATACACAGAAAGACTAGTTGTAATGGGCTGATATGTAGCAGTGGTCAGTTGCTTTTATATAATGAAAAAAGATCATCAGCATATCTGAAATCTTTCAATACCTCTGCCATTAAAATGTTGGTGCAAGGCATGGTTAATAAAATATAAGAACAAAACGCAAAAAAACACGAGTGACACAAGAGCCTATGCAAATGCTTTGTGATTGGACATAAAAATGTCCTTTAATTTAAAATTGATGAGGTGACTGTCACAAAGAACTTGACAAGGGTCATAAAAGCTTCAACATCACGGCAGCACCACTTTAGAAGGCAACACTTCCACTCTCCTCTATGCTGCTTCTTAACCAGAAAAACAATTCACTGCACAGGAAAAAATAAAGTAGGCCCTCAACATCAACTCAGAACAAGTATATACCCTATCAAAAAGTCCAATTAGGCAGGTGACAGAGGGGGCATTTTCAGTCCTAACCTGGTCTTTTATGGTAACAGAGCTTAGCTGTTTCAATAAAAACTGACTAAGCTCATTCTACCATGTACCACACTCACTGACAATAGTCGTAAAAGGAACAATTGGCTTGTGCATCTTGATCATGAAGCATAAACAAAAGCACTGTTCTTCCTAGCTGCAATAAAGTGTGCAAGGTTCACAACCTCAAGTTTTTACACAGGGCCAATGCATTACATTACTCTTTTCTCGCTGGATTTTTCCTCAAAAAAGTTCTTGCAGATATCCTGCTTTGCCTTGAAATTGTACGAATCTGCATCTATTGCCACAAAGCCAACGCTTTTATTCATTTGAAGCGCAAGAAATTATTGCACATGTACCATAACAGGTGCCATAATACCTGCGGTATAAAATGGACGGTCCTTCCTTAGTTATCGAACTTTTAAGCCCTCTTGTAGAATCCGACCCTAACATTCACATGTCCTTATTCAACAACTTACTGGTTCATACTAAGTAATTTGCGAGCTATCATAGATGATTTGTAGCTAAATTTTGAATATTTGTTGAGTACATGGCATAGATTTTCTGGAACGGGAACATTTTTCAGCATGTTGTTCAATGCCCAAGAGCCTCCTTGTAACGCTCGAGAAGGCCTCGTTATGCTAGGAAATGATCCGATTTCAGAAATTATAAACTGTGTACTCATCAAAGGTCCAAAATGTAGCCGCAAAATCTTTGCCAGCTTGCGAATTACCGGCATTGTATTGATGAGTAGCCAGAAAAGCCGATGTTGAAGTAAAGCATCGTTGCTTAAAAGAACGCGTAGAAACATTAGCAAGAACCAGGAAAAATCTTACATTTTATGTCACAAGGATACTGTCGCAGCTGTTGTGTCATTGTACAAGCAAAAAAGTTTCTTAGAGCTTCAAAACTGGCGTTGTGGCAAAGATGCAGATTCGTACAATTTCATGACACGACGGGCGTGATACCTCAAGATAAAAGCCAGTGAAACAAGAGCGGAAAGCAAGGCAGTGGATCTGTGTAAAACATGGAACCTGCAGAACTTGCGGTATCTATTGCGGCTACCAAGAATAAGCCCTTTCTCTGTTCTTCATGGCCAAGACGCATAAACAGAACATCCTTTCAGGACGATTGTGAGTGAAAAAGGTATGTCGTATATTGTGATTAGTCTTTTTTATGAAGCAGCTCAGCTGTTGTCATGAAAAACCAATTTCTGACTGATAATTTCTCGTATATCACCTACTTTCTTTAAACGAATTTCGCGATAGGGTACTTGTTCTCACAGTTGATGTTGACCACCTATTTTAAGGGGAGACACTCCCCGAAAAACTTTTTTTTTATTATTTGTGCTAGACTTGAAATTCAGCTAATTAGAGAGTTCCTTATGTAAATTTCAAATCTACAATTAGTTTTTGTGTAGCTGATATACTTATTGAGTTATATTATACTAAATGACAAATATTAGCTGTCTGTATGGGCACATTTTTATGTAGTAAACTTTCACAAACAGTATTCATGTATTAAACTTTCACAAACAGTATCACGCTATGGTTTATTTAGCTCTTAGTAGATCATAGAGTTCCATTATGTAGCAAATAAATGTGTACAGTTTCTGGAAAGTGCTAAAAATATTATGACATTTTAACCACTGTTTCTCTCAGTTACCTGGAACATAACCTTGTTTTATTGTAATTACTACTGAGAGATAGCGCAATTTGAAGTAGATATCGGCACTTTACATACTTTTAAGAGTAGGTACACCAAACTTCGTTAGTATGCGACGATTCTAAGTGTACAAAACTTTTCCCGGAA
The DNA here is from genome assembly GCA_013436015.1 of Rhipicephalus annulatus. NCBI lineage: Eukaryota > Metazoa > Arthropoda > Arachnida > Ixodida > Ixodidae > Rhipicephalus > Rhipicephalus annulatus. Next base: position 60,985 of record WOVY01001329.1, read on the forward strand.
AACATGCAAGCTTCCAAAAATTTGAAAATGAGAAAATGAGGCTTGAAAGTTACAAAAGCATGTATTCTTGAAAATTAAATTGTTACGATGTGATTCTTCGATCACACACTGAATAGCAGCCTTTACGGAAAGCACACGAAGTGTTCAGAGCCCTCCCGCACTGTAGCTTGGCCCTTCACGGCTCTTACGGTTGGTCTCCTTGGTGCGAGCCCTTTTTACTACACTCCGGCGGTGTGCCCTTGCTTCTGCGTGAGCTTCAAGTTCATTTGATTTATGCGCAGGTCATCGTAACGGTCAGTGTACGTGGCCATCTCTTCTGGGGGAAGTACTTCAATCTCTTGTAGGACAGGCTCAAAGCTAGCAGGCCTTTATTTATTATTTATTTATTTTTATTATTTATTTATTCAATACTGCAGACCAAGAAATGGTCCAAGCAGGACAGGTACAAGAAGCAGGATATAAACAAAAACACATGTGATAACAAGAATATATCACGAGAAATGGAATCGAAACACCTACTAACAGAGCGCATAAAAGATAACATGGCAAAATATTACATTTAATGGATACATAACACAAGTTAACAGTGCATATTTTAGCTCTAAGCAACAGAAAATTGGCTAAGATCAGTTAGACAGTTCCACTCTGATACAGTACGCGGAAAAAAGGAAAACTGAAACGCGTTGGTTTTAGCAAAATACGGGGTTAAAGAATGGGTGTGATGATGACGTGTATGCCTAGTGGACAGAGGAGATACATATGCACGCGGGTCAAGGGCTAACTTATGATTGACAAGAAGATACAGAAGGTTAAGGCGGTTCCTTTTTCGCCGTAATTCAAGTGTTTCAATGTTGTTAGCAGTCATAAGTTCAGTCGGCGAGTCCGTAATTTTAAACTTTGAATAAGCAAACCTAACAGCTTTTCTTTGCACTGCTTCCAGTTTTTTAATGTTAGATTTAGTAAAGGGGTCCCATACAACGCAAGAGTATTCTAGTTTTGGTCTTATGTACGTAAAGTAACTAAGTAGTTTTATGTTAGAAGGAGAATTTCTAAGCTTATGTTTTAGGAAGCACAGTTTACGGAAGGCAGCAGAACATACGTTGTCTATGTGTAAGTTCCAAGAGAGGTCATTAGTTATTGTTACGCCTAGATATTTGTAGTTGTTAACCTGTTGTAGTGATGATGAGCCGAGATTATAAGTAAATTGAAGAGGTGTTTTTGAACGAGTTACACAAAGATAAACAGTTTTTTGTGCGTTGAGTGCCATACCATTGTCATTACACCAGTTTAGTATGTTATTAAGACTTAAGTTCAAGTTCTGTTGATCATTAGAACAGGTAATTTGACGAAATAGCACACAATCATCCGCGAACAGTCTGATTTGAGTTCCTGGTAGTACTGTGTTTACAATGTCATTTACATAAATTAAAAATAATAGCGGCCCCAGAACACTCCCCTGTGGCACGCCTGATGTTACAGGAAGAGAGCTCGAATTGATCCCATCTACTGAAACAAACTGTGAACGTTCTGTTAAATAGTGTTGGATCCAGGCAATGAATATGTCGGGTAGATTGATGTCCCTGAGTTTTGCAAGCAGTTTGTGATGAATAACTTTATCAAATGCCTTACTAAAATCAAGGAATATGACGTCCATTTGACCATTTTTATCCAGAGTTTCTGCAAATGAATGAACCACTGAGACTAACTGAGTTACGGTTGAATAACCTTTTCTAAAGCCATGCTGAAAATTAGTTAATATAGAGTTTTGTTCGAGGAATTCCACAACGCGTTTGGATATTACATGTTCAAGCATTTTACATATTGGTGATGTTAACGAGATGGGACGGTAGTTCTCTACGAGTAAATGGTTGCCTTTCTTAAACACAGGAACAACACGAGCCCTCTTCCAGTCACTGGGTAGTTTTGCACTCGACAGCGAACATCGAAAAAGCACAGTGACAAAATGAGCAATACTTTCTGCATAACGGCGAAGAAAAACATTAGGGATATTGTCTGGACCACAAGATGATTTAGTGTTCAACTTCAAGATCATTGCAAAAACACCAGAATATGAGATAAAGTCCACTTCATTAGGCTGAAACACTCTTTTCTGAGGCGTATTAAGACTCGCCTTAGCAAACACGCTATGAAAAAAATTGTTAAAATGCTCTGCAATGAGCTTCAGATCTGTAACTGTATTTCCATCGACTAATATATGTGATACCTGCTTCTTACTATCGCTCAGGAAGTTCCAAAACTTCGTAGGATCATTTTTTAAAAAGTTTGGCAGTGTTGTTTTAAAGTAAAAATCCTTTGACTCGCGCAAAGCACGTGCCAAATTTATTTTAAGTTCATGAATAACAGCTGACTGGGGATTACTCTTTTTCAGCCGTTTTAATTTGCGTTTTAGATGAATGATTTTACGCGTAATCCATGGGGTGCTTTTAGCAATCTTTTTAGATTTGGTTGGTACGAATGAGCTTATACAGTGATGGCACATTCTAGTAAAATGGTTCCATAGGGCGTCAACATCACCCTCATTTTCAATAAAGTCATCATAACAACTTCTCATGTACTGCATAATAGACGCGTCATCGGATCTTGCATAATCCTTGAAGCTTCGAGTGGCTGTGCGTTTGTGACCGACTGAGCTTAATAAAGGAATGGTGACACTTACAAGATGATGGTCAGACAGACCACTTTCAATTAGAACTGTATATTCATAAAAATCGCGGCTTAGGAACGCTAAGTCCAGTATTGCACTAGACGAACCTTGTTCTCGAGTAGGCTGCCTAACCACTTGAACTAGGTCGTGAGTAAGCATGATGTCAAAGACTATGTTAGCATTCTTGTTCGATTTGCGGCTTGCCTGAAGGAGTTCCCAATCAACATTCGGTAAGTTGAAATCCCCGATAACAAAAATTCTTTTACTGCGAAATTGGGTCATATGTTCTTGCAATTTCAGCAAATATTCAGGAGCAGCGTCTGGTGGTCTGTAACACGCGTATAGCACAAAGCATTGATTCCAAAAAGTTATTTTGATACACAAGCACTCGAGGTCAGTGACATCCGCTAAAACAATCGCTTGTATTGAAGGCTTGACAAGGATAGCAACACCTCCGCCCTTATTCGTCCGGTCCTTACGAAAGACACTGTAACTCGGAGGAAAAATTAAGTCATCACTTATTTCATTTCGTAACCAGGTTTCGGTGAATACAGTAATGTGTGGGTCGTATTCGAGTAGTGTGGCCTCAATAGAATCTTTTTTGTTTACAATGCTTCGTGCGTTTATATTTAGGATTCGCAAGTTCTTTTCCTTCGGTTTCGTAGATTTGCGGGTATTCTGATCTACTTGACGAGATAAATGAACGCGTTTAACGGATGTTGAAGGGCCCTCGTGATCACCCCTCACTCTCAATTCTTGTTTTGCTTCTGCGTGTAGCCTCTGGTATTCGGGCGGTTCATGCCCGCATTGCCGTTTTTTCCCAACGGAACTTTATCATTCAAATCATGATCCCAGACGTAAGGCACGTTGTTTATGTACAGTTTATCGAACGCTAGTGAAACCTTCTCTCTTTTGTCACGGTTATGCTTTGCACTAGCCCACAATTTCCTTCGGATGTCGCGAATTCTTTGGGAAAAATCTTCACCAATGGAATAGTCCGTGCCCTTGAGTTTAAAGCCTTTTTTTAGTATTGCATATTTACTTCTTGAATCTAACAGTTTAAGAATGACAGGTCTGGTCGAGTCATCTCGTTGTTTGCCTAGTCTGTGTATACGCTCGATTTGTACGCTCTCAATTTCAAGAATATCCTGAAAAATGCCTTTATTTACGGCAGTTTCAAGTGCGGTGTTAGTTTCATCTTCTTTTTCTGGAAGTCCATAAACGATCAAGTTAGAGCGTCTGCTATAGTTTTCCATGTCGTCTATTTTTGATTCAAGTACTTTTATAGTGTTTTGCATGCAGTTAATTTGCTCTTGAAACAATGCTACCCTTTGTTCGAGAGCGGAAATTGAATCTAATTTTCTTTCAATGTCTCGAAGACGAGATTCCTTGATTTCTTTAATGTCCGAAGCAATTTCCTTAAGCTGTTTAGCAATTTGCGCTGTGTCTGGGCCCGGATTTTCTTCTATGTCGCCTCCAAGCAACAGCAATTTCCTGGCCGAGTAAGTGAGTACATTTAACATATCACACAGCCGGGGGCACGGCAGCATCAAAAGAAAACGGTTATCGGAGCGAAAGCATTTACCATAATGCCCTCTTACCTGCGCAATCAAGACAAGCGGGTTTTGAGTGATCCGCATGTTTTCGATGCCGCCGTGCCCTGTGGCCGTGAAGTAAGCTGGCAGCCCTTTTATAGCCGGCCAGCACAGTGTCGCCGCCTGTGGTGGTGCTGCGCAGCGCTCCACGCGCGGTGACGTAGAGCGATGATTCAGTCGTTCCCACGGCGGCCAGTTGAGATCGTGAAGCACGCACCGAGGCTGTCCATCGAGGTGAAGCATCCCGGTAGCAGCCATGAGCGGTTCCGAGCACCATGACACTGGATCTTGCAGAAGGCTAAGGATCTGCGCAATCAAGACAAGCGGGTTTTGAGTGATCCGCATGTTTTCGATGCCGCCGTGCCCTGTGGCCGTGAAGTAAGCTGGCAGCCCTTTTATAGCCGGCCAGCACAGTGTCGCCGCCTGTGGTGGTGCTGCGCAGCGCTCCACGCGCGGTGACGTAGAGCGATGATTCAGTCGTTCCCACGGCGGCCAGTTGAGATCGTGAAGCACGCACCGAGGCTGTCCATCGAGGTGAAGCATCCCGGTAGCAGCCATGAGCGGTTCCGAGCACCATGACACTGGATCTTGCAGAAGGCTAAGGATCTGCGCAATCAAGACAAGCGGGTTTTGAGTGATCCGCATGTTTTCGATGCCGCCGTGCCCTGAGCACGGCAATAGCTTTTATACCAATAAATAGCTTATTATACCACAGCACGGCAATAGCTTTGGCTGTCTCTACAGATGTCCAAGTTAGAAATTTTGTTTTCGGACACAGCAGCCGTATTTCACTGTTGAGTGACTCGGCGGCGTTTTGCGTCTTTTCATGGAGGCACCGAGGTCTTTTCATGGAGGCACCGAGCAAGGAGCCTCTCATAAGCAATACCTGTGTCACACGGGCACTTTTAAACGCGATCAGTGTGGATCCAGATTAACCAGGATCCAGATTAGGTGCTGCTACACGGTCACTTTTAATCCCGATCAGGCGTGATTGGGATCAAGACTATCGCGATCTGCGATCTGCCTGAGAGATCGCGATTTTGCTGCCGTCTGCACCCCTTAGCTGAGCTTGTTGAAAGCATAATAAACAAGAAAGCATAGTTCGATAAAAACGCTTTAAAACAGCTAAGCGTTTATAAAAAAGAAAATTCTAAACTGTTTAAATTGAAACTACATTTAAAGTATTGCATATTTTAGGATTCGCATCCGACGCATGTAGTTATGGGAGAAGCAGACAGCAAGCAGACAAGAACAGTCGACCGTTGCCTTCAGCACTTAGTTCAACTCTCGCTCCGTCGGAGCTGTTGGAGCACCAAGAAGCAAACTGATTATGAGTGTCGGAAGCCGATCAACAACGTCGCAACGTACGCGCACTTCGTAGTGCGCGTACGTGATGCGCATGTGTAATTGACCGCTGGCAGGAGCGACTGGAACAGACTTGAGGCCCCAGAAGCGAAACACTGGCGCGTACAACGAGATCGGCGCTTCGCTGCGACTACATGGCTACGAGCGGGGGCCATCATATAAAATGCGAAGGTTAAGAAGTTTCATATTACTATGGATAGTAAGCTGCAGGGTGTCCACCGTAACTTTAGCCAGAGTTTAAAAATATGCCAGAACACGTAACTACGACGCAACCAAACGCATGTTGCTCACCGTTGCCTGGAGTTAGTCGGACTAGTTTTTTTTGTTTTCGAATATTCTTCAGTTAGATATGCTTAATTAACTAACTTTTGAAGAAAGGAAGCTAGATAAAATTTTCAATGAGAAAGCTAACTGTAAATCGGTTTGCAAAACGTCCGAGTAGACAGTCTTGAACTTTACATCCATTACGTAGTAGTGTTTTTCTTCCAATTACAAATACCCGCGAAATACAAAAATACCTCGTGACAAACCCGCTCGTACGCCAGCAGGAAGAAATCCGTTTTATGTGGCGCAACTGCACAGCTTCAAGGTTATATTGTGTTTTTTTTTTAATTTTCAAAATATGATGTGCCAGACTTAGAAGACGAAAAAAAAGCGAAGAAAGCGAAAGAAGATCTCTAAGCAATAAAAAAGAAAGACAATTTAGAACATACTTTTTCTTGGTGCTTCAAACGTCCCCTCCAGCCACACGTACAATTTTGATGCCATTTCTACTTACTAACCTTCATGAAACTAGACACATTAGGTATACTTGCATGAGTATTAATGCAAAAATATTTGAACTCCAAAAAGCTTTTTAATCATTCTAATTCCTCTGCAAGATAACTATACCGGCTGATCTGAACGAATGAAAAACAATAATTGCACTCCTTCCGTATTACGTACGTCCTCGTTTGGGTACATATATTGAATACTGAAAAAGTCTCAGTAAATTATTTGATCGATTCTCGGCTAATCACCCTGAGTGGGTACGAGCTATGCTTGAGGATTCATTATCATCAGCACCAGCTTGGTGCTGTACTGCTCGCGAGTCATCGACGTCCTCGGCGGCCGTGCTTTATGAAAAAGCCCACGGCTCCTTGGGATGTCCACGAAGTGCTGCATGCACGCGGGATCCTCAGCGTCTCCATTGGTGGACATGGCAGGCAAGGAGGCGTTTACATTTGACCCTGGCTTCGGGTGCCCCTCTCAGCAGGAGACAATCTACAACTGTGTCCGCCATATTATTGACGGACGTTCCGAAGCCTACAGTGCCGTCGTGCTTGCTTACGGCGAAAATGGATCTGAGAAAACTTGCACATGATGGGCAAGGGCTGTGATCTGCGTAGTTAATCTTCTCGAGTAGGGAATCGTATCGCGAGCTGTGTGCTACACCTCTACGATGGCAGCGCTGCCCACCAGCAAGAGACCAAGGCAAACCACCCCCAGACTTCAAGATCAATGTACAGTTTATAGAGCTTTGTAATGAAGAAATCTTTGATTTATTGAGCCATGGCAAAAACTCACAAAAATCAGGAAGGAAATCTGTTATAATTCACGACAATTCTGAGGGAGACATCTAAACTGTTGGTGTTACTGCCAAGGCTGTACATAATGCAAAACAGGTCATGAAGTACCTTGACTCGGGGGCTCTCTCGCGGAAGACTGCCAGCGCTCAGATGAATGCACGGTCGTCCAAGCCTGATGCCATCTTTGCACTGCACGTAAAACAGCAACGGGTGGTCCAACTAAATTTGGAAGATGGCCATTTAGAGGACCAGGAGGAAGACTACTCCTTTTCCAAGGTCAACAAGGAAAGTTCATCGATGAACGAATTTGAAACACTGAGCACTAAGTTTCATTGCGTCGATCTAGCTGTCTCAGAACAGCTTAAATGCACCGGTGCCTATGGGCCGACCAGCCTAAGGAAGAAATCTTCATAAACTGCGGCCTTTTTGATCTTAGAAATTTCATATCCGTCTTAAGTGATGTGTCAAAGAAGGGGCTGCACGTCCCACACAGAGACTCCAAGATTACCAGGCTACTTTAGGATTCCTTAGGAGGAAACAGCCGTACCCTGATGATCTCCTGCGTCTCTCCTTGCGATCTAGACTTCGTAGAAAGGCTGAACAGCCTGAGACATGCAAATTGGTTTAAGAACATCAAGAATCGGATCACGGTGAACGAAGACAAGTCGAACGATACGATCACAGCTCTCAGAATGGAGATCCAGGAGCATGCAAGGGAGCTGGAAGAGTGCAAGCAGGGCAGACGCTCTGCCGGGGAAAGGCGGCATAGAGCCAGTGAACGACAAGTTCTACCAGAACACCGTGCTCAAGCCAGAAAACTACAATTGTGCGCCCGTATGAAGGTCGTCCAAAAAACTGGTTGCTGTTCTGGAAGGCATGGTGGACCCACAGGAACGCTAGCTGCTCGACAAGCTGCTGGGCATGGCGATAAACCAGAGTCTGCAGGCAGGCTCAAAAGATTGGTAATAAACGAGTGAACAAAGTACTGCCGATGCTGGCTATTTTGCAAATCATTTGGTAATATCGCTTATCACGACCCAACGACATATACATACGCATCACTATTGATTATACTAAAGACAGCACTAATCCTAATGATACTGCTGATTGCACAGTTGATAACACCTATTGCTTTATTGCTTATTGATAGTACTGCTATCGATAGTATACAACAAACTATAAGTACTGTTGATAGCCCTATTCTCCATAGTCCTGCATCACTAATTCATGCACAAATATCACCTCAGCATTGTTCCTTTTATTTTGGTTGTCTGCGCCAAAAATATAACTGTATTGATGCATATGCGTATTTTTCCAAGTGAATACCTGAAGCCGGTTTTCCGGCCGCACATTTGGAGATCGACGTCTCAAGCGACACGTGTGTTGAACTTGCAATATACGAGCACGAATGTTATGATTATAAATGTTCTTTAGTATAGTCGGCAGTCTGCAAAAATTCGTCTAGGAGCATTTTTTTATCTAGTGGGCGGAGTCCAATTCGTGTAATATATGTGCCTATAAATGGTTAAAACTTTAGAAATCAACGACATTTGCTCCTCAAAGGCGGATGCACACGAGCGTGCACTATGGGCGTGTGCTTCAGGCTAACGTCTCGAGCCGGACGGCCGTTGGCCCCGCCTGCAGATAATGTTGCTGGGAGCAAAAGCAGGACTATTTTTTTATTCCCTAAGGTGATAGGTTGCACTGCTTCGGTCATCTGGGCCTGGCATCCTGTGACATCTCCAGTTGTAGCCGCTGTTGCGGGTCGGGGCCTCCCCAACACGTCCCCACTGACGTGGGTTGCCCAGAAGTCAGGGTGACGTCGGACTCAGATTCCTTTGATAGCTCGAAGTCACTCTGGGAGAAGAAACAATGCTGATAAGTAGGGGAAACGAAAAACAAACAGGTTTAAAGGCACTATTTACAATTGTTCACAGCATATGAGATCATAATTTAGCAAACCATAAGTGTGGCAGATGAACCATTACACCATGGCTCAGAGTGCTTTTCTGCACTTTGAATCGTCGTTTTAAACTATCCCGGGCTCCTCCTTTTTGATTGAAACACCCATCACACATGACACCACTTACCATAGCATCAGCCAATAACACACGGTCGCTGAATAGTCAGTGCACATGCTGATGCAATGTTCCTTCGGTCAGTTTAACTGAAGAGAGGGGAAGTGGTCTCCTTTAGTAAACAAGTTGGCGGATGAGTGCTTCCTGCAGCTTTTTTTCGTACTCCCTACCAGGCTGCAGAAATTATGATGATGATGGCCTAAAAGCATGGCTCTTACCCACTCTGGGTCATCGGCCTAAATACGAGTAATTATTTGGAGGGGCTCACATTAAACTTTAATATCTTTTTAATCACTAAATTATTAAAAGTAAAATTTTACTAATTTAGAGACTTGCGATCAAAACCACCTCGATTCGACTATTAACCTTTCTACAGCAGAACAGATATCCCGGTGACAATGAGCTGATGAGAAGGCTTCCAAGGAGAGAATATTAGAAATAATGAAATCGAATCTTATTTGACAAAAAGCCACTTTATGACAGTCTTTCCTGGCCCGCCGTGGTGGCCCAGTGGCTACATGGCTGCTGACCCGCAGGTTGCGGGATTGAATCCCGGCTGCCGCAGCTGCATTTTCGATGGAGGTGCAAATGCTTTAAGCCCGTTTGCTCAAATTTGGGTGCATGCGCCTATCAAAATTTTGTCCAAAATTTTGTTCGCTACAAGTGGACCAACCAGGCTGTACCTATTCGCGATGCCTCGATACGCATAGGCACATGATCCCGTCAGGCTTTGCACCTGCCGTAATCCCTGCAGTGCCTCCATGGACATTGACTAAACCGCTGGTGTGCCTTCACATACGTGGAATTTCGTATAAGTCGCATGTTTCTTATATTGCCCTCAAGCAACTCACCTTGGCACATTTAGATGACCGATACAGCGACTCTGTGCACATTTACACCAATGGATCCGTAACTTCATCCGCCTCAGCTGCAGCCTTCGTGATCCCTCAGCTCGGTATTTCCCGACAGTACAAATTAGATCACAGGTCATCTTCGACAGCTGCAGAACTTGTTGCTATACAAGAAGCCATAAAATTTGTGAACGACCAAGCACCGCGTAAATGGACGATTCTGTCTGATTCGAAATCAGCGCTTCAAGCTATCCATTCTTGCTTAAGAAGAGGCCAATTTTACGAGTTAACATTAGGAATCGTCCAAGCATTTGACCTAACACACAGGGGCGGTCACTTGATTACACTACAATGGATTCCCGGACACTGCGGCCTGGTTGACAACGAAACAGCCGATAGCGAAGCAAGAGCGGCAATATACAACGCTCCTATGTACGTCAAAGTACCCTACTCGCGAGGTGACGTCAACACATTGCTGAGATCACTCATGCGCGAATGCGCTGCCAATTACTGGTTGCTACCAGATCACCGGAACAAGCGCCTGCGGGAAACAGACCCCAGTTTGACTTTTCGTCTTCCAGATAAAATCAGCCGAAGACATGCTAATATACTACACCGGATTCGCCTGGGCGTCGCCTTCACTCGTCACTACACCCACCTAATCGGCCGTGCGGACCGCCCAAATTGTGAACGCTGCCAAGTGCGCGAAACGATAGCTCACATATTTTGTGACTGTGCATTATACGTGGCACAAAGAGAAATGCTAACTGCAACGTTGGCAAGCATTGGACGAACACCATTAAGTGAGAGCCACATATTATCAGCAATGAGCGACCAAACAGTGTCAAAAACAGCTACAAAGGCTGTTCTAGACTTTATAAAAAGCACTGGACTAGAAAATAGATTGTAGGGTACTATACAAAGTGGCTACTGTACATACGCACCACCTCTTCTTGTCCCCATCATCACCCTTCATCCCTCTTTCTTTCCCCTTTCCCTTATCCCCTGTGTAGAGTAGCAGGCTAGAGCGAACTAGCTCAGGCCGACCTCTCTGCCTTCTAATAAATTCTCACTCACTCACTTGTCCAATGATGGGCATGATGAGACCCACCACCTTCCATCTTGGTGGATTAACGTAATGAGTAATAATGGACGGATGGTGGACGGTGGGAGCAATGGACAGGTTACTCACCAGGCTTGACAATTTTGAGCTGACAAGCGCAATGCGTAGACATGGCGTTCATGATAACGTCTGCCAAAACTTACAAGGGTACGTGCCGAAGAAAAGATGAGCACTGCTACTCCTCCACTCTACCAGCACGCACCTAGAGAATGAGGGCATGACGTGCGCGTATTAATGTCCCTAGGTACACGCAACGCAGTAACATTGGTCCTCTCGTAGACGAGTGGGACACGGTGGACCTTGAGAGTGGTGGACAGATAGTGGACATAATGAGCCGATCTTCGAGAATTATGGTAATGGCTGGTGCTGGACAGATGGTGGGCAAAAGGTGGACAGATGGTGGGCGAAAGGTGGACAGATGTAGGACGATGAGAGTGGTGGGCAGATGACAGGTGGACGACCCTGGGTGTATGCCAGGGGTGGGCTGGTAGATAATGACAAGCGTTGGAAGCTAGATTCATGAATTGATTAAAAATATTGTACTTCACAAGCTCACTACAGATTACCTCCTACTAATGATTTTAACAAGCTTTCTTGCCTGACGTCTATGTGTGGGCAAGCATGCAGCCACATGTAGCTGCAGCACAAAATCAATGATGTTTCTTGGAAAAAAAGATGTGTTTATTTGTTCCTTTTGCTGTGGTGCTTAACATATGCCCTGCCGGCTTGGGTCATAAAAGAACTTCTTGGGCGCATGAAGATGAGAATGAAGCAGTTTTCTTGATGTAGCACAGCTGGCCCCATGTGGCGTGCTTGAAGTACATTTCCAGACACGCTATAACAAAATACAATAAAACAAATGAACTGCTTTTGCTGAAAAATGGAGCAATAACACAAAGTAAACCAGCCGCAATCAGTTTAACCAAAGATTAAAGAATCCCTGACATAAAAATTGAACCATGGAACATTTTTCAATGATTTTCAGTTTTAGAAATTAGCCAAGATAATTGCAATTGCTTATAAAGTAAGCATAGGTTTGCTTATAAAGTAAGCTCATTTAGGTTTGCGACATCAGAACTGGTATGGGTACACCGAGCACTGCAAGTGCGCTGATATTTTTTTGGCATGCAAACACAGACAAAAGAGAGAATTGGCATCAACGAAAATGGCAATAAATGAGAAGACGTACAGTAGCGGAAAAGAAAGTGGACACAAATACCTTCAAGGTAAGACTTATTGATCCAGCACATTAGGGGCTTAACGCGAAAGAACAGTTCAGGACATAACTTATTCATAAGGCATGTTAACTGACAGCTGGCTCACACATGCCCTTCCACTACTACTCAATATGCCAGGCCCGTATCACCAAACATTTCACTTTTCTACACTTTCAGAAAACTGCATTCACTGAATGTGTACAAACCACGAAAATATGGCTTTTTTATATGAAAAATAACGAAGGAAGTAGTTAAGAGGCTGTAAACAGTGAACTGTTCTTTCATAATACAGGCAAAGACATGTCAAGCAAGGTCGAGACCATACCAATTTAATAATACCTGTGATCAAGAAATTGCTCTCTGCATGCGAAAGAGACAATGAAGTAACAATAAGTGGTATGAATGGCAGTGTCTCTGCTTCTACTGAAAATCTGTATCTTTGGTATGTTGGGTTTAACGTCTCAAAACCACCATATGATTATGAGAGACGTCGTAGTGGAGGGCTCCGGAAATTTCGACCACCTCGGGTTCTCTAACGTGCACCCAAGTCTGAGCACATGGGCCTACAGAATTTTCGCCTCCATCGAAAATGCAGCCACCGCAGCCCAGATTCGATCCCACGACGTGTAGGTCAGAAGCCGATTACCTAAGCCACTAGACCACAGCGGTGGGGCAAAATCTGTATCTTATGCAGGTGCGGCTCACAATACCATGAATTGCACTGAGCCAGCAAATATGCCCCATTTTCACACGTTAGCAAAGCTTGATGTTCCTATGTGTGCTCACTTACGTACCATCCTATCTGGGTGACATGTCTTGCCACAGAATATCACAGGTTCATGAACACCTGTGGCACATTTTGTGCACAATATGGCATGTTTCTTGCAGTAACCACGTTTAATGCTGTGATCAGATAATAATATAATATCTGATGGCAGCAACATAAATAGGCAACTTCCGCTTCCCTCTGCACCCTTTTAAAAAACAATCTGCAAGCAATGTCTGTTTGCAACCTTTTTTAGCTTGTGTACAACCAGGAGCAAATAAGGCTCAAGCACAGCCTTCACGGTTAACAACTCCTGCTGAGTGCGAGAGGGAAACCAGCCATGCATAACTGATCCAAATGGTTTTGAAAAGACTTCAGCATACCTCATTTGTGCATGAGCTTGCAAGTGCATACTAAAAGAGACACTAAAGTCGAATAACAATTTACGTCAGAGTGAAAGCTCAATGTATGACAACATATAAAACGACAATATTATCAACAGCAGTGCCCTACTTACCGGGACATTCAGGTAAATGCACAAGAACAGAACCGACACAGTAGGGCATTTTCAAAATGACCCCGATGACATAAGACTGACCGCCTACAATTAATCACTAGTAATCGATCTAACTACACTAAATAAAGAACCTTCCAAACATCAGGAGACGTAATGAAATACTGCTTGTTCATTTTTGTTTGATCCACGAAAAAAAAGAACTGCCGGACATTATTATAGGGAATGACGCAAGTGCTTAAAAATTCAATTTTCGCGTGGTTACACGGAACAGCTGGTGGCATCTAGCGGGGCGCAGTTGAAACAAAAGCGTCTACAATCTCGAAGCCAACGGCGAGAAAACGATCAATGGCCGTTGTTGCTGCTGTGGCTCCCACTGCTTTTGGTCTGCTCCCACTAGCACAATAAAGACGGGCAACATTGTGCCCAGCAACAGTGACTTGAGATGGTCCGGTCGGTCCGCTTCTTGACGCAGGTAACAAGTGCGCTAACCTGATGCAGAGCACTAAAACGTAATTTTTCTAAAAAAAATAGGCACTTCCTTGGCCCAAAAGTAACACTACCAGGTTTCTGGACTGCAATTTGAACAATCGACGTCGACATATAAAATGGCTTTAGTGTCCCTTTAAGACAAGTCACATGGCAACCATCCCTTTGCTCACCTAGGCGAGTAAAGCCAGCAGGTGTGACAGCTCTACAGGGTAATGTTCAAATCCAAAAATTCACAAGGAGTTACAAGCTGTGAAATTATGTGCTAAGAGCACTAACTTCCGAGTTAGCAAATACACAGAAAGACTACTTGTAATGGGCTGATATGTAGCAGTGGTCAGTTGCTTTTATATAATGAAAAAAGATCATCAGCATATCTGAAATCTTTCAATACCCCTGCCATGAAAATGTTGGTGCAAGGCATGGTTAATAAAATATAAGAACAAAACGCAAAAAAACACGAGTGACACAAGAGCCTATGCAAATGCTTTGTGATTGGACATAAAAATGTCCATTAATTTAAAATTGATGAGGTGACTGTCACAAAGAACTTGACAAGGGTCATAAAAGCTTCAACATCACGGCAGCACCACTTTAGAAGGCAACACTTCCACTCTCCTCTATGCTGCTTCTTAACCAGAAAAACAATTCACTGCACAGGAAAAAATAAAGTAGGCCCTCAACATCAACTCAGAACAAGTATATACCCTATCAAAAAGTCCAATTAAGTGGGTGACAGAGAGGCATTTTCAGTCCTAAACTGGACATTTATGGTAACAAAGCTTAGCTGTTTCAATAAAAACTAAGCCCATTTTACCATGTACCTCATTGGCTAACAATCGTCGTAAAAGGAACATTTGGCTTGTGCATCTTGATCATGAAGCACACACAAAAGCACTGTTCTTCCTAGCTGCAATAAAGTGTGCAAGGTTCACAACCTCAAGTTTTTACACAGGGCCAATGCATTACATTACTCTTTTCTCGCTGGATTTTTCCTCAAAAAAGTTCTTGCAGATATCCTGCTTTGCCTTGAAATTGTACGAATCTGCATCTATTGCCACAACGCCAACGCTTTTATTCATTTGAAGCGCAAGAAATTATTGCACATGTACCATAACAGGTGCCATAATACCTGCGGTATAAAATGGACGGTCCTTCCTTAGTTATCGAACTTTTAAGCCCTCTTGTAGAAGCCGACCCCAACATTCATATGTCCTTATTCAACAACTTACTGGTTCATACTAAGTAATTTGCGAGCTATCATAGATGATTTGTAGCTAAATTTTGAATCTTTGTTGAGTACATGGCATAGATTTTCTGGAACGGGAACATTTTTCAGCATGTTGTTTAATGCCCAAGAGCCTCCTTGTAACGCCCGAGAAGGCCTCGTTATGCTAGGAAATGATCCAATTTCAGAAATTATAAACTGTGTACTCATCAAAGGTCCAAAATGTAGCCGCAAAATCTTTGCCAGCTTGCGAATTACCGGCATTGTATTGATGAGTAGCCAGAAAAGCCGATGTTGAAGTAAAGCATCGTTGCTTAAAAGAACGCGTAGAAACATTAGCAAGAACCAAGAAAAATCTTACATTTTATGTCACAAGGATCCTGTTGCAGCTGTTGTGTCATTGTACAAGCAAAAAAGTTTCTTAGAGCTTCAAAACTGGCGTTGTGGCAAAGATGCAGATTCGTACAATTTCATGACACGACGGGCGTGATACCTCAAGATAAAAGCCAGTGAAACAAGAGCGAAAAGCAAGGCAGTGGATCTGTGTAAAACATGGAACCTGCAGAACTTGCGCTATCTATTACGGCTACCAAGAATAAGCCCTTTCTCTGTTCTTCATGGCCAAGACGCATAAACAGAACATCCTTTCAGGACGATTGTGAGTGAAAAAGGTATGTCGTATATTGTGATTAGTCTTTTTTATGAAGCAGCTCAGCTGTTGTCATGAAAAACCAATTTCTGACTGATTTCTCGTATATCACGTACTTTCTTTAAACGAATTTCTCGATAGGGTACTTGTTCTCACAGTTGATGTTGACCACCTATTTTAAGGGGAGACACTCCCCGAAAAACTTTTTTTTATTATTTGTGCTAGACATGAAATTCAGCTAATTAGAGAGTTCCTTATGTAAATTTCAAATCTACAATTAGTTTTTGTGTAGCTGATATACTTATTGAGTTATATTATACTAAATGACAAATAATAGCTGTCTGTATGGGCACATTTTCATGTAGTAAACTTTCACAAACAGTATTCATGTATTAAACTTTCACAAACAGTATCGCGCTATGGTTTATTTAGCTCTTAGTAGATCATCGAGTTCCATTATATAGCAAATAAATGTGTACAGTTTCTGGAAAGTGCTAAAAATATTGACATTTTAACCACTGTTTCAGTTACCTGGAACATAACCTTGTTTTATTGTAATTACTACTGAGAGATAGCGCAATTTGAAGTAGATATCGGCACTTTACATACTTTTAAGAGTAGGTACACCAAACTTCGTTAGTATGCGCCGATTCTAAGTGTACGAAACGTTTCCCGGAAAACATGCAAGCTTCCAAAAATTTGAAAATGAGAAAATGAGGCTTGAAAGTTACAAAAGCATGTATTCTTGAAAATTAAATTGTTACGATGTGATTCTTCGATCACACACTGAATAGCAGCCTTTACGGAAAGCACACGAAGTGTTCAGAGCCCTCCCGCACTGTAGCTTGGCCCTTCACGGCTCTTACGGTTGGTCTCCTTGGTGCGAGCCCTTTTTACTACACTCCGGCGGTGTGCCCTTGCTTCTGCGTGAGCTTCAAGTTCATTTGCTTTATGCGCAGGTCATCGTAACGGTCAGTGTACGTGGCCAACTCTTCTGGGGGAAGTACTTCAATCTCTTGTAGGACAGGCTCAAAGCTAGCAGGCCTTTATTATACCACAGCACGGCAATAGCTTTGGCTGTCTCTACAGATGTCCAAGTTAGAAATTTTGTTTTCGGACACAGCAGCCGTATTTTACTGTTGAGTGACTCGGCGGCGTTTTGCGTCTTTTCATGGAGGCACCGAGGTCTTTTCATGGAGGCACCGAGCAAGGAGCCTCTCATAAGCAATACCTGTGTCACACGGGCACTTTTAATTGCGATCAGTGTGGATCCAGATTAACCAGGATCCAGATTAGGTGCTGCTACACGGTCACTTTTAATCCCGATCAGGCGTGATTGGGATCAAGACTATCGCGATCTGCGATCTGCCTGAGAGATCGCGATTTCGCTGCCGTCTGCACCCCTTAGCTGAGCTTGTTGAAAGCATAATAAACAAGAAAGCATAGTTCGATAAAAACGCTTTAAAACAGCTCAGCGTTTATAAAAAAGAAAATTCTAAACTGTTTAAATTGAAACTACATTTAAAGTATTGCATATTTTAGAATTCGCAACCGACGCATGTAGTTATGGGAGAAGCAGACAGCAAGCAGACAAGAACAGTCGACCGTTGCCTTCAGCACTTAGTTCAACTCTCGCTCCGTCAGAGCTGTTGGAGCACCAAGAAGCAAACTGAATATGAGTGTCGGAAGCCGATCAACAACGTCGCAACGTACGCGCACTTCGTGGTGCGCGTACGTGATGCGCACGTGTAATTGACCGCTGGCAGGATCGACTGGAACAGACTTGAGGCCCCAGAAGCGAAACACTGGCGCGTACAACGATATTGGCGCTTCACTGGGACTACATGGCTACGAGCGGGGGCCATCAGAAAAAATGCGAAAGTTAAGAATCTCACACAGATATTCAGGTAAGTGCTAGGAAAACTTCATTGAGTGATGGATTTATGAAGTTACTATCGCAATGGCCTGCAAAGTTCTTGACGTTCGAGCAGTTCTTGCACGGATAACATTGTTCATAAAGGGCTCTATAGATATATTGTACGCCGAGTTTTGTCAGTAGCATGTTTTACGGCACGCAAATGCCACCTGGGGCATTTTATCTGAGCCAAGCTCGAACCGGATTGGCTTGGGCCGTGTAGCAGCAGTCATAAAGTTGATCGCGATCAAGAGAAATCATCCGGATCACCGTTATCACAATTAAAAGTGCCAGTGTGACACCGGTATAAGACGCTTATAAATAGGCATAATTGCCAAGCCCTTTGGTTTAGTCAACAAGGGAATGTGGCTTGGTGTAGGCTCCCTCAGTGCTTCAGCACGCCTATGCTTACACCATGAGTCTGGTCCAGCAGGGCAAAATTTATGGCTACTAGCTCCATCACTGGCGCAAGAATGAAAATAGGAGGCCCATAAAGCAGTGTAGATGCTGCGGACACTGCCTTTGTTATTTGTTATAGCTATTTGATAATATGTCTGCAGCTTCTGAATGGCTGTGACTTTTAGATTTTTCCCCTTGTGGCTGTCATGTTGCCATTTTTCGCAAAGCAGTGCCTAGACATTTTGAGACGTGGTTGGTGCACTCTTCTTTTTTGATGACAGTATATTGCTATACACCTTTGCCTCACAGGCAGCAGTGTAGGCCTTGCTGTCGCCATCACTCAAAAAATTTGTGAAGTGCAGTGGGGTATTGCATAACAATATCCTCTGCCATATGCGCACTGCTGCTTCAGATTCCAATACATGGGATGAACACTGTGTTTTTCACATACTGGATGGGGGAAGGCTTCTCATATTTCTTCATCACCACCTCTGTCCTTGTGTATACTGCAAGCGAGGCAGTAATTCGATTTTCCCCTTGTGGCAGTGGTGTTGCCATTTTTCGCAAAGAAGTGCCTAGGCGTTTTGAGACGTGGTTGGTGCACTCTTTTTTTTCGATGACAGTATTGCCATACACCTTTGTTGCCATATGCGCACTGCTGCTTCAGATTCTATTGCATGGGATAAACACTCTGTGTTTTTCACATACAGGATGGGGGAAGGCTTCCCATATTTATTCATCACCACCTCTGTCCTTGTGTATTCAACAGCCTTCAAAGCAGCACAATGGAGCTTCTTGGCAATACCATTAAATGTCTTCTAATGTATCGATTTTGACAGGCCGATGATGGCACAAAATCGAGAAAGCTGGTCATGTCCTGTACTTATGGCACGCGCTGCCAAAACAGCCTGCACGTTTATGGCGAAGCCGTCGCGCGAGCTCCCGCTGTCATAGCGAATGTTCGCGCTAGGGTCACCGCACTCGCCGGCCAAGTTGATCCACTTCGATGTATGCGTAGACGAAAGCACAGACTCCGGGCACTCAGTATTGTCGCAACGTAGCTCTCAGAAGGAAGAAAGTCCTTTGCGTTTCTCGGCTACTTCTCGGACGGCGAGTTTCCGTTCGCGAGAAGCGAGGCATGCCGAACCTGCCATCAGTGCTGTGAATGCGCCGATCTCGCACAGCAACCTGCTAGCAGCATAAGCACCAGTCGTCCGTGCCTCACTTTTGAAGAATTCCATCTTCTTCTGTGATGCGCTGACGAACTAAACAGCAGCGTCGATTTCAGAAACGTCGTGGTTGCCGATATCGTGGTGACCGATGTCAGCAGTAGGCCTAACCGGAGCATCGCGGGCGTCGTTCACGGCTGTCATTTTTCGGAGTGCCTTAGGTCGTTTTCCTCGGTACTTGTGCGGAGTTCTGTATTTTCGGACGTCTGAACTGCTCTTTTTCAGGCTTGCCATCTCAAGAAAACGCGGAGTGAACACCGAAAACTGCTGCTAGCACGAACGCGCGGTGGCGGTGATACGGCTTCTCTACAGGTAAAGAGCGCCGCCTGCGCCGCCGTCCAATGGCGGCGCCACGCTGGTTGGCGCGCAACTAAAAACACGTTACGGTCGCAACTTCTTTCTCGTTATTCTTTTATTATTTGAGAACATACGAGACAATTGGTCATAGAATCTTGGAGGAGAGGGGTGACTGTGCACTTCCCGATGATTGAAGTGGCGGGCGGCGCTGCCTGACCGCGTAACACAAACGGCGTGATTTTTTGCAACTTTCGTTGAATTCTGGAGTCACCGGCGCTCACTTAGGCGCAATTTCGGGTGGCTTCTCGTGCAAACTGCAGCTTGATATTTAAAGAAATAAAGGTTCATATACCAAACATGACAACACTAACTAAATCAAATAAGTGATTCTATTTAAGAAAACCGCGACTTTTCAACCCGCATCTCCTCTTAATGTGCTCCGTACAATGAACTGTTTTCCTGCCCAAGAAGTTGCCTAAATAAAATGGTGGTCTTGCTTTCCGAAGTGTCGCAGACATGATTGTAGATTCTCAAGCTTTTGGAGAAAGTCCATCAGTTCCAACGTAGATTCTCATGTCCAAAGCATTAGCATGGGCTATTTGTGTCGCTGATATGGTGTGCAGTTTGTTCTTGATTCTATTAACTATGCCTCGCAACGCCATTTCAATGGTGGAAAAATGTGAATGTTTTCAGCTATATTGACATTTTTTTATTGCAGAGGAATCGACCACCCCTACATATCACACTGTTAACAATGCTTTTGTGGCCTTTTGCTGCCTCTCGAAGAGATTGGTGTTCGCACACGAGTTGCGGCTAGTTGAAATTTATAGCTTACACATTGCCTTACAGAGCCGTGACACCTGTTGGCATTACCTAGGTCTACAAAAAGATTGCTGCCATACAAGACATCGCATTTAGCAACAGTAAAAAGGAATGCAGCTCAACATAACCACCAGTCTGCACTTGAAAAGTAACGCTGAAACAGCATACAGAAAGCTACTAATTGAATTGATTAGAAATAAAATTGGCTCCCCTCACATGCTCCTTATCGTCGTCGCCAAGTCGCTCTTCCAGAAGTTCCAAAATGAACACCATGGTACTTGGGTAGAACTGGAGTAGATAAAGATGAGGCCTCAGCTCGTGCCTTAGATGCACCGGACTGCACATAACCTAAAGAAAAAAGGTTACAAGCAGACACAGCATGTCAATTGTCTTTTCTGGGCCGGGGTAGCTGTCTTAGCTACGCCCACCTATACTATCTCATGGGAGCAACAAAAATGGTTGTGATGAAAAGCACACCGAATGGTATGCAAACTTTGGCACTAGTGCTCACGCATTTCTGCTATCTTGCGGCAAGACGCGTGTCAGTCAGGTGGGAAGATGCATGAATGAGAGCGCTGGAACAAAGGCTTTCAATATAGGACATAGAACACGTCCACATTCGCGAGTCCCTGTAATTCACAGTGTGAGCTGTGGCTGAATAAGGTTCATACTTTCATTAACAGCAGGGACATAACGGTTCATTAAATCTTTTAGGCATTTCATATAAATGCATGGGGTTCCTTATGTATCAGTAATACTTTCCTGTTTCTCTGCCAGGTGGAAAGCAAGTTTTTATACCACAGGTTGTTATAAGAGTAGTATGGCTCGATGTGTGCCCAGCTCGCTGCGCATTTCTGTGCATATAGTATATACTTCATTGCAGTATAAGATGAATAAACATTGAAAAAATAATGCTCGTTTCGACCCGTTCCCTCAAGATTTCTTCACGCAAAAACAGCCCTACTTTTATGGCTTTTACATGACCATGGACCAATCAGCCAAGCAAAGTGTGCTGCTGACCGCATTCATGAATTTCTTTGTACATTTACACTTCCAACTATGCAAGCATAGATTATGTAGTAAACCTCCAGTTGATGACTCCTGATCTTCCTTATAAATTTAGATGCGCATTTGCCCAATGAAGCAGCAATAGCTCAGGGCACCTTTATACCACACTTCTACACAATCACCGAATTTGTGGGTGTATTCTACGAAATGTAGTGATATCAAAGCCCTTTAATACCTTTACTGGTCATGAAGCTTCGACAAAAGTTTGATATAGAGACAGGAGCAACCTCTAGGGGCGCCCTCGCCCACGACGGTGAATCGGAGTGGCCGCGGCACTGCAATTGTATGGCACGCGCAGGAGTGGTGAAACTGTAATAAATGTAGCCATGAAGGAAATTCAGAACATATCTAAGAGAGTGAAATTTAGTCGAATAAGGCCTTAAAGCTAGAAATTCGACGGCATGCCGATTCCACTGTCAGATATGCTGCCGTTATAAGAGCATGCTTATTTTTTTCTTGAAGCATCTAGTGAACAATTGTGTAAAATCGAGAGTTCTACAATGACGCTGCTGGTTTTCAGCATGTCATGGAAGTGCAGTGGTTGCAACTTTTGACGGTGCATATCCAACATTCTAGGTCATTTATACATTCGGTGTTTCTATATACTGTAATAAATCTGAATAACAGACGCTCTGCTGGTAATGAAGAAGACGATGATGATTGGTGGCTGTAGTAGTAGCTAGTGCACGCCGCTCGCCATTAGCCAGACCTGCCTGATAAAGCACATTTGCCAAGCCGTGTCTGAACCTTTCTCGACGTACAACACCTCTATTTTAAGTTGGCGATGGAGGCAGTACCTGCGTGACCTGGGTCTCAATGACCGGGCGTAGACTTGAGTCTAACGAGGTCACTGGCTCGGATGCTTCGGACACAAGAGAAAGCTGACGCGCAACTTCTTCACGAATGAATTGTTTAATGTGGGGCAGTAAGACGGTGTGATCAGCAGCGACGTCGTGCACGAGGGCGGGAACTTCAGCTGTATCTTCAGCGGCCCTGCGCGTCGAGACACGCTGCTTACGCTACTCATCGTTCTCCTGGCAGAGCTGGACAACATAGGTGACGGTCTGTGGATTCCTAGCGCCGAGCATCTGGAAGGTATTGTTGTCAACTCCTTTGATGATGTGCTTGATTTTGTCGCGTTCGGTTAGAGATTCATCGACGCGCTTGCAAAGAGACAAGACATCTTCAATGTAACTTGTAAAGGTCTCCTCCCTGCGCTGGACTCAACTACGGAGACGCTGTTCTCCGCGAAGCCGGCGCACGGCGGGACGACCGAAGACCGCGGCAATGTTGGTCTTGAAGGCGGACAAGTTGGTGATTTCGACTTCGTGGTTCTTGAACCAAAGGCTGGCCACATCAGCGAAATAAAAGCGCACGTTTGCGAGCTGGTCGCAGGCGTTCCACTTGTTGGAAGCGCATACGATTTCGTACTCGACGAGCCAGTCCTCAACGTCTTGTTCGCCGTTGCCGCGAAAAATCGGTGGGTCGCGTTGCCGAGGAACGCCATACAGTAGACTGTCGTTGGTAAGGCAGCTTGACAATGGTCAGGAGCAGTCATGGTGAGCGGTGAGGGTAGCGTCCGATTGCGAAGTTCCAGGTTGATGGGTACCCCGGCACCTCCACCACTTAAAATAGAGGTGTACGTCGAGAAAGGTTCAGACGCAGCTTGGCAAAAGTGCTTTATCAGGCAGGTCTGCCTAATGGCGAGCGGCGTGCATGAGCTACTACTACATCCACCGATCATCATCGTCTTCTTCATTACCAGCAGAGTGTCCGTTATTCAGATTCATTACAATACAAAGATATAAATACTAAAATCACCTCCCAGTTATTACACGTACCAACTGCCTGTTTGAATAAATCAGTGCTTTTAATTAAGCAAGTGATGAGAATCAAGCATTATTTCATATATGTGTATTGTCTAGCAATAATTTATAACTTTAGTTGCATAGTGCATTCTAAGTTTGTTTGGCCCGGCTATGTAGTTTCTCGGTCCTATACACTGCTGTGCAGCTTACTAATGCTGTGTTTTTTCTCTCTTTTTTTATTATTTTTACTCTAAAGGCAAAAAAGTCAACACTGACATTGTAAGAAACTTGATATTCTGGCACATTTTAAATCAACTAAATATTAAAATATATCAAGATATGAAACGAAAAGTCTAGAGTAACTCCAACTCTATGTACCTACTCTGCATCTGCTACTATAAAATATTAATGAAACTAATACGCAATCTAACTTGACACCAACGAGGTGGGTGAAGTGGGGGCAGAAATCAAGTCTTTTAGTTTTGCAGAGCACTCATTCTGGAAGAGAAGTTAAGATCAACAGCAACTCTTACTCTATCAACAAACAAGAAAAGCAAGATGTGCCATTAAGCTGTACATTGCGAAAATTTGTCACTGAAGATGAACTCGGTCAAACACGTTAGCAGCAAGATGAACATTCTACACCAAACCAATACCTTTTTTTTTCTTTTTGGTTGGACTTGGGGTGGAGTCGGCTTCTCCTGCACATCCTTCCCCCTCAAAGTTTCACTTGGCTCAGCTCTGTTCAATTTTCTTTTCCAATGGGCATTGCCTGCTATATTTTTATGGTGCGGGCCAAAAATTTGTCGTTTTTCTTACCTCACAAAGTAGAATGTAACGTGGAAAGCCTTACATGACTCCTTAAACGTGAAAATTGCCCTACTGCTTCCCGCGCAAGAGGCGTCAACATATGACAAAAAATGTTATCTTCTCCTGCTCATGATGTGTTGTTATCAAAAATCGACTTTCCGCGCTATTATTGCTTGTGCGAGTTTGGCACAGTATTGCGGTGCAACTGTTCTTGCGCCGTCCCCCTAGCAAACATCAATTGGTAGCGCTGAAGTCTCTGTTGCATACCACGAATGTGGCTAGATTTTTTCAAGTTGTGAGGAGCTGCATGTAGCTTTGCTTGCTCGGCATATCACCTCTACATTTTTGGTAACATTAGTGTGTGTATCAATGAAAACAGTGAGCATTTCACTCGTTGGGGTGCTGCATTACCTGCTTGCACAGGAACGAGGAAGAGGCAGCTGGTGTGCACGTCTTCATTAAATGCGTCATTATTCAATGCAGCTATGTCAAGAGGGCTCATGCACAGTCCGAATAAGCATAAACATTCTTTATTGTGAGATATGAAAGAGCAAACCCTCAGCCCACACCAAAACCATATAACAGGCGATGCCAATTAAGAAAGAAAAATGAACAGGGCAGAGCCAAGTCTTTCTTTCTTTTTTTTTCTCCTTTTCCTTCTTTCTAGTTTTTCTGCATTTTTCTTTTTCTCATTCTCTTCTCTTTTCTTTCATGCATTGTTTTTTACATATTTTTCGTTTACATTCACTTAACCAGTTTCAGTTTGACAGTACCTGAGCATTGACAATCCTTTCGTAACTAAAACAATTTTTTTCCTTGTAGAATGTGTTCGAAGTCAGAAGGAGCATTTATTTTTGGTCCTTATTATTGATAAATGCAGTATATTCCTAATCTCTCCCCTCTTTTCTTTCATGAAAAGTGATTTCATCATGAGAATAGTTTACATTTGAAATCTATCATTTGTGATTTGCTTTGAAGACCTTCTTGTTCTGTAAACGTTCTTACGCTCCCTGAAGCTTCCCAGTGACGCCTGGCAGGCGAGCGAGCTCTGCATCTTTTGCATGCATACATACAAATACCGCGTGAGGCCGTGAAAACTTCTCGGCACAGCGTCGGCGAAAGTTTTGGAACGTGCGTCGTGACTTGACCATGCCTCCGATTGACCACTAGTCCACGTGAACGATGTCACTCTCATTGAAGGGCTTTTCCCACACGTGCACATTTGGGGAACAAATGTGAAACGACCAGTTTATCGTTGCAGCCTTTCACACTACCACTTTTCCCACCAATCACTGTAGGCAGTGAGAACTCTGAGACTTTTTCGTATTTTGTTGTTGTAACCGGATCGACAAACAGGTACCCAGTAGCTATGCAGTATCCTACCCCATCTTTAGGCACAGCACACTAGCCACAATAGTAATCATAACGTGAAAAACTACGCGATGGAACACCATGATATTATGCATTGACCTCATAGCGACGCCTGCATACAGGTTCTCTCTGGTCTGCCTGACGCCTCTGGGCCTCCAATCCCAGCGCACAAAGCTCTTTCATAGACTTAGGGGGAAACTTCATAACCAGTAAAGGTATCGAAGGACTCTAGTAATATCTCAGGTTTAGGTCCCAAAGCACAACATAATTATGAATGACATTGTGGTACAAACCTTCTCCAGCTCCTCGCAACTGTAAAGGCAGCATTTGCACCATATTCCCTTCCCACTTTCTTTAGCCTGTGAAGTTAAACAAGTGTAAAAAATACATTTGGCCCCCTTGTTACTTTTAATTTTTGCATCCATGTTTATATGTAACACAGTGGGCTTCTTTGGACGTTCAGTTAGAGTGGCTTCTGCAAATTGAGGATAACCTATATCTACTGCATGCGTGGCCACTG
Organism: Rhipicephalus annulatus; assembly: GCA_013436015.1. Lineage (NCBI taxonomy): Eukaryota > Metazoa > Arthropoda > Arachnida > Ixodida > Ixodidae > Rhipicephalus > Rhipicephalus annulatus. The sequence continues at coordinate 87,332 of WOVY01001329.1, forward strand.
CGTCAAGGCTGACTTTCATTTGTCTACAGACTGTAAACTGTATGGCACCAAGCAGTGCTTGTTAGTGACACCCCAATAAGCCTATAAATAATTAAAGGAACCATATTTTAAAATAGTGGTCATTACTGCAGTTCCTGAGAATCCATTCTGATAAAGCCGAAATTATTCAACGTTTTGATACCATTTTAAAATGAATGACAGTTTTAAAATAAAAATAGCCCCAAAAAGAATTCTTTTGGAGTTGTTTTCTAGTTCTTGAATCATCATGCTGCATTGTGCAATTTTCGATTTATGTGACATTCCAAGCTGTTAGTTTTTTCATGAACAATGGTGAGACGTGTTCCTGCCTCGCAAATGAATGTAGTAAAGCAACACAAAAGAGAAATTAAGAGCATTTTTTAAGGGTTAAAGTAAATGACCTTAAGTAAGAACACCCAAGAAGCCAATATGCAATGATAGAAATGGAAAAACTAAGAACACTGTTCCAATAAGAACTCAAAATTTACATAAATAAAAAAACAAAATGACTAACAAACTTCGTGTGCCATCACTTCTTCGAGGAACTGTATAACCATAGTTTCAGTGAGAAAGAATTCACAGGTCACACACCAATGAAACACTGTGTGTTTCTGTTGTGTATTTGTAGCATGTTTTCTCAGTATGGATTGATTTAAGGCAACTAAAAACAACACAGATATGCTATTGTTAATTTCAGGGTTGTCCAACACCACAAATCTGTATCCCTTAGTATGTGTGAATCATTACATTAACAAAAAGTGTAGCCTGGCTCGAAGGTTCGAGTAACGCATCTCCATCCTCGTGGTGATTTCTGCACTAGACCAGTTTATAATATGGGATAAGTTTACCATGATGCAACAGACTGGTACCAGCCGAATGGCAATAGGAGTACTGTATTAGTTCTGTGTTGCACTTGGCCCTCTTGACAAAAATTATACCATTTCCGATCGAGGCGGAAGTGTTGTATGCCCGTGTGCTCAGATTTAGGTGCTGTTGGGAATCCCACCGCTGCCACCAGTTGTTGTGGCTCGGGGTTGGTGAGTCGTATCCCACCACTGATCACCAGTTGTTGTGATCCCGGGGTGCTGTGGTAGCGTGGTGTAGCTCCGGGTTGAGGAAACGAACGCTTACGAGATGGGGATACGAAAAACAAACAGGTTTATGGCACTATTTACAAATATTTACAGCATGAGGTTAAGAGTTCGCAAACCACGAACGTGGTGGTTGAACCGCTACACAGTTCAGAGCCATCACAAACTACGAACGTGGTGGTTGAACCTTTACTTGGTCCAGAGCGACGTCCCGCACTCTGGGGCGTCCTTATAGGCACTGTCGGGCTCCTCCTCCTTCAGTGGAACACCAATCACACACACACACAACAGGTGAGGGGTACGAGCATGCACTGCGCACGTGAACATCCAATTTCGAGTCAAGATCACTGCACTTAAAGGTGGCGCCAGAGAGGCTCTTGCTTGTCGTGTATGTCGCTGGTCGAGGGGTCCCAAGCTTCGGACAGCAGACATCAAACGGTCCGCCAATCGGTCCGCTCAATTAGCAGGGCACTTTGTGGCGGCGGTCGCCGTTTCATCAAAGGAATACGCTCTTTGTTGTCCCCTCTGGAACGGCTTACAGCTTCGTGGCGACATGACGTCTCATCCGCCGGCTAGCAGGGACAATAGCTGGCGGGCATAGACATTCGGCGAGTCGGCGACTTGTTTGAGGATTAAAAGAGCGCCGCTCCCCCGTCAGCCCTCGATGCTGTTTCCAAGAAAACTGCGGTTCCAGGCGTGGGAACGCGCCCGGCTACGCTTCTCAGCGACAGCATGGCGCCTATCGATGGCGGTCATAACAGTGCACGTCAAGGAACCCCAGGTGGTCGAAATTTTCGGAGCCCTCCACTACGGCGTCTCTCATAATCATATAGTGGTTTTGGGATGTTAAACCTTGCATATCTATCTAACAAAAATCATACGGCTTTGAATATCGGTGCACAAAAGGTCAACAGACACTGTATGCCTCAGGAAGCACTACTCTACATGTCTATCTGCAAGAAATAGGTTTTTGCCAAAGGTATCTGTGCTGGCATAAGGTGTTGTCAAGCGCTACAACTATTTAACTATAAGACAATGTTCACAGCCATACATAACATTGAATCAAAGCAAGAACGAAAACAAGAATTAACTGCAAGCCTGAGTGGTTCACGATGAGAAGTGCTACGAAGGTGCCTAGAGTGTGTAATCGCACTTCTGTATAGCACGAAGCTGCTGTAGTATTCTGAAAAAAGAGCAGTATGAAAGCACCAACTTACTTTCATTACGTAGGACCCCTTCGAAATGGTGCTTCAGAGAAGTTCAGACATGTTGAAATGAGAACAGCATAAAATATTTCAATATTGCAATAAACATTAAGACCCATGGCATCATTGGCTTAGCAAGAAGTTGGATTTCGAACTCCTTCAAAAATTAAGCGCTCTAGATATATATAAACATGCACACAAATGCTGCACAAACATGTGAAATAAGGCTGGAGCAGAATTTATAAAAAAAATTACGACTATGCCTCCACACGGTATGAAACATGTATTTGTTTTTCTGTGCTACGTTCATTATGATGGTGTAACAATAACACAAATCTCTACTGTAACAGGGTGCTTACATGAATGGCTAAAGTGACAGCCAAATTGCCTGAATGCAATGCCATTACCAAAAATTGAAAATTGTCATAATGCAGTTACACGGGGTCACATTACCAAAACAACACTCTTCTGATGAATCGGTGTCTCGTATAGGTTGCTTTTGTGGATTAAACTAAACTTGAATCAAAGAAAAATTTTAGCATCTTCCAAACTAAATGCATTTGAAATCTTAACAGCGATTTGTGGAAGATATCTTCAATGCATTCAGAAAAATTGTTATGCTACATCAGCACTCCATGTTTCTGAAGCAGACAAAACCTCACCACGTGAAAAAGCACACATAAATTGCAAATGCTTATTCAGTGGAAATAATGTCAGAAATGTTTACAATAAAGCCTGTGAATTACCTGCATTACTACATAACTCATGTTCACACCAGCATTGGCTGCATGTGGACATCGCCAAGTTCACCAGGCCAGGAGGAGGCTGCAACGATTTTTTCGTTAAAGCATTGCCAATAATTTGTTCTGGTTTCTTGCCAATTAATTCTGGTAAAAAACACTTTGAGAGAAAGTTGTGCAACAAGGCTGTTGCCAGACAACTCGAAGCTTAGGCAGAGCAGGCGTCGTCTTATGAAATGTAACACTATATAAATGACACAAAAAAATTCAGTTAACTTAGCTGACCATGGCAGTAATGCACTACGCACTGATTCATTTATACTTTCGAAAATACCAGCAGGAAAAATAAAATATTTCACCAACAATAAAAAAACATCACCATCAGCCACATGCTATAATGGGCCTTCGACAAGTAGTTATTTAAAAAATGTGAATGTTATCTGAACCAAAGCTTCATGGTTTATGCAATTATTGTTGAATGCTCCGACATGGATTCCATTGAATTTTTGTGGTCTACATGTCTCACAGCCAATAAGCTCAGCATGCCAGTGTTGCACAGTGCATGTCAGTGAATTAACGCTACTTCTTCGGGCAGTTAGCACATTTATATAATCGGTTGACAAGCAGCATGGTAGAGGTGAGCAAACAAGAATTCGATGACACTTCACTCCTCATCTGTGACAAGCTGCATGTCAACCAAACAAGCCACGCAAGTGCTATATTATCTATTTTAGAAGCAGGATGGCTTATTGCTTTGTTTAGCAACACACACAATGAGCAAAGATATATATCGCATTCTTTATTCCCGTGAAAAGCAAACGGTATGGGACCGTAATACGGCCTGAGCTTAAGTTAGTGGGTACGATAATAATGCCACTTTATGATACTTGCCGGGGTCAGGGAAAACTGCTGTCCACCTTTAGTTCCACCTGTAGAGCACAAATACCCTACAAATGGTTCTGCATAAATGTCTATAGTAAAACATAGTGATGAGCGCTTGCTGCAAGTTATACAGCTGGGCAAGCTATACAGCTGGGCAGGAAGCAAGTAATGCCATCAGATAAAGACAGATGATCAACTCAAGGTGAAATGAGATGCACAATTCGTGAACAACGGGGTGCCGGCGACACCCTGTGTTCAGGAATTTTGCAAGTAATACCTAGTCGCATGTAACTTCAGTGCCCGAACGCACGTGCAGCACCGAAATAAATCGAAAACTAAGCTGAAAACAACATAATACACTATCTAGAGTTTTACGTTCCAAAGCCACGTTTTCTTTAAGAGAGACGCCGTAGTGGAGGCATACGGAAATATCGATTTGGTGTTATGCACAATCCGCAAAACACGGACCTGTGGCATTTTACTTTTACCGTTAATCACACTCAGCAAAGAACTTGTGCTTACGTCAGTACCTGCAACACACAGCACGCAACGCGATGCAGGGCAGTAAAAGTAAATGACACGAAGAAAACTGCCCCACGAAATTATTACATATTTCCTAATGCCACCATGACTGAGTGAAAAAAAAACAAAAAAAAACAGGGTCACGCCGATTGAGGCGCCAACACCCACTCAGTTTCGGTATCGAGTTCTCGTCTAAAAAGTGTTATTGGTGTCGCTAGAAATACCTTAAACACGCGTGATAACCACGTCATTCGCAAATGCAGTATTCTACATGCTTGTCCTATATATCGTCAGTAAAATTGACCATACATTATTAATAATTAAGCAAACTCTCTGGAACAGTTTGTGAAGATGTTCAGGTGACGTTTGCCTTTGACTGGTGATCACTGGCAAGCCTGTAGGGTTCCCCTTGAATAATATGGGGTGGGGTTAAGGGGACAGTGAAGGTAGATCCATCACAGTGTCCCCCTTACTATTAAGTCGATAAAAAGGGTAGACTTTGCGCCACATTTGCCTTCCCCCTCCCACGCACGGCGATGCTTGTGATATGAGAACGCACATCATGCATTCACGAACGTTTTTTTTTTTCTGCACCCCTGCAGCCTTTACTACATTTCCTAATACATCTCCCTTGTTGTTTGAAGGGAAGGTTACCGCTTCTGATATATAGCTGCAAAGCCAATGTTTTCAAACGAAATTAAAGTTAGAGTGGGCACGGGAGCAGCGCCAACGGCGTCGCATTCACCCGTGTTGTTTTCACCATGCAGGCTTTGCTTGCACTGCTCGTGTCATGGCTGCCCGTGGTATCGTGGTGCTCCGATTGCTCGTACGCACTCCCGCAAAACGTGGTTGGAAACAGCCACTACGCCTGCGTGCAGCTCCTAGGAAGACCTGACAATGCAACTTTCATCGACCCCGACACGTGGATGGAACTCGACCTTCGGTTCCCAGCCCAATCTTCAGCGACATCATCTTCCCCGGCACACATATACGAGCTGCCCCACCCGGCAAGCTTCATGGATGGATGGATGGATGCTATGAGCGTCCCCTTTATAACGGGGTGGTGACAAGTATGCCACCAGGCTCGACAAAAAAAAAACCCTTTTTTCTTTTTTGATGTTGGCCTAATGCCTCTACTTCGATAAATTCTATCTTAATGGAAAAAAATGTAAATTTTCAGCTTAAGTTCTCTGCCATTTACGGCACACTGTCCATATTTTATTTTTCCAATATTTATTTTTGTCCTTTCTCTCTAATTTTCTGCCACCAATACTCTAGCCGTCTCTTACTTATTTCAATCGCGGGTGTGTTCAGCTTTCCATTGTTGTCCCTAAAACCCAAGGCTTCCTGTAGTCTCGTGCCCAAACGTACACCTGGGTGGATATCTCCACATTCAATCAGAACATGCTCCGCCGTTTCCTTATCTTTCCCGCAGCATGTGCATTGTTCTTCTTCTTTACTGAATCTTGCTTTATAACTACGCGTTCTAAGGCAACCCGATCTCGCTTCAAACAGTAAAGCGCTTCCCCTTGAATTATCGTAAAATGCCTCCCTCCTTGTTTCATTTTTGCCCTTTCGGTAGTTACTCAAAGCCGGTTTTTTCTCCATAGCTGCCATCCAGTAAATCCTCTCCGCCTCCCTGACTTTTCCCTTAACGCTCTTTGTTGACATATGGCTTACAATACCAGCCGTATATTTACTAGTGAGTCTTCTAGTTCTTTTTCTCCACTGTGTGTCCACGCTCTTCCTATACAAATAACGGAACACCTTCTCTGCCCATCTACTCTCCTTCATATTTCTTAGCCTTTCTTCGAACCTTATTTTGCTCTGCGCTTCCCTCGCCTCAAAACCTGCCCACCCCATATCGCCCTTTACAGCCTCGTTTGTCGTCTTCCCGTGAGCACCCAATGCGAGGCGTCCCACAGTCCTTTGATTTACATCCATTCCCGATTGCACCTCTGCCCTCATGCACACCACTGAGTTCCCAAAAGTAAGCCCTGGAACCATTACACCCTTCCACAGACCTCGAAGCACCTCATACCTATTGTATCCCCACAACGCTCTGTGCTTCATTATTGCCGCATTCCTCTTTCCCTTTGCTGCCGAGGCTTTTTCCTGTACCTCCATGTATCTATCACTCTCATTTACCCATACTCCAAGGTACTTGTATTCGCTTACCCTCGGTATTTCTTGGCCTTGTATGGACACCGTCTGATCACAGGGATCATTGAATACCATCAATCCACACTTCGTTACACTGAATCCTAGTCCAAGAGCTTCACCTTCCCTTCCGCATATATTCGCCAGCTGCTGTATATCATCTCGACTGTCCGCAAATAAGACGATATCGTCCGCATAAAATAAACCTGGAAGCTTCTGCTCAATCATCATGCCGCCCTGTTTGTGTGACAGATTAAAAACAATGTTGCTACCTTCTAGCGCTTTTTCCATACTCACCATGTACAGCATGAATAACAGCGGGGACAAAGGACATCCCTGTCTCAGACCCTTGCTAACCTCAACGTTCTCTTTGCTACGCATTCCTTCCCACTCTATGCAAACTATTTTCTCGGTATATCTCCCTCAAAAGCTGTATACAGTCGTCGCCCATGCCCATTCCTTTCAATATATCCCACAAAATTTCCTGATTAACGTTGTCGTATGCCCCAGTGATGTCTAGAAAAGCCACGTACAAGGGCCTATTCTCTATTTTAGATATTTCTATACACTGAGTGAGAACAAACAGGTTATCGTCTAACCGCCTGTCGACTCGAAATCCGTTCTGAAGTTCTCCCAAAATATCGTTATGTTCGGCCCATGTTTCTATTTTCATTTTTACTGCTTGCATCGCCATCCTGTATAGTACCGATGCAATGGTTAGTGGTCTATACGAGCGAATCTTGTCCTTTTCTCCCTTGCCTTTATAGATTAAGTTCATTCTACTTTGTCGCCAACTGTCCGGTATTTGTCCGTCCTTTAAGCTTTTTTCTACTGCTTTTAACAATGCTTCTTTAGTGTTATGTCCTAGTTCGTTAATGAGGCTAATGGGAATCCCATCTAAACCCGCGGCAGTGCGCTTTGGAATTTTTCCTTCGGCCTTTTTCCAGTTGAAATTATCAAGTACTAGCTCTTCCTCTGTTGCTTTCTCCGCCACACTTTTACTCACCGGGGAGATCCCCTGGACGCTCTTTTGAAAAGAATCGGCTGTTACCTTTTGGATGTAACCTAGCGCTTCGTACCCTTCCAATTGATTTCCTCCTTCATCTAGAATATGTTGTTGCGTTGTGACAGACTTCCTACCTAGCGCCTTTATGTGGCTCCAAAAATCCTAGGCGCGGCCTCCTTTTTTTTGTGTATCTCTGTCATCCAGCGTTCACTTTCACCTTTAATTTTTGCCTCTACCAATTTCTGTACAAGGGATTTTTTCTCTAAATATATTTCCCATATTTTTTTGACTTCGTCCTGCGGCCGCTTCTCCTTTTTTGCCTTTCTATGCTCCCGTGATGCTTCGCGTCGCTTCTCGATCGCCTCCCGGATTTCCTTGTTCCACCAACTTTTTGGCTTCCTTTTTCCTTTCAATGATGATTCAGTGGGCACGGGAGCAGCGCCAACGGCGTCGCATTCACCCGTGTTGTTTTCACCATGCAGGCTTTGCTTGCATTGCTCGTGTCATGGCTGCCCGTGGTATCGTGGTGCTCCGATTGCTCGTACGCACTCCCGCAAAACGTGGTTGGAAACAGCCACTACGCCTGCGTGCAGCTCCTAGGAAGACCTGACAATGCAACTTTCATCGACCCCGACACGTGGATGGAACTCGACCTTCGGTTCCCAGCCCAATCTTCAGCGACATCATCTTCCCCGGCACACATATACGAGCTGCCCCACCCGGCAAGCTTCAGTGGGCACGGGAGCAGCGCCAACGGCGTCGCATTCACCCGTGTTGTTTTCACCATGCAGGTGTGTAACAAGTATTCATTGCATGCTAGAAAAAATGATGATCCATTCCTATTGCTGTTCCCGTGCCCACGGGTGTTGTGCGAGACCGTTGCTGAGTGTTTTTCTATGGCCTCATTACTGCTGTGTTCAGGCGACGTAGAAGAGAATCCCGGGCCTACTATTCGCTCTGAATCATTGTTAGAAGTTGAGTCATTACCTGATAACCCCGCTGAACAAATGAAAATTGTGTTTCAACTGCTGAAAGACATTCATTTACGCTCATCTCAAAGTTCGAAGAGTCAAGCAGAATTAGTAACAGAAGTAAAAACGATTAGGACCGGCCAAAAAGGAATCGAAACAACAATGACAAATATACAAAGCCGATTAGATCAAATTGAAAGCAAGTTAAAAGATCTCGATGCCTTTAGTGATCGACTATCTACCGCCGAGAAATCTGTAGAAGAACTAACCACTGAAAATAACCTTTTGCATTTGCGTCTAAACGAACTAGAAGACCAGTCTCGCCGTAACAACTTAATATTTCACGGTATCCCTGACGCCAAAGAACCCTGGAAAGAAACTGAGTCGAAGTCAAATACCTTACTAGCCGATGCAGATATGTCTCTCCCCAGTAACGCCATCGAACGGGCCCACCGTCTCGGTACATACTCCCCAAACAAGTGTCGCCCTGTCATAGCAAAACTTGCCAGTTTCAAAACAAAAGAGCTTATTCTCTCGAAGCGAAAACATTTCAAAGAAAGTGACATATCTGTATCCGAAGATTATTCACCCTGCACTCGAATTGCTCGTAAAAAGTTAATTGAATTTGGCAAAAACTACCCCGGATCCCCCGATTTTCAACTGCGCTACACTAAATTGCATCTCAACCGCAAAATCTACATTTATAATGCAGCTAGCGATAGCATCGAACAACTTCCGTCAAGTAGCCGAAGCTCTGGTCCTACTAACGACACTTTGCTACGAACGTCACCGTAGGTAAACGCAAGGGGCAGTGGCCGACAGACTACGCCTCGTGTTTCTGTACTTTTTTACTAACATAAGAAGCATTCTAAACAAACACAACTCATTATCAAGCGCAATAGACTCATGTTCTGCCCACATAATCGCATTAACTGAAACTTGGCAACTTGGCTTCCTGAACACGTGCATGATTCGGAAATTTTCGTAAATGCGTCGCATTTTACAGTCTATCGATGTGACAGAACGGAGCGCCGAGGTGGCGGAGTGTTGCTAGCTGTTTCGCGAGACATTCCTTCATCTCCCATTCATGTGAACAGTAACCTAGAAATATTTTTCTCGTTATTAACGCTCGGTCATCTCAAAGTAATCATAGGTGTGTGCTACCGCTCACCATCTTCGTCCTCTACGTTCGTTAACGAATTGCATGATTCTGTCAATATTATTATCAGTCGATTTCCATCGTATCCGTTGTTCCTTCTTGGTGATTTTAACTTCCCAAATATCAAATGGCATACCTCCCCTCCGGTTTTATCACCCTCTTCAGCGCTTTCTAAAGATTTCCTAGATTTTTGTTCTGTCTTCTCTTTGTCACAGTTAGTTACCGAACCCACCCGAGTATCATTTACTACGACAAATACTCTTGATTTGATTTTAACCACCCATCCAGACTTTGTTTCAACTATTACCTGTTTACCAGGTATTAGTGACCACTCATTGCTCACCTTTGACTTACACGCTACCCCTCCTAAAAGCACGAGAATGAAAAAAACTATTTGCGATTACAAAAAAGCTAACTTCGATGCTATCAATCGTGAATTATCTGAATTTACCGACGTCTTTCTGACCGATTTTAACAACCGTTCCGTTCAGTCTAACTGGGATATGTTTGCTGCCGAAGTTCATCGCCTCACCGTAAAGCACATACCAACCTACACTATTGCTAGTCACTCACAATCGCCATGGTACAATACCACTATCAAACGCCTGTCTAACAAGAAAAAACGCCTTTATCGTTCAGCTAAGCGCTCACCAACTAACGAACGATGGGCCGCTTATAATACCGCATCTAGTATTTACGTCAGGGCACTCAAACAAGCTAAAGATAACTTCGTCTCTAATGTATTGCCGTCAATGTTAAAAACAAATGTAAAAAAGTTCTGGCGCGTTATCAATCCCCCAAAAGATAATTACATCTTATTGCAAGACTCATCTGGTGACACAGTTCCCATCAATCAGTGTGCAACAGCCCTCAACACATTTGCTGCCCAGTTTACAAAAACATCTGATGTTCCACTTCCTTCCACCTTTTGCTACAATCACCTCCCCATGCCACCAATTCTAGTAGACATTTCTGGTATCGCTTCCCTTATCAACAAATTAGGCAACCATTCTTCCCCTGGTTATGATTCGATTAATAGTAAATTTTTAAGAAATACTGTAGAAATTAGTTCCATCATATTAGCCAAGATATTCCAGCAATCACTCGACACTTCTACTCTCCCATCTGAATGGAAAATCGGGAAAGTAGTTCCTATTCATAAATCTGGTAGTAAAAGTTCCCCTGCTAATTATCGTCCCATTTCCCTTACCAGTACGTGCTGTAAGCTATTAGAGCACATCATATTCACAAACCTTGTAAATTTTCTTGAAAGTAATTCCTTCTTCACGTCATCTCAGCACGGCTTTCGTAAATCATACTCCTGTGACACACAACTGGTATCATTTACTAACAGATTACACCGCATTTTGGACAACTCATCACAAGCTGATTGCATCTTTTTAGATTTTTCCAAAGCATTTGATAAGATAAGTCATAAACTTTTACTTCACAAACTAAGCCAACTGAAACTTGATCATAACGTGTTTAAATGGATTGAATGTTTTCTCACAAATCGCTCACAATTTGTTTACGCTAACGGGTATAATTCTTGTTTTACTGAAGTACACTCCGGCGTTCCTCAGGGATCGGTAATTGGGCCTCTCTTATTTCTAATTTATATTAATGACCTCCCCTGCCACATTAAATTCAGAATTCATTTATTTGCTGATGATTGCGTTATTTTTCGTGAGGTAAATAACATAACCGATTCGTGTACTCTTCAATCAGACCTTAACACTGTTGATAACTGGTGCCGTACATGGTTAATGGAATTGAACATAAACAAATGTAAAGTCATGCGCGTGTCCCGTAGTGTTTGCAGTCAATTTACTTACTACTTAAACGACATACCTATTGAATCTACTAACTCGTACAAGTACTTAGGCGTCCACATAACATCCAATCTTTCTTGGGCAATGCACGTCGAACAAATAATCAACAAAGCTAACCGTACGCTTGGGTACCTACGCCGTAACTTTTCCAAAGCTCCATCTTCATTAAAATTAGCCCTGTACAAAACATTAATACGACCTAAACTAGAATATGCTTCTTCGATTTGGGATCCCAGCCACATTAATTTAATTACATCGCTTGAGCTAGTTCAGAATAATTCCACACGCTTCATATTATCGAACTACAATCGCACTGCCAGTATATCTGCGATGAAAAATAATCTGTCCCTGCCTACCCTGTCACTTCGAAGAAAAGTTTCCCGCCTATCAACTTTTCATAAATTGTATCACCACCCCATCTTGCGCGACGAACTTATTTTGCAACCCCAGTATTTTTCCAACCGTGTCGATCACCGTCACAAGGTTGGAATTATCACTTATCGTACTAACACAGCTGCGCAGTCGTTCCTGCCTCGTTCTTCTCGCGAGTGGAACCACCTTCCTCCTGAAATTGTTGCTATTAACGACAACCATCTTTTTCGTGATACCGTAGCTAACATTGTATACGCAGGACCTATTTAATGTATTTTTGTTTGTACGCTGACTTTTGCTTATATTCGTACTAACGCTGTATTTTTCCCTCCCCACCATGTACCATGTGTTATTCAATGTAATCCACTCCCCTCTGTAATGCCATTTGGCCCGGAGGGTATTATAAATAAATAAATAAATAAATAAGCTAGTATGTCATAAAGCATGTGATTTATTACTGCACGCTTGTTACCACTCGACGCGTCGTGCTCTATCGCACGACGTTTGCATTGTATTTCCATCACGTGTAAACGCATGATACGAAATTCAAATTACCATGATTGCTTTTTCGAGTGCTGTATGCGGTGTTCAAATGACGCGAAAACGTGTTCATCTCGGTGTACACGTCGTCCACGTAGCAAATGTACTGTTCAAAGACACATGGATTTTTAGGACACGTTCCTTAGTTCATGCGAGATCACCGTTCGTGCAACGTGATCAGAAAGTCATGAAATAGCTATAGGCTGCAGTAACTTAGAAGAAGCGTGTCCGCAGTGAATTGCGGGCAAATAGCATAGGTCCACCGCTTCACCATTTCATTAATGTTGCCATGCACAGGACGCGCCCCTCTACATAATTACCATTACATAATTTTACAACGTCAATATACTTATTTTGCGACGTTAGAAAGATCTGAGATCGTACTATTGGAATACTAAATGTAACAGCACAATAATGTGAATACGTTTCGCGACGTTTCGGACTGAAATTCGCTGGTATTTTGTAGTCGTCACTCGGGTTACACCTGAAGCTTGCACCGTATTTACTAATAGCCTTTTTCTCGCGAATAATGACAGCCTTGAATAAAAGAAATTGCAGGTAAAGTTAAATAAAAGAGACCTTTAGGAATCCACCTTAGGGCGTTTTAAGGGCGCCTAACGAAGGACGTACTTGTCAGTGTAAGCATAGTATGAGTAAAGGCGTGGTATGACAGTCATGGAAGCGAAGCTACGCACGCTTTTATGCTTGAATCAGTGTACACGTCATCCACGTAGCAAATGTACAGTGTCGATTTATGAAAAAGAACAAGGGAGCGCGCAGCCTTCGCGCTCCGGCGGCTGCCGGCAGTGCGTTCAAGTGGAAGTGCGAGCAACCACAGTCCCTTTTCGCGTCATCTCGTGGCTAGCAAAGCAACCATTCGTTGCTGATATGGAACCTGCAGCAAGATTGCGACCCCCCTTCCCTTCAAGGCGATTACGATAGAGCTGGTAATCGCCTTGAAGAGGGAGGGGTTGCAAGCTTGCCGTTCTATATCAGCAACGTATGGTTGTTTTGCTCGCCGCGAGATGACGCGAAAAGAGACTGTGGTTGCTATCGCTCCCACTTCAACACGCTGCCAGCAGCCGCCGGAGCACACACGCCACGCGTTGCCGTGTTCCCCTTCATAAAAATTGACACTCCACTGTCCTAAAATACATGAAATTTTCAGGCGCGTTCCTAAGTTCATGCTAGATGAGGGTTTGGGCAACGAATAAGCATAACATATTCCCCCAACAAAGGGTAAATAAGCTGTACATTTAGACTGCCAAAAAATAAGCACGGCTAGTATTTGACAGGAAGGTTTCATGTTGCTGACTTTTGTTGACAAAAATTTTTTTTTGCCTCAACACTAGTCGTCAGAATAACATATGATATCCAGGTACCTCGAAAGCTACCTTGCAAGTACCCGTTTTCGTAAATTTGTCTAAAGGCAGCTGTTGCGGATTAATTCTTCAAACGTACACTTTAAGGACCTAAGGAAGTAATAATAGATGCATGCGATCTAGTGAATATCTCTTTAGATTGCGCTAGTGCATCGTAATTGATGGTGCACATCCGATGAACCAGTGCGTTCGCGTTAGATTAAGTCACTTGTAACTGTGGAGCTCAGCAGTCTGGATCAATGGGCATCATCCTTTTGCGCAGTTAGGTCAAGCATGTAAGCGACGCAAAATCTCATTTTAAAAATGTTGCACTTTCTCGCTAATGTTTTATCCGATTAGTTAGGTCTATTGTTTCTGTAGCACGATCGCTCATTAGTTCAGAAGTGAACTTTTCTTACTTCCATTTTCATTGAAGAGAAATACCTGTAGGCGCGGGCTTACAACTGCTGCGCAAAGTGATACAAGGAACAAAGAGGATGGGCACAGCGACCAAATATCAAACGTCGACAAAGACACCGCTCAGAACTGTGCTAACGAAAGCTCAGACTCCGAAGTTGAGGAACTTAAGGAAGACAAAAATATTGACAAGGACCTGGCTACACTCACTACCGAGATCTCCTTGAAGCAGAAAATGATAGTTGAACTTGAGCAGTGTCAGCGCAGGCCATAGAATCTATGCGCATGCGGTCTGAAAACAGGCTGATGCTGCTGCAGCACAAGATACGAGAGACAAAGATAGAGATTAAACTTGAGGTCTCCGGATGCATCCAAAGACACCGGCGAGAAAGTGCAAAAGATCAGGACTTACAATAAGTCAAAGCTGAACCATTTTCAAGGCCACTTCAAGAAGATGCAGTCAGCCGGACATGAGCATCCCAAGCTCATGAAGAACGAGAGCCCGTATGAGCTACTGGTCCGCAAGCGCAAACAAAATGTGGTGAAAAAAGTGTTCAACACCGCAAACGACAAGAGGGGATAGAAGACACGAGAACAGAGCGCTGAACTAAGAACCGATGTTTATTGCAAACCAAGTGCAAAATATAGGAAAACAGACTCTGCGCATAACCGAATCTGCCTAAAGGGAGCTCTAACTCAATCTTGGAGGGAGGCGTTCGTTGTAGTATGTAGTAGTAGTGGTAGCCAATTTTTAGTAGCTGATATTTACAGAGGCTGTTAGGTTGCGTATGACTTCATGGTTACGTGTTTGGGACAAATAAATAGCGAGCAGTTTACTAAAATATGCGTGACAGTGGTTTATTGCAGAAGGACGTTAAAACAAGACCCGAATACGGTTGTTTCAAGATTGAGCTAGCTTGAGCATTTACGTCAGGCGTTCCTGTGACGTGTCCACCTTTCCTTTATCTCAGAGGTTGACCGTCTGTACCACCAGCTCCTCGTAGTCGGAGTAGCAATGTTCCTGGCCACCGTACGTGATGGAGAGGCAGCGGCGCGAAGGCTACACTTTACCGATGGTGAGTGTACCCTCGTGGTAGGCACGGCCGATGTAGAGTGGCTCGCCCGAAGCACCACGCCGCCCTGGACGGCGCCGGTGGGAAGTGCGCCGTCGGAATTTGGCACCCAGGAACACGGAGTACCATCCGAGAAAAGTCTGCGACAAGGTCAGTGACAGCATTCATCACTTTGAATATCGCTCGACTATGCGCTATGTTGTTGTCGTGCGCACGTGTTCTTGTTCATGTTGAGCAAGAAGAAAACAAAAACAAATGCCCGCACATTATCTTTGTGATAGAAAGTTTCTACCTTATACAAAGCTAGCAGCCATACAGTTTAAAGTTTTCTTTCTTTTTTGCAAGTTCTGCCAGGAGCTGTTGCAGCTCGCCCAGACCATGTCGCTGCAGATGTTCGTCTTCACAGCAGTGACACTCCTTCCCCTTTCTGGTCAAATCCGAAATATAACAAGGTCCGCAACGAATGCAAAAACGAAATTGAAGCCATGACATACTTCTCTCAACGACCCGCCTTGGTCCCTTTCTTTGATTGATTGATATGTGAGGTTTAACGTCCCAAAACCACCATTTGATTATGAGAGACGCCGTAGCAGAGGGCTCCGGAAATTTCGACCACCTGGGGTTCTTTAAGTCTCTTTCTTTCTGGGAATTAAGCAATTCTTGGCATGCAATATCAGTGTCGGTGCTGGATGTCCCTTACAGTCAAAAATAATGAGGAGCCAAATTTTAGCACATTGAGTAAATATGTAGTAGTAGTGGTAGCCAATTTTTAGTAACTGATATTTACAGAGGCTGTTAGGAAAAGCAGCCCATCGTCGGTCCGCTCCCCTACAATATAAGTTGTTGTCCCTAGTAAGTCCGAGTGAGCAAAGCCAAGGTGCAGAAGTAGTGCTACACTTTACATATTTAGAGGGGTGACTCTTCCTGTTGCATCCCACGGGCCGCGCAAAGGCGCGCCGAAGAACAGAGCTTACGCCGGTGAGCAAGAGAGCTGAACGTCACTTTATTGTCAAGCCAGGCTCGCTTATATTCAGTATGTACGTAAGAGAGGAAGGGAAACGAGGGTGAGGAGCTGTTATAGCTGCCGCTGCGACAGAACGAAAGAGGCGCACGTAATCGTGCGCGCCGCGCAATGGTGACGTCGGCGCAGAATATGCAGCAGCTCCCGTTCACGCGTCCGTTTAAAGGGACAGAGGTCGTATTCAGCAGCGAGACAATGTGTAATGAAGAGATTTAGTGCAGTTGCAAGATCCGATCGGTACTGATACCTTGTACAGCTTGTGCCGATGAATAACATTGATTCGGGAATAACGGGATGGCTTGTTTAAAATATGGCATGGACGAGAATTTACAGACTGAAGAAATTTTATTACTGCTATTACCTTAATACTCTCGGCAGAAAGACGTATAATAAACGCACGCTCCAGCTGGTGCCATCACATGGCCAAAATTTCATCTTATCTTTACTTTGGATGCCCTGCCTGAGATACGAGCTAATACTGTCCCTTGAGTTATGCATTAATGGTCAATTTGCATGACCTTAATAATGCCAAGTGCAAAGGATTCTCCTAACGAATACAGTAAAAATTATATTTCTGCTTCACTCTGAAACGAAATAATAGATAACGTTTAGGTCACATTAATTGTTCCTGTCAAAATAATGTAGGTTTCTTTTTTGCCGTCTTTCGTTTTTGGATTGCCTTTAGTTCCGACACACTCCTTCTCACTGACGTCTAAAAGAGAGCTGCGTTCTGTTTATATTTCTCTCATATCGTTCCTGTTTTGGCGGACTCTTTCATGAACGGTCTTAGTTGCGCCTAGGTAGCTGGATGGCCACTATGTACATGACTTGTAGACGATTTCACAATGCTGTTTATCCAAAGATTGATCCTTTAGAATATTTCACCTATCGCACTTTCTGCGAAAAGCACCGCTGTGGCTACCACCTAATTTTACGATGTAAAGAAAAACAAAACCTGAAAAAAAATACAGTTTTCTTGCTGACAGCAGGAAAAAAACACAAAGCACCAAACATCGCATGCAAAGGTGAGAGGATCCACCGGTGAAATTGAGATCACTTCACTCTTCGAGTTGTTCTGAGGTAAATATATACGGTACCACTATTGAGTTGCAAATGGGAGAACAGAGGGAGAAAAGAAACTATATACATATTATGAAAAATTCAGGTGGGCCCTAGAGTCTGGGGCAGCCGTTGGTTTAGCCTTACCTCTGATGACCCGGTCTGCTAGTCACTTCAGGTACTCAGGACCCGGTGGAACACGGTTCCCTGCCATTGAGCCATATTTATGCAGGTGTCTGAAATTCCTTTTAGTGTGGGATTGCTTGTTCATTGATTGATTGATAGATATGTGGGGTTTAACGTCCCAAAACCACTATGTGATTATGAGAGACGCCGTAGTGGAGGGCTCCGGAAATTTCGACCACCTGGGGTTCTTTAACGTGCACCCAAATCTGAACACACGGGCCTACAACATTAGGATTGCTTGTGTACATATTTCTGACGCCATCTGCGGGCTTAAAGAAAGAAACACACACGCGACAATATTGAAGTTCTTTCTCGCGCAGCGAATGCTGTCACCAGGCCTGCGGAAATGTTTTTTTTTTTTTGCGCCGTTAACCTTTGCTTTCCTTTCCAAGATTTGTTGAGGCGTAGTTCTGGTGGGCACGCCGAATATCGCGCGCACATGCACGCGTGCGCGGCGATACGTTCTTTTGTACGTGGTTTCTGATGAATCAAGGCTGGGCAGGGATGCTCAGCAAATATTACCGAATTTAGACATTGACAAACATGCGCTGGGAACTCGAAATGACGATACTTATGTACCATGTCATTCTTTATGAAAGGGAACACGCGATCGCGTCACTTGGTCTCTACAACGGCTGCCCACAGTATCTTGCAGTGCTTGTCCGGCGACAATAACTCGGTGTTTTGTTTTTCAATAGATCACGCGAAAAGCCAATGTTTTTTTCTTTTGCTGACGGTTGATGATAGTCCCGTAGGAATTAAGCCACCGCAGAGCGCAGGCCACCCGCTCACGTGTTCCCTTTCATGAAGGACGACAGTGTATGTTTGTGTTTCAATGGGGTATTTCGAAAAAAGTGTCACGCAAAGAAGAAAAAAAGAGTCCCGGAATAAAAATGCAGGAATAGCGATACAAGCATGGAGATACTGAAACACTTTTTAGTTATGTGGGGGCTGATGTTCCGAAAATACATTATTACGTGTTCAAGAATATCTTAAATATATTGCAGTGAGTCAAAATTGCAAGTCAACCACATTGCTCGAATTAGTAACTACAACCATCTTTATATCTGAGAAGGTTGCGATCATCGCACTTAAATAACCTTAGCTTATCAAATAATCTCTCTTCTAAACAGTGTTTCTGTTTCACCACAAGACTCGCGAAATATATGTTTCTCTACCACTGCACACGAGGACAAGCTTGTGTTGTTACAAATTCCGAAGTGCTATAATAAATATTAAAATGCCCGGCCGGCCTTGAAATAGATATATTTTCGTCTGTGCTACCTCCTCAATTATACGTATCGTGAGCGGCACATAGGACGCTTTACTGAATTGGACAGTCTATGGGTATGCCTAACCATTCGCCGATTTTATAAGTTGTCACTGACCGACGGCGTGCCTATTCTCGCCTTAGCATAAAAAAAGACTTCTTTGCTGATTGACTGATTTGTGGGGTTTAACGTCCCAAAACCACCATATGATTATGAGAGACGCCGTAGTGGAGGGCTCCGGAAATTTCGACCACCTGGGGTTCTTTAACGTGCACAAGACTTCTTTGCTTTCCTCGAAACACATCAGCTCAATAGCAACAAAAAAAGTAAAAAGATACTCGTCTCCGGAAGTGTATATATTTCACCATTCAGATTACAAAATACACTTTCAAAATATTAGGACACAGAAATAAATATTGTCAATAGTATATCGATAATTCTAGACACACGGGCGCAATCAGGCGCGCAGCATTAGTTTGAATCATTTGGTAAGACAATATTATCCAAATATCTAGGTGCACCCGCTATCGCGATGGGTCGCGGATCGAATCTCACGCATAATTAGGTGCCTGTAAATATTTAAACCCGTTTGGTTAAAATATATTGAGCCCGCCACCATGGCGTTCCTCGTAAGGATATCGTGATTTTAGAACCCAAAACCCTAACCATTGTACATTTATGCAGGAAGATAACAAAGAACACTGTAGACATGGTTTTGGGTACTGATGCGGAACTATCGATGTTAGTATCGATACTATATCGATAAATGAGTCGCTATTGAACTAACGACGGTAGAAGCAACTGTCGATAGCGCTATGGACGGCAAGTTTCATATTACTATGGATAGTATACAGGGTGTCCACCGTAACTTTAGCCAGAGTTTAAAAATATGCCGGGACACGTAACTACAACACGACCAAACGCATGTTGCTCACCGTTGCCTGGAGTTAGTCGGACTAGTTTTTCTAAATATTCTTTATTTATATATGCTGAATTAACTAACTTTTGAAGGAAGGAAGCTAGATAAAATTTTTAATAAGAAAGCTAACTGTAAATCGGTTTGCAAAACGTCCGAGTTGACAGTCTTGAACTTTACATCTATGACGTAGTAGTGTTTTTTTTCCAATTACAAATACCCGCGAAATACAAAAATACCACGCGACAAACCCGCTCGTACGCCAGCAGGAAAAAATCCGTTTTATGTGGCGCAACTGCATACCTTCAAGGTTATATTGCGTTTTTTATTTATTTCAAAATATGATGTGCCAGACTTAGAAGACGAAAAAAAAGCGAAGAAAGTGAAAGAAGATCTCTAAACAATAAAAAAGAAAGACAATTTAGAACATACTTTCTTTTGGTGCTTCAAACGTCGCCTCCTGCCACACGTACGATTTTGATGCCATTTGTACTTACCTTCATGAAACTAAACACATTAAGTATACTTGCATGAGTATTAATAATGCAAAAATATTTGAACTTAAAAAAGCTTTTTAATCATTCTAATTCCTGTACAAGTCTCACTAAATTATTTGATAATTTCTCGGCTAATCACCCTGAGTGGGTACGAGCTATGCTAAAGGATTCATTATCATCAGCATCAGCTTGGTTCTGTACTGCTCGCGAGACATCGACGTCCTCGGCGGCAATGCTTTATGAAAAAGCCCACGGCTCCTTGGGGTGTCCACGAAGTGCTGCATGCACGCGGGATCCTCAGCGTCTCCATTGGTGGACATGGCAGGCAAAAAGGCGTTTACATTCGACCTTGGCTTCGGGTGCCCCTCTCAGCAGGAGACAATTTACAACAACTGTGTCCGCCATATTATTGATGGACGTTTCGAAGGCTACAACGCCGTCGTGCTTACTTACGGCGAAAATGGATCCGAGAAAACTTGCACTGGGGTGCTCCTCTCAGCAGGAGACAATTTACAACTGTGTCCGCCATATTGTTGATGGACGTTTCGAAGGCTACAACGCCGTCGTGCTTACTTACGGCGAAAATGGATCCGAGAAAACTTGCACTCGGGTGCTCCTCTCAGCAGGAGACAATTTACAACAACTGTGTCCGCCATATTATTGATGGACGTTTCGAAGCCTACAACGCCGTCGTGCTTACTTACGGCGAAAATGGATCCGAGAAAACTTGCACTGGGGTGCTCCTCTCAGCAGGAGACAATTTACAACAACTGTGTCCGCCATATTATTGATGGACGTTTCGAAGGCTACAACGCCGTCGTGCTTACTTACGGCGAAAATGGATCCGAGAAAACTTGCACTGGGGTGCTCCTCTCAGCAGGAGACAATTTACAACAACTGTGTCCGCCATATTATTGATGGACGTTTCGAAGGCTACAACGCCGTCGTGCTTACTTACGGCGAAAATGGATCCGAGAAAACTTGCACTCGGGTGCTCCTCTCAGCAGGAGACAATTTACAACAACTGTGTCCGCCATATTATTGATGGACGTTTCGAAGGCTACAACGCCGTCGTGCTTACTTACGGCGAAAATGGATCCGAGAAAACTTGCACTGGGGTGCTCCTCTCAGCAGGAGACAATTTACAACAACTGTGTCCGCCATATTATTGATGGACGTTTCGAAGGCTACAACGGCGTCGTGCTTACTTACGGTGAAAATGGATCCGAGAAAACCTGCACTGGGGTGCCCCTCTCAGCAGGAGACAATTTACAACAACTGTGTCCGCCATATTATTGATGGACGTTTCGAAGGCTACAGCCGTCGTGCTTACTTACGGCAAAAATAAATCCGAGAAAACTTGGACTCGGGTCCCCCTCTCAGCAGGAGACAATTTACAACAACTGTGTCCGCCATATTATTGATGGACGTTTCGAAGGCTACAACGCCGTCGTGCTTACTTACGGCGAAAATGGATCCGAGAAAACTTGCACTCGGGTGCCCCTCTCAGCAGGAGACAATTTACAACAACTGTGTCCGCCATATTATTGATGGACGTTTCGAAGGCTACAACGCCGTCGCGCTTACTTACGGCGAAAATGGATCCGAGAAAACTTGCACTCGGGTGCCCCTCTCAGCAGGAGACAATTTACAACAACTGTGTCCGCCATATTATTGATGGACGTTTCGAAGGCTACAACGCCGTCGTGCTTACTTACGGCGAAAATGGATCCGAGAAAACTTGCACTCGGGTGCCCCTCTCAGCAGGAGACAATTTACAACAACTGTGTCCGCCATATTATTGATGGACGTTTCGAAGGCTACAACGCCGTCGTGCTTACTTACGGCGAAATTGGATCCGAGAAAACTTGCACTCGGGTGCCCCTCTCAGCAGGAGACAATTTACAACAACTGTGTCCGCCATATTATTGATGGACGTTTCGAAGGCTACAACGCCGTCGTGCTTACTTACGGCGAAAATGGATCCGAGAAAACTTGCACTCGGGTGCCCCTCTCAGCAGGAGACAATTTACAACAACTGTGTCCGCCATATTATTGATGGACGTTTCGAAGGCTACAACGCCGTCGTGCTTACTTACGGCGAAAATGGATCCGAGAAAACTTGCACTCGGGTGCCCCTCTCAGCAGGAGACAATTTACAACAACTGTGTCCGCCATATTATTGATGGACGTTTCGAAGGCTACAACGCCGTCGTGCTTACGGCGAAAATGGATCCGAGAAAACTTGCACTCGGGTGCCCCTCTCAGCAGGAGACAATTTACAACAACTGTGTCCGCCATATTATTGATGGACGTTTCGAAGGCTACAACGCCGTCGTGCTTACTTACGGCGAAAATGGATCCGAGAAAACTTGCACTGGGGTGCTCCTCTCAGCAGGAGACAATTTACAACAACTGTGTCCGCCATATTATTGATGGACGTTTCGAAGGCTACAACGGCGTCGTGCTTACTTACGGTGAAAATGGATCCGAGAAAACCTGCACTGGGGTGCCCCTCTCAGCAGGAGACAATTTACAACAACTGTGTCCGCCATATTATTGATGGACGTTTCGAAGGCTACAGCCGTCGTGCTTACTTACGGCAAAAATAAATCCGAGAAAACTTGGACTCGGGTGCCCCTCTCAGCAGGAGACAATTTACAACAACTGTGTCCGCCATATTATTGATGGACGTTTCGAATCCTACAGCGCTGTCGTGCTTGCTTACGGCGAAAATAGATCTGAGAAAACTTGGACATGATGTGCAAGGGCTGTGATCTGCGTAGTTAATCCTCACGAGCAGGGAATCGTACCGCGAGCTGTGTGCTACACCTCTACGATGGCATCGCTGCCCGCCAGCAAGAGGCACGAGACCAAGGAACCCCCCCCCCCCCCCCGACTTCAAGATCAATGTACAGTTTATGGAGCTTTGTAATGAAGAAATTACATTACAAACTAAAAATTAATTACAAACCCGCTCGTACGCCAGCAGGAAAAAATCCGTTTTATGTGGCGCAACTGCACCGCTTCAAGGTTATATTGTGTTTTTTTTTAAATTTTCAAAATATGATGTGCCAGACTTAGAAGACGAAAAAAAAGCGAAGAAAGCGAAAGATCTCTAAGCAATAAAAAAGAAACACAATTTAGAACATACTTTTTCTTGGTGCTTCGAACGTCGCCTCCAGCCACACGTACGATTTTGATGCCATTTCTACTTACCTTCATGAAACTAGACACATTAAGTATACTTGCATGAGTATTATTAATGCAAAAATATTTGAACCTAAAAAAAGCTTTTTAATCATTCTAATTCCTCTGCAAGATAACTATACCGGCTGATCTGAACGAATGAAAAACAATAATTGCACTCCTTCCGTATTACGTACGTCCTCGTTTGGGTACATATATTGAATACTGAAAAAGTCTCAGTAAATTATTTGATCGATTCTCGGCTAATCACCCTGAGTGGGTACGAGCTATGCTTGAGGATTCATTATCATCAGCACCAGCTTGGTTCTGTACTGCTCGCGAGTCATCGACGTCCTCGGCGGCCGTGCTTTATGAAAAAGCCCACGGCTCCTTGGAAGTCCACGAAGTGCTGCAAGCACGCGGGATCCTAAGCGTCTCCATTGGTGGACATGGCAGGCAAGAAGGCGTTTACATTCGACCTTGGCTTCGGGTGCCCCTGTGTCCGCCATATTATTGACGGACGTTTAGAAGGCTACAACGCCGTCGTGCTTGCTTACGGCGAAAATGGATCCGAGAAAACTTGCACATCATGGGCGAGGGCTGTGATCTGCGTAGTTAATCCTCTCGAGCAGAAAATCGTACTGCGAGCTGTGTGCTACACCTCTACGATGGCATCGCTGCCCGCCAGAAAGAGGCACGAGACCAAGGCAAACCACCCCCAGACTTCAAGATCAATGTACAGTTTATGGAGCTTTGTAATGAAGAAATCTTCGATTTATTGAACCATGGCAAAAACTCACAAAATCAGGAAGGAAATTTGTCATAATTCACGACGACTCTGAGAGAGACATCTAAACTGTTGATGTTACTGCCAAGGCTGTACATAATGCAAAACAGGTCATGAAGTACCTTGACTCGGGGGCTCTCTCCCGGGAGACTGCCAGCGATCAGATGAATGCACGGTCGTCCAAGCCTGATGCCATCTTTGCACTGCACGTAAAACAGCAACGGGTGGTCCAACTAAATTTGGAAGATGGCCATTTAGAGGACCAGGAGGAAGACTACTCCTTTACCAAGGTCAACAAGGAAAGTTCATCGATGAGCGAATTTGAAACACTGAACACTAAGTTCCATTTCGTCGATCTGGCTGTCTCAGAACAGCTTAATCGCACGGGAGCCTATGGGGTCCAGCCTAAGGAAGAAATCTTCATAAACTGCGGCCTTTTTGACCTTAGCAATTTCATATCCGTCTTAAGAGATGTGTCAAGGAAGGGGCTGCACGTTCCACACAAGGACTCAAAGATTACCAGGCTGCTTTAGGATTCCTTAGGAGTAAACAGCCGTACCCTTACGATTGCCTGCATCTATTTTTGCGATCTAGACTTGTGTCTCTCTATCGGTAGTAGTGCTATCGATAGTATAGAACAAACTATAAGTGCTGTCGATAGCCCAATTATTCATAGTTCTGCATCACTAATTGATGCACAAATATCACCTCAGCATTGTTTCTTTCATTTCGGTTGTCTGCACCAAAAATATAATTGTATTGATGCATATGCGTATCTTTCCAAGTGAATACCTGAAGCCAGTTTGCCGGCCGTGCATTTGAAGATCGACGTGTCAAGCGACACGTGCGTTGGACTTCTAATATACGAGCACGGATGTTATGAAGAGAAATGTTCTGTAGTATAGCCGGAAGTCTGCAAAATTCGTCAAGGAGCATTTTTTTTATCTAGTGGGCGGAGTCCAATTCGTGTAATATATGTGCTTGTAAATGGTTACAACTTTATAAATAAGCGACATTTGCTCCTCAAAGGCGGATGCGCACGAGCGTGCACTATGGGCGTATACTTCAGACTGACGTCATGAGCCGGACGGCTGTTGGCCCTGCCTGCAGATAATGTTGCTGGGAGCAAAAGCAGGACTATTTTTTTATTCCCTAAGGTGATCGGTTGCACTGCTTCGGTCATCTGGGCCTGGCCTCCTCCGACTTCTCCAGTTGTAGCCGCTGTTGCGGGTCGGAGTCTCCCCGAACACGTCCCCGCTGACGTGGGTTGCCTAGACGTCAGGGTGACGCCGCACTCGGACTCCTTTGAAAGCTGAAAGTGACTCTGGGAGAAGAAACGATGCTGATAAGTAGGGGAAACGAAAAACAAACAGGTTTAAAGGCACTATTTACAATTATTAATAGCATAAGAGATCATTGTTTAGCAAACCATAGGCGTGGCAGATGAACCGTAACACCATGGTTCAGAGTGCTTTTCTGCACTTTGAATCATCGTTTTAAACCATCCCGGGCTCCTTCTTTTTGATTAAAACACCAATCACACACATGACGCCACTTACCATAGCATCAGCCAATAACACACGGTCGCCGAATAGTCAGTGCACATGCTGATGCTATGTTCCTTCGGTCAGTTTAACTGAAGAGAGGGGAAGTGGTCTCCTTTACGAAACAAGTTAATGGATGAGTGCTTCCTGCTGCTTTTTTCTGTGCTCCCTACAAGAATCCAGAAATTATGATGATGATGGCCTAAAAGCATGGCTCACACCCACTCTGGGTCATCGGCCTAAAAACGAGTAACTATATGAAGGGGTTCACATTAAACTTTTAAATCTAATTATTCATTATATGGTTAGAAGTCAAAATTTTACTAATTGAAAGATTTTCGATCCAAACCACCTCGATTCGATTATTAACCTTTCTAACAGCAGAACAGGTATCCCGGTCACAATGACCTGATGAGAAGGCTTCCAAGGAGAGAACATTAGAAATAATAAAATCCAATCTTATTTGATTAAAAGCCACTTTATGGCAGGCCTTCCTGCCCTGCCGTGGTGGCCCAGTGGCTACTTGGCTGCTGACCCGCCGGTTGCGGGATATAATCCCGGCTGCGGCAGCTGCATTTTCGATGGAGATGCAAATACTTTAAGCCTTTTGCTCACATTTGGGTGCATGCGCCTATCGAAAATTTGTCTAATGGTGGGCATGATGAGACACACCACGCACCATCTTTGTGGATCAAGGTAATGGGTAATAATGGACGAATGGTGGACGGCAAGAGCAATGGACAGGCCACTCACCAGGTTTGACAATTTTGAGCTGACAAGCGCAATGCGTAGACGAGGCGTTCATGATCACGTCTGCCAAAATTTGCAACGGTACGTGCCGCGGAAAAGATGAGCACTGCTCTCCCTCCACTCTACCAGCACGTGCCTAGAGAATGAGGGCATGACGTGCACGTATGAATGGCCCTAGGTACACGCAATGCAGTGACGTTGGTCCTCTACGTAGACGAGTGGGACACGGTGGACCGTGAGAGTGGTGGACAGATAGCGGGCATAATGAGCCGATGTTCGAGAATTATGGAAATGGCTGGTGCTGGACAGATGGTGGGCGAAAGGTGGACAGATGGAGGACGATGAGAGTGGTGGGCAGATGACGGGTGGACGACCCTGGGTGTATGCCAGGGGTGGGCTGGTAGATAATGATGAGCGTTGGAAGCTAGATTCATGAATTGATTAAAAATATTGCACTTCAAGAGCTCAGTACAGATTACCTCATACTAATGATTTTAACAAGCTTTCTTGTCTGACGTCTATGTGTGGGCAAGCATGCAGCCACATGTAGAGTCAGCACAAAATCAATTATGTTTCTTGGAAAAAAAGACTTGTGTTTATTTGTTCCTTTTGCTAAGGTGCCTAACATATGCCCTGCCGGCTTGGGTCATAAAGGAACTTTTTGGGAGCATTCAGATGAGAATGAAGTAATTTTCTTGAAGTGACACAGCTGGCCTCATGTGGCGTGCTTGAAGTACATTTCCAGGCATGCTATAACAAAACAGAATAAAAACAAATGAACTGCTTTTGCTGAAAAATGAAACAATAACACAGATTAAACCAGCCGCAGTCAGTTTAACCGAAGATTAAAGAATCCCTGACATAAAAATGGAACAATGGAACACTTTTCAATGATTTTAAGTTCAGGAAGTTAGCCAAGATAATTGATTGATTGATATGTGGGGTTTAACGTCCCAAAACCACTCTATGATTATGAGAGACGCCGTAGTGGAGGGCTCCGGAAATTTAGACCACCTGGGGTTCTTTTACGTGCACCCAAATCTGAGCACACGGGCCTACAACATTTCCGCCTCCATCGGAAATGCAGCCGCCGCAGCCGGGATTCGAACCCGCGCCCTGCGGGTCAGCAGCCGAGTGCCTTAGCCACTAGCCCACCGCGGCGGGGCAGCCAAGATAATTGAAATTGCTTATAAAGTAAGCATAAGTGCTCATTTAGGTTTGCGACATCAGAACTGGTATGGGTACACCGAGCACTGCAGGCGCACTGATATTTTTCTTTGACATGCAAACACAGACAAAAGAGGGAAGTGCCATCAACGCAAATGGCAATAAATTAGAAGACGTTGTTATGCCAGCGAGTCCTCGTCAAACGTCCGTGCCTCTGAAAAAGGCAATCTGGGTCAAGGCCAGCCCGCAGTCCGCCTGTCGCGAACAACTCAACGGCGTAAACACGCGCGGCGCATCTCTGGCCCACGTGCATGGAGCCAGCAGCGCACGTGACAGCGAGCCGGCGTCTTCGTGTCTGGGGGTAACGTGGCCCAGCGGCGACCCCATTGGAGGAATCTGCCCTGACGACCAGCGGCGCTTCTGATTGGACATTTTGGTTGGACCCAGTGCAAATAAAAGAAGCCCTGCGGCACGTCGGGATCGGCGGTCCTAGGAGAGGAGTCCCCGTGTCGGAGAGCCGACATGTGTGTGAGTCGGCGGTCTTAGGCGAAAAGCTGACCTATGTGCTAGAGAGGAGAGCTCGGCTCTTCGAGTCTCTGTCGGCCCCAGTGCCGAAATTGTAACGCCTCTGTATATATGCTGTACATAAACCTTGTTTAACTCACCGTCGTCTCGTCCGCTCGTCTTATCAGCTCTGCGCAGAAGCAGTCGCGAGCTGAGAAACATACGCTACCAAACGGCTGGTGACCTTCCCGGCGGAGTTGAAAGCAGTGGCGCCTGTGGGACCGGGTTGGTGTCGCCGTCTTTCGCAACAGTGGTTGCAGCGGTGAGATTTCGAGGCGCCCTTCGTAACGTCGTCGGAGGTGCGCTTCGCAACAGTGGAGGTCAGCGGTGGGATTTCGGAGGTGGCTTCGCAACAGTGGTGGCTTCGGCGGGATCGGCCCGTCGTTCGCAACAACGTTCAGTAGCGGAAAAGAGAGTGGACACAAATACCTTCAAATTAGACTTATTGATCCAGCACATTAGGGGCTTAACGTGAAAGAACAGTTCCGGATATCACTTTTTCTTAAGGCATGTTAACTGATAGCTGGCTCACACATGCCCTTCTACTGCTATTCAATGTGCCAGGCCCGTATCAACACATTTCACTTTTCTACACTTTCAGAAAACTACATTCATTTAATGTGCACAAACCATGAAAATATGGCTCTTTTTACATGAAAAATAATGAAGCAAGTAGCTAAGGGGGCCATAAACATTGAACTGTTTATTCATAATACAGGCAAAGACATTTGCAGCAAGGTCGAGACCATACCAACTTAATAATACCTGTGATCAAAAACTTGCTCTCTGCGTGCGAAAGAGACAATGAAGTAACAAAGAGTGGTATGAGTGGCAGTGTGTCTGCTTCTACTGAATATTTGCACCTTTGGTATGTTGGGTTTAACGTCCCAAAACCACCATATCATTATGAGAGATGTCGTAGTGGAGGGCTCTGGAAATTTCGACCACCTCAGGTTTTCTAACGTGCACCCAGGTCTCAGCACACAAGCCTACAGCATTTTCGCCTCCATCGGAAATGCAACCGCCGAAGCCCAGATTCGATCCCACGACCTGCAGGTCAGAAGCCGAGTACCTTAGCCACTAGACCACTGCGGTGGGGCAAAATCTGTATATTATGCAGGCACGGCTCACAATATCATGAATTGCACTGAGCCAGCAAATATGCCCCATCTTCACACGTTAGCAAAGCGTGATGTTCCTATGTGTGCTCATTTACGTACCATCCTATCTGGGTGGCATGTCTTGCCACAGAATAGCATAGGTTCATGAACACCATTGGCACATTTTGTGCACAATATGGCATGTTTCTTGCAGTAACTACGTTTGTTGCTGTCATCAGATAATAATATAATATCTGATGGCAGCAACATAAATAGGCAACTTCCGCTTCCCTCTGCACCCTTTTAAAGAACAATCTGCAAGCAATGTCTGTTTGCAACCTTTTTTAGCTTGTGTACAACCAGGAGCAAATAAGGCTCAAGCACAGCCTTCACGGTTAACAACTCCTGCTGAGTGCGAGAGGGAAACCAGCCATGCATAACTGATCCAAATGGTTTTGAAAAGACTTCAGCATACCTCATTTGTGCATGAGCTTGCAAGTGCATACTAAAAGAGACACTAAAGTCGAATAACAATTTACGTCAGAGTGAAAGCTCAATGTATGACAACATCTAAAACGACAATATTACCAACAACAGTGCCCTACTTACCGAGAAATTCAGGTAAATGCACAAGAACATAACCGACGCAGTAGGGCATTTTCAAAATGACCCCGATGACATATGACCGACCACCTACAATTACTCACTAGTAATCGATCTAACTACACTAAATAAAGAACCTTCCAAACATCAGGAGACATAATGAAATACTGCTTGTTCATTTTTGTTTGATCCATGAAAAAAAAGAACTGCCGGACCTTATTATAGGGAATGACGTGAGTGCTTAAAAAATTCAATTTTCGCGTGGTTACACGGGACAGCTGGTGGCATCCAGCGGGGTGCAGTTGAAACAAAAGCGTCTACAATCTCGAAGCCATCGGCGAGAAAACGATCAATGGCCGTTGTTGCTGCTGTGGCTCCCACTGCTTTTGGTCTGCTCCCACTAGCACAATAAAGACGGGCAAACTTGTGCCCAGTAAGAGTGACTTGAGATGGTCCGGTCAGTCCGCTCTTTGACGCGGGTAACAAGTGCGCTAACCTGATGCAGAGCACTAAAACGTCATTTTTTTTAAAAAAAGGGGCACTTCCTTGGCACAAAAGTAACACTACCAGGTTTCTGGACGGCAATTTGAACAATCAACGTCGACATAATAGATGGCTTTAGTGTCCCTTTAAGACAAGTCGCATGGCAGCAATCCCTTTGCTCACCTAGGCGAGTAAAGCGAGCAGGTGTGACAGCTCTACAGGGTAATGTTCAAATCCAAAAATTCACAAGGAGTTACAAGCTGTGAACTTATGTGCTAAGAGCACTAACTTCCGAGTTAGCAAATACACAGAGAGACTACTTGTAATGGGCTGATATGTAGCAGTGGTTAGTTGCTTTTATATAATGAAAAAAGATCATCAGCATATCTGAAATCTTTCAATACCTCTGCCATTAAAATGTTGGTGCAAGGCATGGTTAATAGAATATAAGAACAAATTGCAAAAAAAAACACGAGTGACACAAGAGCCTATGCAAATGCTTTGTGATTGGACATAAAATGTCCATTAATATAAAATTGATGAGGTGACTGTCACAAAGAACTTGACAAGGGTCATAAAAGCTTCAACATCATGGCAGCACCACTTCAGAAGGCAACACTTCCACTCTCCTCTATGCCGCTTCTTAATCAGAAAAACAATTCACTGCACAAGAAAAAATAAAGTAGGCCCTCAACATCAACTCAGAACGAGTATATACCCCATCAAAAAGTCCAATTAGGCGGGTGACAGAGGGGGCATTTTTAGTCCTAACCTGGTCTTTTATGGTAACAGAGCTTAGCTGTTTGAATAAAA
This sequence comes from Rhipicephalus annulatus, assembly GCA_013436015.1. Lineage (NCBI taxonomy): Eukaryota > Metazoa > Arthropoda > Arachnida > Ixodida > Ixodidae > Rhipicephalus > Rhipicephalus annulatus. The sequence goes on from WOVY01001329.1 coordinate 118,631, forward strand.
ACTGACTAAGCCCATTCTACCATGTACCTCATTCACTGACAATCGTCGTAAAAGGAACAATTGGCTTGTGCATCTTGATCATGAAGCACAAACAAAAGCACTGTTCTTCCTAGCTGCATTAAAATGTGCAAGGTTCACAACCTCAAGTTTTTACACAGGGCCAATGCATTACATTACTCTTTTCTCGCTGGCTTTTTCCTCAAAAAAGCTCTTGCTAACTTCCTGCTTTGCCTTGAAATTGTACGAATCTGCATCTATTGCCACAAAGCCAACGCTTTTATCCATGTGAAGCGCCAGAAATTATTGCACATGAACCACTTCAGATGCCATAAAATTTGCGATATATATAGGACGGTCCTTCCCCAGTTATCGAACTCTTATGCCTTCTTGTAGAAGCCGATCCCAACTTACGGATAAAGTTTTGTGTCTCAGATGATTGGAGTTTCATTCATAAGCTTCAGGCTTTCAACTTTCTCAATTATCTTGCAATTTAGTTCTATAAATTATGAATAAGAATTATGTGCGAGAATAATACAGGTATTCACTGAGAGCAACCATGCTTGGGTTTTCAATTTGTGCACAGTAAGTGGTGTTCACTTAATCGTATGTATTAAAGCAAAACTAACCTTGCAGCCAGCCCTTAGGCAGTTTTGTGCCCTTGAAGCTCCCAAGCAGATCACGGTCCTTCCAGATGAGGCTGCCATGCATGCTTCCAGGCCACATCCGCTGAATGATAACTGTCCCAGCAGTGACATAGACTTGCACAGTTAGGGAGCACATGTCCTTCCTATTTTTGTACAGGTGCTCTAAGTCATGATGAGGATTGATGTGCCAGTGTGTGCAACCGATGCATCACAGGACCTTAACAAACCAATCTCTGCGATCTATGAAGAACCAAAAATGAGATATTTAAAAACAATCATTAAAAGCACTCACTTTTAATACTTATTTGATGAAGCTATCACTTCGTCATTGTGACCAAAATCTGCTATAATCACTTTGAAATAAACTGAAGCCTCGTGTAAAATTTACGTACTGCAATATAAATGTCTTAGCGAAGTATAGTGCTACCACAGTGGTAATCGTCAATAGAACTAATTTTCCAAAATAACATAAATTTCTCAAGTGCAACCATGCTCCTGGAAAATAAATTCACATTAACTTTCCAACTTTCAAACGTGGTAAATCGACAGGCCCAACCTCATAATCAAACAAGAGCTCACTTGTGTCAAATCACAAAAAACTTCTGATGTATTTGCTCCATAATATATGTATGTATATAACAGTAGTAGTAAATTTTTCATGCAACTTACCATAGGGAAACATTACATCTGATGGGCTTAAAAACTCCCACACGTTATAGTACTGCGTGAATTACAGTACCAGTGAAATTTAGTTCCGCAAGGTCAACTCACTGATGGCAGCATTTAGTAGCCGTTGGTGTCATGAGGAACCAAGTGCGCTCTACGGCCAACAGGCAAAGGGCATCTGCAGACTGGAAGCTGCCGATGACAACAATGAAGGGCTGGCCAGGCGTGCACATCCATTGATATGGTGTAAGAACTGGCCATGACCGGCTGTTGTCAAGGCTCTAGTGCCATGCAAAACGATATGGCCAGATGAACTCGGAAACCTGTAGTTAGCCGGTGCTGGCCTGAAACTTCATCCAAAGCAAGGCACCGGTGAAATCTTGGCTCTTTCTGGGGGCCGGAGGGAAGCTTGACGTTCACGGGCTCTCGCTGCCACATAGAACTCTCAAGTTCTTACTGAAGAACAGTCTAGACGTGCTGCCAAAGTAACACGATCCACAACAGAACGTAGCATCTGGCAGCTTTGGTTCATCACATCACAGCGCTAGGACTATGGTTATCACAAAAAGGAGAAGTGACGAGTTAACAAACAAAAGCGCCAAGCTCCACCACCACAACTTCGCAGGGCAAAACAGTTATCAACGCTGTCTTTCAATTTTCGGTCACACGAGCACAGCTTCTTCACAAGTCTTGGAACGTCAACACAGCACCGCTGTTCACAACGAACATCGTTTCACTCCCGAACACTAGATTGCTCACAAGAAAATAGAAGCGTAAGGGCTAACCAGTGGCGAAGCAAAAACCAAACACAGCGCGTAGTTCATACGTTTCCGTACGTACTTGGGGTCACTCAAGTAACGTGCCAAAACGCTGTCAATCCGAAATGTCGCACAGCACCCAACAGAGAGACTGGAAAGTCAAGCGAACGAACTGTTACCGGCAAACAAACACACATTGCGGGCTTCTCGAGTGCCAGTTGCCGTCGATACACCAGCGCCGATCCCCGCTTGATAACCACACCAACGCACAGGCTTCGCTGTGCTTCACCGTACACCATTGCACTGCCGCAGCTTTCCGCACTGCTTACACGCTCCGAAAGACCTGCCATAATCACAACGCATCTGGTCGAACGCTGAAGTAACTCATGCGAGAAGCGTTTGCTGTAAGTCGCACCGACCGATTATATGGCCCAATTCTAGCCACCATTGACCGATGTGCTGTTTACGACGCCATGTTGTTTCCGACAACTGCGCAGCACGTAAGAGAGCTCTTAGAAAGTATTTGCGCAATTTTCATGGCGTGGCAAAATTTGCTTTTATGTGCGAGGGGGTGATATGACGAACACGACAGGCGTGCCAGATAAAAGAAGTGTTGTGGCAACGTCATGAAGTGAGCTGATGTTGAGGGTATTGCTTCACAACCACGGTGTAAGAATTTCACAACTAATCACAAGCTGTGCCTGTCAGCCAAGCCGTCGTCTGCTCGCATTTGTCGTCTGCTTCGATCAGAGCATGCGACAGGGGATTCGCCTTCGCAACGCCAATATTCTCAGGTCAAGTGGTCGCTGCGTCGCACAAAATACATGTCAGTGGCTCACTCTACCTTTGAAGGATGTTCGTGCGCCAAGTTAAACGGCTGGTAATTGTCGCAGGGATGAATTCAGCCAAGGTTTGCTCCAGAATCATGAGGGTTTGCATATTTCCGGTGTCATACGAAGTTACTAGGGTCAATTTATTCTGACTGCTTGCCATGTTATCGCGGTTCATATCGGTTTCTGAACAGTGAAGGTGAAAATGTTTGATTTGTTTGTAGTTCCATGCGTAATCACGCGCACCCCTAATACGCTTCGGTTTACAAAGTTCCAGATCATCCCAAAGTGTATCGACAACTGTATTTCAGAGATCGCACTCATTGGACAGTTAGAGCCAATGGAAGTACACTAGAGCACAAGCTTGATGAAGCACTCACTAAAAAGTTCCTCTCATTTTTATTTTGAGATTTTGTTGTGCTCGCGTGTCTTCGCTGGAATTTGGAGAGGTGACATTTTGTTGTACTCGCGTGAATTCGCTGGAATTCAAAGAGGTAAAGGCACAATGAGGGAGAAAAGCAGTCTGTCAACGAGAGTTTTTGGTTGAAAAAAAAAAACGTTACAGGAAAGCCGCCTTGCAGATCACTGTAAACTGACAGGCTGCATGTCCATTCAGTCCAGGGCAGTCCAAAGAAATTGTCGTCTTCATCTCCGTCTCGCAAGTGGTGGGGGTAGTGGTTAAAAGAAGGCGCCTAATTTCTGCGGCCCAGCAGGGAGCACGGTGCCGCGAATAAGGATAAAAAAAAAACGAGAGAGAGGAAGCAAGAGAAAGAAAGTAAAACACTGCCTTCTTTTCTACCCAGGAAAAAAAGAGGATCATACGTTCAGTTCGTCACACGGCGAGAAAGAAACACAACGTATGTCATAATGCAATAACGCACAACACAGCACAGTCCAATAACGTTGCATCGCACGTGCAGCATAGGGTCTGGAGCACTAGGCAGGCTAGGGACTGTGGGAATAGAAGACTTGAAAGCACCACAGTGTGGGAAACACCTGACGACGAGTCCCAAGCTCTCGGCTAATTGTTCGGCTCGTCGAACGAATCAAACAGCCTAAGTTTTCAACAACTCTTCTTAGGCCATAAGTCAGTCAGGCGTGTCCAAAGAGTTTTTGAGGAGGGGAGCCAACAGCCCTAAAGAATTCGAAGTGTGACTTTCATGTTGTCGCCACTTTTGGCGCACCTCGAGAGAGTTGACCCGGAACAAATCAAGGTAGGCTTCGCTGCAATCGTCCACCGTGTCCAAGCGGCGCCGAGCCAGGGAGGCTGATCTTGACATCTTCTACAGGCACACGCACATAAGCATGCACAGTTTCTCTGTGAGAGGGAATTGGTAGTGGTCGCAATGACGTACGTAACGTGCCTCTACTATAAAAAGGCATGCAGTGTATGCGATAGCTTTTTTTCTTTGAAAGTCTTGCAATTCTAGTATATTTTCATTATATATCGGAGAAATGAGGTGGTTGTTAGTCGCATATATTTGGGTTAAAGTACTACAAATATTTATTCGCCGCGCATGACTTCTGGAAATGATACTCCTGAATGATGCGCCAAGAAAAAGGAAATCGCTCCAACATTTTAAAAATTAAGTTCGCACGTGGGAGTACTTGTTCTCTGTCTGCGCATTTCCATGGTTCATGAATGTTAAGCCCCACTGCCGCTTCTATAGAATGGTGTACAATAAGCCGTATCAACGCAGTGACAGGATTTCCTACAGACTACCAAGCATTCGATCACCAGACATTTTCCCTCCGGCATATTTTGAATAAAAGAAGCGACATATTTTTGCTGAAAACACGGTTTATGCACAGGGGCCCAGTGCACAGATTTGCATATTACAACTCTTGACCATCGCGAGCACGAAGACGGCAAGTGAAAGCCTTTGTGCTATTGTCTGTGCGACCGGTGTAACGAAACCCCCTATTCTTGAAGGTATTGGGTTATAGCATGCACTTTGCCTATTGCTATTTTTCATCATGGCGTTTGTCTATTCACTGAGTGGTGCTATGTGGAGCACGCGATAGTAGTGCCAATGTGCTTTTTGGTGCTGGTACAAAAAGAAAACTAGCTTGTATCTCTTCTTCAATGAGTCCTCCAATTAAACCTATTCTAGGGGGCTGCATAGAAGACTATACGCCTGACACAGTTGGAAAAGTAAAGGACATTGTAAGAGAACACTTCTGCTAATTGAAGGACTTGTAGACCATCACCATCTAGACTGTGGTCTTCGGCAGAAGGATGTTCAGCCAATGACACGCTGCATTAGGTTTTAAATTGAACGTTGATGTGTTCAGACAGCAATACACTAACAGCGCATTTGCTGTGTACCGACTGTAAGTTTTTTTCAAAGAAGAACTTTTTTTAGTGAGTTAAATAATTTTGAATTGGCGTTCTACTGATATCAGTCCTCGCATGTGTTTATATAAATGTGGTTGGTTGTGGTGGTTCCTAGCATTAGGTGCAATCCTAGCATTAACTACAAGCTGAGTGGACGCGAGAAACATCTAGACAGCATATCCAGATCTCTAAGTACTTATTCAAATTATTTCCACGCAAGTATTAGCTTTAGTCATCGAGAAATTCGAATACTTTTAGAGTGCACCACGTGGATCTCTTGTGACACTGTGAAAGGATACCGACGTGTAAAGCACCTCGTTAATTACACCCGAAGATTTATAAATTGGTATAGCACAACGAGCAAAAAATCCGTGAAAATAAAAAAAAAGTATGCTTCACGGCGGATGAGTTGCAAATATAAACCAACACAAGATTACTGGTTAATTAAACATAGTCCCTCTAATACTATTCAGTTAGTTCATAACTGTGACTTCTTTTCCATGCAACTTTTTTTTTCATTTTCATGGATTCTTAGCTTTTGTCGCACAGGTTGGTATCACTTCCCGGTAAGCGGAGAGCGGCACGTGGTTTAAATGCACCTGGGTAGAGTTCGCATTTTTTTGCTGGCTAAAGCTATAATAATGTGACAGTCGAAATGCCGAAAATTGAACTTACGAACTATCGGAATGCCGAAATTTAGAACACCGAAAAATCCAAAAGCTGATTATACAAGATACCGAAAGTGTACAATGTCAAAAAATCAAAACACCTAACTGTCCAAACACCGAAATATCAAAATGTCTGCGTCACCTAGCTATACTGGAAGATGAAGTACTTAGCTAAATTAGAGGTTACGCCAGCACATTCTTTCACCCTCATTTCCAGTTGTCCCTTTACATAAATCTCAAGCCTTCATAGAAATAGGAAACTTTATACTTTTCCACTTCCAATCGCACATGAGAGTGATTTCTTGCTTATCGCAAACAGCTTGTGTGCAATTCGTTGTCGAAAACTTGAAACGTCGTCATTTTACGGGTTGTCCAGTGCATCATCAAGCAATTTTGCGTAACCCTCATTTCTTGCTCTGTAAGCGGATGTCTTCATGCTCTGTAACGATGTCTTCGAGTCTGGCTTGCTTCCTCTTCATGGTAGCAATAAGCCGAAAGAGCATGGCTGTCGTAGATCACTTCGTTCGAGATTTCAATGCGAGTACCTTCCACAGGAAGGTCGGTAGTCACTCTGGCATCGCAGTCTCCTCACTTCTCGCCCCTCCAATAGGGCCTAGAATACACCTTCTTGTCAAACACATAAACATAACCACAACTGCAACAAAGTATTGGTTTTTCTTTTTGGAAACACAACCCGCCTCATTTTCGTTCATTTCCCTCCGAATCGGGGGTATTTGCGTGCATGGTTCAAGGGATTTTCTTCAATACGTCCTTTTAGCATTTTGATTTTCCAGCATTCATTGTTTTGGGTGTTTTGATTTCATGGCATTTAAAACTTTCAGCTTTCTGACTTTTGACTTTTTAATAATACGGTGTCTTGATTTTCGGTATTTTGGTAGGTACCCAAGCTAATACTCTCTAATAAATCACTTCAATTAGCCTGAACAAAGCTGAATATGTTCTCTAAATGCTCCTCACTTCCACGCAGCTTGTACTTCATGCTAGAATCCATTGTTACAAGGTATGAACACTTGCAAGCACACAGATAACTTACATAAGCCGAAGATAACTAGTGAATACTTTTCTCACCTAAAACTAAAAGTAAACAAAAACTTTCAGTCAGTACGCAATGAAAACCACTACTAAATGGACTGTTCGGTATATTTTTACCTAGACCACGTCAATGTTAAACTTACAACCTTTTATAAGCAAAAAAAAGCTTTTTTTGGCAAATTTTGTCGCCAGTTGTTACAATCAATTTCATTTCACTATTATCTGTCTATGGGAAAAATCTCCAACATGGGCCTTATTTGTCTTCCTTAAGGCAGCAATAAACACTTATGAAAGGGTTCGTAAAAAATATTTCAAGTTAAAAGGGCGCCCCTGTTCAATTGAACAAATTTTTCTCTATTTTAATATAGAAGTGAGTTAGTAAAATTTTTATTGAGAATGTAGAACGGATTTTTTAGCAATACATTTTACGAGTCAAGCTTTTCGAAAACAATTCACATGCGTCTTGTGATACTGAAAATTGTATATCAAGAAACATTTCAGGGGAAAATCTCTTGCTCTTTAGACAGATGATCCTCAATTTTTTAAAGCTAATCTCTAATGGTCGAGCGCCAAGGTTTGGAGAGATGGCGTGGAATAGCCCAGTGATAATACTTGCCACATAAAGCTACTTGTTTGCTCTAGATTGAGGTATAAAGTTAATTTTCACTTGGAGCCCCACGTGGTATAAATTGCGTTTCAATTTGGACCCAAATTACGATTTTCTTAAGCCGCGTTTTTTCTAACAAAATTGAAAAAAAAAACTTTAGTCCGCTAAAAATATAGGTATAATATACCCCCCTGAGCAAGCATTTTCTTACTCAGGTATTTATGCATAGCGAACAACACAAAGAAATAAATCAGGGGCAGCGTCAGGATTATAAGACTGGTGGGGCACCCATGATAAGTGAGTTCCTTAAGGGTGGCCAGGAGGGTAGGGAACTTAGCCATTGTGTTGTGACTATGTTTCCTCTTGGAGGGGGCGAGTGGAAATTGAGGGGGGAAGCTCCAGCTCCCCCATGCCCACCCCTTGCGCCACTACCTGGAATAAATTAAAACAGAACATTTCGGCAAGATTTCTGGATGCTTGTATGACAGAAAAATAGGAGCAATTTTGTTCAGCTTTTAACTCCCGGAACAAACGATTTTGCTTAACATGAAAACCGAATTCGCCATTCAAACGAGCAAGGTTATAGTAAATTTTGCAAACAATCCTCAGACTACACTCTGTGGAATACGGAAAGAGTGCACGTATGGGATAGGTTGGCAAAATAAATGGAACTCACTCAGACTAACTCAATAACCATATATAAAAAATATTTTGCTTTGGACTCACTCGGACTGACACTAACGAAATTTCTTTGTAATTAAACTCACTCAGACTCACCGATGTTTTTTGTGAGCCGGATCTAATACTTTCCTCAAATATACCCACTGATACTTCGACTCATCAAACGTTCCTCCAGCGGACTCACTCGAACTCGCCAAAATAAAACGAAAATATAATTCTGGCAGACTCAGACTCATCAAAACTTCCCTGAAAAGATTTGCCATAGACTTCCCTCATAGACTTGCCAAATATTTCTAAAACAGACGCACTCAGACTAAAATGAGCGATATTCGACTTGGTCCGGCTCATAAATAAACGTCGAAGGAGCACCATTAAAAAACACATGTGAAAGAATTGCAATTGCCAAGCAACCTAGAATATATATATATATATATATATATATATATATGGCGAAGCCTTCGAACAGTCGGCCGTCCTTTTCAGTGCCTTCAAGTGGGTCGCCCTTTTCGTAAAAAGAAAAGCAGGTTGTGCAGAGAGTCGGTCCCCGCCTTGACTGTCGCCATTGTGTATGCTCGCTGTGAGCCGGCTCAGCCGGCTCACAGCGAGCATTGAATAAACGCCCTAACATTGAATAAACGCCCTAACAATTTGGTGGAGAGTGCTGAGAGTGCTGAGCCCTTCAAACACCTTCGGTGCGCATTCGATGACCTTAGAGCTTCGATCCCGTACCGTGCCTTCTACCATGCACAAAGACTCCGCTCAGCAAACGCTTCCTCCTGCGCCGACGTCGAGGACTGGCTCGCCATGTACGAACGCGTCAGCGTCCCCAATCATTGGGACGAGGCAGGTAAACTCGGCAACCTGGTTTTCTACGTCACGGGTGTGGCCGGCATGTGGTACAACAACCACGCATCCGATTTCCCGACGTGGTCCGCTTTTAAAACCGCCGTCGTTGACGTGTTCGGCCGTCCTGCCGTTCGTAAGCTGCAAGGCGAACAGCGGTTACGTGAACGATCACAGCAGACGGTGAGTCCTTCACAAGTTACATCGAGGACATCCTTGACCAGTGCAAGAAAGTGGACGCGAACATGTCAGAGGCTGATAGAACCCCGCATGTTCTAAAAGGCGTCGCCGACGATGCCTTCACCATGCTCCTGGCCAAGAACCCTCGCACTGTGGCAGAGATCATTACACTGTGCCAAAGTTACGAGGAGCGGCGGCGGCAGCGCTTGATGACCCGTCGACTGCCCTCATGTGACGCTGATCTCTCGGCCTTGTCAACAGTTCCTGATCACACAACCTTGCTCGCCGAAATCAAGTCATTCGTGCGTGAGGAAGTTGCCTGTCAGGTCTCTTTACTGGCTTTTGCTTCCCCGCAACATGCCCAACAGCCGTCAAGCACACTTCTGCCGCCCCTCCGCCGAACCATTCAGCAGGAAATCGTGGAGGTCGTTCCTGAATACCACCAACCGCCTCCCGTATCTGCACCACTCACCTCCTGGAGCTTGCAAAAAACAAGCATAGTGAGCGCGAAAGCACCTGGTTAAAACAAGAAAGCCTTTCAGAAAGCATTAATTATTATCTTTCACAAAACAGGGATGATAAAACTAGGTCGGTATCGATATAAATGTGGTGACAACATTACTTATAATCTGGTTTCTCATGAAACAATCGAGGGCGTGTGGACTTATATGAGGAAGAGTGCTCTGGATATGGAAACTGCCGACAAAAACGAGCGTATAATTTATTCGCGGTTTTGATACTTCCCTCTTTGTCGCTCACCAGTAGCCACTTATGATGTAGCACCGCTAAAAGTGCTGCTTGAGTGAAAAGCTAGAGGGATACGTGCTGATTCTGATTGTACTACATGCTTTCTTTTTTTTTTTTGTCAGCAGGCTTTTGAAACAGTGAATGTCCCGACGATATTTCTGCGTGTCTGCATATTTACTCGTGCACTATTGCGCTTAGCAGGTGTGCATACACTGATAAAGGCTCGGAAACGCATTAAACGCGCTAAAAACAAGCAAATACACGCTTTCGCGGGCTACTCGCGCGCTCCCAAAGCAGACGCTTCTGAGATCTTCAGTAGCATGCGACTCCAGCGCCGCCGCTACTGTCATCCGCCGGATAATCAACCGAGATACGGCGCGGCTGCCTCGTTGACTCCTTGCTCCCGAGTCCCTTTTAGCACACTGTACCGCTGCCGATGAAATAACCGGCGTGCGCCGACAACGCCACCGCCGCCGACTCTAAACCACTGACTGCTCTAAACACGGAGGAAGCTTTTCCTTCCTCCGTGGCTCTAAACGACCCCACAGAGACCCCCCACGCCGCTGCCGGTCGAAATCGCCTCGGCGGACACCTTTATTACAGTGGCTAGAAGGAGTACCTTTATCCGCGGGTGCTTTTCACACCTCCCCATTCTAGACACCCTAGCATAGCCTCCTAGATTGCTTTTGCCTGCCGGATTATTGGTGGTCACTTGGAAAGCGGCTGCATCAGAACTATGGTGATGACGCCACCTAAATAGGAATGTTCTAAAAAAAATAATACGTTTTAAAAACTTATACGCAACAAAAATAACGTAAAAAATATAAAAAACGCGCAAAAGTAATTATTATTAACTCTACGTATGTGACGCCGTTATTTACCAGGCAGTTTTCTATTACAAGGCATATCCTCTGAAGTTAGTAGCAAACGCCAAATTTGCCGATCTCAAAGGCCAAGTACAAAGACCCTAACCCCTACGTAGGCAGCGCTGCCATAGATGACCGGCGTTTCGCGCTCATCCGGCAGGCAAGAGAAATCTAGGAGGCTGTTACCTTAGTCATGCAAAATGTCAAGTTGTTGAATCGTTTGCCACTAGTGGCACTAAAAACTAACACTAAATAAAATGTAAGAAAGAAAGGACGTTGCAGCTGTTTTCATTCTCACGCAGCAGGCATCTGAACAGAAAAAGCGTTGCCTAGAGGAAGTTAGAGGAACATGCTCATGATGATGATGATGATGTTGATTAAAGGCCTCCCCTTTGAATCGGGGTGACGGCATGCGCCATCTAGCCTACCTTAATAGTTCGAGTTTAAATTCTGTCCCTCAACTCGGATGTCTTTTTAATTTAGCCCAGCCTCTACTCTTGGCTGGGATGTTATTTTATCGACTTCTCTGCTTTTCCTCCACCAATACTCCAGCCGCTGCTTAGTAATACCTACTGCTGACCAGTTAATGCTTCCATCAACCGCGAAGCCCAGCGCCTCAGGAAGTGTGACCTTCCCCCCATTTCTATCCGGCTGAATCTTTTGACATTCCATGACTATGTGGTCGATTGTTTCTTTATTTATGCCACATCCAACACATGTCTCATCCTGTGACGAATATTTGCTCCTGTAAGTTAGAGTTCTCAAGCAGCCAGCCCGCGCCTCGAAGAGCAACGCACTACCTTTATTGTTGTCATAAAAGTTCTCTTTCCGGATCTCTTGTTTGCTTGCCTTGTAGATTCCCAGCGATCCCTTCTTTTCCATCCTCTCTTTCCACATGAGCGTCTCTGTTTCCCTGACTTGCTTTTAACCACGAGTGTTCAGCGCCCTCTATCGCTGCAGACTTGCGAGTTTAAGCCTACTCTCTTTGCGGCCTTCATTATGGAAACATAGAAGTGTGCGTGAAATAGAAATATTAATATGCTGTTCTTGACGTTACTAGATTGAGGGCGACGATAATTATGTTGTTTTACATATCAAGCTGTCCTCCGTTCTCAAGGGTGAGGATTGTCGCGTACAGTGCTAGCAAATTACCAAGGCCCGGCATGCATCAATAGAATAAGATCCATCGGATTTCGTACTTTCCTGTTGGCTGCCAAGCTCTGCTTCCTTAGGGACAATAAGTCACGCAGAATGTGTCGCATCGTGTTGTAATCTTGCCTGCTAAAGTGGTAACTTTCTCATAAATGCAGCACTGAAACTGGTGTCATATCATTGTCACTATTTGTTTATACCGGCTAGCTACAATCAATGAATGACCTGCAAGCTCTGTGCACCACGCGGAACTCGCTTTGTAACTTTAATGCTGAGTATTTTCTTCAGGCGTATCTGATGATAAGTGTGTATGCCTATCGGCCGTGCGCAGTGAGTTAATGAATCTTAGCAGGGCCGAATGTTTTATCTTAGAAAACAGCGGTCTCACTATTGTGTATGTGCACTTATGAAACTACGGTAGAGGGACGCTGTTGTTTATTTGCAGGGAAAGCAGTGATACTTTGTACTACGCGAGTGTTGTCGGTGCTTTATAAAATCAGAGGCGTTGTCGACAAATTGTTGCCTTACATTTGTATAAACGTTGATTAACCATGATGCATTTATGCACGAGTGTTTAGAGCGGTTGGTGCCGTGCAGGGATGCCATGTTGCCAGTGTTTACTGAGGAGCGTGATGAAAAATGGGCGGGAGCCTCTCGTGCTGTTCTGCGCCGAGCCCCAGGCCCCACCGTAAGAAGGACAGTGCCGACCCACCTCACTCCGAGGAGAGTGCCTCAAATCTGCAGCACATTAGTGAAAGGGAACCAGAAGGTAAGCAGACCTTCTACATATTGAATATGTAGCAGGTATGGAATATGTATCGTTAATATCATGGGAAGACTTTGAAAGAACTGCAGCGAAAATTAGGTGGGTATGACTGCTTCATTATGGACAAAGGTCTGAGTAATTGGAAAAGTTGACAGTAACAGCTGAGGATAACTTGCTTCAGGTTGCTTAGAAGATGGTAGGTGCTAGTTTGAATGTTTTTTTATTGTGCTTGCGCGTGCGTGCGTGTGCGTGTGTGTGTGTGTGTGTCCACCAGCATCAGTTGCAAATTGTAGATGCACCGTTATTTTTGGAGTTGAAATGTTGTGTCAGAGGTGTTTGTGGGTCAGAGTGGTGCATGTATTTTTAGTTCATTGAGGCACTGTGTGGCAGCTGTGCATTAGAGTTATGATCACGATGTCAGAGTGTTGGTGGTTTTAAGCTGGCATTCGTATGAGATCTTGGAATCGGGTTTGGCAGATGTAATAGTGGGAGAGGGTGGTTGGACCCCACTTGGGTAGGTGGGGTCCACGAGTGACATAGCAGGAAAATCGCATATTGGGGGGTCGAAATCTCTCACTTGTAAGCATGCTGGAACTAGCCTGTTTGTTGCATACAAGGCATCATAGCTTTGGCATAGGTTCAAAGCTTGTTTTACTGCTTTTAAAGCATTTTTGAGCATTGAAGTTTGTGGTAAACTCGTCTGATAAAGTTTGAATGTTTAAGGTACTGTACAATGTTAGTTGCTCGTACTTTTAAGGAGAATATTTGAATCGATACTTAAATATATTACTGTAGCGCTGCTTCACATGGCCCTTCAAATGTTACTGTATTGTAGCTTAGGGTGCTTGATGTCCACCTGAATTGTGTATAGCAGTTAGTTGTTAGCTGTGATTTTTTTCTTGCAAGTTTGTTTGACATGCACACTGTGTACAAGTTCTCTCTCTCTCTTTTTTTTTTTTTTTCAGATTTTGATCAGGACCCCTCAACGCACCCGACAGCTGGCCCACTTTTTATGCAACGATCAAAAAGTGATGTCAGAAGTATGAATACTATAACTTTTTTTTTTCTAAGAAATTGCTTTGGGTGTGCTTGTATTGTGAGCTGTCTAACCTTTTGCATAATTTTCTGTGCCTGTCTTTCTTTTTTTTAGATTGCAAGGAGAAGAGGCGAAGTCAAATTAACGTATGTATACTAGCAAAACATTATTGTTTATCTACTTCCAATTTGCTTGCTCAACGTGTTTTTAACACCAATAAACTAATTATTACAGTGTCATTTCTTATTGTCAGGTTGCTCTCTGCTGCAATTTCAGCGAAGAGGATGCTGGTGCACTATGTTTCTAAACCTTTTTTTTTTTTTGATGTAATGCAGTTCTGCTAAGATATCCTTGTTGTAACGGTACATGTTGAAGTAAATGTAGTTTGTACAGTCTGTTGCACACTTCGGAGAATTCTCGTAACACGTGCCATCTCGATGCGGCCATGGTGTGGCCAGCGCAGCAGCTGCACGCTGGCAGTAGTTCGTACGTGTGCAGACGCTTGAGAGGTGCTATGTTCAATGGTTGAACCGGCCCGTCGGCTGCGGCGGCGCGCGCTTCTTGCGTTGTCGGGCAGCGGGCGAGTTTCATTGTTACTGCCAGGAACTGGGCCGATATCGCTCATCGCGTCACTGAATGCCTCACTTCCATCCAAAATGAGCACCGTTATTGCCGCTGCGGATATGACGAGGTATTAGCTGAAGTTTGAAACTTCACGCATTCGTTTTCGTGCCAGCGAGTGAGTGCTGGCTCATGTAATGAAATGCCAACGAGAAGAAGCTGTGCTGTCTCATGTAATTAAATGCCAATGAGAAGAAGCACGTTCAAGTCTTTATCTTAGCCTATAACATTCCTGTTTTTTTTCTCATTTGTTTCACTGTGTTTAACCCACATAGCTACACGACAGTCGCTGTAGATTGCTTTGTTTTTCTTTAGAGTGAAATAAATACCACGCACAATATGTGTTCATTAAGGTCTTCTTTGTCTCAGCGTACTGCAGGCCACACACAAAAAAATATGCGTTTATGCACTCAAAATCACGACATTTTGAAAGAGCAAACAACTTATGCTGTCAAATACTGTTTCTCATAGGTTGGGATTGCTGATAAGTTGGCATTGCACAACGTTTAGTACAGAATATCAGTCTGGTTCCCACAGCAACGATGAAACAGCAGGCTGTCTGAAAATGTGGCCAGTGCACACCGCTGTCACAGGCGAGGCGGTTCATCACCACGCTCCTCAAGCGTTAGCACATGCGTGAGCTACTGCTGGCGCACTACTGCAGTGGTGGCCGCATCGTGACGCCATGTGCTCCGAGATTTCCCTTAAGTGTGAAACAGACTGTACATTAAGTTTCAAGTTAAAATGAGACTCCTCAAGTGTTAGCACATGCGTGAGCTACTGCTGGCGCACGACTGCAGTGCTGGCCGCATCATGACGCCATGCGCTCCGATATTTCCCTTAAGTGTGAAACAGACTGTACACTGAGTTTCAAGTTAAAATGGGACTTAAAGTTGCTGTTTCTAATAATAGCTTTTTGTTCATTTAACTTTGCAAATTTCTAGGTAGCTGTTAATCTTAAATCATGAACTGTTTATGAAAATTTTTGTTGAAAGTTTTGAACTGTTAATAATGGTAAAATAGTGAAAGATTACCATTAATGCCTGCAGTTTACAGCTGGCATTGAAGTTCCAAAATAAGTTGCAGAGTATTGCTCGACAGTATGCGTTGCTCGTAGAAGCTGCATGATCTTGGGGTATCTGACCCTAACTACCTTAGGAGAGCTTTCATAGAATTTAACTCATACGATGATTGTCAAGGAGCTCTTGCATGTTTTATTGTACACTTATTAGGTAATGGCTCGTTAGGTGTCTATAGCACGTGTAAAGTGAGTTTTCTGAGGCCATAGTCTAGCTTTAGGAGTTATGTTTTTGGGTTGTATAGCTTTTTACATTGGTGATGTCGAAATCCAGCATTATTTTCGAAGAGGAAACTCTTAGTGAAAATGGTAGCTGTGACGCTTGTCAACCGAAAGCTGAGGACTTTCCAGAAAACTCGAACGAGAGTTCGAACAGCAAACGCCCTCTTTTTTGTACACATATATTTAAATGAGCAGAATCCCTCACGGTTACACAAAATTATGAAGGGCTTCTTGCTAGTTATGTGACATACTTGTTTATACAAGGTAAGAATTTTCAGCTCAAAAGCAAGATTAGAGCTTAACAAAAAAAAAAAAGGAACACAACACATGCACTAACTTCCAGCGAAATACTTGCCAAGTACCTTGTCCCTCAAAGTATCTGGCCGTGGGACAAGGTTCCTGAAACAAGGTGAACCTTGTCATATACATTACAAACAAGTTTGTGTCCTTTTCTAGACTTTTGAGGCCTTTCATCTTTGTTCACTACCCTGTTTTATCACTTCCTTTCATATTCTTTTGCAGTAGGATGAATAACAAACTAATCATATGTAATCAGTTTAACCACTGGTTTCACTCCTATCACAAAGAACAATATGTTCAACTTGGACACCACCAATCTGGTTTATCTCCTGTGGTATCTGGGGTTCTTCATGGTAGTGTCTTGGGGGCCTTCCTGTTCCTGGTGTTCATGAACAATCTGGCAAAAAATATTACAACCCAAATAAGAATGCTTGTTGACGATTGTGTACTGTACAAAAATATAAAATCCCAGAGTGACCAGGCTGAACTTAATCTTCACTGACAAAAAATTAAGAACTGGTGCGACGAGTGGGAAATGCAGCTTAACCCAGCAAAAGCCATATTTCTGTCCATTTCGAGAAAGAACAACATTCTTAGTTACCCTTCCAGTATTGACGGCTCAAACTTTCTCAAGCTCATGAATACAGATGCCTAGGTCTGATATTTACGCCCGACTTGCGCTGGAATCTCTGCATAGAGAAACTTTGGTCCAAGACTGAAAAGGTGTTATGAGGCCTGAGATGTAACCTCTACTATGCCTCTCCCGAAATTAAAATTTTAGCTTACAAAACCTTGCTAAAACCTATAATCGAATATGCCAAAGTAGTTTGGGATCCCTATACCTTAACTAACTGTTCGAAACTTGAGAAAATGCAGTGCCTTAGTTCTAGGTTTATATTTAATAAGTACCACCGTTTTCATTCATGTACTGAATAATATAAACTTGCAGAGCTTTTACCACTTCAAAAACGAACCGAATTTGAAAGGCTAAAGTTCCTTTTCTTAATAATTCATAATTACGTTAAAATAAGCTACGCTAAGTACTTCGAGATTAAAACACAGGAAACATCAAGACTCAGACACAGTATGTACATACCGCCTCTCATAGCTTTAACGATTGTTTCAGGTAGTTTCTTTCCTAGGGCAATTCAACAGTCGAATTTGTTGCGAGATCCTGTTGTGAAAACTATATCCCTTACTGAGTTTTTAGAAGCCATAAGCTCCATAGTGCTTTCGGATTTCATGCATTAAAAAATTGAGATGACTTGTGTGAATAATGTCCCTTGTAATTAAACTGATTTTGATTTTGTGTTTTGATAAGTTGTATAATATATGTTTCAGCAGTGGTACTTGCTTTCCTTGTTTTACTGAAGAGCTTGCAATTATAATACCTTTATCATCTGAATATCGATTCATGCCGTGAAGGATATGTGTTTCTGTAACAAATATTTTGTCGTGCTTCTCTTATGCAAATTTCTGTTTAAATATGATTTCTTTCCACTGCTATAATAGCCCCCTACAAAAGGGCTGACAGTATCAATAAATGAAAAAAAAAAATGAATAATTAACACTTTGACTTGGGTGAGTTGGCGCATACTCTGACGAATGCAGTGCAACTTAAAATGAAGATGAAGAGACATGAATAATTGGCCATTCTTGTCCTACTGGGTACCTTATCAGGTACCTTGTTCTACCTGGCACTGGGACAAGGTACCTGGGACAAGGTGTGTAACTTGTCGTGCACTTTATGAACACATTTGTATTCTTTTCCAGACTTTTGAGGCTTTCCATTTTCGTCCGTTACACTGTTTTGTCACTTCCTGTCATTTGTTTTTGCAGTTGGATCAATAGCAAACTAAACTTATCAGTTCTAATACCACCTTGACTTGGACGAGTTTGTACATACTCTGATGAATTCAGCGCAACTTAAATGAAGACGAGAAGACGTGAATAATTGGCTAAGGGTTTGGTTCCTTAATTTTGTAGGTGCCCTTTTGACATCACAGCTGCTATTTAGGATGCTAAGCAGTGTCAGCACTGTGTTGATTTGCTTTCTGGTTCATTAGTACAGCTTTGACACCTATTCAACTTGTGGGAAACATGATGGGATGGGTCGTTTATGTACTTAGGGAGCTACAAAAAATGCAATGGCCCTTTTTTAACAGAGTAGTGACATGATTTTGTCACATCCCAAAAGGTACTTTTTTGTTTTCTTGGTATCCAGTGTTAACACCCTCCACACACCAGTGTGTGCCAACGCGTATCAAATATATTTTCTTTGATCTTTTAAGTTTTCCTCGCTGAGCATCAGCAAGCCAGCCCCACCGTGTTATCCTGATAAATCAATTCAGTTCTTTGAATTTGCAAACTCTGAGTCTTGCAAGCAGCCTGCATCTCAAAAATCGCTGCTGGGGTTGATGCACTAATGGTTCATTTGTACCACGAGTGGATGGCAGATCTGCTGCTGATACTTTGCGATACCTCTCGATATGGAAACGGAAAGTGACTTTCTAAATAAAAATTATATGTGCTGCATTCCCAGGCATCACAGTACTCGTTTAGGGTTCTCAGAACCAATGTTCTTATTTATAACAACAATCCCAAATGGTTTAAAATTCGTGTCAGTACTCCCATAACTCAGATAGCACAGCACTAAATATATCATAAGGGCAATTTTTGCATTTATTATACAGCAAAAAAGCATACATTTATATTTATATTGCTTACACTATATATCCTGACCATTCGCTCATGCTGGGTTGGTAGCATTGATTAAATTTTGTAATACCTGCATTTGTTATTTTTCACGAAGAGACAAGCTAGTATGAAATATGGTTTAATCCTATATCAGTAAAAGTTTTTTTAGAGTGCAGATATCTGGATTCGTTGAGTTTTTTTTCCAAGAAACGGTCTACTTATTCCTCACAGCTTTTATCTCACTTTTTTGTGTATGGGAAGACATGTCCTTTTGCCCATTGTTTTTTTTTTGTCCATAAGGCACAAGCATTCTGAGTTTTCTGGCTTTGATATTTGAAGAAGCTTTAAATTTAGTCTGTCTTAAATGTGGTCTGATGTCATTGTAGCAAATGTTTTTTTTTAATAGTGTAGAGAAGCCGCCGAACACTTGATAGTTTGACCCACTTCAGTGTTCACAATATAAGAAATATTGTGACAGTCAAGCTCCTTTCATTTTTGCACCTGGACTTTATGCAGCTAGACTGAAATTCATGCCACTAATTTACAAAAACTTAATAATTGACATTTTAATTATTTACTTCAGGGCTTTGCTTATGCTGGAAAGTTCTAGTGTGTTCCAATTTATGGCATACCCTTTCTGTAGAAGTCGTGAAAATTGCATGTATTTATAGCTGGATACACCTTGAGAAGTCCGGAGTGGCCCTGCCCAGACGACTGAAATACAGCAGCTGATAGCCTCCTAATCTAAAGAAATAGTTCCGCACATGCACTCTACAATGCACTCTACATGCACTCCCATTGGTGCATGCTTGTGTACTATCAGCATGAAATGAAACTGAAAAAGTGGCAAGCTTTCGCGATGGCATAGTGTGCACCGTCTTTCTGTCACCATAGGCAGGCATGCATACATGTCCAGAGCTGCCGAAGAGGATGCACGCACCTATCAATGGTGATAACTGGACTGTCACGAAGGCGTGCCGCTGTTCATATTCATTTCATGCTGATATTGCATCGTCCTTGAGGCAGGAATGCCACAGACTTCTGAAGTTGTGTCAGACTATAGACACTGTTAGTTCTCACTAATATTGTTAAAAAAAAAAGAGTCCTTCGTTTAACTTTTTTAATTTCAAGAATACATATGCATGTTTACTTTGCCTATAAATAAAGCCCAGTAATGAGCGGCAATGAAGTCCACGATTCCAGCGGTCAAATTCGGATGGTCGGCCAGGCCTGAGGCTTGTTGCACGGAGGGGATGACAGCTTAATTGTAGGCCTGTGCAAGTCCGCAATAAGTGTATACTGGCCAACTCTTCCGAATTGTCCAGGAGCCTCCTGAATTTTGACTTAACCTGCCGATTGTACGTATGGTTCTCGAATCTCCCAAAAAGTGGCCGCCACAGCAGAGTTTTTTTTTTTAATCATACACATGCGTCAGCTTTTTCTGCTACGACAGTTACTGTGTGTAGAAAAAGCGCCCGTCATTACACTTTTTAGTTCATTTCAACCAATCCGTTTAGTATGTACCGCACATCTGTGTGAAGGCCGGCGGCCGTGGGATGTGCTTGCCACCTTACGAAAAGAAGGTGAAGGAAAGGTACCATACTTTAGCATCCGTCTTGGCCCCCACATTTGGTACGCTAAGTTGATAATTACACTGCCGGCAATGTTGCAGGGCAACATTGGAAGCTCCTCTGTCAAGGCAGTGCGATTCGTGGTGAATGCCTATTCACGAGATATCTTGTGGAACACAACTTGCCGCTAAGCGTTAGTGATAACACAGCACCGTTGTTTCGAAAAGTGTTCCTGAAGCTTGAGGGCAGAAAGCGGTATAGGTGTGGACGTACTAAGACACCATGATAAGACGGATGCTTGGGCTAGTTGGTGATTAAGAATCAATCACCAACTAACATCAGTTGAAGTCGGCACTCTTTCAGTCCTTGTCTCTTCTTCTGAAGCTGCGTCGTAACTACTCGTAGTCTTGCGCTGTGCAAATATGTTGATTCTTAAACACCAGCTGTCATCGGGGAAAGAGCTGCAGATGCCGAACGTACAATGGTGGACGCTCTGAAACGCCGTGCTTTTGCAGTTATAGTAGACAGAAGTAACATCAGCGGGTCGCAAATGTCTCAGTCTAGGTAATTTTCTATATAGGGAACCGAAGCTAAAGTTTACGAAGTGACGACAATGCTCCGCCTGGCTCTGGCGGTGAGCTCCGGAAAACTTTAGGATAGGCGCGTAAGAGGGTACAGGCGAGTCCGTATGTTCCGCCGAAACGGGAGCACGTGCGACATGCGCGGAACGCGTTCTGCAGTCGGTGCAGAACTTCGGCGCCAAGCCGTCAGCGTGGCGCACTAAATTGAGACGCTCGATGTGCGAAGTTGCCTCTCCGCAATGGAAGAAGCGGCCCCACGGAAGCAGCGGCCAGGTCCGAAGTATTTTGTTGTGGGCTGCCAGAACAATGCAGACAACACCAAGGGACGCTCTCCACGTGTAAAGCTGTATCAGTACCCCAGCAAGTCACAGCATCGTTCGTGAAAGATAGAGCAATCATGACACGAGAGCCAGAAAAAACGAGGCGAACACTTCAACTTGACTCGCTTTAGGGCTCAGCTTGCTGCTTCGCGGCGAAGTCAGCAGGTCATGCTGCTGCGGCACGAAGAACATGACTCGAAAACTTCTCTGACATTTTTAATGCCTTGGCCGTATAACTTTGGTTATTATTTTTTAGTACGCCACAAATGTTTGCATATGACAGTACACGTATGCTGCTATTAGATACCACATCAAAACGACAATTATATGGTTTTCATAAACGTCAACGCAGCACATCGTTGGATTATGCAAATTCATGTCAACAGAATGAGACCTCGAGGCATACATTGTACACAGTATTGTCATGGACCTGAGAAGAGCACTTTGCAGTGACTCGAGCATCCTCATCTTCTGTCGTCTGCTCCACATCATAAACCTGACTAACAGGCTTTACTCATTCTGTTAGATTCGTTTCTCAGCTCAGAGATATTTATGAAGCCATACTACAGGCAGTACATTGTGAGGTCACTCAAACACACTGCGCGCTTTCTGCACGAGCATGTACGCGAGCGGCACCACGTTGGCGGGAAGGGAAAACGCGCGATGTACATCTCCGATTTATACTTTTCTACCAAAGATGGCGCTGTTTGTCCAGAGTCGCAGCGACACCATACCTTGCATGGGCTTCCTAGGCTATACACGCCCACCCCTGCTGTGGTCTCTCTCCCGAATTTTCACGCTGCTAGATTGGCAGGTATGTAAGTATGGACATAGTCATGATCGCATTTTAAGGCCCGTTACTGAAATGGAGTGCTGCCGGCACACAGAAAACGTAACGACTCTGTGAGGTCAGACTAGAATTATCTTTGACAAAGAAGTGGAAAAATTTGAATCAAGGCACAATGAAACAGTGTCTCTGTAGGAAAATTGGCATCATTCTGAAATACTCAAGTTACGTAACGACTCTGTGAGGTCAGACTAGAATTATCTTTGACAAAGAAGTGGAAAAATTTGAATCAAGGCACAATGAAATAGTATCTCTGTAGGAAAATTGGCATCATTCTGAAATACTCAAGTTAACTATTTATTGTTTGTGTGCTATCTGTGGTGCTTATGTAAACAAGTGCCAAAAGGTATTTTGCCTTTCTGGAAGAAGCACCGCATAGAATGCCTCCAAGTTTTGTGCGTCACAAGAGAACTAAATGCTGATATTGTGATTTTCTTGTTATTGACTTGAAAGAAACAGATAAGCATCAAACACCACATTCAAAGGAAGCACTCCGCTGGTGAGCTGAAATGACCTGCTGCTTTTCACAAGACGATGAGGCCAAGATGCGCCTTATCGTCACTTTGTGATTACGTGTGATTTCGGTCGGAGGTTGCAGAGTGGTCGCATTATTTAGTACTCCAGACGCGGTAAGTTTTGATACCAACCTTAAAACTCGGTGACTATGAGACACTTTTGTGACTTCTAAAAAACAGATATGCTATAAATTGGCACACACTACAACTTTTCTCTATTAACACCTGCTTTCAAGTCAATAGTTAAAAAGTCGTCTAGCCCCGTCGCAGTGGTCTAGTGGCTAAGGTACTCGGCTGCTGACCCGCAGGTCACGGGATCAAATCCCGGCTCCAGCGACTGCATTTTCGATTGAGTCGAAAATGTTGTAGGCCCGTGTGGTCAGATTTGGGTGCACGTTAAAAAGCCTCAGGTGGTCAAAATTTTTGGAGCCCTCCACTACAGCGTCTCTTATAATATGGTGCTTTTGGGATGTTGAACCCCACATGTTTATCTATGTAAAATAGTCAACTGGTTTTCGTTATTTATTTGCATCAGTGTCATTTTAAATGTGGCAAGCTATTTTCGCCTGGACGCTGAGTTTTTGTGTGAAAATGACAGGAGCTTTATTGTCATGGAATTCGCATTTCAAAAATCTGTATTCTAAATAATTGTATAGGCATCATATGGAAAATATTCGCTCTCAGAGTCATGATTGCTTACACAGTTCAGCCAAAGTTGCATTTAGTTTTAGGCAGAAATGCTACTTTGTGTAGCATTGGGTGCGATCACCCGAGTAGTTCTCAAGTGATTAAAATTAATCTGTGACCTGCCATACCTTCTGCGTTTCCTTAGGACGTGAGACTTTGCCACCTAGTCATTTATTGTGTTATTAAAATTGGTAGCTGTAGTGTACATAATTAGAAATATTTTGTTTTGTGTTGCCACTATTTTAAGATGTAGCTGTGCACAAAAAATTATTTTTTTTCCCATTATGTGCTTGAGTAAGGGCCGCATGCTTGACTAGGTGGCCAGAAAACTGGACTAAGAAAAATTTTCAACTGAGGACAGATTTCAGGAAACTAATTGCAATTGCTGAATTAAACGTGCTGGCTAAGGAAGCGTTAGCAGCAGTGACAGCAGTAGTGAAGAGAAGTAGCCAGTTATACGAGCTCATTATGAAAATGATAACATTTGCTTTTGCCATGTAGGAATTTATGTAGGCTTGTTCCAGAATTTACACTGGTGATTGGAAAATTTAGGTCTAATGGCCTGGTCCAGAGCAACAGCCACACTTTGCCAAAGTTGTGAAAAAAAAGGGTGCAGTTCTTGCAAGTTATTGTGCCGTATATTGTTTCTAGGAATATATTAATTTTTCAGCTGAAGCATTAATTTTTCAGCTCTAAAAGAAAAAAATTAATTTACTTTATATTTATTTATTTTTTCAGAAAATTATTTCATGCTTATTTATCATTCAGAACTGGCAGTAAACACAAGTTAGCATGTCGTTGACCCATTTCAACTTAAAGAAAAGTAATTGAAAAGACAAGCATGGTTTGTGTCTGCAGCTTGGCAGGTCTGCAAATAGACAGCTGTAGCAGAGCATTTCTTGAGCAATATTTTTGGCCAGTGAGCGAGGAGCACCATGATGCATGCAATAAGCACTTGGGCGCAAGCGCATGAGTGGCGAGTTGATCTACTCTCCTAAAGGACTGATTGAGCAGAGCACACAGGTGTGGCAAGCAGCTTGTGCAAAATGGCTGCCAGGAGTGTGAAGCATGGAGCAAGTTGCAGGTCTGCTAATTTGCTCGAGATGCTTTTCTCTTTCACACAGTGCCTAAATACTAATAAGGTTAGGGCAAGAACTTGGTACCAACAGCACAATTTTTCACATGGCAAATTGTCAAGTACGCAGACAAGAACTTGTAGTCAAGTATAATGCATTTAATTCAATACCAGCCTGTTTGTTATGTGCCCCACAGCTTTGTGTGGCAATTCATTAGTGGTTTCAGAATTAAAATTAAATGTCATCTTTGATGTAAGTTGCTGCACAAGGTGCACTAATAAAACAAAATTGATGCTTGGGTGCCGATACACTTTAAACACTCTTTGACGTACTCTCATCTTCTGATGAATCGGCAAGCTTGCTACGTACCTGACTGTAAGCTAAAACCAATTATTTTGCAATTTAATTCTTTGCACAGAAAGGGTATAAGCGTGTGGAGCAGGGAAGAAAAAAAAACATTTTTCTAAAGCTGCCGAATGTTCAGCTGCTAAATTGGAGCCTTCAGTCTCACATGAAAGATTTCTTTTTCTGTCCTGTAGCCTTCTAGGGCTCTCCTAATGCAGCCCACCTTTAGAACTGTGCCATTAGCAATGTGGACTTGGGCTCCATTATCATGCATTACTGCAGCCCTTCATCATCATCATCATCATCAGCCTGACTACGTCCACTGCAGTACAAAGGCCTCTCCCATATTCCGCCAGTTAACCCGGTCCTGTGCTTGCTGCTGCCAATTTATGCCCACAAACTTCTTAATCTCATCTGCTCACCTAACCTTCTGTCTCCCCCTAAATAGTTACCCTTAATGACTAGCGGTTATCCTGTGTACGCGCTACATGCCCGGCCCATGTCTATTTTCTCTTCTTGATTTCAACTATGATATCTTCAACCCCCGTTTGTTCCCTAATCCACTCTGCTCTCTTCTTGTCTCTTAAGGTTACACCTACCATTTTTCTTTCCATTGCTCGCTGTGTCGTCCTCAATTTTAGCTGAACCATCTTTGTAAGTCTCCAGGTTTCTGCTCCGTAGCTAAGTACCGGCAAGATACAGCTGTTATATACCTTCCTCTTAAGTGATAGTGGCAATCTACCTGTCATAATTTGAGAGTGCTTGCCGAATGTGCTCCACCCCATTCTTATTCGGCCCTTCAGTCATTGCAGCCCTTCAGTCATTGTGAAAAATTTGAAAGAACATCTGTCATATTGCGGTTCCTTTGTTGCTCTCCGGCACCCTAGTTGAATGAAATGAAAGGATGAATTGGTTTCGATAGAAAAGTTCTACTCTGAGAACTCTAATGTCGTTAATTCCACCATAACAGGTCTATTATTTCATGAGAAAATCAAATTCAAACCTTCATTTTAAAACTTTTCTGCCGAAAGGTCGCGCTTGACGTCATGGATTCCAAAGTGTATTTTTTGTATTAAAGTATCATTGGATCAGTGAAATTTTCTCAATATTTGTATATCGAATCTAAAGGCTCCTCAGAGTATAATGCACTTCATTTTTACTTATTAGAAACTACGTAGGATCTAGTAGGCGCTGTCAAAATCATGGACTTCATGGTGTTTGATGCGTAGACTTCAAGGCGGTGCCGCTAGCCGCTTTTTGTTCTTGTGGATTTCCTCTTTTACCAAACACCTTCTCGCAACAAGGATGGTGGAATTGTGAAACAGTAATTTTGTACTGGGAGTGTCACGTGATTTATTCAAGTATAAACGTACTGAAAGGATGAGGAACGTTAGGATGCCGAAATGCAAGGAGGCGCAAGCTCGTGTCATGTGTCTGCTACCAGACCTGTGGCTCTTGTTTTCGTGGCTCCTTCGTTGTCATCTCGCATTGTTCACTACAGGAGGAACATAGTTTTTCTCGTTAGTGTTCTTTCAAAGAGCTCATTTGCAGAAATTTCGGCATCAGCATCCTTGGTTGGGAGTAAAAATTTGAAATACATGCAAATAAATAATAAAAAATCCCGCAATTTTTATGAAGGGGATGATGGAGGAGCTTACTCAGAAATGATCAGCAGAACCCGTGATTACTCGTACAAGTCCTCTGCCATTAAATAAACAGACGCAGCACGTTATTATTAAGGTGATTGTGTACACACAAGTTGTGATTATTTACATATCTATGCAATTGTATACAAGGATTACATTACCGATTATAAAGCTCTGGGACGCATTTTCGTTTGAAGTTTACAATGTTTTGGTCGGTGAAGTATGTGGCGAGGTTGCAGTTGCAATTAGAGGCTGCAGTTGAAAGCTGGAAAAGGCAATGTGTGCTGGAAAAGGCCGCTTGTGTGCCACCTCTGCTTTGCAGACTCTCGCTTTGGGGTCAGCCTGTCGACAAGCCTTCTTCGCAGCACAAAGTGCACATAATGCCTTGCAGATGTGTATCTCTCTTATCAGTAGGACAGATGGCATGGTGTGTGCTTCCTTACTTTGCTATGGTGGGCATGTATTGGGTACACACCAACAGACATGCCCTGTGCACTAGATGCTTGGCGAGCAAGCTTCTGAAGACTGTCCGAGGGAGAAACAAACCCCGGCACTCTACACCATGGAGCCATGCCAGTTGTAAAACTGCTTTGTTAAAAATGCTATATGAATGTCATGTAACAGTCATCATCATCATCAGCCTGACTACGTCCACTGCAGGACAAAGGCCTCTCCTATGATCTGCCAGTTACCTCGGTCCTGTGCTTGCTGCTGCCAATTTATACCCACAAACGTCTTAATCTCACCTGCCCACCTAATCCGCGTGCCTTCTCTGGGAATCCAGTTAGTCGCCCTTAATGACCAGCGGTTATCCTGTCTACGCACTTCATGCCCGGCCCATGTCCATTTCCTCTTCTTGATTTCAACAATGATATCCTTAACCCCCATTTGTTCTCTACTCCACTCTGCTCTCTTGTCTTTTAAGGTTACACCTACCATTTTTCTTTCCATTGCTCGCTGCGTCGTTCTCAATTTAAGCTGAACCATCTTTGTAAGTCTCCAGGTTTTCTGCGTAGCTAAGTACCGGCAAGATACAGCTGTTATATACCTTTCTCTTGAGAGATAGTGGCAATCTATATGTCATAATTTGAGAGTGCTTGCCAAATGTGCTCCACCCCATTCTTATTCTTCTAGTTACTTCAATCTCCTGGTTCGGCTCCGCGGTTATCACCTGCCCTAAGTAGACATAGTCTTTTACAACTTGAAGTGCACAATACCCATCTTGAAGCGCTGCTCTCTTCCGAGGTTGTTGTACATTACTTTCATTTTCCGCAGATTAGGTTTAAGACCCACCTTTCTGCTCTCCTTGTCTAACTCCGTAATCATGAGTTGCAATTCGTCCCCTGAGTTACTCAGCAATGCAATGTAATCGGCGAAGCGCAGGTTACTGAGGTACTCTCCATTAACTCTTATCCCTAACTGTTCCCATTCTAGGCTTCTGAAAACGTCCTGTAAGCACGCAGTAAATAGCTTTGGGGAGATGGTATCCCCCTGCCTTACACCCTTCGTGATTGGTATTCTGTTGCTTTCTTTATGAAGCACTATGGTAGCAGTTGATCCCCTGTAGATCTTTTCCAGGATGTTTATATATGCTTCAACAACGCCCTGATTCCGCACTGTCCGCATGACTGCTAATATTTCTACTGAATCGAACGCCTCTTCATAATCTATGAAGGCTATGTATAGTGGTTGGCTATATTCTGAGCATTTCTTCATTACCTGATTGATAGTATGAATGTGGTCGATTGTTGAGTAGCCTGTCCAAAATCCTGCTTGTTCCTTTGGTTGATTGAATTCTAATGTTTTCTTAACTCTGTTAGCAATTACCTTTGTAAATAGCTTGTATACTACAGAGATCAAGCTGATCGGCCTGTAATTCTTCAAGTCCTTGTCATCTCCTTTCTTATGTATTAAGATGATGTTAGCGTTCTTCCAAGACTCTGGTACTATTCCCGTCAGGAGACACCTCGTAAACAGGGTGGCTAGTTTTTCTAACACGATCTGTCCTCCATCTTTCAGCAGATCTGATGTTACCTGATCCTCACCAGCAGCTTTGCCTCTTTGCATGCTCTCCAAAGCTTTTCTGACTTCTTCTATCATTACTGGTGGGGTGTCATCTGGGTTACTGCTAGTTCTTATAGTATTAAAGTCGTGGTTGTCTCGACTACTGTACAGATCTGTGTAAAACTACTCCGCTATTTTAAGTATCCTATCCATATTTGTAGTTATTTTGCCTTCTTTGTCCCTTAGTGCATACATCCGATTTTCGCCTATCCCAAGTTTCCTCTTCACTGCTTTGACGCTTCCTCTGTTCTTCAGAGCATGTTCAATTCTCTCCATGTTATACCTTTTTACATCGGATACCTTACACTTACTAATCAACTTCGAAAGCTCGGCCAGTTCTATTTTGTCTATTGTACTTGAGACTTTCATGCTTTGACACTTCTTAATGAGATTCTTCGTTTCCTATTAAAGCTTGCCAGCGTCCTGTCTAACTACCGTGCCTCCAACTTCCACTGCACACTCCGTAATCATACTCGTTAGATTATCATTTATTGTATCTACGCTAAGGTTGGTTTCCTCAATAAGAGCCGAGTACCTGTTCTGAAGCGAGACTCTGAATTCCTGTACTTTCCCTCTCAGTGCTAGCTCATTGATTGGCTTCTTGCATATCAGTTTCTGTCATTCCTTCTGCATGTCTAGGCGAATTCGAGATCGTACTATTCTATGGTCACTGCATCGTACCTTGCCAACCACTTTAAAATCCTGCACGATGCCTGGATGTGCACTCATTTTAGAGTCTATTTCGTTCTTACTTGCGCCATTAGGGCTCCTCCATGTCCACTTACGGTTTCCTCGTTTTCGGTAGAACCTATTCAAAATCCGTAAATTATTGCATTCTGCGAATTCTACTAGTAGCTCTCGTCTGGCATTTCTAGTACCGATGCCATAATCTCCTACTGCCTGGTCTCCAGCCTGCTTCTTTCCTACCTTTGAATTATTCTCCCATCGGTGTAGTATACTGCGTTTTTACCTTACTCATTGCCAATTCCATGGGTTCATAAAATGATTGCGTTCTGCGAATTCTACTAGTAGCTCTCCTCTGGCATTTCTAGTACCGATGCCATAATCTCCTACTGCCTGGTCTCCAGCCTGCTTCTTCCCTACCTTTGCATTATTCTCCCATCAGTGTAGCATACTGCGTTTTTACCCTACTCATTGCCGATTCCACGTCTTCATAGAAGATTTCAACAGAAGTGTAATCATGGCTGGATGTAGGCGCGTAAGCCTGTACCACCTTCATCTTGTATCTCTTATTGAGTTTAATAACGATACCTACCACCCTTTCATTAATGCTATAGTATTCCTCTATATTGCCAGCTGTTATTCTGTTGATTAGGAACCCTACTCCCAGTTTTCTGTCAGCCAAACCCCGATAGCAAAGGACGTGCCATTCTGTAGCATCGTATAGGCCTCATCTGTCCTCCTAACCTCACTGAGCCCTATTATATCCCATTTAACACCCTCTAGCTCTTCGATGTTACAGCTAGACTTGCCTCACTTTACTTATGTAACAGTATGAGTCTTTTATTGCATTTAATATCGTAGGGCAGATTTGTAGGTGTGAAAATGTGTATTGCTTAATGATTAGGTGACTTGACATGCTTACCCATTAGTGCCTTATAGACGTATAGTAGGTGCTTTGCTCACATTCAAAAGGAAGAATTATGGAGTATACAATGGGCACTTCATAATTGTACTTGCTCCAAGGATATTTTGAAAAGATCAGTGTTGCACGCACAAACGTTACTTTTCTTGTGGCATGGTTGAGCCAATACACATGTGGCTTGCTTACGCTATTGCATTATACTAAGCTCAAGTGTCCAAGTTTATTTTTATAGTTCCTATTTGTCATTTGTGCCATCATTATGTGTCTTACTTTGCTTACAGGAAAAAAAAACTTTTTTAAATAGAAACAACATGTGAAAGTATTTCCCTGTGACACTTGTTTTGTTTTCATTTTAGGTACCTAAACCATATGTTTTTAATGCCTGGAAAGCTCCTCTGAATATTGTGTGATTGTTTAAAAAAAAAAAAAAAACCTTTATGGTAGTAGCACTGACAGTTGGGTGAGTTGGTGTGGGTTTCTTGTTTAAGAACGGCGCAAAAAACTCGGGACATAAAACGATAAGAACACGAGAATGGGTGCCGGCGCCCGTCCTTTTGTTCTCATTGTTATGTGTTTAGTGTTTTTTGCATTGTTCTTATGGTAGTAGATGCACTGAATAGCGCAGCAATTCAGTGTGTTTTAAGTTTTTACAAAATGTGAACATGGCAGCTTGTGGTTAGTAAACCCATAATTTGGCAGCTTGTGGTTAGTAAACCCATAATTTATTTTCAGCTTTTCCTAGCTTGAAAAGATTGCTAAATAAACTGAGTGCACTCATATGTACATTTGCCAACTCAGCACCATGAAGACACCCCTTAATTTTATTTAAGGAAACGAACTCTGGAAATAAGACTGGTGGTTAATTCGGAAGTTACTTTTATTTTGCCTTTGCCACGTGCAAAGTCAAATTGTGTTGTAGGCACCTTTGCCTTTAACTGAGTGTGTATAATTTGTATAAATTCATGTTTTAGCTCCAGGAGAAGGCCCCTCTGAAGAAGTCGAACTCGTGCTCAACCATCTACTTGGATGACAGTACTGTAAGCCAGCCCAATTTGCGCTGCACCATCAAGTGTGTCACGCTAGCCATCTACTACCACATTCGGGATCGAGGTGGCCAGCAGCGCACCATTGACATCTTCGATGAACGGTTACATCCTTTGAGCAAGGAGCCTCCAGAGATGCGTGACCCTGACCACAGGACCATTTACCGCTTTGTACGCACCCTCTTCAACGCAGCCCAGCTGAGTGCAGAGTGTGCCATAATCACACTCGTGTACCTCGAGCGACTGCTCACTTATGCCGAGATGGACATTTCTCCCTGCAGCTGGCGGCGGGTTGTCCTCGGTGCTGTTCTGCTTGCCTCCAAGGTGATGTAACTCTTTTGCTTTTGCTCTTTGTTTCTTGTTGCCTATGCTTGAGGACAGTTCATGATTTAGTGGAAGCTGCTCTATCCACCTGAACTCTGTGCCTGTATAATCTCGTAGGTTTTCCAGGGACACCGGTATTCCAAGTTGTCTTATCTACTTTCATGTCACAGAAAAAAGTGAATGTGATGAAGGATGGCACATATAACGAGTTTTTACTCGTTTGTCTTTCATCTCTCTATTCTTTTGTTTTCTCCTCATGTTTCAGTGAATATTGTGTGCTACCTAAAAGCTGATTCTCTCTTAATCGCTTTTCTGCATTAGAGAATCCATACCTTTGTCTGTTGAAAGAAAAATAGTATGATACACCATGGCTGCCCCATCAAGACTGAGCAACAAAGTGCACAAACATTTGCTCATTCTGTGAGAAAAAATTTAGCTTCATTCTTTGTGCATTATATTTCCTCTCCATGACATCAGATACACAATGCCACTTTTTTTGTGTGTCACATCTAAAGAGGCAAAGGTGTGCAATACAAAAGAGTGAAGACTGTACTTGTGAGTGGCAATGAAGCAGTTGTATTATACAGTCCAGTGTCTTTTATTGCATTCTCAAGTTGTCACCTGTTGTGTGCTTGTTTAAAAAACAGAGAAGTAACTGGTTGCAATTAATTTTTTCTAAAGTGTAAGTGGTTGCAGAAACCAATCGGGGCTCAAAGAAAATAATTTAAATATAATTGAGTGCTTCTATGTTGATTCAACATTATACCGATATAATAAATGCACCAAGCCTACCTGGTTGCTTTACTGCGTCCTCTGCAGCCCTTGACCAGCTATTTATCTTCAACAAGAGCTTTCTGAAGAGAACTGTAAAATGTCGAGCAAGTGCCCCCCCTCCCATTTTCAGGAGGTCTGAAATAAGCTCCTGTGACCAGTGCGGAACCGATCAAGCGCCCACCTCCCAAACCTGGTCGGATTATCCTTCTTCGCGGGCAAGGGCTTGCTTGGAATTTAACAGTAGTCTCTTGAGCATGTTGCAATGGCATTATGACTGAACACAGCACGAAAGAATTAGGGAATGAGAAAGGAAAGGTAGCCGAAGCACTGTCTGCCAACATGTATTGCATTTATTTTTCAAGCTTAAAGGTATATTCTTGCACTTTTTTTATAGCTTAGTTGTGTTACTATTGTATGCTGAGTTGTCTGTCCAACTATATGTAAGCCTTGAGCATTCTCCCGCCCCCTCCAGCAATAATGCCTTTAGACGCTGCAGGTATTTCGAATAAATGAATAAGCAGATGAATGATACCTTTTCCAAGACATGGAATTTCTCACCAGTTTAGGTGGCTAATTTTTTTTTTGTCAATGAATTCAAGTGATAGCGGATTGATGCACAAAGGCCTTGAAGAATGCATTACAAATGTGTCATAGATTTCCAGAGCACAGGAGATGCTGTGTTTGATAGGTGTCTGGTAAAAGTGAGGGCTCCAACTGCTTCATTGTTTTTAAAGTGAATTATTGGACTTTTCAATCGAGTTTCGTCGTTTATCTCTGCTTGGCCTTGAAGCGAAGAATGTATACCACATGACTAGCTGCATTACCTATCCCTGCTACTCAGACTGCTGTGGGCGAGCATTTCAGTTGAGCCATCGTGCTCTGGTCATGCGATTGAAGGACGGAGTGGGGTTGCTGGTTCATCTCTGCAGAAGATGTCTGCACAGTCCCAGCGGTGAAAGCGACAAGTTGCATTGCACTATCCTGAAGATTTCACTCAGCTTGCCAATGAGTTACTGGAGTACCAGCAGTTTTGAATCGTGGAGTACAACTTGCAGAACGCTTAAGGGGGGACATGGGTCTTAAAGATAACGTTTGTTCATTTTTCATCAAATTACGTGAAACTGCACAGCCTTGTTCAATTTGTTGAGCTTCTTTGAACTATCCAAGTATATTTTATGCAAGTTATTTGTTTTCTAATATAATTAGTAATTACATTGTATTTCTTGTGCAAACAATGCAAATTTATTTTTATAAAATTACATAGTCATTAATACATGTATGAATACTCGAAAGCCTGAGAAGTGCAATGGTACAAGCTGATCGAAAATTGAACAACTACTTCTCGAATTACAGCACTATAAAGTTCACTGTTTGTATGTAACCAAAAACAAAAAATAAATAATGAAGATTATCGAAAATTGGAGCTGCATAATAAAATCGGATCTCATTATTGCTATCTGTGTACAGTTAACTACATTGAGCAAAAAGAATTATAGCTCTAGCTGCCTTAGGTCTGTTTTTACAAAAGCAAACAAGGAAAGTGGTCAAAATGTGTGTTCAGAGAAAATGAGAAAAAACGGCAAAAACTTTCATTTTGCCGTTTCGAGGGAAAGATATGATAGCACACATACTTTTAGTCAGTTAATATGCACCAGGCATGTAATCAGACCGATTAACATGAGTGTGTAGTTTCCATCAAGTTTTGCTGCAAGATGTCGCCGTGGGCTCGTCTGCAGACTAGGCCGCTTATCAGTTGGGTGATGGTACTGACGCTGATGTGCGACGAATGTGCGCGTGTCATCCGCGATTCTTTGTATGATGAATTGATGTTTTCCGGCTTGTCCAGATTAAGTTGTAAATGTCGCAGACTGAACTTGCGCACTTGCTCATCAATTTCAAGGCTGCAAGAGCAGCGAGGTGTTAGTTTCCTTTTCACGTAAGATTGCCACTTTATCGAGTGGAGACCGCGGGACAATATGTTCATCGTTGCGAACGTGTCGTTCAAAGCAGTCCAACTGTTGCCAGTAGCCTCCATTGCGTGGGCGGCGAGCACATTCACCGCGAACTGATTGATTTTCTTTTGTTCGTCGACGCGTGGCGAACTCCACTCTGACGACCCGTCACGCAGTTCACCCACAAACGAGCTCATTCGTCAGACGGGGGGAACCGCGGCATCGGCGCATTTAGTGATAAGACTGCACTTCCATTTTGTCCCTGCAAAGATTGGTATCTCTCGTAGCTTCACTTCTGCTCTTTTACTTGCCGTTCTTTAACTGTTCAGGCTCCAAAACACAGTCGCTTTCAGCGACGTTGTCGACAACCGACAAGCTTGTACGTGAGTTAGGCCTACACCGGTGACTCGGCGACCGCCGTTTACTGCCGCGAGTTGGTTACCCTCGCTGTCCTGAGCCATAGCGGGCCTCTCTCTGAATTTCATAGCAAACGAACAATCGCCACACCCGCTTTACAAATTATGTGGCGCGGAACTTTTTTACTGCATCAGGCAGTCCACAGCACCATGACAAAATGGCGCATGTCCGTGCGTGTCACCGTGAAAAAGCAGGCGCCGTGGAAACGTCACTTGGCCAATTGGATGCCTAGGTTTTGTCGCGTGCCTCAATCAGCCAATAGAATCGCACGCTGGTGCTTCTCGATGACCCGTTTTTGCTGAGAAACTAAGCATGGCGAGCCAGTGGGGTTGGGAAATTGAAGATGAAGAACGACTCTTCCAAATGAGACCAAAACGTGCATAACGGCAACGGTTCGGCATGGAAAAAGCGAGATTTCAGCATCTATTTGTGCGCAGATTCATCTCACAGAGGTGTTATAAATTGATTTTGCGCCAGAAATAATGATGCGAGAAGCTAGAAACTTCTCAGATAAGTG
The DNA here is from genome assembly GCA_013436015.1 of Rhipicephalus annulatus. NCBI lineage: Eukaryota > Metazoa > Arthropoda > Arachnida > Ixodida > Ixodidae > Rhipicephalus > Rhipicephalus annulatus. The sequence continues at coordinate 153,669 of WOVY01001329.1, forward strand.
CTAAAATAGTTGCAGATTCCGAAAATGTCAACTTTAAAAAGTCGATTTTTTCGCGGTTTTTGGCCTTCTAAGACCCATGTCTCCCCTTGTATAGCTGCACTGTTAAAAACTTAAATATGAATATGGCCCTGAATTGATATTTATATGCTGAATATATGTTTTTGCGCATCAGATTGGTCCACCAACGTCTGGTTGAGTGTCAAGATTAGGAATAGAATGCTTGGTCTGTTCCGAATGTGCAACCATGTTTCTGCCAAATTCATGTGCTCAAAGAGGTTGATGGGAATTTCAAGCGCAAAAAGACACACATTCACAAGATGAGGATAGAAAAAGCATTAACTGGTATTAAGAACTGTTATTTGTTGTTGATTACAGAAAAAACTTGATAGGTTACAAAATAGCTAGAAGTGTAATTAATTACCCTTAATTTGTTATATTCAAGTCTGGTTTACCCACCATTGTAGGCATGGAACTTCCCAAGGTTTGAAGAATTTGCTTTCTCATATTGCTTTTTTGCTCTACTAATCATGGCAGTGCAGAAGTGGACATAAACATGATGTGGAATTTTACAGCAAAAGCTGTTATAAGATCACAACTCGAGTCACGCGCAGTTGTCCACCACTGCCGTTGTCCGTAAGCACATTGCAGGAAATTTTAAAAAAACCTAGCATCAATTACACAGTGGGGCTCGAACCCGGGTCTGCTGGGAACCAGCCCAGTATTCTACCACTGAGCTATGCCGGTGCTTGCGACTTGTTGACAAACTTGCCTTAGGCAGGCTTGATGTCGTGAAAGCAATCACGTTAATACAACTTGTAAAGCATTTTATAACAGCGAAAATACAACCAGTTGTCGCAAAATGGGAATAGCATAACGAGTGGGGCGTCCAGTGCTCAAACCCATTACAAAAGCTTGTTCTTGTTCCCCTATTAGCTGTGGCGCATACCCACTACAGCCATAATTCCTCATTGTTGTCAGCCATTGCATGAACAATTGGCACAAAATTCCTTGCAAGTGTTTAGCGGATACCATGCTTCTCAGAAGAATAACGAATAATAGCATAGTGAATGCCGGCTGACTACCCCCCCAAAAATTTATTATTGATGCCCTAGAGGGTATCAAGCAAGTATGCTTGCAGTAGTTACCGAATGAGTGTTTTGGATAGGCTCTGAAAGGCCGCTTTTCTAGCTTTTGCTGTGACTATGCTGCGCCTTCTGCGCAGGCCTGGCGCTTTTTATGACATTTTTATGAGTCACATGTGCATTTGCACTTTTTTGCACTTAAAAGTTGGATGCCGTGTCTGCTCTGCCTCGTAGGAAAGCTGGTATCAGCTGGTAGAGAGACAAAATTTCGCTTACCTTGTTTTTGGGTATGTGTCAGCATTTTGTGGTAGTACTAGGAATAATTAAGAACCGTGCCATATCTTTCTTTTGATTTGTATAATAGTTAAATGCATCACTGAGTAGTCATCAGCCATTACAAACTTTCATATGAAAGTGAATGGATTTTGGAGGCACTCTGAATCTGTATCCATGTAGGAAATATATATCTCAAACAAAATCAGTACCTGGCCGCTTTTCAGAGCAGCAAAAAAAGAAAACAAGTGAAAGTTGAAGAAAACAAGTGAAAGTTGAAGAAAACAAGTGAAAGTTGAAGGGGAACCTTTTGTAACATATGGCCACTGCTTGATTGAGGTGTGAAACGTGATGGGAAGGGCACGTCAGTGATGATTATTATTGCCATGAGCCAAGCGAAATTTTTCCTGCACAGTACAACAATCATGGAGGTATGAGTGGGGTCATGCTCGTTGAAATTGAAAACACTTCGCACATGCTTTGGTCCGGTATGTGGAAGTGCTGTGCATCACGGTGATTGAGCAGCTGCTGTGCTCAGTTGCTTGCCCGAAAGTTGTGGGTTTAACCTCAGCACAAGCAGTCGCACTTCAGTGGAGGCAATAGTCTATGTACTGTGCCATGTCAGCGCATGTTAAAGAGTGCGAGATGATGAAAATTTCCAGAGTCCCCTGCTACAGCGTGTCTCATAATATATTGTGGTTATGGCTTGTTAAACCCCACATAACATTATTAGGGGTCAAAGTGCTGTGCAATTTGTGCCACACTGCGCCAATTCACTTCTCATGCGCCATCCTGTTCTAAAACGCATTATTATGCGAAATCGCACCAAAGCAGTCTGTGATGCCTTTATGTGCTGCTGCCAGCCACGACGTGTTACACCTAAGCAAGCTCCTGTCATCGTCGCCACCTGGTGCACCCTCTGTGAAATTAGTGACGGCGTGAAAAAAATCACTTTTTTCTCAAAGATAAAGCAATGAATGCCAAAGCACGCAATTGTAATGTTAAGTGATGCAAGACTAACAGCCACCTCTTTTCTTGTTGTCTGTCTCAACGTGAAGTAAACAGGCCGTTTGCTGATATATGCTGACATAGGGTGCACCGCAGTGCTAGTAACAAGATAGACAGGTGGGCCAGTTGTTAGTTCGTAATCGTTCAGCGGACTGAGAGCGCAGGGGAACACACACAAGAAGCAAAGAGGCACTCAGCATGAGCGCTCACTAACAACTGATTTATTTTTCGCATTTGAACGACACATATATATATACAAGGGTACACATGTCAACAAGAATATAAAGACAGTACGAGTACTACTGTATTTATAATTTTGTACAAGCAGAACCAAGCGTTCAATCCAAGCACTTGGCTATGAATTATCTATATAGTTAAATTCGCAGTCATGTAGTGATAAGAGGGATGGCTGACACACTAATTCTTATTTCTGGAAATGTGATAGCTTTTAGAAATTTCACGCATATTTTAAAGCGAATGCCGGAAAAGAACACTTTTTTTTTTTTCAAACAACAATTTGCATTTGCAGGTGAAAATGCGAAGCTGAAATGGAATATGTGGTACATGTCAAAGAACTATATTGCCTGAGGGCAACATCGGCCACTTTGGCCGATGTACATGCGATCGTAAGACAGCTTATACACCACTCCTGAAATACACTTTACAAACTGTTTTGCAAGTTTCTAATGACATCCTCTGCCTTTACATGCGTCCTGCACCCTCCAATGCACCCTGGTACATAAACAGCCCTATTTATTTGGTGCAAAGAAAACTATGCTTACACCAAACCGGTTTCCCACATTTTTTAGTCTATGCACCATTTTATGAATGTAAGGAATCAGGACCAAGCGTTTGTTTTCATCATTGTACATGTACGCTTCTCATAGTTTTTTACCATCCGCAGAAGCCTTTCACATACCGATGCAATTAAATACGGAGGGTACCCAGCACCTAATAACCGTCCTAGCTGCACTATGAAACCATGTGCATCATATGGATGCAGCTTTTCTCAAGCAGTGAACGAAGGCGTGACAGTAAAATTTCTCGTTTTGAGTGTGGAATGACCGGGCGAGTAATCTAGAACAGGTTTCGCTAATCAAGGATTGTATTGCCAGCAATGATAATTGTCTCCGAAGAAGAGAGAAAGTTTTGGAAATATGAATTTTCGGTTATTTGGAACCTAGGAGGTAAACCGGAGGCTCATGCCCAGCAGTCTTGGAGCACGCCAACATGGCGTCATAGTTCACTGCTGAACATTTCTTGACAAAAATCAAGTAATCATCAACGTATCTGAAGATCTTTGTGGCTGACTCAAGCTTAGTACTTAAGGCTGTGTCCATTCCAGCCGAGAACACTCTGTTTCACACGTGCAATGGTGGTTTGGTTCTAGTGGATTGATTCGTTTTCAGCAAACAAAAACAATTCATTGCGGGACAGTTTTGCTGTGTTTCGCAATGCACGTCACTGAAGAAGAAAGATCAGATATACTAGTATGTTTTCACAACTTGTTGTTTTTTGAATAAACAGTGAAGGGAGGCGAGAATAGCGGATCTCTGCATCGGTCAAGTTACTAAATGATTTGTTGTCAGCACTTGAGGGAAGAGGTGATGTCACTGTGCTGAAACTTTGTTGGAGTATTCGAATGATATCAATTTCTTGTAGAGAACAGAACTGGAATTTATCAATATTTGTTTGGGCTATGGTGTTTCATGTCCCAAAGCAACACTCTTTTTGTGGGGTTTTCTTGCCATTGAAAGGGTAGAAGTTTGGGGAATTACATAAACACTTTGAGAATGTTCTCAAACTGATTGGTAGGGGAGGCTCCTATATCACACAAGCCAAACATTAGAGTGCAGTACATGGCCTGGAGTGGACATTTAATTCCTAAAGCCCTCCAGAAATCACTGTCTTCTCTCTACAAATGATTCCACATAGCCACGGCCATTGGCTGATTACAGCAGTTTGAGCTGCGTAGTTACTGTGGCCGTCATAAGATGCCGCCACGAGCTTGCACATGATTCACGTCGGAACTTGCACACTGCACTGAAAGTTGCACACGGCTTGTGTCAAGGTCGTCTTTGCATCCAAAAGAATGCAGTCATTCGATGAGTGATTAATTTCGTCAGCTAGCTGTGCAAGCAACTTCAGCTCATCGCACGGTTCTCTTGTATTAAGACTCTTGTCGTGCACATTGAGCCGTGTATTCGTCTATGCACGCGCTCGTGCCTCTTCCACGTGCTTCTCTTCCTGCTTATCGTTTTCGTTGTCTGCACCATCACTGATACTCGTAGAGTGCGGAGATGGATTGGGAGTGTTTGTTGGCAGTAGCACTGGTCACAAAGGATAAAACTTTGGTGTCTTTTGAAAATGCATATTTATCTATTAGACCTAATTTCTCCACTAAGCTTCTTTTCACCAAAACACTTGTCCCTGTATCTCTCAAAATTTTCACCCTCTATCCATGCACCTCTCAGTTTACTTCCGGTAAACGATCTCCTTGTGAGTAAAGCTTAATTTTGTTCTTTTCCGACTTTTATTTTTGCACCCATTCCTTTACGCAATCACTGTCTGAGTCAACTATGCTTCATTTGTAATCTCAACTTCTTTCATTTTACCGCCCTGAGAGTCCACTATGCAGGCTACTTTTTCTGTAGCCCCTGTCCTACACTCATTTGTGTGGTGTCTCCTTTTGTTGCACAACTGGCGCACTACTAGTGCATGTGAACGACCATCTCTAGCTCAACAGTTCAGTACCCCTTCTGGTCTACCCTTTGCCTCATGTGGTTTGACTCTGTCAGCATGCCAATTAGTCTTCTCTAGCTTTCTGTAAATCTCTGGGCCTCCAAATACTGATCGGTATGCTCTGCTACATTATGAAGTGAGGCTACGTTTCTTTTAAGAAAACAGTCAATTTGTTTCTACAGCAATTCAAGAATTGCTCCAGAATCATGCAATCATAAACACCCTCGTGTGTCTTTTTCTACATTCGCCATTTTCATCCTTCTTTCAAAATAATTAGATAAGCAGCATACAACTTGTTTCGTCGTCTCTGCATTCTCTGGCTTGCACCCACGAAACCGCTCTTGGTAAACTTCGGCTATTGGCCTGAATCGTTGCAACAATGCTTTCTTTCTTAACTTTATCATAATCCATGGAGTCATCAGCGGGCATTCTACTGAAAGCACTTGAAGCTTCCCCAACCCGACACAAACTGAGTGCTGTTGGACACTCTCTTCTTTCCCATCCTTGACCCATCGCAATCTATTCAAATCTATGTAATTAGGCATTTAAGTAATCGAGTTAATAACTTTCTCGGACACATATGGGGGGGTTTTGGGTGAGTGCGAGCCACAAGACGGTGATGTGACACTCTGGTCATTTTGCGGAACGTCATTTAGTTGCACTAGTTTCAACATTAACTCAAGCAGTTTCTTTTTACGTTCGAATTCTCGCTCCTTTTCTTTAACGTGCTCTTTTAGTGCGTTAACATCAAGGTTTCCTCCTTCGTCATTTCAACCTCCCCTGCTACTGCGGACAAACACTCCTAATCCATCTCTGCATTCTGCGGGTATCAGTAAATGGGCAGAAAAAAAATTATTCTAGAATGTTCTGATCCTGGCAGGCTTGCGAATTGTTTTGTCATGGATCGCGGGAGTGAGTGATATTGGAGATAGATCGAGAAGACGCTAGGCAGCGTAGCAAAGATGGTTTAATGATGGCGAAGTAAAAAATATAAGAAAAATCTGAACACTCAATAAAACACAATAGCCAGAACACTACATTAAAAGCGCTGCACAACTATTTGAGAATAAACTAACATAGTGCCGCGACAGGTTGGCCACGTTCAAGTAGCCACCGCAATCATCATGGCAAGAGCACCAGCAAGACCCGGCTGGCATGCGTCACGCGTTTGTGCGCTCCAACAACGAGGAAGAGGAAGTTAGTTGACTCTGTGCCTCTCGGCTACTTGGACTCGACGACCATAGTCATTAGACTTGTGGGCACAAGTTCGCCCTAATAAAGTTGCTTGTTTTTTTGGCCTGTCTGCCTCAGCATCGCTACATTTCTGGTGGAGTTGCTGGGTTATGAATCGAAGCCCCGCGAGCTCAAGACAGCGTAGCCCCGACGACTAGCGTATCAACCCCGTGGAAGTAACTCCTGTACACCAGAGGGCAAGTCGCCGTCTTCGAGGTGACTCACCTGAGTTCGGTCCTCTTCACTCCACACCAAGGGGAATTCAAACTATGGATGCCACCACTATGACTACCCAGGTAACACCGGCACAAGTGTTCATAAGCCAACCGCACCAGCCGCCAGTATTCCACCGCGACTCGTACGAGGATGTTGAAGATTGGCTGGACCTGTTCGAGAGAGTGGCGCGCTTGAATGGTTGGGACGAAAGAGAGAAGCTCCGTCGCGTATACTTCGCCCTGGACGACTTCGCAAAGACATGGTTTGAGAACCATGAAACCTCGTTGTCTACCTGGGAGGTATTTCGACGACAAGCGGTAGCTACGTTCGCGAACGTAGACCGAAAGGAAAAAGCGGAAGCTGCTCTTCAATCCAGGAACCAGCTCACAAACGAGAGTGCTGCCATGTACATCGAGGACATGGTCCGTCTGTTCAAGCGTGCGGATCACAACATGGCTGAAGATAAGAAGGTGCGCCATCTAATGCGCGGAGTGAAGCAAGAGCTGTTCGCCGTTCTCGTCCGCAACCCTCCAAGCACTGTTGCTGAGTTTTATTCGGAAGCGACGGCCATCGAAAAAACACTAGAACAGCGCGCTCGGCAGTACAACCGGAATGTTAACTGCGCATCCGCACAGCTATTCTCTGGAGGCGTGCGAAACGACATTGAAGCCCTGCGAGAGCTTATTAGATCAGTTATTCGGGAAGAACTGAGCAGACTGCAAATGCCCCAGACTTCAACTGCACTATCTGTTACAGACGTTGTTCGTGACGAACTGAGGCAGGTCATACGAGAACCAGAGCGTGAGCTGCAGCCAGTTCGACCTATCCGAACGTACTCTGAAGTTCTCCGACAACCAACAATACACAGCAATGCAGGAGTTGCGATGGCGACGACTCCTCTCCCATCTACAGCACGCAGCGTACCTCGTCCACGGGAACCAACGGCTACCTATCTGCCCCCAGGAGCACGTAGCACGCATCGCTATGCGGAGCCTAGGCCCAGGAAAAGTGACGTCTGGCGTGATCACGAGCGCCGGCCTCTTTGTTTCCACTGTGGCGAAGCGGGTCATTTGTACAGATTCTGCCCTTGCCGACAGGCTGGATTAAGAGGCTTCCCGTCGTATGCACCGTGCCCCCGAAACGGCGAACGACCAGCGGAAATTGAGGAGTACTTGTCTACGCGCCAGAACTCGCCACCTCTACGCCAACGTCGGTCACGGTCACCATCGCCTATGCGCTACCGGTCATCCAGCCCACGAGGACCTTCAAGGCAGCCTGGTCATCGCTCTCCAAGTCCACTCCCGGAAAACTGAAGCAAGCGACCTGTGGAGGTGAGGCCGCTGATAACATCAATTACGAAGATCCTCCAATATGGCTTGAGGGCGACGACGGTGTATTTCCGGTAAATAAGTGCAACCACGAAAGCGTTACTTCAGATTTGCGGTTGAGAATAGAAGGATGGGAGCTGAATGCCTTAGTCGACACCGGTGCTGATTATTCAGTGATAAGTCACAAGATGGTGAAGAAGCTAAACAAAGTTGTGACACAGTGGAGTGGATCGCAGATACGCACGGCAGGTGGTCACATTATTACGCCCCTTGGCAGATGCACCGCAAGACTTGAAATACGGGGCTTTATTTACGTTGCCGATTTCATTGTGCTACCAGAATGTTCAAGAGACCTCATTATAGGAATGGATTTTTTGCGAGCTAATGGCGCCGTAATTAACCTGCGTAGGTCCAGCGTGTCGTTTTCGACTGAACGAGCTATACCTGTAGAGGAATCTGAGGGACGCCTAACTGCTCTACGCGTTGTTCATGATGACGTAACTGTGCCACCACGCTGCAGCATAATGGTGCTCGTAGAGAATGACGCATCTTACAACCGCGAAGGCATAGCGGATACAAATGTAGGGCTGTTTTTGAAAAAAGGTGTCTGCGTAGCTCGGGGTCTTGTTCACTTGATGAATGGCCGTGCAGATGTCCTACTTACGAATTTCTCCAATGAACTTCAACACATCGCTCAAGGCACGGCTATTGCCTATTTACACGACTTCTGTACGGCGACAGAACTGTGCAGCTTAACCACGTCAACCACACGACCAGTGGCCTGCAACATCGACACATCCGTGACCGTCAACCAGAGCCTTCCGGACAGTCAAAAGAAACAGATTTACGCCTTAGTAAAAGAATTCTCTGATTGCTTTTCAATTGCCTCGAAGGTCCAGCGCACGTCAATTACGAAACACAGAATTATAACGCAAGACGACACGAGGCCTATATGCCAGCATCCATATCGAGTGTCACAGAAAGAACGGGAAATCATTAAGAAACAAGTGGAGGAAATGCTTTCGGATGATGTCATCCAGCCTTCAAATAGTCCATGGGCGTCCCCCGTAGTGCTCGTTAAGAAGAAAGACAACACGCTTAGATTCTGTGTCGACTACCGAAAACTCAACAGTGTAACTAAACGAGATGTCTACCCCTTGCCACGTATTGACGATACACTAGATCGGCTGCGATCCGCAAAGTTTTTCTCCTCCTTGGATCTGAAAAGCGGATATTGGCAAATAGAGGTAGACGAGCGGGACCGTGAAAAAACGGCATTCGTAACACCAGATGGCCTCTACGAATTCAAAGCGCTTCCATTCGGCCTCTGTTCCGCGCCAGCGACGTTCCAGCGAATGATGGACACTGTCCTCGCGGGATTGAAATGGCAGTCATGCCTGGTGTATTTGGATGACGTGGTGGTATTCTCTGCAACGTTCGACAAACATCTAGAGCGACTGCGCACTGTGTTACAAGCCATCCGGTCAGCAAAGTTGACAATCAAACCCGAAAAATGCCACTTCTGCTTCGAAGAGCTGAGATTCCTTGGACATGTCATTAGTTCTGACGGTGTTCGTCCAGATCCAGAAAAGACAGCCGCTGTTCAGAGGTTCCCTACACCGAAAGACAAAAAGTCAGTGCGCCGATTTTTGGGTTTATGCGCCTACTATAGGCGATTTGTGGAAAACTTTTCAACGATTGCGGAACCTCTTACAAAACTAACAAAAGACGACGTGCCCTTCACATGGAAAAATGAACAACAGAAAGCTTTTGATGAATTGAGAAAACGGCTACAGGGTTCACCAATACTTGCCCATTTTGTAATGCCGCGACAGGTTGGCCACGTTCAAGTAGCCACCGCAATCATCATGGCAAGAGCACCAGCAAGACCCGGCTGGCATGCGTCACGCGTTTGTGCGCTCCAACAACGAGGAAGAGGAAGTTAGTTGACTCTGTGCCTCTCGGCTACTTGGACTCGACGACCATAGTCATTAGACTTGTGGGTACAAGTTCGCCCTAATAAAGTTGCTTGTTTTTTTGGCCTGTCTGCCTCAGCATCGCTACAATAGTCGTCAGTCATCTCTTAAGTCCAACTGGAATGCCTAAGTGACGTCTGGCCACTAAGGCCTCTTTGTTGAATCAAGGTTCAAATCGAACGCTCTTACTTTGTCTTGTCTATCGCCTTAAGTCCAACATCTGTTGTGCTGGGTCCGCGGTGAATGTTGCCGATGATCTTGTTGCTATCGTCAATCTGGTGCATCATGATGAGTTGCACTGCCGTAAGCTTTTTGCCAGTTGCCGTCGGTGATCTGCATTGCGTTTTCGGCAGTTAGGCCTAGTGTGAGACTGGCCCTTTTTAAAAGTGACGACGTTGCTTTTTGGGAATCGTGGCAGGTGCGTCGAGAACAGCCAAAAGATGCTGCAGGACTGCCGAGGATCCTCGCCCATGCGTCGTCGAGGTCAACAGCCACTGCCACAGAGTGGCAGCGTCACGGCATTAGGAACCTAATGCCTACTGCACCCATCGGCAGAGCGTAGCTGGCGATGCGACCCTCGTCTCCTATAGCTACGCAAGCAATGCCAACTTATTGTACAGTCGTCTTCCATTACAGCTCATGTCACGCGTATCATTCCGTGTACACCTCGCTCGCGCTCGTGCCTATTTCGTGTGCTTTTCTTCCTGCTTCATCCTTTTAGTTGTCTACATGATCTATTTAATCATGACACATACTCATATTACTGTGCTATATACTCAAGCCGACGGTCATTGGGTCATTTCAGCATCGTGAGCTGCATAGGTACTGTGGTTACCACAAGATGCCCCTACATGCTTGCGCGCGCCTTACACTGGATGTCGCGCATTGCACTGAAAGTTTCACACAATTTGCCTCAAGGTCGTCTTTGCATCCAAACGATAGAAAGTTGCGATCATTCGCTGAGTTATGAATGTTGCAAGTGAGCTGCTCCTAAAAACGAACATTTTATGGTGGTCAGAGCTGTTGGAAATTCTTAAAAAGACCTAAATCTCACTGGTTTTGTCGTGGAACAAGATGCGTACACTAATTTCATCGTCAACATTATCCTTCTTGACAACCTAGTGAGGTACTCATCAGTAAAGACTCCCTCACCTTTGATACACCATGGTTTAATGTGGTAGTCTGGAAAGTATTTCGCAGTGGCAATCTGCATATGTACTTCCTTGCAGTTGGTGTCTTCACCAGCATGTCCTAACTTAGCAGTGCCCCGTGGCTTTTGTTTTTATTTGGAATTTAATTATGGCTAAAGGGAATAAAGAAGGATCTTGACTACTTTTCAGGCTGACTTGACACAGTTTTTCTTATAATTTTTTCTGAAATAATGCAAACCTTTAAATATTGCCAAACTTCAGCCTATCAAAATAATAAAGTAATCTTCACTGAGTGTTGAGTAAAGTCCATGGTTGTAAATCCTACACAAGGCAGTCCCAGGTGCATAAAATTTTGCTGAAGGTCGAACCTTGCGTGTGGCGCAACAGTGCACAGAGACTGGTGCATTGTTGCAGGGCTGTCAGAGCAGACAGTCGTTGAGAGCCCAAGCAGAGTCATACACTCCCTAAATGCCCGCTAGAACGAAGTTTATTGGAATCATGAACTGCTGCGTAGCCGATTGTACTAACAGGTACACGTCATGTCCTTTGGGAAGGACGTTTTACAGTTTCTCGACCCGTCCCTGCTTTATTGGACAGATGAATATGTGGATCACAGCTGTGCGACGTAATGGGTGTTTGGTTCCCACTCCTTCTGTTAGTTTAATGATTTTACATGAGGCTCCCGTTGCCATAGAGGTGGTTAAAAAAGGCTTATGCAAGGCATTTCAATTCTGGTTAAGGCTAATGGAACGTTTTAATGAACCTTAATAACTAGCTAGCCATCTCCTTTCACAGTTTTGGGTAATTCAAAGCGAGGTCAATTATTACTTTGCTGAGTTGATAGGATGATCAGGAAAGGGGGCAAACTGAGTTACGTAGCATATTACCGTAAACATAACCAGCCACGCTATGCGCACCCGGTAAGATCACGCTAAGACTTTGGTTGATTTACCCTTACTTAACTGGCACGACCTACCTTGTGGGATCGGCCATGAAATTGGCTGTGCCTTGTTATATAAATGAATTTGTTTATATTCTCAATATTTTTAGCAATAGGTCGTTTTCAATATAACTAATTTGCTTAATTCACGAAAAAAAACACAGATGTTATTGAAGAACAAGCTTCATATAGAAAAGCTTAGCATTGGATGTGTTTCCTCTCGCATAGTAAATCGCACACGGCATTGCAAATTCTCCTGTGGCTAAAACCCAGTGCTGTAGCCCCACATTTGGCCCCAAAGAAAAGAACCACTGGAAGTGATGAATTGAATCACATCGTTCAAAGTGTCATCCAGGGGTCTTCTTTGATTGGTGCAGGGTGTAGGAAGAAATGATACAGAGCGTAGAGTAGCAGACGTACATGATAAAAAAACGAAGCTTTCCGGATGCTGTATATACCACGGTATGTGCATGACAGCATTTGATTTGGAAAGCAACATAAACAGCGCAAAACTTTGTAGTCAATGGGAGAGACGTGACGGTGGCCAAAGTCACCGTGTTGTCGTCGTCGCCATGTTACAAGGCGATGTGAAAGACGAAACGGGGCTGCGCCATCCTCTTTCGCCAAAATCATAATGCGTTCTCTTTCTTTCCCGCGCCTCAAGCTGTTAGCATGAGCTGTGCAAGCGGCAAGGTGAAGACTATGATTATGATGAGTGATGATGATGCCACAAGAATTTCAAACAAAGCACATCTTGAGGCTAGGTGGCCAAAAATAGCCGCGGTACGAAGCCGCCTCAAACGAGCACACTGCCTGGCCACTCATCATGATTTTCCGGCGAGTGGCCGTGGAGCCATCGGTAATTCCAATGCTCTGAGCATTTTGCAAATATGCGGGTAGTAGGCACGCACCAATAATATTCTAAGTGTGAAATAATGGCAGCTTACTGCGACAGTTATGAAGCAAGCATCTTGCATCGCGCATACCTGACACATTCAGCATGCATTTAGCTGGCAGTACTGACGACGAGTACAGCAAACCACTCCCTAATATGGAAAGCGTGGCCACTTTCATGCAAGTTTTCCAATTTATTCATGGTGGCATCACGGAAGAATATACCTTTAAGGTATATTAAATCTGGCTAGAAGCACTAACGTGCTGGCCATGTGTACCATAGCTATCAAAGCAATGAGGTGCAGCTGTCTGCTAGAACTCTCAACGTTGCGTTCCCACGGCACGACAAGGGGCTTGGCTCTCAAGGTGCCTCCTATAGGTCCCAATCGGAGTGTATAAGAGCAAAGAAGCATTTGATACTTTGAAAGTGCACCTTGCGGAAAATTATGGTGAGAGTGTATTCCTGGTTTAGGGTTGGTACTGGTCTTCATGGTTGAGGTCGTTTCTCTTTCATTGCCTGGTAGGTGAGGGAGTTCATAAAGTACTCAATTCCAGATTCGTAAGATTTGAAAGTTTAATGGTGCATTTATACAAGGAACCATAATGGGTAACTTTGATTCACTAAATATCATTTTATAGCTATGCTTCACTGTTCAGAGGCCAGCAGTCATAACTTGGAAACAATTATATTTACTAATATAAATGAAACATACGCTTACAACCACTACACTTACAAGTGCCCCATCTTATCTGAATTTTTTTTTTTATTGCAATAGCAATTATAAGGACACTCTCGTCTGGATTTTGCCACTGGCGTTGGAGACCACCATCATTCACCGTATATATATATATATATATATATATATATATATATATATATATATATATATATATATATATATATGGAATATGGCACAACAAGAGCGATGTCAACAAGGATAAATATATTTATTTCCCAACAGTTTATATATATATATATATATATATATAAATATACGTATCTATGTACATGAAAACGCAACAAAAAAATATTCCAGAAAAAGACTCCGCCGCATGGAATCAAACATCCGACCTCCTGCTTGTGGGTGCGTAGCGTTAGCCACTGAGCTACTAAGGAGCCCTTCCTTCAACGTTGAAACGGCAAGCTATCTATATTTACCACTTACCACTGGCGATTGTGGTCTTGTGTTTTCAGCATTACCAGCAAGATGGCGTAATAAGTGCGTGTCGCCGCGTCGTGACGATATGGCAACCCGGCGACGCGCGCTGATGCGCTCATCTTTGATGCGTACTTTGCCTCGCAGAAGTTGAGGGGTGGGGTAGTAGAGACTCAAGTGTGCGTGCGCTTATTTTGCGGTGGGGAGAATTGTACACCTTGGGCTATCACAGGAATGATTCTGTTGTAGTTACTGGGCTCACAAAGGTCACTGCACTCGCTGCACATTCTCTGTTTGCGAAAAGGGCACGATTTTTAGACACAGAGAAGTAACAACAGAGACACTTATTCGCGCTCTTCTGTACCTGCGCGTACGTTTCATGCGTCATTTTTTTGTAAGCAACGCGGGGCACGTTTCGATCATCTTGCCATTCTTCGCGTGGCATTCCAATCTGTTGCTCTCGCGTTCATTGCTTCGCCTTTACAGCATAGCTGTGGCTTTATTTCCAACAGAGTCTGTGCACAAAGAAAGTATATTCCTTTTTGAAGGCCTATGCAGCCACGTTATTGCAGTTAAATTTACTAAAAACATTAAACCATGTTAATATTTTTGTGCTGTGTTGCCATGAAATGATATAATAAAATGGTTGTGTTAATTCTGCATTTTTGCACAATTTTGTTGGTATCTCATGATTGCAAAATGATCTTATACTTGCGTGCAGTTTCTCAGATGTAATGTTGGGAAAAACTGAAGACACTATTGCTGTGTGCAGGTATGGGATGACCAGGCTGTTTGGAATGTTGATTACTGCCAGATCCTCAAAGAAATCACAGTGGAGGATATGAACGAGCTTGAGCGACAGTTTCTGGAGCTGCTTCAGTTCAACATCAATGTGCCGGCTAGTGTGTATGCCAAGTACTACTTTGACCTCAGAACCCTGGCTGATCACAATGAACTGGCTTTTCCGTCAGAGCCACTCAGTAAAGAACGGGCACAAAAACTTGAGGTAAGCTTGCAGATTCTGAGTGCATTCTGCTTAATAAGTATGGCAACTGCCACCCTTACAACCAGAACTTGCCAGTTTGTTATACAGTCGAAGCCCGCTACAACGAACGCCGCTTCAACGAAATTTCCGCTATAACGATCAGCTGTCCATAGGAGTCGATGCAAAAATATTGTTGCCACAACGAACACTTTTTCTTCTGTCGTCTCGCTTCAACGAAATTTCATCATGCAATTCCAGGCTCAGATATTTATTTCTATACTGGAAACCTACTCTTTAACACTTTGATGCATTTTGAAAACCTGAAAATACTTCGACGAAGTCTAAAATGTGGGTTGGCACCACCAGAAACCACCACTGTTCAGCAAGCATGGGCGCTGCCATTGCTAGATAGCGATTGCAATGAGACGGCTCTGCTCATGGAGAATAGCCCTGCTTTTGCCACTGGCTTGTTTTTGAGCCGCAGACGATCCGAAGCTGAAGCTCAATCGCTCAGTCCATGGTTTCTTTCACGCAGCTGCTGCGTGCAACCGTGGAGCGGTACCTTTTCCGATTGCAATGCTTATCATTTTATTCGCGCTTGACCAGTGTGGTACCTAATCAGAGTGGCTGTTCATCCGCATTATCACGGTTCTCCATCCATCAGTTCAGTCCCTTTTTCGCCGATGTGACGCGCCGCATCTTTCCGTGCCCGCAAAAGTCACAGCGCCCCCGGCTGGAGCAGCCAGTACTGCTCCGCCACCTAACAAACAGGGCCAGCAGACTACCCAGTCTGCCGGACCTCGAACCACTGCAAGGGCAGTTAGGTCCGAAAGTTCTGTGAATGTGCCTGCCGAGCAGGCACCATCCACCACCTCACAAGAAGCAATGGATACAAGCATGACTCCTCTGGCGCCCAAGATGCTGAAGGAAAGGCGCAGGTCTTTCGAGCGTGCAAAAAAAAAAAAAAACGAATAACAGGGCCCCCAAAAGGCCCTGTAACCTAAGGCAACACTTTTGTACACACAACACCACACAAGACTAAAATGACACAAATACTATAGTGGAACGCCAGACGACTGCTGAGAATCCTCGACGATATCCAGGAGCTCTTAGACAAACATACACCAAAAGTGCTGTGTGTGCAAGAGACACTCTTGAAACCAAAACACACTAACTTTCTACGCAGTTATGTTATCTTTCGAAAGGACCTAAATGATGCCAATGTGCCATCCGCTAATGTTGCCATTATAGCCAATCAAGGGATTGCATGCATACACCTACCACTACAAACATCCCTTGAGGCGGTGGCTGTTCGAGCAGTTCTTCTAAATAAGCTCGTCACCATCTGCTCTCTATACATACCTCCACAACACCGTCATGAAAAGCATGAATTCCAGTCCCTCATAGATGAACTTCCAGAACCTTATATTCTCCTTCGAGATTTCAATGCACATAGCAATCAATGGGGTGACTCTCGCTGCAATGCTCGAGGTCGCCTGATTGAACGGTTCCGTTTTATTTCTGGCATGTGTCTTCTAAATCGAATAGAGCCCACATACTACTGCCTCGCCAACAATACCTACTCGTCAATAGACCTCAGTATTGTCTCTCCATCCCTCCTTCCCTTACTGACATGGAACGTCATCAATAATCCTTACTTCCAGTAATGCTAGGCACACCCATATCAAATGGATATCGCCCTCAGGTCCCCAGATGGATCGCTGACAAAGCTGATTGGGAACAGTTCTCGCAGATTACTCACTTAAGTTGGACTGACCTATCTAGTTTAAACATAGATGCAGCTGTACAATACTTTTCAGCTTTTCTGACCGACGCTGTGATGAAATGCATCCCGCAAACTTCTGGACTGCCTGGCTAGCGACGTGTCCCATGGTGGAACTCTGAATGTCGCAATGCACGCAAACAACAAAACAAAGCGTGGAGGTTGCTACGGGACTCCCCGACAGCAGAGAATCTTGAAAGCTTTAAGAAAATTAAGTCCCAAGGCAGGAGAACGCGCCTGCAGGCTAGGAGAGAAAGTTGGCACAAGTTTTTATTAGGCAGCACTTCCTATACACAAGAAACTAAAGTCTGGAACATGGTTCACAAGGTAGCAGGACGACACGCATCTTCACTACCTCTCGTAGACACACAAGGGGACACCTTGGAAGACCAGGTGAACTTCCTTGGTGCCCACTTTGAAGAGGTGTCCAGCTCCTCGCATTATACTGTGGCTTTTCAACGTCACAAAAGAAAAATCGAAAAAGAGAAACGACAGCAAAAATTCTCTAAACATGAGTCGTACAACAACCCTTTCTGTTTGGCCGAGTTACAAGCATCGTTATATGTCTGCAATAAATCAGCTCCAGGTTCGGACCGTATAGTATACAAAATATTAAAAACTGCCTCCTGAAACGCAAAGAACCCTGCTTTCCCTGTATAACGCTATTTGGTTTTCCGGTGAAATCCCCTCTTCCTGGACAGAAGCCATTATTATTCCGATTTTAAAGCAAAGCAAGGATGCATCTTCTGTTAGTAGTTACAGGCCAATCGCACTTACAAGTTGCATGTCTAAACTTTTTGAAAAAAATCACAAATCGCCGACTTATACATTACCTTGAAACAAACAATCGGCTCAACCCATTTCAATGCGGCTTTTGAGAGGGTGGATCCACCATTGACCACCTGGTACGTTTTGAGGCACAGATCTGAGACGCTTTCGTCCACAAACAATACTTTCTTTCTGTGTTCCTCAATATCGAAAAAGCCTATGATAACGACATGGAGATTCGGCATATTAAGAGACCTGTCCAATCTTGGTGTACGTGGCAGGATGTTTACAATTATCAAAAGCTATTTGTCCAATCGTACATTCCGTGTCAAAGTGGGCAGTGTTCTTTCCCGAACATTTGTCCAAGAAACAGGAGTACCGCAAGGTGGTGTACTTAGTTGTACTCTCTTAGAATGATTCTTTGCGTCTTTCTATCCCACAAAATATGTTTTACTGTACATATGTTGATAACGTCCAGCTTGGATTTAAGTCTTGTAACCTGGCAATTTGTGAGCGGCAGGTTCAGCTTGGCTTGAACAAGGTCTCCAAATGGGCTGAGGAAAACGGATTCCAATTAAACCCCCCAAAAAGCACGTGTGTCTTGTTCTCAAGAAAGAGAGGCACTCACCCCGATCCTGGCATTCAATTGCATGGTCAACGCCTGTCTGTTAATGCCGAATACAAATTCTTAGGCCTAATTCTGGACACCAAGCTAACCTTCGTACCACACATTAAGTATCTAAAAAACAAGTGCATCAGAACCATGAATGTTCTAAAAATGCTGTCACGCACTACAAGGAGGAGTTACAAGAAGTGTTTCATGAACTTGTACAGGCGCCTCGTATGCACTTGATTGGATTATGGAGCAATAATCTATCAGTCTGCGACACCCATCGCCCTAAAGATGCTTGACCCTATTCACCACCTAGGCATTCGCCTCTCTACGTGTGCCTTTCGCACTAGCCCCGTTGAAAGCCTGTACGTGGAATCGAACGAATAGTCACTCCACCTACAGAGATGTTACATGTCTTTTCTATACTATCTCAAAGTTAAGGCAGACAAGGACCACCCTTCACATTTCACAATTGATGACACGTCTACTTCTGTTCTGTTTGAAAACCGTCCATCTTTCTATTTAAAAACCGTCCATTTTTGAGACAACCCTATTCGCTACGTGTGAGGGGCCTTTTTGAGGAAACCGGTGTGTCGCTCGAATATTGTCTGATGGCTCCCGCAGCATGCCCGCCACCATGGCGGTGGCAATTGATAGATTGTGAAGTGTCTTTTTTAGAGATTACAAAGCATGCACCCATTGCACATATCCGCACATACTTCCTAGAACTGCAACAAAAGTACACATGCCCTGAGTTTTTTACAGATGCCTCAAAGTCCAACACTTCTGTTTCATACGCAGCCATTAGCCCATCCTTCTCAGATACTGGCATCCTGCATCGTGACGCAAGCATTTTTACAGGAGAAGCCTACGCAATACTTGCAGCTGTTAAACACATTGCACAAATACTACAAAAAACGGCAATTTACATGGCCTCTCCGAGTGTGGTGAAAGCCTTGAAAAGATTGAAAAAACTCAAAAACCCAGTTCTTGAGTCTCTTTATTCACTCTTATGCACAGTCTACTCATCTAAACAGCATGTTGTAGTCTGCTGTGTGCCGGGGCACCGCGAGATACAGGGAAACGTTTTGGCAGATCAGCTGGTTGCATTCGTCCGCAACGATGCCACTAATGCATCAATACCAATCCGACATGAAACCTTTACTGAAAATTGGTGTTTTTGCACTATGTCGCTCGTCTCTGAAAATTGTGTTGGAACAGAACGAAAAGCAAAAGTTTGAAACTACAAAAAAAGAAATTTTAGCATAAATGAAAACTTAACCGAAATGTTATTGGTTCCTTTATTTTAGAAGGCAATTCAAATATTTTGTTACTGAGTTTTTAGTTCAAAGGAAAAATTGACAATTCGAACCGCCGTGGTCATGCACTATGAGCGTACCAATGGAATTAAGATGCATCTCAGGCAGACATTGAAAAATAAAAATGAGTTGAAACTTTTTGAAAAACAAAACATGGGCAGGGTCAGAGCTGTTTATATAAATGCAAGTTGTGCTAGCCGTGCCAGTAACACAGGCCAGCATAGCGGGGCATTCTCGGTGTTGAATTTAGTTTTTTCAGAGACCACATTCGATGATGCACATCTTGTGAGATCATGCTCACTCCCTTGACGCAAAGCATTCAGTCTGTTCAAAGTATAATTCACATAAGAAAAATAGTGGCTTTGTTGTTTTTAATCAAAATTTCTTGCATAGATATAAAAACCGCATCAGACCAGCACAGAATACTTTTCTATTTTTTTCATTCTAGAACTGAAACGAAACGAAACTTCTTTCAGTGGGATGAAACTAAAACATTTCGTTCTGACAGCTTGCGCCTGAGCTGCAAAACCTACAAGTAGTTGAGGTGGTGACATCATGGTATTTGGCAATGAACTCATTAGCAAAGATTCTTGTGGTATTGGGTGATATGGGTGATTAAACAGCATCACTGTATACACACTTACCCCAGCCAGAGCACTTTTACTCAGCAACATTGAGCAAGCTTGTCAGTGTGCTCCAAACTTTCTTTTTAGTTCTATCCACAACCAAGTGTGATAAATTTTGAATATACTTAGTACATCTATGCGTTTGTATAATTATCTAGAAGTTAAATGGAGAAGCTGCCGTTTCTTTACTGAGTCAATAATTTGGTACAAAGCGCCACTAACTTCTGCATTTATATTATTCGATTTCAAGCAAAAACAGAATCATATTCACCTAATGAAAATTCACTGTGTAGTGACACATATACCGAAGGAGTACAGCCACTAGCATGGGTCCGGTCTTAGCGAGCCGCAGGGCACGCGTTAACAGTCGCCGTGGCGAGAACATGATACTGCTCAAGCTCGCAACACTTTATTGTCTGTGGCAACACCAAAGCGCAGTACAGCCTGTTGCAAAGGCGCAGGGGGAAAGCAAATGGACTTATACACGCCACGGGCGAAAAGTACTACAGAGGGTGCTACGAGCACGTCTCCGTGGTAAAAGTGATTCACGGAGACATTGGGATTAAGGCCCGGTTGCTCGAGCGAGGGCAAAGACGCTCGCGTTTGCTTCGGAGGGAGACGGGTCGGCATAGCGTGGCCACACACTAGGACACCGTACCGCCCTTCGGCCGACCGTATGCAAAGGAGCTACAAAAGGTGAGCGTTCGCCTCGGGCACGAGGCGCCTTCAGCGAAGTCCGACGAGCCTTGAACAATGGGAGTCGACAGACCGAAAAGGGAATGCGTACTCACCGTAAGCTGTCCCGGAGAATCTCTGACTCACTCCCGACGCACGCGCGCAAAAGCTCTCGAGAGGCTCCGCGCGCAGCCCCACAGTCGACATCCGCTACTGGGTGAGAGAGATTAAACGTCATTCCTTGCTCTCCCAGCGTGGCAGACAGCGGAGCAGGAGAGAAATGTTCGAACATGAGAACGGCAGAAAAGGTGGCAAAGCCCGTGCAAAAGCGACGGGCTTGCCTCAATTCTCACAACTGCTCCACTGGGACGTTAAGAAGGAAAAGAACAAGTATTTCAGAAAACATCTTGGGCAGAATTGTATCAACTAGATTTCAGTGTAATCTTTGTTGCATTGCAAACAAATGCATAAGGTGAAACTTTTCAACTTTTAGAATTTTTTTCACTTTTCTTCCTAGTTTTTTAGATGTAAAATGCAACTGGTAAACCTATATCAGTAATCCAGTGGTTCTATTACTGCCATTGATTGCACAGCCTGCCTAGGACTGTGACAAGCAGTCTTAATCATCATTTTGCAGCCTCAAATTTTCAATCTTTTTGTAGCTGTGTGATGCTTGATAGCTGAATTACAACAAAATTATTATTGGTTTCTGTTGGGAAGTTGTCTTTTTGTGTGAGAGAAATTCGCAGTATGTTTTAAATTTTAGGAGCGGCTGATGTCATAGTATACTCTGCATTTAGCAGAACCAGCCAACCCTATTTTCTTTGTTATCAACAGCTCTATTTGCACCGAGATTAGGCTATAGATGGCAGCACTGTTGCTGCGGTAGTGTGGATAAACAGTTATTTACGCATATACAAATGGGCACAGGAGTGCTTCATTGTGAGCAACATTTTTAGATACTGTCAGTTGGGTAAGAGCGCGTGGTTTCAGCGGCGAGAAGCGGCCCCCTCCGGTATCCTGCAATGGTGGTGCTGCGGTTGCTTTGGAATTGGTGAAAGAGCGTCGTCTGCTACCCCTGCATGCGAAACATCGGGAAATTCGTTTCCAAATACGCGGATTGTAGTTAAAGCAACTTGATGAGGGCCGAAGGAATACTACTTAGTGATAAATAAAGGCAGGGCCCATACAATGATTATGTATGATTATTTCTTTGCCTGCAATGACTCAGTAGTCTGGCCAGCGGGTGGCACACTGGGCGAGTGACGTTCTCTACCTCCCTCCCCCCCCCCCCCCCCCAAAGAAAAATCTTTTCTCTCTTGTTTATAGAGTAAAAAGTGACACTCAACTTCACTTATCTGTCCGGCACCCTCTTCAGATCAAGGTGATTCCCCAACCCCCCGAAAAACAATTGTGCCTGCGCCTCTGCAATAAATAGGGTTCATCAGCACCTTCAGGTTATGGACGATTTTAAGCGAACGAGCCTGTCGTAATTACACATAATATAAATGCGTGTATGAAGATGTTTAGAAACGGCTGTGCTTTTTTTGAGCAGCTAAGGAAAAATACAGGCCACATGGGCAGTCTTGCGCTAATTAGCGCCACAATCCGCCTGTGCTTTATATCACTGAGCTTGCAAGCCTCATGCTGGCACAGCTGACTTAAATGGTCTAAATTTTATGTGAAGATGCATTTACAAACTTTTTGGATTGTAGCTGGAATTATCCGAGGGGTTGAGAAGAGCTTCCAAAGTTATGGAAGACTAATTTAAGAAAAAATAGAACACAATGCAATAGATGTCATACAGCCAGTATTTAAATAATTTTTATTTGGAAAAGTTCTTTCACATTTTGTTTCTCACACGTGAATCGGCAATCAAGCATGCTTGAGTTAGTTAGCAGTTTAACATAGTAAACATGCCTACCTGTAGTGCGCTGGGCTGTCGAAGTAGCTATGCCTCCAAGGAAGACAGTTGCGAACGGCGGCTCTTTTTCAAACTCCGAATAATTCTTCAGTTCTCAAGGCTTGGACAGCTGCTATTCCACGAGAAGCCTTCCAGGTGACAGTCAAGACCTACATTTTGAATCGGAGGGCCTAACTGAAAATTGCGCTCGACTAATAAAAACTAAAAGAGACGGTTAATAGGGCCACAGTTTTGGAGAAAAAGTGTAGAACGACATTCAGCAAATGAAAACACTGCTTTCCAAAGGTTCTATCTGTCAAGTGGACTAACTGATGACCGGTCTTCTTCGTGCACAACTTATATTCTTGACTGAAACCTCTTTGAACCCTAATTCGCAAAGCATTCCCTTGATAATTATTTTAAGGTGTGACGGTGTCGGCAGAGGCAGTATGTTCACCTTCAGCATCAGCCTATAGGCAGCAGCAGGGCTTGATATTTTAAGGAGCAGGCAAGTAATCAGCCACTCTGTTTTATAGCGCAACCCTCTGGCTGACTTTGCTTTAAAGCTTTCAGTACAGAACAAAGAGCGAAATTAAAAAAAAAACTTCTTCCTTGATGAGCTCAGGCTTCCAGGATTAGGACATAATTCGGTTTTGTAATACGTACAGGGAACCAAGTTGCTACCTCCGGACACAACTCAGGATCAGAGGGGACGCCAGTAGTTTTGTCAACATCGCTGTTTTTCATGTTACCTTGGACACATAGCCACCACTTGCGGACACAAGGCCCTCGCGATTCGCGGTTTCTCTCAGTTTCGGTGCTTTCCCTTTGTGCTTTAATCATACTGGTTTAGACAAGTGTGCAGGAATATTCGGGACAATTCGAGAAAACGCACCGGGCTTAGGTGTCCACATACCACAAGAAAGTTTCACGTTTCCCCTTACGATGTGCTCGCAGCAAGTGGTTACGTCCTCAGATTCGACATGAATGTCGGGACTGTATGTTTTGATTGTCACCAGGAAGGCTTTTCATAGAATAGCAGC
This sequence comes from Rhipicephalus annulatus, assembly GCA_013436015.1. Lineage (NCBI taxonomy): Eukaryota > Metazoa > Arthropoda > Arachnida > Ixodida > Ixodidae > Rhipicephalus > Rhipicephalus annulatus. Next base: position 177,384 of record WOVY01001329.1, read on the forward strand.
TGTTCAAGTCCTAAGAACTGCAGGGCAATTTTGGGGGTTTGAAGAAGTGCCGCCGATCGCAAGTGTTTTCCTCAGAGGCATAGCCACTTCGACAGCCCGGTGCGCTGCAGGTCAGCATGTTTACTATATTATACTGCTAATTCAATGAAGCATGCTTGATTGTTGTGAAACTTGTTAGGTAATATTGCGATGACTTAAATGTAACCTTCCCTTCAAGCTCCCGCCGCTGTGGTCTTAGGGAGCGGCTAAATCTCAACGCTACGCCCGTGCCGTTCCTCAGAGCGGATACGAGTTGGGGCCACCTCTGGAGCGAGCTTTTCCAACTGACAGTATCTAAAAATGTTGATTGTGAGCTGTTTGTGAATGAAATGCGTTGACTGCAGCTTGCGATGTTCCTACATAGTTGTGTATGCTTCTTTTTTAAATTAAATTCTCTATGGAATGCAAGGCAGTTGATAAGTTTATGCAGGAAGGCTATGTGCCTGACAGTACTTCAGTGCTACAGTAACACACTATAACATATACATACCTGTTCTTGCCTACATAGACATAAATGTAATGCACCCTGCTTGGGTCAATTTTGAACAGTTGGGTGCGTACCTAAATCTGATCACATGGGTGGATGTGCATGAATTACGTCATCAGGTTAACATTGCACACAGCAACTGTTTTATCAAAGCAATAGTAGGGTCACACTTTACTTGGTATAAACATTTATTTGTTCTGAGGCCACGGCACAGCAATAAAAGGACATCTAAAGCACAACTAAAGGTCATCTCATAACCGATAAACTTCAGTGCCGCAGTAATTACTATACACCTGCAACAGCGTGAAAAAGCGTAGCCTAAAGGTCATTTGTGTTCGCCACCGAATCGCTAAAACATTGCAATCACACACCATTTATTACTCGTTATGTTGGTGAGGATGATCCAGAAGGCGGCATCCACACTGAACTGATTCTGTCGAACAGAGGGTATGACAACAGTACACAGCTTTCACTGATCCTATTACTATACATATGCAGTGGAGCTAGGTCAAGTGCTTCTGTACATCATGTTAAACACACATACTAACAGTTAAACTTGTGCAAGCTTAATGAAACAAACCACCCTTTGAGGACGTGTGTCACGTGGCGCAGTAATTACTATACACTTGCAACAGCGTGAAAAAGTGTAGCCTAAAGTTCATTTGTGTTCGCCACCGAATCGCTAAAACATTGCAATCACACACCATTTATTACTCGTTATGTTGGTGAGGATGATCCAGAAGGCGGCATCCACACTGAACTGATTCTGTCGAACAGAGGGTATGACAACAGTACACAGCTTTCACTGATCCTATTACTATACATATGCAGTGGAGCTAGGTCAAGTGCTTCTGTACATCATGTTAAACACACATACTAACGGTTAAACTTGTGCAAGCTTAATGAAAAAAACCATCCTTTGAGGACGTGTGTCACGTTGGCGCACATGCAGACCTGGCATGGTTAGCACATGACGAGGCTAGGGAGCAATCCACCCCAGGTGTGCGTCGGCCAGTAGCTACCAGCTGGAGAATCCACTTGATCTCGCCACCTATAGTCGGAACTATTTGGAAAAAAAAAAAGTCTTGTAAGTTATATGATGCCTGAAGTTGGGATAATTGCTGGTAGCTGTCGGAAACATCTGCTTGTGTCAACGACACATCTATCACATTGTATTGTACAATTCCCACTGTGAATAGATTGCTTGCATTTCTTATTTACAGGCTATGTCAAGGGTGTGTGAAGACAAGCTAGGTGAACTCCATAGGAATGGCTTTAAAAAGTGGTCCAGCTTGGATAATGTGAACAATGTCTCTGTTCGCCGAAGCACAGCCATTCTGTCCTGATGTTACTGTCCGTATTTGCTTCCCTTTGTCAGGTCCTTGCCAAGCACAACCTAGTGTTAAGTATTTTTTATACACGTTATTTTCTTTCCTGCGACGGTGCTGAAATTGAACTAATTGTGCCCACAAAGCGCAGAAGCTGTTATACATAGTTATGGATATGTTTGAAGAAGCCTGTTTGTTTGAAACTTCGGGGATATGAGTCATATTGGCTGTTAGTTTTAAACAATTTGGAAACGTGTTCTTGTTTTGTTTAGTTTGCTGTTATGTTCGTTGCTTATACACTCGTTGGTATACTTTTATGTGTGTTTCATTCCGCACATTTACCGGGACAGAAAGCACAATCCATAACTTTAGACTTTTCCTTTTAATCAGAACTTAGAATGAATGTACACAAGGGACTTAGTTTATTATATTATGTCAATAAAATTTCATTTACAAAGCACTTTATGCAAGTTCTTTTACTGGATGATATACTTGTACAAATTTATGGTAATAAACATGTATATGCTTGCTTGAACAATGTGTCCAGGGGGTCATTTTCTATTCTGTAAGGCAGTGCTAGCTGATGCCAATTACCATAGAGTTTCATACAATAATACCTATAGGGGAATCTGGCGCTAATGTCTACACGGGCTCCTTCGGCGGCGCCTAATTCCATGGGAATTATGGGAAGTACAGGCTTCGGATTCGCTTCAGATGGATTACATTCTTGAGATTCGCGACACTTCTGAGTGTAAAACAAAGTGATATGAACTTAAGCTTTATTGAAACTTGCTTCAATATTTGTACACAAGCTTTGTTGCAAAAACGTTTCGTGACCAGGTGGCAAAAGTGAAACCTGGGCAAATTCAACCACCAAAGTATGCACTGCTCTGTCATTGCGTTCCAGATTTGGCATCAAGATTCAATGAATTACTTTTTTACAACAGTTGAAAACAAACGTGCTTGTTTTTCTCTCAAAAGTATGTATTATCTATTTATAGAAATAACCGTACCATGTTAGGTGAGAAACACCTATTGTTTCGTCTTCTGCGACGCTATTGGCGTCTGTCCCAGTGGTCTGCCCCCAACGCACCTATGGTTTTGTTGTGAAGTCGAGTCAGCGGAGCATGACGGTACGTCTGTTTAGCTTTGTCATCACTTTGCAGTCAATTTAAAACGAGTTTAGACAAACGTGCTCGTGAAAAACATGATCTCGATGCAATATGCTTCAGTGGCATGAGACGCTACATCTATGCACAGTGGTAAATGCACGATGCTTCATTTAAACTGTCGAATACGACTCTAAAGGGGAGATGCTACTCGAAGACACTTTTTTTTTAATATACCCCTAGAGTAATGAAACTTGAGCTATTTATGGAACTTTTTATGCTGATGTCAAATATATAATTAGTTTTCTTGCAAGTTACACACTTTTAGCTCTGCAACATGACAAAGTGAAAACCTTTACCCTTTCGCCCCCCTCTTTTCATCCCTAAACTTCTGTAATTTTTTACCATTCATAGTTCATAATACATCAAATAAAGTGTAGAGTGCAAATAACTCATTAGGAAGCACATACAAAATATGTAATACACGTGAAAAATACTATAGGTAAAAAGTCCACATTTCACCTACCCTAGTAAAGGTATACATACAATTTTTTATTGTACAATTAAATATTGAAATTTAAACTTTATAACTGCATTTGTCTTACTTTGGAAAAAAGTTGGGCAAAATTTCATGCAGATCCGAGCACTAGAAGTGCCCGAAAAAGAAGGGGCACATAGAAAAAAATGGTAAAATTAGTGTTATGAGAAAAACGAGTTTTAAAGTTAAAATTGAGTTTTTATTTATGAAAGATATCATTAAAGCAAATGAAATTTGCACACCAAAAAGAACAAACCTTCTTGAAGTGGCCACTGCGACTAAAATACATACGCCAGCACCATGAGTTTGTCCCTCTCGGCTTCTTCGAGCCGACTCCTCACAGACATTTCACTCACAGACAGGACCATGAAACGCTTGCCAAACTTCCGCTCCATCTGGCAGAGCCTTGTGCCAACTAGAAGCTAGGAAGAAGTTCGACAGGACTGCGAAATCCGAACTAAGTCCAGTGTCATGCCATTTTGTAGCCATGTTTGTGCCACATACTGTCGTACATAATGGCAATGCCATCCCTGCTAAGTTCTCTCACTGCGAGCTCTTTCGATCTCACAAGATTGGCGCTGACATCATTCATTGCCGCATCACGAACTTTCTGGCTGACGGGTGTGAATAACTTTTGACACATTGGCTTTTGCAAGCCAACAAATTAACTGCCGCAAATCGGACCAGCTGCTCGTAGCCTATTCCTACAGAGCACGCAGCACAACGGCTTTCACTTGCGAGTAATGCCTTTTTTCATTCATAATGGAGATAATTATGCCAGAAAAGCATTGTTCAGCCGCGCTGCTTGACAAGACATGGACCCCGCAAATAAGTTTCGCAGCACATACAGGCGCCCAGCAGCCAATGGCGGTCCCCGGTTCGTACCATGTGATAAGCCAGTCGCGGCGCTCGAGAAACGTGCAGAAGTGTGCTTCTTTTTATTATTTCTTGTGCTGCCTCAGCGATAGACACTGTTGTTATTTGAAGAGTGAGGCTCGACTCTCCGACTCATGCGATCAACAATGGCGAGCGGCGGCGCATTATCGGCGGCAAGGTGCTCGAAGAGTCCACACTTTCGACCTTTTAACAGGCACCTTGTGCTCTTTAGATGCAATTTTAAAGCATGTCTAGTTAAGTTTCTACCTGTATTATTTTTTTCATAACAGTAGAGGTGCTCATGTTATCAAAACAGGCAAAAATAAAAATCAGTAATTTTGAAAAAAAAACTTTTTTCGACCCGCATCTCCCCTTAAAGCTCCAACACCACAGCAAATCAGGAGATCTAGTAGTGGTCATCAGCCTCTTCAAACAACAAAGGCACTGCTTCAGCCTTTTCCACTATCTGCGCTGCATGAAGAACAAAACTGAAACTGTAGAAAAAAGTCCATAGACTGTTTGCTAGCGCAACAGTTGTCGGACAGCCTTTAGAACAAAATGGCAAGAAGAGTGGCCCGCTCAAGTGCATAACAAGCTTCAAATTATTAAGCCTATTCTACAAGAATGAAAGTCTTGCAATCACCAAAAGCGCTTCATCGAAGTAACACTATGCCGCCTGCGTATAGGTCATACTCACCTCACCCACAACTTTTTATTGCGCGGAGATCAGCCAGAATGCAAACGTTGCAAGGAACCTTTGTCTATCAATCATATTTTAATAACATGCCCAGTCTTTGAAAAAAGTAGACACGTTTATTTTAAACAATTTTACAGAACACAAACACCTCTACATCCAATGTTAATACTATCAGAAAATGCACCCATCCCCATACAGGATGTTTTTAGGTTTCTAGACGCCGCAGGTCTTCTAAACAAACTGTAAACAGAAATCTGTTTTTCACCTCACATTTTAACCCCATTATCATAATCGCCTTGTGTCTGGTGCATCAGAGCCATCGTTGCTTTTGCGCCATAAAACCCAACGTAACTAACTGTTCACTAGCTTACCCTATCTAATTCGAAGCCTGTACTTCCCATAACTCTCATGGAGGTATAGGATCCCTGCGCCAGATTCCTCTCTAAGTATTAATGTATGAAACTCTATGCCAATTACAGTCTGGCACTTGTAGGTCCCTGATTAAAGACAGACTTTATAAGTCAGGTAAGAATTTTATTTCATTGGTACAGCCGAACTCCGCTACAACAAACGCCCCTTCAACGAAATTTCCGCTAAACGAAAAATTCAAGATTCCCCGTCAGCAGACTATAGGAATCAATGCATAAATATTGTCGCCACAATGAACAATTTTTCTTCGGTCGTCCCGCTTCAACGAAATTTTACAACGCAATTCCAGACTCAGATACTTATTGCTATGCAGTAAACCTAACCGTTAACATTTCGGTGCGTTTTCAGAGCCTGAAAAATGCGTGAGCGAAGTCTAAAACGAGCGTTGGCACCACCAGAAACCGCTGCTGTTCAACAAGTATGGGCGCCGCCATTGCTCGATAGCGATGGCAATGAGACTGCCCTGCTGGCTTGCTTTTGAGCCGCAGACGATCCGAAGCTGAAGCTCAGTTGCGGAGTTCATGGTTTCCTTCTCGCAGCTTCTAAGTGCAACCGCGAATCGATGCCTTTTTCGATTCTGAAGCTTGATAACTAATCGATGTGGTAACTAATCAGAGTGGCTGTTCATCTGCATTATCAACAAAATTAGCTAGCCGCGAGTGATGGATAATGCAAAAGTCGCCACTCCTCGATACCCTGCCTCCATCTCGGCATTGTCGGATACCGGCAGACAGCTGCTGGTGTTAACGTGTTGATGCAACTGTTTGGTTCGTTCACGAAAGTGGTTTTAAGCATTGTTTCAGCGTGCTTTTCACTATGACCTAGCTATGGTGAGAATTACATCTATCACATCGTGATGCTGCTGGGAAAGAATAGGAAGCAGTGGACATTTTTTAAATTTTGAGAATAAACATTCCGTTGTTTTGCTGGCTCAGATCAGCTATATGTTTTTTTTTGTTTCACTGCAGCAAAATTTTCGCTTCAACGAAATTTTTTCTGCGCCTCATCAGTTTTATTGTAGTGGCGTTCGACTGTATATGATTTCCACTGTACTACAGGGCACAAGGATTGTCGCTTGCATTGCAATGCTCCCGTGTTACGGTGTGTGTTCTTTCCATGCTAATCATTGTGTAAGTGAAGAAGGTGTTTAATGAAAAGAAAGAGGAGAGGTCGCCTGGAAAGCGGGTTTCTAGCCTGCTACTCTTCGTGGGGGTAAGGGGAAAAGGGAAAAAAAGAGGAGAGTATGATGAGGGGTGATTGTGATATAGCACAATGAGTCACTGCACACAATGTCTCATTTGCTGTAGGACACGCACAAAAGTCTCTACATTAGCCGATGCTTTAATGACTGGAATCTGAACCTGTCTTTGTGAGCAGTCCCTTTAAGCTACGTTGGGCGTGATCGACCCGTCGACAGTTTAGGTCATCTGTGAAGTGCTTAGATTGTCTTTCAACTGCGTATAAAGGACACACACACGGGATGTGATCAATAGTCTCTGGCGTGTTACACAAATTGCAGTTAAGATCTTGCTCTTGTCCAATCTTGCATAAGTGTCGTCGCGTGTATGCGACACCCAGCCGCAGTCTATGTACAGTCGACGACCGATAATTCGGACTCTACGGGGAATGCAATAAGTCCGAATTATCGAAAGTCCGAAAAAAACAAATGCGTCAGAAAAAAAATACTTTTATTGACACTTTAGTCTACCAGTGGCCGAAAAAAGTCGTTAATGCGTTGCTGCATGCACTTCCGCTTACGTGCACGCAAGTCCGCCTGTATCTCCGCCAGTGTGATACGATCGCTGTACGACGACGAAAGAACAGCGGGGGCTCGGGACAGGTCCGCATGCGACGGCTCCGGAGCACATGACGCGTCATCATCGTCAGAGTCGGAACCGCTGTTTGACGGTTGCAGAACCTGCTCAATTATGTCGTCGTCATTCAATTCGGCACACGGCGACACTGCACTGTCGACGTTTGCAAAGTCTTCAAATGTAACAGTGTCGGGAATCGGCACAACGCAGTCTCGCAGGTCGTCGATAACGTCCGCACCTGAGCTCGATGCGCTGGGCGGCAGGTCCGGCTCTTCAGTTGCATTGTCGGGATCTTCGGCTGCAGTGTCGGCGGTGTAGGGCTCACTACGCAACGTAAATCTTGCGTGCCGGAAACAGTTGCTGATCGTGCCTGCCGACACTGCCTTCCAGGCATCATCAGCAAGCATGCTCACGGCTGACTTCAAATCAACATTGTATTTTATCTGGCTCTCTAAACAGAGCAATATGCGCTGCAGCAATAGTGAATGATACAGCACCTTCAAATTCTTGATAATACCTTGGCGCGTAGGTTGCAGAATACTGGTCGTATTCAGCGGCAAGTATTCTAGCTCGATGGCTTTCAGACAGCTGATCGGCGCATAGGCAGTACAGTTATCTACGAACAAAAGGACCTTGCGCTTTTGCAATTAAAACTTTCGGTCCAATTTTCCGACATACGCTGCAAACAGCTTCTGCGTGACCCACGCCTTCATATTGGCTTCGTACCAGACAGGCAGATTTTTTTCCCCTTAAAACATCGAGGGCTTTTCGATTTTCCGATTACCAGCAGCGGGAGCTTTTCCGTGCCAGAAGCGTTGCAGCCGACAACGACAGTGACTCGTTCCTTGCTGAGTTTACCTCCATGGCAAGGTTCTCCAGAACGGGTGAGTGTCTTTTCCGGTAGTAGCTTATAGAAAAGCCCGGTTTCATCGAGGTTGAAGGTGTCATCAGCCGAGTAGCACCGAAGCAGCTCCACCAACTTTCCACCGCGGTAGTTCGCTACCAGTGTGCTATCTACGGCACCGCTCTCACCGCACATTTTTTTTGAAAGCGAGGTCGTATCGCGTTTTAAAGTTCCGGAGCCAGCCATCGCTGAACTTAAATCCATCAATGCCAAGGCGAAGTGCCAATGTCTCAGCCTTTTGCTTCAAGAGGTGGCCGGAAACGGGAACCCGTTGAGCGACGGTAGCGTTAAGCCAAATGCTCAACGCTTCCTCCAACTGCGGATGAACATCTGGCGCACCCTCTTTTGTTCACTTCCGAATGATGTCTCCGTCGCGCCTAAAATTTTGTCCTTATTCTTCATGTAGTCCGATATGGTTTGCTTCTAAATGTTGAACTCTCGAGCAACTTTGACTTGCGGACGACCACTGAGCACTTGCTGTATGATGGCTGCTTTCTTTGCCATGGTTAGCGTTGTATATCTGCCGCGTTTCGTAGGCGCGGCCTTCGGCGCTGGCTGTGAGGGCACCGTTGGTGCCATTTAACTTCAGATCTTGTGAGACAGCTGGACGTAAAATAAAGCAAGTCTCAAAATAAATACGAACGCGCGCAGAATTCAGCAAAACGCTGCACCGCACACACATGTGACAGAATGGCGGAGATAGGTGGTGGTAGTGGTTAGAAGATGAGAAAAGGCACCTAATTTCTGCAACCCGGTCGGGAGCACGGCGCAGTCACAGCCAACGTTACTAGTAACGTTGGTCACAGCCGTGCCGCACAGTGAGGGTGGCGAGGGTATACAGGAACCGGAATGGGGTATGATCGCGATGTCGATACCATCCCCCACAGTTGAGCCGTGCCTCCAAGATCGGCATTTTAAGTACAAATCTCTGAGGCATAAAGTTGCGATCGAAATAAAGCTTCATAGATTACCACTTATGTAGCTTTTGTTTTAATCTCCGAGGCCATACTTTGTATGGTTTGAGTGCCGGAGGAGATAATGGCTGCCGATTCGGCGTGTGCGACATTCGGGCAAGGTCCGACTTATCGAATGTAGATCTGGCAGCTGTCCGAAATATCGGTCGCCTTTACACATTACTTCTATTGGACCATCGGCGGTGCCGCGCGACTATCCGAATTACCGAGCATGTACAAATTATCGGTGTCTGATTTATCGGTCGGCGACTGTAGTAGCGTTTCCTGGTCTCTCCTCAGTTGGAACGGAAGGTGGAAAGCACGACAAAAGTCAAGCCTATAAATGCGCTCGTGGCGATAATCCGGATCATTCCATAGTCGTTGCATAGATGCCTTCATACCTTTAAATAGCAAGGTGTTGATGTCATATTGGGAAAAGTGAATTGATATCATTTTACTGCTTGAGTGCGCCATTTTCGCTTCTGCTTCTGCTTGTTCATTCCCAGATATGCCTCAATGAGTGGGAATCCATTGCAACGCAATGGTATGTCTGGATTGAAATGCACTTTTCAACATATTTATTGTGTCACACACCAGAGGACTGTATGCAGTGTCTTGTTTCATGTAACTTCTAATTAGCTGAAGTGCCGGCTTGGAGTCACAAAATAATGTCCATTTCACTGGACTCTGCTGTAAAATGTAGCACGCAGCTTGTCCGACGTCGGTCATCTCAGCGGTAGTAGATGATGTCTGGTGTGCTATATTGATGCGTTGAGTGCTTCCCATTCGAGGCACAGTGAAAGCTGCTGCTGAGGAGCGAATTGCTTAAGACCAGCAGTTGGTATTTTTGACTTCTTTGTTATCCCTGGGATGAGAAGTCGCCCGGTCGGCTTAAGCATCGTCCAGAGTGGTATGTCGGAGATCACATATGCGTAATTTGAAGGCACCAGATATCGGTGCGACAAAACAGCTTCTGAGTATGCATCATTGGGTCGTGTGTTAAAAGTGTCTGCAAGTAGATGGTCTCGATGCGTTGTCAGTAGCCTCAGATGTACTCATATTGGTTCGTGTGGAAGATAAACACGAGCTGGAATAGTACGTGCTTCTGCAATAGTGCCCCATGTAGAAATACATTGAGGTACTCCTCGGTAAATTCTTAAAGCACGCACCTGAGCTCCCTCGAGTGTAAGTACAGTCGATGTACAAGAACGGGAGCACTGTAGCGAAGGTATATAATAAAAAAATGCCTGGTATAGCTGCACTTGAGATGATTTCGATGGTTTCCATGATTATCTAGACATATGGCGAATGACCTGGACAAAGCTGGCTAGTTTTTTTTAGCGATGAGATGTACTTCGATCAGGACAAATCACGATCAATGATAACTCCGAGGAACTTGTGATGAGTTGCCAAAGGTATTATGTTCCCATCGATCACTATGGGGTAGCCACGGACTTCCTCGTGAATGGCAGGGTTACACTTTTCTTCGGCGACACTTGCAGTCCGCAGGTACTGAGGTATGCAGACGTTGTCGATACCGCACAATGTAGTTTCTTTTTGTACTTGCAAGCGTGTTAGACTCGTGGTCCAAATTCAAAGGTCATCTGAGCACACAGACACCGATATTTTGCTTCCTAGCCTAACGAGCTTCTTAACGTGGTCAACAAGTATGATATTAAATAATGTCGGGCTCAGGACACTATCTTGAGGCATGCCACGATAAACGGGATGCTTATTTGTGTCACCGTCGGCAGTAGACATGACTATAACTGTCAGTTAAAGCGCACGTGTAAACAGAAAGCAAGGTTATACCATGCATATCCAACTAGCCCAACTTTCGATTCTGTGACATGAATATAGTTCGTTCTTGAAGATAGCTGGCTATCCATTGATGCATGCGGCCGCCAGTGCCATAGTCTTCAAAAGCATTTAAAATGGCGTCTTGCAGAACATTAACGAATGCACCTTTGATATCAAAAAATACTTATCCTAGAGACCTGTTAACAACCTACAGACCTGTGGCGTTAAGTTCTTAAAAAACTTGTTAACGCCAGAGGTCTGTAGGATAACTTATCACGGGGAAACTTGCCTGGTTTCAGCAATGCCATGATCTTGCTAGTATTCCGGTATGCTGGCAAGCACTCATAGCCTTCATTCGATTTACTGGTCTATCAGGATTGATTAATTGATATGTGGGGTTTAACGTCCCAAAACCACCATAAGATTATGAGAGACGCCGTAGTGGAGGGCCCCGGAAATTTCGACCACCTGGGGTTCTTTAACGTGCACCCAAATCTGAGCACACGGGCCTACAACATTTCCGCCTCCATCGGAAATGCAGCCGCCGCAGCCGGGATTCGAACCCGCAACCTGCGGGTCAGTAGCCGAGTACCTTAACCACTAGACCACCGCGGCGGGGCCAGTTCCAGATGGGCATCTGGCACAGTTCCAGATGCCCAAGAAAGGTTGCACAAAGACAGCAGTTCTTCGGTTGCCCGAGGACCAAGGTGGTGCAAGGTAGCACAGGGGATCCCATCAAACCCAGGTGCACTGGAACGTTGCGAAGTGGGCATAGCCGCACGAAGCTGTTGCAGCGTGAAAGGGTGGTTGAGACGAGACGTCTGCCGTAGGGGGTGCGCACCGAAGCAGTGAGCCATTTGTTGTTGCAAAGCCATAGAAGTGCACGCAGAATTCTTCCGCGATTTGTTTCTCGCTGCAGGTCCTTATGATGGCCAATTCACCGAAAGGACGTAGGTGCTGAGGAGAAGATGGTAGAGCTTATATGACGTGTCATATCTTAGTGGTTTTCGTGGGTCCAGGGTGGTGCAAATTGACTTCCAATTTTGGCAGCCAAGCTTTTCTAAGTACCTCTGAATTTTCTTTTGCACGTCACGAGAGGTCTTCAAGTCAGTGATCGATTTCGTTGTTTGTGTTCAGCTTGACAATGAACTGCCAGCAGTATACTTCGTTAACCACATCAATCAGCTTCCTGGAATTAGATGTTGTGACAACACGTGTAGTGGTTTGCACTGCTGTGGCAATTCTTTCTTCGATTTCTGTAGGAGAAACTATAGAGCTACAAGACTTTTCTAGGTCTTCTTGAAAAGCCTTCCAATCTGTACATCGCCTTCGAATGCTTGAAACGTCGGCATACCATCGTACTTGTACGTAAGTAGGAAGGTGATCACTTCCATATGTTTCAACGTCTGTACACCTAGCGGCGGATGATAAAAGGCACCGAGAAGCGATAGCTAAGTCGAGACAGCTGCTGTACGTTGAGCTACGGAGATATGTCGGTGATCCGTCAACAAGAATGTGAAAGCCATTGTTGCTTGTGAATCTAGAAGTTGTCGTCCTCGAGAACATTAGACGCTACTGCCTCGAAAATGGTGATGTGCATTGAAATCACCTACGATGACGTGAGGTCCTTGACTCGAGTCGATGACAAGTTTCATATGTACAGCGTCAAATCTCCCGCTCGGTGCAATGTAACCACCAATGATCAATATCATAGGTCTTTTTAGCTTCAACGTAATAGAAACGTACTCATTGCTCCTATGCAAAGATATTCGGTTATGGGAATACGTGAGGTATTCCCATAACCAAATTATGTAAACCCTAGCAAGTAACAAAGTAATGAGGTAAACCTAGCAAGTAACACTTTGCTAGGGTTTCCACTTGTCTGGGAAGTGTTCATATCCAGACAGTCTGAATGGTGAAGTAATATTCGGCTCGCATATCGCAGCAACAGGGAATCGATATTGCTACATGCATGATGACAATTTCGGGGACGATGCGCGTGTGTGCCACGAATAGTCGTCTCCGCTCGGTGTCTGGTAAACTGGTCACACTGCTGCTGGTGGTTTAAAATATATTTCATCCACAGCCTCTTCGATACGGGGTCTCTTCTCTTTCGTAACATCTTCGGTGGAGGTGAAACGTTCCCCGTCCTCACCACGAAGTTTCGCAGTGGCCGCACCGTCCAGCCTCCGGCCATGGTTTTTAATGATAATAACTCGTCGCCGCCTTCAGCTGGAGCACCAGCTACTACGTACTTTGTGATGTCTCACCCCCGTTATCTCGATATGTTCTCTACCCAGCCTGGCCTTGACGTCGACTACTGGTTCCGCATGTACGAGCGCATTAGCCTGTCTCACCGACAGGACCCTACCATGATGCTCACCAACGTAATAATTTACTTGGGTGGCGCCCCGCGTGTATTATTGGACGCTCATGAGGTTGAGCTCACCAGCTGGGACATCTTCAAGGAACAACTACGCGACATCTTTGAGGACCCATCCGGTCGCTAAATAACTGCACGACAAGAACTCGCCATCCGTGTACAGTCATCAACCGTGTCGTATGCCTCGTACATACAGGACGCGGTCGCGTTGTGCCGCAAAGTGAATGAGCAATTGACCGAGAGTGACTAGGTGGGCCACATAATCAAGGGCATTGAGGACGACGCTTTCAACTTGCTCGTGTACAACGACGTCACGACCGTCGATCTCATAATTAAGGAATGTGTCCGCTTCGAAATGGCCAAAAACCGTGGAATTCTGCCTCAATTTTCGCGGCTCCCAAACACGGCTGTCACGCCAGCCTGTACCGATCTCGGTGCCGCAACATCCTTGCAAGCGAATGTTACGCGCATCGTACGGGGCGAGCTTGAGGCGGCCCTTCCGGCGCCGTTTCATCCACTTCCACCCAATCAGGGCACCGTGCAAACACCTCCGGCGGTGTCTTGTCAGTTATTCAGGCAGTCGTGGGGCAAGAAATTGCTAACCTTGGTTTTCCTGGCGCCTGCTCCGTCTCCCGACTAAACTACAGACCGATGCCAATGAATGAACCACGCCATAACCCATACTTTCTGACCACATCCCGCAATCCGAAGGAATGAAGAACAGCAGACGACAAGCCAATCTGCTTCCGCGGTCATCGAGTTGACCATGTCTCCCGCTTCTGCCGAAGCACTTGGACGCCCCACCGTTGGAGCCAGTTTTCTTCTTCTCCTCGGCCATACGTGGACCTCCGTCGGTATTCGCCCAGCTGTCAGTATCCTGCTTGCGACGCACCTAATAGCCGCTGTACCCCTCGTTCACCGTCACCACAATGCCGACGTTCTTCGTCGCTCCAACCTCGCCGCTATCCATCGCCGACTATGTATCTTCCCGCATGGAAAACTAGATTATGGAGCTCCTGAAGGTAGTGCTGCATCAAGTGCGAGTGACCCAAATCTTCCGTTGACGCTCCCTACTAATAAGAACTTGCTGTAAGTGCATGTGAATGGTCTTTTTTTGACGGCTAAAGTTAGTTCAAACTGGTGCTGAGGTGTCTCTAATGAATGGTCGTTTCTGTCGCCGCCTCAAAAAAGTACTCATGCCTGCCGCAACACAAGCCGTCTGTGTCGCCTATGGTAGAACTGTGTCCGTCATTGGAATGTGTACCGCTAGTATTAGCCTTGCCGGCCGCCATGTTCCTGTTTTATTTACCGTGCTCGACAATTGCACTTATGACCTCATCTTCGGGATGGACTTCTTATCGACGCATTCTGTTCTGATCGACTGTTCCACCGGCACTCTCTGTTTAGAACTTCCTCTTATTCCAGATTTTCGCCCCGAGCTGCCGCAAAGCCTCTGTACCACGACTTCAGTCGGATACCGCCAAAAGCCCTCAAATTCATTGAATTGGCAATAAGGTCACCCGTTGGTGATGGTGATTATGTCGTGATGCCTACTCCTGGTGTTCTTGCGCGCGAAATCACTGTGCCACACTCCGTCGTAACCATGGCCTCTAACCGAACATGTCTGCCCATTATCAATTTTGGTTTCACTCAGCAAGTACTACCACACGGTATTTCCATCGGCATGCTTCGACCCTTAATAGACGCCCATGTCACTGCTTTTGCGGCAGACGCATGCTCCAATCTTCCACGTCGCCCGCAGGATGCGACATTTCTCGATGCGGCCTTGCGCCCCGTGATCGACCCGAAACTCAAACCTGAGCAGTCCGACGCCCTATTCCGCCTTCTGGCCTTCCTGCCGCGACATATTTGACATCGACAGCTGTCCACTTGGTCAGACTTGCCTTGTGATGCAGCGCATTAATACAGCTGATTTTCCTCCCATTCATCGCCCATCATACCATGTGTCTGCCACAGAGCGTTAGTTAATTCAAGAAGAAGTCCACAAGATGCTAGCCAAAGGAATTATTGAACCCTCCTCGAGCTCTTGGGCATTTCTTTTTGTGCTCCTTAAAAACCTTAAAGACCTGTTACCCAGTTAGTTACAACTGTCCATGAATTTTCACGTGTGCTTGATGTTTCTGGGCAAACTGATGTACTGTTTTTAGATCTTTGTAAAGCCTTTGATAAAGTGCCACACGGGAAATTGTTACACAAATTGCAGCGTATTGGACTACCTACAAAAATTGTTATGTGGATTCAGGCTTGTCTTCAAGATAGACGTCAGTATGTAGTGATTGGTAATTCTTCATCGCCTGTTCTTCGTGTGTCTTCTGGAGTCCCACAGGGAAGTGTGCTAGGGCCACTTTTGTTTTTGATTTATGTTAATGATTTAGCTTCTCTTATTCCTGAAAATGTGTCTGTGCGTTTGTTCGCGGATGATTGCGTCATTTTTAAGCAAATTTCCTCACCGTGTGATCATGTGGCTTTACAAGATGCACTTATCGCTATCGATAACTGGTGTCAGAACGGGGGCATGCAGTTAAACACTAACAAAACCGTGCTTCTGCGCATCACCAGGAAGCTAAGTCCTAGTCAATTCCACTATACTCTAAGAGGCACTAACATAAATAATGTAGACAAATATAAGTACTTGGGCGTCACACTCTCAAGCAAATTAACTTGGTCGACCCACATAACTGACATTACTACTTCTGCATTACGTAAGCTATGGTTTCTAAAAAGAAAACTAGCATCTGCACCCTCGCGTACTAAAATTCTAGCCTATAATGCCTGTGTTCGTTCTAAGCTTGAGTATGCTTCTATTATCTGGGATCCGCATACCAAGAAAGATATTATGAATCTGGAACGTATTAACAGAAAGGCTGTAAGGTTTATTTTTGGCAAATATCGTAGGTTTGATTCCCCGACCACCTTAATGCAATTAAACGGCATTTCTACTTTAGAAGCTCGGAGAAAGCTCAGTCGTCTTTCCTTTCTTTACAATTGTTTGTGTGGTATTGTAAAAATTGATCTCCCGGACTGTGTTAAACCGCTCTCAGTACGACGTACTCGTCATGGTCATGAACATGCTCTAACCCCAATTTTTGCCCGATCAAATGCTTTTAAATATAGTTTTTTTCCTAGAACTGTCGATGACTGGAATTGTTTGCCGTGTGACATCTTTCATTCTAATAAGTTTCTTGGTGACCTTGAGCGTCACCTTCTTTCTTAAACCTTTTGTTTCTTTTGTATTGTTGTCTGTTGTTTTCTACGATTACGTTTTGATGTATCCACTCCTGCTTGGGCCAGCACATTGGCCTGCAGTATTGTGAAATAAATAATAAAATAAAAGAAAGATGACACATGGCACTTCTGCCTTGATTACCGCCATCTTAATCGAATCACAAAAAAGGGGCGTTTATCGTTTTCCCCAATTAATGACGCCCTCGATTGCCTTCCCGGCACGCGATACTTTTCTTCAATCAACCTACATTGTGGCTATTGGCAACTTGCGGTGGATAAGAAATTCCAAGAAAAGACTGTGTTTGTAACTCCCGACGGCTTTTACCAATACAAGGTGATGCCGTTTAGGCTATGCAACGCCCCAGCCACGTTTGAGCGTATCATGGGCTCGCTATTACAAGGGTTCGAGTGGTCTACATGCCTGTGCTACCTGGATGATGCCCTTGTGTATTCGCCTACATTTGAGACACACCTCCAGCGTTTGTCAGCGGTTGTCGACATCTTCCGCATTGCTGGCCTTCAACTCAACTCAAACGAAATTTTACTTTGGCCGCAAGCAGATTACGATGTCGGGCCATTTTGCCGACGCATCAGGTGTGCAGCCTGACCCAGAGAAAATTCGTGCCGTCATGAGCTTTTCTGTACCCCAGTCTGTCAAGGACGTCGAGAGCTTTGTGGGACTTTGTTCCTATCTTAGAAGGTTTGTGAAATATTTTGCAACAATCGCTCGACTACTCACCGACCTTCTGAAGAACGATGTGACTTTTACGTGGGGATCCGCTCAAGCTGCGGCTTTTTCTCACCTCATCACCCTCCTCACGACTTCACCCATATTGGCCCTCTTTGACCCGTTCGCTCCGACAGAAGTCCGAACCGATGTGAGTGGTTACGGGATTAGAGCCGTCCTAGCCCAACGCCAGCGGGGACACGACCGAGTTATCGCCTACGCTAGCCGCCTTCTCACAGCTGTCAAGCGCAACTATTCAATAACAGAGCGTGAATGTCTTGCTCTTGTTTAGGCAGTCACGAAGTTCCGCCCATATTTATACGGCACAAATTTCTCCGTAATAACGGACCACCACGCTATCTTGGCTTTCGTCACTGAAGGATCCTACTGGCTCGCTTGGACGCTGGGCTCTCCGACTACAAGAATGTACCTAGAGCCACGAACAAGTTGGGTTGCCTACATCAGGACGCAGACTGCTTCTCCCGCTACCCGGCCGATGAATTGAGCAACATCCTTGACACCGACACTGATACTTGCGTCTTCTCCGTTTCGCAACTGACCCGCATCGGTGATGATCAACGCCGTGATGCATCCTTGCATGCTATAATTGAACATCTTGAATCACCATTTTTCGACAGGTTCCATCGCTCATTCGTCCTCCACGATGGTGTCCTATACCGCCTGAACTTCTACCCAGATGGACCAGCCCAGCTGCTCGTCATTTCAAAGCACCTCCGCTCGGCAGTTCTCCACGAACCTCTTGACCTTCCAACTGTCGGCCACCTTGGTGTGTCACGCACTTACGACTGCATTTGTCAACGCTTCTTTAGGCCAGGGCTTTCAGGCTCAGCCAGAAGATACGTTGCGGCTTGTGATAAATATCAGCGCGGCAAAACACCATCGACGCTTCCCACCGGGCACCTTCAACCAGTTGACATTTCGTCAGAATCTTTCTTTCGCGTTGGCTTAGACCTCCTGGGCCCTTTGCCCTTGTCTTCTTCTGGGAACAGGTGGATAGCTGTGGTCACAAACTACGCCACGCGCTACGCCATCACACGAGCACTTCCAACAAGCTGTGCCACAGATATCGCTGACTTCCTCCTCAAGGACGTGATCTTGCAACATGGAGCTCCACGCCAGTTGCTTACAGACTGTGGCCGCACCTTTCTATCAAAGGTCATAGCTGATACCCTTCATTCTTGTGGAACAAGGCACAAGCTCACTACGTCGTACCACCCGCACACAAATAGACTCAGCTGCTTACAGACTGTGGCCGCACCTTTCTATCAAAGGTCATAGCTGATACCCTTCATTCTTGTGGAACGAGGCACAAGCTCACTACGTCGTACCACCCGCACACAAATAGACTCATGAAGCGTCTGAATCGAACACTTACAGACATGCTTGCGAAATATGTTTCTTCCAACCACTCTGACTGGGACCTTGCTTTGCCATATGTGACATTTGCATATAGTTCTTCTCGCCATGACACTGCCGCTTACTCCTCATATTTGTGTTGTTTGGCCGAGAACCTACATTACCCCTAGATACAGTCATTTCGTCTACCGGGACACCGACCAGCAAAGATGCCCTTGACGCTATCACTCGGGCTGCCCATGCACGCGAAATCGCCAGCACTCGCTTTTGGCCTTTTAGGAAAACCAGCGGCGTTTGTACAAACAACGGCACCGCAACATGCACTTCTTACCCGATTCGTTGGTGCTGCTGTGGTCTCTGACCCGTCAAGTCGGCTTGTCAAAAAAACTACTTCCCCGCTACACAGGTCCTTATCGAGTCCTTCCTGTGGTTACTCCTGTGACATATGAAATCGCCTCTCCCGCCTCATCGCCTTCAACTGCCCCACCGACCACCAATATCGTACATGTGGCACGCTTGAAGCCTTACCGCTTTCCCGCTGACGTTGACATTTAGCTGCGCCGAGACGGCGCTTTTGCCGCCGGGGATTATGCTTACATGAATCTTGACATTTTGAGGGACGTGTTTCTGACGAAGAGGACGAAGAGTGGTCTCCGCTCGGTGTCTGGTAAACCGGTCACGCCTCTGCTGCTGGTTTGAAATATATTTCACCCACAGCCTCGTCGATACGGCGTCTCTTCTCTTCCGTAACATATTTGGTGGAGGTGGAACGTTCCCCGTCCCCACCACGAAGCTTCGCAGTGGCCGCACCGTCCAGCCTCCGGCCATGGCTTCCAATGATAACAACCCGTCACCGCCTTCAGCTGGAGTGCCAGTTACTACGCACCTTGCTATGCCCCCACCCTCGTGATCCCGGTATGCTCTCCGCCCAGCCTGGCCTTGACGTCGACTACTGGCTCCGCATGTTTGAGCGCGTTAGCCTGTCTCGCCGATAGGACCCTACCATGATGCTCGCTAACGTAATCTTTTACTTGGATGGCACACCGCGTGTATAGTTAGACGCTCATGAGGCCGAGCTCATCAGCAGGGACATCTTCAGAGAACAACTGGGCGACAATATTTCAACATTCTTTGTTTAAAATCTCCAAGGTGACCTCGTAGCCCTCGAGCATTTCATTGAAATATAACAGAACGACTAATCCTTTCACTCAGTGACGAAGATGAGGCTGCCAATGCCATGATTTTTGTTAGAGTGTACCAAGCACCGATTGTAGTCTGTCTAAAGTTTGCACGCAGCCTTGGCAACACGCGTCTTGACACCAACAAGCAGCATTCACAAGCACGAATCAACTGCGTAAGCATTGCTTTGATTTGCGCATCCGATGACGAAGTCTCATGTTCATGCCGGTTTTCTGGCCCTTGCACTTCAGCACTCCGAGGCGGCAGAGAAGGCCATGAGGTATTGTCCATTCACATTCTTCGAAGAAGGTGTGACTCGAGGTTTAGATACCATTTCAGATATAAAAGGATCCCTCGCTGACTCATCAGACAATACAGGCTTTCGTACATGTACACTTGTCGATGCTGATCTCTTCCTGAGGGTATGAGAGCGCCTCTGGCGACAGTGCACCTTAGAAGCCGCTTCTTTTTGCGTAATGAGATCTTGTACCATCTTTCTAAGCACGGTCATTTCAGTCCTAATTTTAGGGCAATCTTTTGACCTCGACTCATGCAAGCCATCACAGTTAGAGCACTTAAAGTTAGATACCCCGCATGATGACTCATGATCTCCGCTGCAGCGGGGACAAGTCAACCTGCTCATGCACACAGTGCTAATGTGCCCAAGTTTTTGACATTTGGAACACTGTAATGGCCTAGGTACGTATGGGCGGACTGGATGTCTCACATAGCCCACTTTCACATGCGATGGCAATGTGTCCACCTCAAAAATTATCTTCACACAATTTGACCATTCAAAATGATGTACGTCTGTGATATTGACAGTCGAGGACATCAGCGTTAACAGATCACTGTTATTGATATCCTTATCTACATAAGAAATCACACCAGCAATCGTGCAGGCTTCATCTATAATGAAGGAGTGCACAGGTATGTCGCCCATCTGAGTCACAGCCTTCAATGTATTGAGGTTCGCTCGTGTAGAAATGTCCACAGCGAGTATATTCCTTCTTGCAATAATACGGACCTCTTTTATTGTCCAAGAGCTATCCTTCTAAGATACGCTGTGAGGGCTTGTCTATTCAGAGAATTCAGGTTGCCTGTAGCAGTGATAGGGACGTAAGCAATTGTGTACATCAGCGGAGAGGATGATGCATTGTGGTTGAGTTGACTCACGCTTGATGTCCTGCGAAGGTTCCTCTTCAATTGGCGGTTCGTGGCCTCAGCATATCCACTGTCAGATTCCATGTCATCCCCGCCAGAGCAGCTCGATGACCTTGGCAATGCCATGTTCAGACGCTCAAGCGCACCAGTCTTATTTGACGCTTGCAGGTCACACCCCGGTTTTAGGGGAAGAGGAGGCGGAGCATCCGTCCTTGCCGTCGCCATTGCACCCGCCATGGAGGTGACAGTACAAGGAAATTTGAATAAACAGTAACAAACAGTGACAGCAACACAGCAGAGGCTAGTCTTCTTCGGATGTGTAAGTGAAAAGTTTTAAGAAGAATGAGCTTATAGCGCTGTTACCGTGGTGGAGCCAGATCTATCTGCTGAAGTGCAATACTTGCACAGCACATTCGAAATGAACTACAAGACTATTCATGGCTGCTGACAAGTTTACACAGGCGAGAAGAGGCCCCGCCGCGGTGGTCTAGTGGCTAAGGTACTCGGCTGCTGACCCGCAGGGCGCGGGTTCGAATCCCGGCTGCGGCGGCTGCATTTCTGATGGAGGTAGAAATGTTGTAAGCCCGTGTGCTCAGATTTGGGTGCACGTTAAAGAACCCCAGGTGGTTTAAATTTCCGGAGCCCTCCACGTGCTACAGCGTCTCTCATAATCATATAGTGGTTTTGGGACGTTAAACCCCACATATCAATCAAATCAAATCAAAACAGGCGAGAAGAGAAGCTTTCGTATGCTTTCAGCTGCCTCCTTTTGTAAGCACTAGCCTTTGCCGATCTTTCTCTGGATTGTCTTTCTTGGCAGAAAACATCCACAAGTCTTGCACATAGACATGAGATGAATATTGGGTGGGACGACATATTGTGGCGCCATCATGCGGACGCATCCCTGTGGCGTACGTGGTTGCAATGCTCTGCCAGCCCCCTCACACACAGCCGCTATTAGTCTCCTATTTGTATTATTATTCTTGCGGTACTTCACTCAATAAGATCAGTAAATACGGCTGCAGCTTCTCCCCTAACTCTACGAAGTGCTAAATAACTGCTCTGTAAAAGTTTTGCGTGTGTCATAATGCTCGACTACCGGCAGCGTCTGCGATGGCCACCTATATGAAAACCAAGGGGGCCAAGTGCGCTGCTTTTTTAAAAGGTAGCGACTCATTTCATGTCAAATCGAAGTGTCAAATGAGTATTAACGCGTGCTTTCTGCTAAGAAAGCTATTTTTGTTGCAAGAAATGCATGCAACCACACTTCTTGCATGTTTGCATCTAAAGACAGGCCGTGATTGATACGACAAGCATGCGGAAATTTGCATTTTTTTTAGCAAACAGCCCTACAAAGCACAGTGGAAGTGGAGTCCCCACTAAGTGGAAAGCAAGACAGCATTTGTACAGCCGCATGCAGCCGCAACCTTTTTGTTATGATTGTGAGCAAACACGAGGATCACACGCACGTGCGTGCCTCATTCAGAGTTGTAAGCAGGTGGAATTTCTCTCGGAAAAAGTTTCTCTGCGGTAGATCGTAATATTTATTGTGAAAATTTTCCACGATTGTCACGCTGTGCACATTCGATTGCCATCAAGCCACACATGGTGAAAATATGATTGGCTCAGTTCCACTGCTTCTACGAAACGGTAGATTGTGATCAAAAAGTGCAATTTCGACCGGGCTCGATAACAATAGCAATTGTGCTGCATGTCAGCCAACCGTATTATTTTAGGTCCTTAAATGAGCAGGCTGCGAGGTTTTGCGTACTGTGATCTAAATGTCAATTTCATGTTTCAGTAAAAATGCCACTGTCCAGATTTTTTACAGTGAATACTGTTATGAGATCACAACTAAGTCACGCGCTGCACTGTAGTTGTCTGCCATCACCATTGCCGTCGGTGTCCGTAACCACTTCGCAAAAAAATTAAAAAAACTAGTACCAAGGACACTGTGGGGTTGCATGCCAGCTCAGTATTCAAGCACTGAGCGACACCGGTGCACGGGACTTTGCTCGCAAACTTGCCTTATGCTGGCCTAATGTCGGGAAAGTAATCACGTTAATATGATTATTTAAGTGTTTTAGAACACCGAAAGAACAACCAAGCATCACAAAATGCGAATAGTATAATGAGTGTGTCATTCAATGCTCCAACTTAATATAAAAGCTTGTTCTCGATCACCTATCAACTGTGGCGCATACCTACTTCAGGCATAATTCCTCATTGTCGTCAGTCACTGCGTGAGCAATTGGCACAAAATTTCTTTCAATTGTTTAGCGAATACCACACTTCTCAGAAGAATGAGGAAGGATAGCATAGCACAGTGGTTCTTAGCCATGGATGTGTCAGGGACCCCTTGTGGACGGGTGGAAGTGATTGGGGACACCTTGCAGCAGAGGGGAGGGAGGGGGGTACGTAGGTAAATTAATACACAATTGCAGCGTGAAACAGGTGCCGTTTATTGCTACAAAAAGCATCAAACACACATGCCATGAAACTTTATTTTGGACAGTTCATCAATACATGGTACAGTTGCGCTTAAACACAAGTGTGGGTGAGGGTTTCGTGGATCATAGAAATGGCTTCGCGGACCCTCGTTTGAGAACCACTGGCATAGAGAATGTCTGCCTACTACACAGAAATTATTATTATTAATGCTGTAGTGGGTACCCAGCAAGTGTGCTTGCAGTAGTTAGCCAATGAGGGTTTAGAAAAGACTGTGAAAAGCCACTCTTCTAGCCTTCGCTGTGACTGTGCTGCGTCTTTCGTGCAGGCCTGGCTTTTTTACAGCTTCGTTCATAAGCTGTGTGACGTTTCACGGTGGCTGTTGGAAGATGAATCAGATTTTGAAGCTCACAGCGTTTTCGCCTGTAGATCAAAACAACATTGACAAGATACTGACAGTGTATGGGCCTATTCTTCAGACGTAATCTATAAGGAAGGAACCTTGTGAGCTGAAGTCGTGGACGTCAGGGGTGTAGGCAGAAATTAGAATAGGGGGCTAGGATGGCAGATGTGGTCGACCATTATCTTGTGCGCTATATGCAATTAGAGAAATTTTCGAGGGGGTGGGCAGGGGGGCACCGGCTTGGTGTGCTACGCCACAGGCAGGCAGAAACCCGTGTGGTCGGGTTTACACATGAAGACAGACACCCGGGGAGGAGAGTTGGGGGTGGCCTGGACGGTGGTAAAAGTTACCTTGATGAGAGAAGTAAGCTTTAGCAAAGACTGTAGCAGCACATGTATGATGTAAGAAAGGTTTTGTCGAACGCGCTGGCCGAACACAAAGAAGCAATTGGCCACTAAGTAGACCGGAATAGGTTAAAGCTGACGAAAATTAAAGGAAAAGAACTGGACTTCCGTGCTTTATCTTAATATGTCTGACAATTTAGACAATGGCACACATTTCTGAATGTAATGACGGCAACTTCTCCCACATGTACGCACGTATGTTGTAATTTAAGATATACATAATCCGACTGTTTGTACATTTATTTTCAATTGTGAATGAGGCTTCCATGTGGAAACTGAAACGTTCTGCTTTTATGAGAAAATTCGTGGTCGGTGCTCATTTTAACCCCATGGGATTGAAATAACCACAACAACAAAGAAAGAGGTAAAAGTGGCACTGCCAGTGGCTATGATAGTGACATCTTGTATGTAGCGCACTATGGCACGCAGCTGATAACTTTTACTACAACATTCTGGATTATGCAATGTGCAGAAGTCTGCACAAGTTGAGTGAGAGCAAAACAACTCTGTTCAAAAGTGAAAACATTGCGAAGTTGCGTATAAAAACAACACAGCCAACCGCCAGCTTTTATTCGCGAGAGCTTGGCGAGATCATGTGATCCAACCTTGCACGTCACAGCGATTGCAGCGCTCGCGCCTCCAATGGTGAAAATCGTGTCCAATATTCCATATTATTTAAAGCAGCGCAAACGTTAGGACAAGTAGACACCATGCTTTTACACTTACAAGCTTTGTAATACCCCTGTCACACGGGCACTTAAATGTCTTTTAAGTAAGCGGTCTTTTTCCGAAAAGGAGTTCCTGACCGCAGACACACGGCACAGAGCAAACTCCTTTTCAGAAGGCTTTCAACTGAAGCGTCATCATGGCTGGATGTAGGCGCGTAAGCCTGTACTACCTTCATCTTGTATCTTTTATTCAGTTTAATTACAATACCTACCACCCTTTCATTAATGCTATAGTATTCCTCTATGTTGCCAGCTATGTTTCTGTGAATTAGGAACCCCACTCCCAGTTCTCTTCTGTCTGCCAAGCCCCGATAGCAAAGGACGTGCCCATTCTGTAGCACAGTATAGGCCTCATCTGTCCTTCTAACCTCACTGAGCCCTATTATATCCCATTTAACACCCTCTAGCTCCTCAAATAGTACAGCTAGACTTCCCTCACTAGATAAGGTTCTAGCGTTAAACGTTGCCAAGTTCAGGTTCCAAAGGCGGCCTGTAGTCCAGAGATTCTTAGCACCCTCTGCTGCGCTGCAGATCTGACCGCCGCCATAGTCAGTTGCTTCGCAGCTGCTGGGAACTGAGGGCCGTGAGTTATTTGACGTATGCATGTGGGAGGTAGTGGCCAGATACTGCACCAGGGTGGCCAATCCTTCTATGGTGAGGGAGTGCGTTGCCGGCGGTGGTTACCGGTGAGGCCGCACCCCAGGCCTCTTAATGCAGTTCCATCAACACGCGGATTTTTTTTCCGGTTGGGAACTGCGCGGCACCGGGATTTGAACCACGGGCCTCTTGCATGCGAGGCTGATGCTCTAACCACTACGCCATCGCCGCACCCGGATTGTTATGTTCTAAATGTTGGTTTCAGTGGTGTATCAGTCAAGTTTGTGGTTATTTTCATAAAAATGTTTTAATGAAATGAGATTTCTGCTGATTACCCCCTTAATTAAGGGTCTAGAGAGTACGGAGTTGGGCCTCCGATTAGCCTATGGGGTGCTGTTTATTGATATATTAAGCGGACAAAATTTATATTTGTTTGTGAGGTGATGTTACCAAATTAGTCTTTTTAGTGATTAGGATTAATTTTCGTCACGAAATAGTCTCGGTACTATTACTCCTGTCCTGATGAAACCTGAGCGGCGACAGGTCTACAATTAGGGCTTTGCACTGTATGAGTTTCCCGATAGGTTATTAGCAAAGTTAAAAGTGATCGTAAGAAAAAAAAAAAAACCCGTGGTTCAAGACTTTGATCTGACGGGCGTACCTTTCTCCCGAGCAGTGAGCCACCCTCCTCCTCTGAGCGAGGGAAGACGCGGGCGCCACACGTTTATTAGTGGTTTTCGTTATATTCTTTCTAACTCTGTATCTTCCGGTTACCTTAAGCTATCAAAATTATTTTTACACGGAAAAAACCGGACTGTTTTGTTCTAAAAGAAGATATTAGCTATTTTTCGGTGGCGTTTGTAGCTCCTTTTGAAAATTTGTTTTAATGAAATGAGCTTTTTGCTGATTACCACCTTAATTAAGGGCCTAGAGTGTACGGAATTGGGCCTCCTGGTAGCCTATGGGGTGCAGTTTATTATTATATTAAGCGGACAAAATTTAAATGCGTTTGCGAGGTGATATTACCAATTTAATATTTTTAGTGATTAGACTTAATTTTGATTGCTGAATAACTCTGGAACTATTAAACCTAGCCTGATCAAACTTCTGTAGCGTCAGGTCTACCTTAAGGACTTTCAACTTTATAAGTAAGAAGTTTCCCGGTAGAATATTAGCGAAGCTATAAGCGATCGTATAAAACACGTGGTCTGACTGTTGTTGTTTTCACATATTCACACTGTTTTCCGCTCCTAAAATTTAAAATTTTCGTTTGTAATAGCAGTATTTGTAGCGGTTGAACTCCTTGTATCTTCACGAACAAATACACACCACTCTGACCCACTCTGACTCTCCTAGAACCAAAATTGCTAAAGTTAAAGGCAGATATGTGCAGAGCTCACTTACACGTGCTGCTGACGCGGCCGCTCCTGTGGCTCCAGATCATAATTGTGGGCACCAGATCATAATTCACCGTTACTATAAGGCCCATTCTTTCAAACGTGTCTTTTCATAACAGAGGCGTTAGGTGTTACTCTACCACAACAAACTCAATTAAATACTTCTTTTGAGTCTTCAGAGTTCTCAGAAGAAGCATACACTTGACCTTCGGTGTGATAGACCCACATGAAAATGGAATGTCAGTTCCCAGCTGAAAATTGAGTTTCCAGCCTGTCTTTTAGCTGGAAACTGCTAGTCAGGCGGAGAATTCCCCATTCCCAGCTGAAAATGCCATTTCCGGCTGGGATTTAATCCCCTCCTAGGCGGGGAATGGTATTTCCAGGCTGGAAATGAAAATTATTCTCCACTAGAAAGCCATTTCCAGCTTCAAGCTTTTCAGTGCAAGTTTAGAAGTTGCATTTCCAGCTGAAAATGGCTTTCCAGTCTGGAGTCATTTTCATTTCCGACTTGAAGTTTTCCAGTCCAAGTTTGGAAGTTATATTTCCAGCAGGAATTTTTGCCATCTTGCCGTGGAAAAATAATTTGCTTGATTAGCATAAAATTTTGCTGTTTGAGAGTGGTTATTTGACAAAAGAAATTTGAGCCAAACAAAACAATGCTCTACATACAAGGGACAGATTGTTTACCGCCTTTTCTCAAGTGTAAGTCGAGTTTTTTTCCAGATCTTTGCTACCTAAAGTCCCACGCTTTACAAATAGAATACCAAAATTCAACTTTTTCTTCCTAGATGCAGTGAAGAGTGACCTTTCGGTAATACAGACTGCCTTTGAGCACAGCCTGTATTATGGATCACACGCATGTAATATGTAATATGGATCACACGCATGCATGGGCGTCGGTATGGGGTGAAAAAGGGCACTTGCCCCCCTCAATACACACCATCATTTGCCCCCGCAGAAGCTACACTAGCATTCTTCCCCTCCCAGGCAGTGGTGTCACACGACTTTGCTTCTCCCCCCTGCAAAAAAATATCCTGCCGATGACCTAGGTCATACGGTACACATTTAACCACTGTGATTTTAGGCGCCCCATACAGCTGGGAATTATATATAGGGCGGGGCCGGACCTACTTTTCTTTGACCTTAAACTCATGCATCCGGCGAAACCGGCATTGCAAAATGTTACAACAGTAGACGTTGAACCAGGTGCTTGCTCTGTTGCTCATTAAGCTGCTGCGCCTAGAGCTAGTGTTTCAACAATACCAGTTTTTCTTTGTGAGAAGGAACCTTAGTTTTAAATTCACCATCGACTGCCACGATATAATACTTGTAAGCTTTGGTAGCAGGCCGTCTCTATGCCGCAGCCACGAACCGCGAAAAACTACGCACTGAAAATGGCTATACATTATGCTGTAGGGATTTTTGTTGACATCTCAGTAGCACTATCGTCGTAACATTTCTCAGTTCATTCTAACGCCACTTTTAAATAATAACGCTCTCTTTATAACTCACACTGCATAAGAAAAGCAACATTCTTTTTTAAAGGTAACATTATGCAAGACAGTAGCACAGAACACCTACCAGTTTTGAAAACGGAAACTGTACCTTTGGGCTGTTGTATCAAAAACCACCACAACATGCCTACTGTACAAGTTTACAGTCAAATGTTACAACTACGGACATAAAGCTTCGCATAAGTTAGTGGAAAGCTCCGTGGTATGCTGCAGTCGTAACCACGCTACCTAACTAAACCACCTAAAAGCCAAGCGTTTCTGCCGCTACCACCGTGGCCGCTACCTACTTATACACTTCAAGCCAAGTCAAGTTGGTTTTAGGTAGACGTGTGCCACGGTGTAAGAGTAGACGTGTGCCGTGTGCGCCGAGGCGATTTCGACCGGCGGCGGCGTGGGGGTCGTACAGAGTCGGCGGCGGCGGGTGTCATCGCACGCCGGTTATTTCATCGGCGGCGGCGGCGCCGGCGGCGCGGCAACCGAAACTAAAAATTCAAAAGGCTCTTTTGCCTCAGGTTACTGAATTAGTTGAAATTCTGGGATTTTCATTCAAATAGCATAAATGACACTACACAGATGCGTCGACATCGCGACGAATGCAAAATGTTTTGTAAAATAGTTTTTATTTCACTTTCTTAAAAAAAAACGTGCATTTCAATCTATGTCCATGTTCTACCGTGAATGTGAAGCACTTTGCTTGTTTTTTTTTTAATTTAAGATGCAGCAGTTTGTTCCTGTTGTTGGCTACGTCATACTTTATGAAACCTTCTTTCATTAAACAATGAGCAAGCAGTGACGCACGTCACTCAGTTCGCTTTTTCCTAATCGAATTTTACTTTTACATTGTACGCTGCCCCCCCCCCCCCCAAAAAAAGAAGCACCTCTGCTTCGAATTTTCTTATTGCGATTGCATGAAACCGCTTTTTCGAGTATTTGTCATGCCTTGAACGTAACTTTGCTTAAATCAAATCAAAATACCTACTTTTCACAATGTGAGAATCATTTACAGAGCGGTATAGGATGCGGAAGAAAACAAATCTGCGCATTTAGTCAACTAGTCCTCACCGCGGTGTTCAATGAATGAAGTGTAAACATGGGCGTGGGTGAGGCAGGTGGTGCAAGAGGGCACTTGACCCCTTCAAACCGCACTACCACTTGCTACCCACTCTAGCGACACCAACACGACCCCCTCCCTCAGCCGTGATGAAAGTTGAAAGGGGTTTGCATCCTCCCAAGACAAAAACCTGTCGATGGTCATATGTGCAGATGAGAGCAAATGCAATATTTGCTCAGATACACAGTCCATACTGGTCACAAGCTCGACGCCCGTCGACCACGCCTGAAGAGAACGTTGACTCCCCGACCCCTTTGTGCTTGGTCAGGGGAGGGGGACACCCCTGCAAGTGGGCCCCATCAAAATTTCTCTTAAAACGTCACAAATAAGAATGCTTGATAAGTATGTATAAAACATTCAACTTTTTAATGCTTTTTTTCAAGCGTGTACACGTGTTGTATACCCATCAGCTGTGTGAGACAATTGATATCGCAACTGCCACTCTCGACTGGTTCCGGAAAAGACTCAATAGAAGAATGCAATTTCGAGTTCTGGGACCCTATGTTCGTTTGCCAATTTGATTGCTAGGCATGATTTTAATTCTTACATAAAGAAATATAAAGCCTGCAACATATTAAAACAAAAGGGCTGATATTGCAAGATGTGTGTCCCCCTTCGTGATTTGTTTAGACTAACCTCTCTGCAAGGCACATCTCGTGTCACAAACTTGCAAGTGTCCCCTTCCTCTCCACGACATCCTCCGATTCCCCCTCTCCCCAATAAAAAGGTACCAATGTAGGCCAGGGTGATTGCTTACTGGCGCGCGGCGGACAATTTCGCTGGCTAGGACCAACAGTGCCGATTTCGACATGCTTTATTGAAGGTGCTGAAGGATCAAGAAAAGGCCGATTGTTGTAAATTTCTTGAGAGTACAGTGATAGTTTCTTTGTGAATACCGTGGATTATAGAACCTCACGCAGGCATCATTAAGCTTCTATATAACATTGCTAGGGCTCAGTACATTTGTACAAAAATTCTCGTCAATTGAACATTTTGAGTATAATCCTTCCTTGGGTCAGTACGTGTGAAACATAAATTTGAGATTTAAAAATTCTCATTGTGGGTTTCTGCAGCAAAGACACATTGATTAAAACTGACGATTGAGGAGTTACGGCAGAGGTAACATTCGTTTTTTTGTTACGGTCGTTAATGTGTTACCTGTTATATATATATATATATATATATATATATATATATATATATATATTGTAGGGAACTATGCGAACGACGACGAAGCAGCACATGAAACGGCAAGCCACAGCGTTGGTGCACACGCGCGACCCGAGCTTGCGTTTGTTTTTGTATTTTCGGCTTGTTGGCGTTCCTCGCTCTTCTGGCGTTCCTCGGCCTTCCAGTAGGTCTGTACGTAAATAAACTGCGTGACATCTGGTGGAGGTGTGTGGACTCCCGTACAAACCTGGAACTTCGCTCCCGTAAGCTTCCCCCTCTACGTGAGACGAACATGGCCACCGAGACGCCTCTCCAGGTGGGACCTTCGACCGTCCATGTCACTTGCGGCGCCGTATATCCTCAACGAGACCCTCCTATCTTCACGGGCTCCACTGAGTCGGACGTCGAAGATTGGTTGGCGAGGTACGACAAAGTCGGCGCAAGTAACAAGTGGGACGACCCAAGTAAGCTGGGCTACGTCACATTCTACCTTGCGGACACCGCGCAACTGTGGTTTAATAACCTAGCAGCTGACATTACTACGTGGTCTGCATTCAAGACTGCTATTACGGACGTCTTTGGACGACCTGCGGCACGCAAACTTCAAGCCGAGCACCGTTTATGTCACCGTGCGCAGCAACCAGGCGAGACCTACACGGGCTACATTGAAGATGTGTTGCATCTATGCAACCGCATCAACTCTACCATGCCTGAGGAAGAAAAAATCAGGCACATATTGAAAGGCATTGACGACGGCGCCTTTCAGATGTTGCTCGCGAGAAATCCCCCCACTATTGCTGTCCTCGTTTTCCTCTGTCAAAGCTTCGATGAATTGCGTAGGCAGCGCGCAATTGCTCGTCAAGCCCTCACGACGCCAGACACGCTCGCAAGCTTGCACCTAGCTGCCCATCCTACCGATCAGCAGCCGCTGCTTTAGACAATCAAGGACTTCGTCCGCGAAGAGGTAGCGCGCCAGCTGTCACTGCTGCCACTGACACATGAGCCCACGCAATCTTTGGCACCGGACCTCCAACACGTCATTCGGACCCAAGTCGCTGAGGCCCTTCCGCCGATGCATCAGCAACCACCAGTCACTACGCCTCTCACGTACGCCGCCGTCACTGCTCAGCCGACGCAACAGCGTATGCCATATGCTCAACCTGCCACGCCACCCTATGTCGTGCCTACAACCCCAATTGCTGCGCCGTATCCCTACGCGAGATCTCCAGCTCCATTTTACCGTCGCTCAGATGCTTGGAGGACGCCGGATAATAGGCCCATTTGTTTCGCCTGTGGTATCGCTGGACACGTCGCCCGCCACTGTCGCCGAGATCTCCCTCCAGTCGACACCGTGGGCCGGCCAATGGCGTCGTCGTCTAGGACGCCATCAAGGTACACCACTGACGGTCCTCGACCCTACGCAAACCATCGGTCACCATCGCCCCGACGACGCTCCCTGTCACCTATGCGTCGCCGACCTGCTACGGAAAAGGGAAACTGATCACTGCAGCTCCGGAGACAACATACAATTCGAACTGCTTAAGGCCTCCATCTTTCTCGCCGCAAAACGTTATTGACGTCAATGTTGAGGGGACCGCCGCACAAGCGCTTATCGACACAGGGGCCGCCGTTTCTGTAATCTGTGAGACCTTATGCCGCAAGTTGAAAAAGGTGACGACGCCTCTTTCGGGCCTGATGCTGCACACAGCCAACTCGCAGTGCATAAAACCTACAGCTGTGTGCACTGCACGTGTCATTATCCAAGGTGAACTTTATGCCATTGAATTTTTTGTGCTGGCATCATGCTCCCACGAATTCATTCTTGCATGGGACTTTCTTTCGCGTCATCGGGCCATCATAGATTGCTCACGTGCAGAAGTTGCCCTTACACCGCTGCCAACCTCTTGTTTGGTGGATTCTCTTTCTCAAGCTTACAAACTTGTCGTTGTTGCAGACACGGAAATAGCATCGAGAACATCCACCCTTGTAGCCCTTACCTGTGCGGCCGCTCCTGCCGGAACTGTTTTGTTCACTCCGTCTGACGATTTACCCGCCGCCATAGCCTACACCTACCCTTTGCCGTACTCACCGTGGAATCCGGTGCTACCGCCATGCTCGTCGCGAACTCGCTATCGTCGCCAGTTACGTTACTTCGCAGAGAATGTTTGGGTAACATACAAGACGTTGACCTCTTGCGCCCTCTAGAGTTCGCCGAACACCCACCTCACCTTCAGCTCAATGCTATGACGCCACCTGTGGCCACACTGCCCGCGCCAAACTCATTCCAGCCCTCTGTTGCCACTGAGCTATCGCCGACACAAAGAAGGGAACTCTTGTCCCTTCTTCGTGAGTTCCGTTCTGCCTTCGATTGCGCTCAACCATCTTTGGGTCGCACAGCGAACCTCACGCACCACATTGACACTGGTACTCATGCTCCCTTACGCCAACGACCATATCGAGTTTCAGCGGAAGATCGCCGTATTATCAACGAACAAGTCGACGATATGCTCAAGCGTGGTGTCATCCAGCCATCGCAGAGCCCTTGGTCGTCCCCTGTTGTACTTGTGCGCAAAAAGGATGGGTCTATCCGATTCTGTGTCGACTACCGGCGGCTCAATAAGATAACTCGGAAGGATGTGTACCCGTTGCCACGCATCGACGATGCTCTCGATTTCTTGCAAGGAGCAGAATATTTCTCCTCTTTAGATTTACGCTCAGGATATTGGCAAGTTCCAATGGCTGATCCTGACCGATCGAAGACTGCATTTGTAACACCTGATGGGCTGTATGAGTTTAACGTCATGCCGTTTGGACTCTGCAATGCCCCAGCTACCTTCGAACGGATGATGGATACCATCCTTCACGGCTACAAGTGGAACACGTGCCTTTGCTACCTAGACGACATCGTCGTTTTTTCTCGCGACTTTTCGACTCACCTTGTTCGTGTTCGTGCTATTCTCACGTGTCTCACCTCTGCTGGCCTTCAACTTAACATCAAGAAGTGCCGTTTTGCCGCACGTCAGCTCACTATACTGGGTCACGTCGTCTGCAAAGAGGGTGTTCTCCCGGATCCGGCAAAACTCCGCGCCGTGGCCGACTATCCGAAGCCCAATTCCATCAAGACGCTTCGACGTTTTATCGGCCTGTGCTCATACTTTCGTCGATTCGTGCGCAACTTCTCCTCCATCATCGCGCCTCTTACCAACCTGTTGACAACTTCCAAAGGCATGTCTGCTTAGTCAAAAGAGTGCGATGAATCCTTCACCGCGCTTCGGTGGTTATTATTATCACCTCCAATACTACGTCATTTTGACCCCGATGCGCCTACGGAGGTCCACACCGACGCCAGTGGTGTCGGTCTTGGTGCTGTATTGGCTCAACGAAAACCAGGGTACCAAGAATACGTGGTCGCTTATGCGAGTCGAACCCTCAAGAAAGCCGAGTGTAATTATTCCGTCACGGAGAAAGAGTGCCTCGCGATTGTCTGGGCTTTGACGAAGTTCCGCCCATACCTTTATGGCCGCCCTTTCGAAGTCGTCACGGACCACCACGCTCTATGCTGGCTATCATCGCTCAAAGACCGGTCGGGGCGCCTTGGTCGTTGGGCGCTTCGCCTACAGGAATACGACATTCGTGTTGTATACCGATCCGGCCGCAAGCACTCCGACGCTGATGCGCTATCCCGCTCGCCGCTACCGGCCAACCCAACTTCCTCGTCACCTTCTTCAGCTGTCATAACACCAATTGACTTCACAGACATGGCATCGGAACAACGCAAAGATGTATGGATTTCCCAACTCCTCGCCTTTCTGACTGATCCGCTAGCTAATTTGGTCTCGAGAACTATCCGCCGTCAAGCCACACATTTCGCTATTCGAGACGACCTACTCTATTGGCGGAATTATACGTCTGAAGGTCGGAGGTGGCTGTTAGTGATACCCAACCACATGCGCTCGGAAATCTGTACTGCGTTCCACAACGACCCGCAAAGCGCTCACGCTGGCGCTCTCAAAACGTACAACCGTCTACGTCAGCGGTACTACTGGCGCGGCATGTACACATTTGTCCGCAAGTACGTACGTGCTTGTACTGCATGCCAGCGACGTAAAGTCCCACCTCAACGCCCTGCCGGTACACTTCAACCTCTGCCTTGTCCAGCGCGTCCGTTTGACCGCGTCGGTATCGACTTATACGGACCACTTCCCACGTCATCTTCTGGAAATAGGTGGATAATTGTCGGCGTGGACCACCTCACGCGTTACGCGGAGACAGCAGCACTACCCGCCGCAACCGCGAGGGAAGTTGCGTTTTTCATCTTGCGCAACTTTTGTTTTTCGCCATGGTGCTCCCCGCGAACTTTTGAGCGGCCGGGGGCGTGTTTTCTTGTCTGACGCCATTCAAGCGTTGCTCGCTCAGTGCAACATGGTTCATCGCATGACAACAGCATATCACCCGCAGACGAATGGCCTCACAGAACGATTTAATCGCACTCTCGGTGATATGTTGATGATGTACACAGCTTCAGACCAGACCAATTGGGACACTGTCCTTCCATTCGTCACGTATGCGTATAACACCGCTGCGCACGCGACAACAGGGTTCTCCCCTTTCTTTCTGTTGTACGGACGTGAACCATCGTGTACGCTGGACACTATCCTCCCATACACGCCTGACTCCTCTGAGTAAACTGCAATTTCTCATGTTGCCAGGTACGCAGAAGATTGCAGACGATTGGCCCGTTCACTGACAACCGAGGACCAAGGCCACCAGAAGCTACGGCATGACACCGACCGACATCTCTCTACTTTCACGACTGGTGCTCTCGTTTGGCTCTGGATTCCACCGAGCACTTCTGGCCTTTCGTCGAAATTACTGGCACGATACCCCGGGCCCTACCGCATTCTCGCCCGTACGTCACCAGTCAATTACGAGATTGAGCCTCTGACAAAGTCTCATGACTTACGCCGTCGTGGCCGAGAAATTGTGCATGTGAGTCGCCTGAAGCCGTATTACGACCCCGCTATTGTGACTACGCCTTAAGTCACCAGGTTGGCTACGCTATTCACCGGGGGCCAATGTAGGGAACTATGCGAACGACGACGAAGCAGCATGAAACGGCAAGCCACAGCGATGGTGCACACGTGCGACCCGAGCTTGCGTTTGTTTTTGTATTTTTGGCTGGTTGGCGTTCCTCGCGGCCTTCCAGTAGGTCTGTACGTAAATAAACTGCGTGACAATATATATATATATACATATATATATATATATATATATATATATATATATATATATATATATATATATATATATATATATATATATATATATATATATATAGATATATATATATATATATATATATATATAACGTGGAGCCATGAAATGTTCCCTTTTTTATTACAGTAACAAGTAACGTATCTAGTTACGTTTTACTGTAACGGATACAACACTAAATAGGCTTACAGGAGTGTTGTCGGCCCCCACCGTCAGTTGTGGTTGCGGCCTATAGGCTGGCTGTAAACATTACATGGATATATTCCTTTCACCCAGCACGTGATAGTGAAGGGTTGCTCGACTTTTGAGGAATACACAACAGCTTCTCAATGATATGTATATCGCCCCGCCATGGTGGTCTAGTGGCTAAGGTGCTCGGCTGCTGACCCGCAGGTCACGGGATTGAATCCGCACTGCGGCGGCTGCATTTCCAATGGAGGCGGAAATGTTGTGGGCCCATGTGCTCAGATTTGGGTGCACATTGAAGACCCCTGGGGGTCGAAATTTCTTGATCCCTCCACTATGGCGTCTCTCATAATCCTATGGTGGTTTTGGGATGTGAAACCCCGCATGTCAATCAATCAATCAATCAATCAATAATATGCATATCATACCACCAAAGCGTGCACATCGTTTCGCTAAAATTTACAGTCAACGTGAGTGCTGTCATCACGCCGTATCTTTTAGGTAGAAATTTAGCCGACTCCAAATACCCAGAGACGTCGATGCACTTACAACGCGTGGCTACCCGCTGACTGTTCTGTATGAAAATGACATCCACAGTGGAACCTGTTGCATCTGCTGAAATTTTATCGCAACATTATACTGCTACGCTCACTTATTTTTTTATGTCACTGTCTTGCGCAAGGGCACCACCATAGTGGTTCAGTAGCTAAGGTGCTCGGCTGCTGACCCGCAGGTCACGGAATCGAATCCCCACTGCGGCGGCTGCATTTCCGATGGAGGCGGAAACGTTGTGGGCCCATGTGCTCAGATTTGGGTGCACGTTGAAGACCCCCGGGGGTCGAAATTTCTGGATCCCTCCACTATGGCGTCTCTCATAATCCTATGGTGGTTTTGGGATGTGAAACCCCGCATGTCAATCAATCAATCAATCAATCAATCAATCATATGCATATCATACCACCAAAGCGTGCACATCGTTTCGCTAAAATTTACAGTCAACGTGAGTGCTGTCATCACGCCGTATCTTTTAGGTAGAAATTTAGCCGACTCCAAATACCCAGAGACGTCGATGCACTTACAACGCGTGGCTACCCGCTGACTGTTCTGTATGAAAATGACATCCACAGTGGAACCTGTTGCATCTGCTGAAATTTTATCGCAACATTATACTGCTACGCTCACTTATTTTTTTATGTCACTGTCTTGCGCAAGGGCACCACCATAGTGGTTCAGTAGCTAAGGTGCTCGGCTGCTGACCCGCAGGTCACGGAATCGAATCCCCACTGCGGCGGCTGCATTTCCGATGGAGGCGGAAATGTTGTGGGCCCATGTGCTCAGATTTGGGTGCACGTTGAAGACCCCCGGGGGTCGAAATTTCTGGAGCCCTCCACTGCGGCATCTCTCATATTCATATGGTGGTTTTGGGATGTGAAACCCCGCATGTCAATCAATCAATCAATCAATCAATCATATGCATATCATACCACCAAAGCGTGCACATCGTTTCGCTAAAATTTACAGTCAACGTGAGTGCTGTCATCACGCCGTATCTTTTAGGTAGAAATTTAGCCGACTCCAAATACCCAGAGACGTCGATGCACTTACAACGCGTGGCTACCCGCTGACTGTTCTGTATGAAAATGACATCCACAGTGGAACCTGTTGCATCTGCTGAAATTTTATCG
This sequence comes from Rhipicephalus annulatus, assembly GCA_013436015.1. Lineage (NCBI taxonomy): Eukaryota > Metazoa > Arthropoda > Arachnida > Ixodida > Ixodidae > Rhipicephalus > Rhipicephalus annulatus. The sequence continues at coordinate 215,351 of WOVY01001329.1, forward strand.
CAACATTATACTGCTACGCTCACTTATTTTTTTATGTCACTGTCTTGCGCAAGGGCACCACCATAGTGGTTCAGTAGCTAAGGTGCTCGGCTGCTGACCCGCAGGTCACGGAATCGAATCCCCACTGCGGCGGCTGCATTTCCGATGGAGGCGGAAATGTTGTGGGCCCATGTGCTCAGATTTGGGTGCACGTTGAAGACCCCCGGGGGTCGAAATTTCTGGAGCCCTCCACTGCGGCATCTCTCATATTCATATGGTGGTTTTGGGATGTGAAACCCCGCATGTCAATCAATCAATCAATCAATCAATCATATGCATATCATACCACCAAAGCGTGCACATCGTTTCGCTAAAATTTACAGTCAACGTGAGTGCTGTCATCACGCCGTATCTTTTAGGTAGAAATTTAGCCGACTCCAAATACCCAGAGACGTCGATGCACTTACAACGCGTGGCTACCCGCTGACTGTTCTGTATGAAAATGACATCCACAGTGGAACCTGTTGCATCTGCTGAAATTTTATCGCAACATTATACTGCTACGCTCACTTATTTTTTTATGTCACTGTCTTGCGCAAGGGCACCACCATAGTGGTTCAGTAGCTAAGGTGCTCGGCTGCTGACCCGCAGGTCACGGAATCGAATCCCCACTGCGGCGGCTGCATTTCCGATGGAGGCGGAAATGTTGTGGGCCCATGTGCTCAGATTTGGGTGCACGTTGAAGACCCCCAGGTTGTCAAAATTTCTGGAGCCCTCCACTGCGGCATCTCTCATATTCATATGGTAGTTTTGGGATGTGAAACCCCGCATGTCAATCAATCAATCAATCAATCAATCAATCAATCATATGCATATCATACCACCAAAGCGTGCACATCGTTTCGCTAAAATTTACAGTCAACGTGAGTGCTGTCATCACGCCGTATCTTTTAGGTAGAAATTTAGCCGACTCCAAATACCCAGAGACGTCGATGCACTTACAACGCGTGGCTACCCGCTGACTGTTCTGTATGAAAATGACATCCACAGTGGAACCTGTTGCATCTGCTGAAATTTTATCGCAACATTATACTGCTACGCTCACTTATTTTTTTATGTCACTGTCTTGCGCAAGGGCACCACCATAGTGGTTCAGTAGCTAAGGTGCTCGGCTGCTGACCCGCAGGTCACGGAATCGAATCCCCACTGCGGCGGCTGCATTTCCGATGGAGGCGGAAATGTTGTGGGCCCATGTGCTCAGATTTGGGTGCACGTTGAAGACCCCCAGGTTGTCAAAATTTCTGGAGCCCTCCACTGCGGCATCTCTCATATTCATATGGTGGTTTTGAAACGTTAAACACCACATCTTAATCAATTTTCTTGCGCAAAGCACGCTTGGCCATCTGCGAAAATTCTAGATTATTTTAGAATCTTCTGATAAGCTTGAGACACCTACGATATGGATGATGTTCGATGCCACGTGTATTAATGGCGACGTACCTTCACGCAGATCATACTACCGATGACCAATGCTCTTATTACCGGTATCTGCGTAAAGCGTGAATTTCTAGTACTTTGCACTTTCCTAGGCACATGTTCACTCAATAAAAAGTGTCGTCTTGAGCAACCCCCGTACCATCTTCATTGGCGTCGCCACCACGTGGCAATGCCATAATTGAAATGAGAACGCTGAAATGATTGATACAAAACAGTGAGATGGGGCGTAGGAGCATGGCCAAGTTTTATTTAGGATGCGTATACCACAAGCTATTTTCTTCCATGAAACCAATATGACGCGGATTTGTTAAATTACTGTGAAGTTGAATGTCAAGAAAGGAAAAACACGAACAAGGAAAGAGACAGTGAAGGTGAGAAGTGATAGGTATCGACGTAAAGTTTGATCGGTCATTCCACGCCAAACGTCCAAGGCATTTTGGCGACTACCTCAGGTGTATTCGAAAAATGTCGGGCTGATTTACTCCATTGAAAGCAGTGTATTGCGAAGATTTTTTGATGAGAAAAATATTTTGGTCACTTATATGTGACCGATATTCCGGCTATAGGCTGGGCCCTATATCGAGTCCTAAGATAAAAGCACATTTACTGAGCGAGTCTATGTGGGCTCCATTTATTTTGCCGACCTATAGTTCCGAACATTTACAACCTCCCACGATGGCATGCCTTGTTGTCGTATTGACGTTGCGGCTTGTAAAGCCGAAAATTTTATTTTCCAAATGATAAAACTGTTCATATCTCCCCCCTCCCCGGAACTCGTTCTAGAGTTGGTACTTCGATAAAAAACAGTCATATATCTTTAAAAAATTCTTGGATATGAACTATTCATAACTCTCATTTAAGGGTGTGAAAATGAAATGACCGTAACTAAATGACTGATGAAGTGAAATATTAATTATAAAAAGTATAGTAAACGTGACTTAAAAGCTAATTCTACACTAAAACAATTTAACCTGAACTAATGATGTCACCACACATCTAAAACCTCATCCAATGTATATTGCATACCTGCAAGGTACAGTTATTCGAGCGCTTTTTGCAGTGAAATTTGGTCATGGAGTTAATCCCGTTCACGGTGGTGCTACTTTTAAATTTAACGGTTGAATATCTAACGAAGCATTAGGAAATTTTTTGCGTGAAACCCGTATTTTTTTTCGACGTAATTGAGGATTGTATACATTGTGCTGGCACGAAGTTTAATGCAGGTGATGTGTTTATAGAGTACACCGTTCGGTGACTGTGGTAAATTAGAAACAGCAATTTATGTTAATTCATGCTACAAAACTCACGTGACCTGCTCCCAAAGAACAGAACAATGCATAACGAAGGGCGTTACTAACGAACGGAAGAATTAAATAATTCTCGGTCTTTAATGTTGTTTCTGTAGTCCAATCTACAAACGTTCGTATCAAACGAGCATGACGGTACGAAGGCATGGAATTGGGTTTTGCAGCATGTTGTGAAGCATAGTGCCACTTCAGGTCACCTTTATTACGTGACATTGGAATCCACACTGAGCTTGATCTATGATCATGTACCTAATCAACGGAGAATGAGTGCTAAGCTCCGGTTTCATTATTAATGTAGCTTCGAAAACGAGAAAGCAGCACGATTCGCAAGCAATCGAGCACCCGTTCTGTTTTTCTATTGCGTTGAACTGCTTGTGCCCTCAGATGCCACTTCAGTTTTTTTTCTTGAATAAATGTGGCAATTGGGAAAGTTGTGAGCGCTAAACAAGACGTTAAGAAGAACGAGAGAGACAGGATGGGTGCTTGTGAACGTCGTGTGGAAGAATTAGTTTGCGCTCAAAATTTCCCGATAGCAATGCGCTATCTTGATGGATTTCAAGTTTTGTGAAAATGTAGCGATGACACAGACCATGGACTTTTGTGATGTCATTTGCAACCAATTAAACAGCGGCTGCGTAATTTAGGGTACCGTGAAAATTGTCTCGGCCATATTTCAAGAAAGAAGGAGGCAGAAACGCACCGTTCATGCCATACGTGATCCTTCATCACTCGCAGAAATAAATTTATTCAAGCTGTAACGTGGTCGAAGAATTCTGTTATTTCTCGGCAATCATAGAGGCTTTTAATTCTTGAGTCTCTTTATGAGATATTGCTGACATTTTTTTCCAACAGGCCTGCAGTTCTGCTGTACCAACACAACAAAGCAACTCCCGTGTTTTGTAGTTTTTTTTTTCATTCATAGACATCTTTGAAGCGCGTAAGAACTTCCTGTCGTCCCTCATCCGTTGTTGCGTTCGTTCAGTCCACACTTCAAAAGGCTTGATGGCAAAGTCATTTTCCACGCTCAGGTTTCTCGTACTGAAGCTTTCGCGCTCTTTGTGCACTTCAAGGAATGCAGAAAGACTACGAAACAACGCAACGAGCTCTACACCGTGCCGTCGGTACTGGTATGGGGCAAACATGTTGCGAATGGTATCGCAGTGTTCTGCTGTCCCCTGCGCTAAAGTTGGGTCGAGATGCGACGTCGTTACGGCGCCATTGGTGTCGTGTTTCCCGTCTCTTTGTTTATACACAGTCTTCTGCGAATAAATGCCTCTGTGTAGCTGCTGGTGCCGAGGTCACGGATTACGTTTTTTTCTTTCCTTCCGCATGCAGCTGCGGTGACAATTGGTTGTTGGATTATCGGTTATTTCTTTATTTATTTTAGTTTTCTCGTTTAGCAAGTTTTCTGTATTCTTGCCCAAGAAAGGTGATCTATAACATTTTTTTTCTCGTGGGAAGGACCATAGGTATGTGCGTACGTGGTTGCAGCTCCACACTTCCAAGTCGCCCGACTCGGACTGCCCTGCCAACGGCCCCTATTCTCTTTATTCTCTAGCAGCCATGGCCGTCACGTTCTTCCAAACCTTCTCCTACGTACTTCTCAACTCTTTTCTCCACTCCCCCCTCCCCCCACCTCCCTTCAAGCCACGGAGCCGTGGTCTTCCAAGGAAAGATAGTGTATTTTTCCTTTTCTTTAACCACAGATTCATCCATTCTGGGGAAGCTTGCATGCAGTAATGGTTTGGAAAGCAGGTAAGGTTTGCGGAAACTCACCTCACCCTGAGCTGCTGAGCACAAAACAAAGCTTAGCCGAGAGTCATGAGAAGGCAAGGAGATTACACAGCAAGATGATATATTTTGCCTAATGGAGTATTGCGAAAGCCACTGAGGCAACCCTTTTCTTTACCACCATCCCCACTTCTAGTCGTACATTGAAGTAATGAGAAAACTCCAACCAAAACATATTTACACAATGGTTTAGTTCACTGCCTCCCTGCCCACCATTGTGGAACTCACTTATCATGAATGCCCCACCAGTAAATTAATACTGATGCTGCCCCTGATTTATTCCTTTGTGTTGTTGCGCTATGCATAAATACCTGACTGAGAAAATGCTTGCTCTGGGGAGGGTATATTATGCCTATTATTTTAGAGGACTAGTGTTTTTTTATTTTGTGAGAAAAAATCGGGCTTAAGAAAATCGTAATTTGCGTCTACATTAAGACACAATTCACACCACGTGGGGCTCCAAGTGAAAATTAACTTTATACCTTAATCCAGAGCAATTTCTTATTTTTATGGACACTGATGTTACATCGTATAAAAATGACGCTCTTACAGTTTTAGATCTGATGCGAAATGGTTTTAAAAATTTTGAGCTTACTCATGAACTTTCTGAGAATTGTGAAATCAGGTTCCTCGACTTTAAGCTTTTTCTGAATAATGAACACACTTGCTGTATGTATCAACCGCGTGGAAATAAGCCTGTTTTGCCATTTCGTTCCGCGCATTCTAAGTTAGTTAAGTGAGGTATTGCAAAATCTTGCTTCGTGAATGCCTTGCGAAAATCCTGTGTGCACAAGATTACAGAAAGCTTTGTTGAGCAATCTTCATAGCTGACGCCGGCTGGTTACACCGACCACGTGCAAGTTTTCGTTGCCGAAGGCCTGCTGCGAGAACTTTAGGCCAAAGGGACAGATAATGCAGTCCCACCTGTCACAGCTAGACAGACTTTCGCCGTGGTTCCATATATGCACAAGATAGCGCACAATCTTAAGAAAGTGGCAACGCGAGTTAATGTGAAGGTGGTCTTTACGGCCCCTCAAAAATTGAGTCGCCTGTGCGAGCTGTTCGTTCCTCCGTCCAGACCCACCCTCGGTTGCACTACAAAACATGCAAATAAACTCAGAGATTGCATCTGTAATGTGGTGTAACAGCTGCTGTTATTGTGCGGAAGGTATTACGTCGGTCAAACAGGTCGCTGTATAAATGAGAGGCTGAGGGAACATATGTGCAATGTGGATCACTATAAACAAGGATGGCTGTCCGTTCACTGCAGCACGTGTGGCTGCCGGCCAATATTTTCAGAGTGTTCTATTGTTGCTAGATGCAGGGATCGTACCACGCGCGAGATAATAGAGGCATAAAAGATCCGCTCATTTAAAGATGCTTGTGTTAGCACCCCTTCTGTCGCGCTCACCGATAAGGAAAAGTTGTTCCTTTGCTTGTCAATGTGATGTACTTATGCATTTTCATCGTGTTTCGCGCATGACTAGTGCAACTGGTAACTGTATAAAAGCGAATACCTTCACAAGAAATAAATTGTTGGCAGTTCAGCGCTCTTTGTCGTCTCTTCTCCTGTCCCCTCCTGCCCTGTCGTTTGCGCTGGTAAGCACCCTTTATGATGTTATACCAACACGCCCTATCCCACTGTCTCTCAAACACACAGCTTTATGTGGCAAGTGTTATCACTGGGCTATTCCACGCCATCTCTCAGAATCTTGGCGCTCGACCATTAGAGATTAGCTTTAAAAAGGAGGATCATCTAATTATAGAGCAAGGGGTTTTCCCCTGCAATGTTTCTTGACATACATATTTCAGTATTGTAAGACGCATGCGAATTGTTTTCGGAAAGCTTGACTCGTAAAATGTATTGCCGAAAATTCGCTCTGCATTTTCAATGAAATTTTTACCAACTCACTCGTATATTAAAATAGAGAAAAGTTTGTCCAATTGAACAGGGGTGTCCTTTTAACTTCAAATAATTTTTACGAACCCTTTCATGAGTGTTTATTGCTACCTTAAGGAAGAGAAAATATGGCCCATGTCGGAGATTTTTTCCATAGACAGGTAATAGTGAAATGAAATAGATTGTATTAACGAATTGTCAAGTAGTTTTTCTGTGGGTGAAAAATAATTTTAAACGTACGTAATGCGAAATAGTGTGGACAACTGGAAACAAAATTCGCTAAAAAAACTTTTTTTTTGCTCATAAGTGGTCGTAAGTTTAACATTGACGTGGTCCAGGTAAAAATATACTGAACAGTCTATTTAGTAGTGATTTTCATTGCTTACTGACTAAACGTTTTGTTCACTTTTTGTTTTAGGTGAGAAAATTATTCACTAGTTATGTTTGGATTATTTAAGTTATCTGTGTGCTTGTACGTGTTCAGACCTCATAACAATAGATCCTAGCATTAAGTACAAGCTGCGTGGAAGCGAGGGGCAGTTAGAGAGAATATTGAGATTTCTTCAGGCTAATTGATGTGATTTGTTAGAGAGTATTAGCATGGATCCCTATCAAAATTCCGAAATCCAAGACGCCGATTTATTAAAAAATCAAATGTCAGACAGCTGAAAATTTTAAATGCCATAAAATTGAAACACCTAAAACAACGAATGCTGGAAAATTAAAATACTGAAAAGACGTATTGCCGAAAATTCCTTGAAGCATGCACGCAAATACCCCTGATTTGGAGAGAAATGGACGAAAATGTGGCGATTTGTGTTCCAAAAAAAACCAATTCTTAGTTGCAGTTGTGGTTATGTTTATGTGTTTGACAAGAAGGTATTTTCTGGGCACTATTGGAGGCGCGAGAAGTGAGGAGCCTGCAACGCTAGAGTGACTACCGACCTGTAGAAGGTACTCGCATGGCAATCTCGAACAAAGTGACCTACGACAGCCATGCACTTTCGGCGTATTGCTACCATGAAAAGGAAGCAAGCCAGACTCGAAGACATCGTTACAGAGCATGAAGACATCCGCTTACAGAGCAAGAAATGAGGGTTACGCAAAATCGCTTGATGATGCACTGGACAACCCGTAAAATGACGACGTTTCAAGTTTTCGACAACGAATTGCACACAAGCTGTTTGCGATAAGCAAGAAATCACTCTGATGTGCGATTGGAAGTGGAAAAGTATAAAGTTTCATATTTCTATGAAGGCTTGAGATTTATGTAAAGGGACAACTGGAAATGAGGGTGAAAGACTGTGCTAGCGTAACCTCTAATTTAGCTAAGTACTTCATCTTCCAGTATAGCTAGGTGACGCAGACATTTTGATATTTCGGTGTTTGGACAGTTAGGTGTTTTGATTTTTTGACATTGTACACTTTCGGTATCTTGTATAATCAGCTTTTGGATTTTTCGGTGTTCTAAATTTCGGCATTCCGATAGTTCGTAAGTTCAATTTTCGGCGTTTCGACTGTCAAATTATTATAGCTTTAGCCAGCAAAAAATGCGAACCCTACCCAGGTGCATTTAAACTACGTGCAGCTCTCCGCTTACCGGGAAGTGATACCAATCTGTGCGACAAAAGCAAAGAATCCCCCAAAATTAAAAAAAATGCTGCATGGCAGAGAAGTCACAGTTATGAACTAACTGAATAGTATTTGAGGTACTATGTTTAATTAACCAGTAATCATGTGTTGGCTTATAATTGCAACTTATCCGCCGCGAAGCATACCTTTTTTATTTTCGCGGATTCTTTGCTTCATCGTTGTGCTCTATAATTTATTAATCTTCGGGTGTAATTAACGATGTGCTTAACACGTCGGTATCCTTTCACAGTGTCACAAGAGATCCACGTGGTGCACTCTAAAAGTATTCTAATTTCTCGTTGACTATAAAGGTAATACTTGCGCGGAAATAATTTGAATAAGTACTTAGAGAGCTGGATATGCTGTTTGGATGTTTCTCGCGTCCACTTAGCTTGTAGTTAATGCTAGGATGCATTGCTTAAGGCATAAACCAACCACCTCCAAATAAACACATGTGAGGACTGAGATCAGTGGAACGTCTATTAAAAATTATTTAACTCACTAAAAACAAAAAAAGCTTTTTTGAAAAAAACTTACATTCGGTACACAGGGCAGGCTGCTCGCAAATGCGCGGTTAGTATATTTCTGTCTGGACACATCAATGTTAAATTTAGAACCTAATGCGGCACGTCATTGGGTGGACATCCTTCTGCCGAAGACCACAGTCTAGATGCTGATGGTCTACAAGTCCTTCAATCAGCAGAAGTGTTCTCTTACAATGTCCTTTACTTTTCCAGCTGTGTCAGGCGTATAGTCTTCTATGCAGCCCCCTAGAATAGGTTTAATTGAAAGACTCATTGAAGAAAAGATACAAGCTAGTTTTCTTTTTGTACCAGCACCAAAAAGCACATCGGCACTACTGCCGCGTACTCCACATAGCACCACTCAGTGAATAGACAAACGCCATGATGAAAAATAGCAATGAGGAAAGTGCATGGTTTAACCCAATACCTTCAAGAATAGAGGGTTTCGTTACACCAGTCGCACGGACAATAGCACAAAGGCTTTTACTTGCCGTCTTCGTGCTCGCCATGGTCAAGAGTTGTAATATGCAAATCTGTGCACTGGGCCCCTGTGCATAAACCGGGTTTTCAGTAAAAATATGTCGCTTCTTTTAATCAAAATATGCGGAAGGAAAATGTCTGGTGATCGAATGCTTGGTAGTCTGTAGGAAATCCTGTCACTGCGTTGATACGGCTTATTGTACACCATTCTATAGAAGCGGCAGCGGGGCTTAACATTCATGAACTATGGAAATGAGCAGACAGAGAACAAGTACTCTCACGTGCGAATTTAGTTTTAAAAATGTTGGAGCGATTTCCTTTTTCTTGGTGCATCATTCAGGAGTATCATTTCCAGAAGTCATACGCGGTGAATAAATACTTGTAGTACTTTAACCCAAATATATGCGACTAACAACCACCTCATTTCTCCTCTATATAATGAAAATATACTAGAATTACAAGACTTTCAAAAAAAAGAAGCTATCGCATACACTGCATGCCTTTTTATAGTAGATGCACGTTACGTACACCATTGCGACCACTACCAATTCCCTCTCGGAGTGAAACTGTGCATGCTTGTGTGCGTGTGCCTATAGAAGATGTCAAGATCAGCCTCCCTGGCTCGGCGCCGCTTGAACGCGGCGAACGATTGCAGCTAAGCCTACCCTGATTTGTTCCAGATCAACTCTCTCGAGGTGCGCCAAAAGCGGCGACAACACGAAAGTCATACTTCGAGTTCTTTGGCTGTTAGCTCCCCTCCTCAAAAACTCTTTGGACACGCCTGACTGACTTACGGCCTAAGAATAGTTGTTGGAAATTGAGGCTGCTTGATTTGTTCGACGTGCCACAAGACGCGCCGAACAATTAGCCGAGAGCTTGGGACTCGTCGTCAGGTATGTTTCCCACACTGTGGTGCTTTCAAGTCTTCTATTCCCACAGGCCCTAGCCTGCCTAGTGCTCCAGACCCTATTCTGCACGTGCGATGCAACGTTATTGCACTGTGCTGTGTTGTGCGTATTATTGTACTGCGACCTACGTTGTGTTTCTCTCTCACCGTGTGACGAACTGAACGTGCATCCTCTCTCTTTCCTGGGTTGAAAAGAAATCCTGTCTGACTTTGTTTGACTTTTCTCTCTTTCTCCCTCTCTCGTTTTTTTATCCTTATTCGCTGCGCTGTGCTCCATGCTGGACTGCGGAAATTATGCGCCTTCGTCTAACCACTAACCCCACCATTTGCGGGACAGAGACGAAGACTACAATTTCTTTTGACTTAATGGACATGTAGATAGTCTGTCAGTTTACAGTGATCTGCAAGGTGGCTTTCCTGTAAGGTTTGTTTTCCAACCAAAAACTCTCGTTCACATACTGCATTTCCCCTTCATTGTGCCTTTACATCTTCGAATTCCAGTGAATGCACGCGAGTACAACAAAATGTCACCTCTCCAAATTCCAGCGAAGGCACGCGAGCACAACAAGATCTCAAAAAGGGGAATGGCAAAAACAAAAGGAGCAAGAAAAGCAGTCTGTGAACGAGAGTTTTTGGTTGGAAAACTAACCTTACTGAAAAGCTGCCTTGCAGATTATTGCAAACTGTCCATTGTTTTCTCCTGCAGAGAATTTTAAAAAGACCAGTGCTTAAAACGCAAGCACCGAGATGCTCTGAACCAGCTCTCAGAAGCTCCCATCAAGCTTCCATGATGCTACCTTTAGTGTGTAAATAGTGTATATAAACGTTGCTCTTATCAGCCCCGGCTACTCTGCTCGACTTCTACCTGAGACTCGGCTAGCTCCTTCGCATACATCACGCAGCAAAAGGGCACGGAGTTGTACAGGCGAAAATGTGCGACATCACATCGCTTTTATTACGTGACATATTCGTTCTCCGCTGCATTCGTCCACTTGTGTCCGCAGATAACATTCCAGTTTTTATAGGGACGACACACCGTTGATTGCGGTCACGTCGTTGAATATCAACTAAACAGCGGTGGCATTATTTATTTGAAAATTATTTCACCATAAAGTATGGTGAAGTAATTTATTACTTGGCCACCTGAGGAGCTTTCTAACTTGACTTACTTTTTTATCAAGACCTGAATATAATGTCAAGATTTATTTGGTTGACCTTCGCAACACAAGTACATCACCACTGTCCGCGACGATTATTCTTCATCTTTTTCAGTGCCAGTAGGTCCGTTCAACTTACGTGATGAAAACCTGTTTGCTGGACTATGTCATATATGACATGTCGCTCAAGTGTCTGTCTCCGCATTATTGACGAATCCAGCCGTCTTTTGTAAACTTTCTACTGGCAAGTTTTTTTAAATTTTACTTTGTTCTTTTTAAAACTGCTGGCCTCAGACAAGCTTATTACGCCTCTGCTCACCACTTATTATATAGCGTTGTTACGCGCGGCGCCTGGGCCGACGGGGGAGAGCGGCGTTCTTTGTTCATCAAACAAGTCACCGAAGGGCTGCCAGCCTGCTGTCCGCCGTGTTTTGTCCATCTTAGCCGGGAAGGTGGCGTTCCAACGCAATAAGACGCTCGACGAGACGACCACAATGGTTTCTTGATGTCACAGGTGCAGTGTGGTGGCCACGCCCCAATCAAAGACGTTGACTTGAGCGAGTGTGAGCGGCATCGTCAGAAATGGTGTGTGTGTCCCGTGATTCAACAGCGCATTCTTGACCCATTCCCTGATTTAGTCAAAACGCACACTTTATGATGAGCCACCCAGCTCATTCGCAAGAGATCTTTCACCCTGTCTGTACAGAATGTAATAAAACCTCTGTTATGTTTGTAATCCTACTCCTGAGTGCACATGCGTTTTCTTTTTTGTCTCTCTACACCCCCTTTCTTGTCCCCATTTCTCCCCCCCCCCCAGTGCTGGGCAGCAAACTGGATGCCAAGATCTGGTTAATCCCCCAGCCTTCCTTTCTCTTTCTTGCCATCTTACTGCCTTGGCATCTTCATCCCGGATACCTGATGCCTGAAAAGGCCGGTACCAACGGAGGTTAAAGAATAAAACAGATGGTGAATATTTCTTGCAGCATGTTGAGACGCTGCATATGAGTGGTCATCCTCAAAAATTATCAACTTTAACACCACGGACAGGTGATGATATACCCTGAGTAGGTTCGAGCATGCATTATGCCTCGACGCTTTTAATCTCCATTAAACTTCTCCCTTTCGATTTCGTCCTTCGGGGCTTTGTGTAGTTCTTCACCTAACGCACTGCATTCGTGCTGCACTGCTACCACTTCATTTCTTCTATTTATACGCCCTGTTTTGGGCACGATCATAGGCTGCCATCTTGGACTGATAATAATGCCATTTTGCATCCGTATGAATATTCGAATAGTGCTACGGTGAACTCCCACGGATCAAAACGCTGGGCCAGTACATTCAACGTCGTATGACCATAATCATTGCTAATTACGACATAGAAAACCGGCAAAAATAGCTCTAAAGCCTAATATGGCAGTGTCTATGCTTTACTGTAACTGTTACATTAATTTTTTGTCAATTTGTCCAATATGTCATTTCATGCAGCGGCCGCGGAACTTTTGCCACTGTTAATAGTGGTACTCTCGGTCTCTGAAGCTGGATGATGATGATGATGATGATGAACAAACTTTATTTAATTAGCAGAAAGGTCCTCTTCCCCTTTCTGGTGTGAGAGGAGAAGGGAGGACCAAGCCTAGACGACAGCCATGATCCCATGGGCCCTGGCGGCGTCTTCGGCCTGCCGTATTAAGCGGGCTTGTAATTGAGAGTCAGAGCTGAGGAGCGCGGCATCCCATCCACTCCCGTCTGGAAATTCGCCCCTCACGGGGGCCTGCGGGCATGCCCATAAAATGTGGCTCAAGTCCGCCCTGTCGTGGCAAAATTTACACTTGCCCGAATGAACTTCCGGCACGCAGCGGTTCATTGTTACCGGACTAGGAAACGTGTGGGTCTGGAGTAGGCGCCATGCCACCGCCTGTCCTTTGTTCAATGACGAGTGGGCAGGAGGTTAAAATTTTCCTGCTTAGCTTGTAATACTGCGTAATATCTCTGTAAGTGGTCATCCGCTCAAATCTCTCATCGTCCTCCCCGTTCGACCAGGGCAATCCAGAGGTTCGGTCTGTAAGTCCTCGAGCTGTCTGTGTGCAGCCTCATTGCCGGGCAAGGAGTGAGCGGGGTGCCCAGACTATTTCTATTGTTCGTTGGTCTTTGCATCCAACCAATATTCTTAAAGCTATTTTGGATATTCGCCCTCGTGCAAAGTTTCTCACAGCCATCTGCGAGTCGCTAACAATGAGTGAAGTCGGGGTGGATGCTATGGCCATTGCAATAGCTGCTTCCTCCGCCTCTCCTGCAAAGCTCGTTCTCACCGAGCCGCTCACCTTCTGATTTCCTTTGTAGTCCACTACTGCTACAGTCATGTTCTCATTTCCTTTGTATTTGGCCGCGTCTACGTATGTTGTTTCCGGTAAATCTTTTACGTTGTTATGTATATTTTTCGCTCTTTCAGCTCTCCTTGTTTTGTGATGTTCGGGGTGCATGTTTTTTGGAATCAGTAAGATTACTAAACATTTCCTTATTTCATACGGGATATCCTTTTCGGCGCCAAATTGATTTGCGTAGTTTATACCCAGTTCCTCTAGTATGACTCTACCTGTTTTACTCTGCGTTAGTCTTTCATATTGTGCAATTCTTTGAGCTTCTATAAGCTCTTCTGATGTGTTGTGAAGCCCTAATTGAAGTAATTTATCATTAGAGGTAGTAATTAGAAGTCCGATCGCCTGTTTGAAAACTCGTCTAATGATTCTGTCAATCTTTTCTCTCTCGGCCACTTGCAGTCTGAGGTACAGAATCACATATACAATACGACTGATGACAAAAGCCTGTACCAGTCTTATCATATTATTTTCCTTCATACCATAGTGCCGGTTTGCAATTCGTTTAAGTAGACGCATAGTTTGCTGCGCACTGGTTTCAAGTATTCTAATCGCCTCTCCGTTGTGCCCGTTTGAGCTGATTCGGAGTCCCAGAATTCTTATGCTTTCGACCGTAGGTATTTGCGTTTTTCCAACAGACTTTGATGTTAGGTTTTTCCTGGATGCGTTTCCGACCCCTACATGTCGGGTTATAGAAGAGAAGTTCCGATTTTTCCGGTGAACATTGTAATCCTGTATGGATGGCATATCCTTCTACAACATTCACTGCTGTTTGTAAAGTTTCCTCTATGTATCCGTCATTACCCTCTGCTACCCATAAGGTAATGTCATCTGCATAGAGGCTATGGTGGAGTCCTCGAATTTCGTTCAGTCTGGTAGGGAGACCTATCATGGCCACGTTAAAAAGAAAGGGGGATAGTACTGAGCCTTGCGGCGTACCTCTGCTGCCCTGACTAAACTCTTGGGATTCTGCTTTGCCTAGTATTATTCTCGCAGTCCGGTCAGTTAAAAAGTCTTTTATATAATCTTATACTCTTTTTCCGATGTCGATCATGTTCTTGTTGAGTTAGTTCTATCGCAGAAGAGTGGTGAAAGTCTATTCGTATTAAATGTCTACTTCAACCCTAGACAAAAAACCAAATTTAGGTCACTTTTTAGAAAAACGATCAGCATTACTAAAAAGCAGGCATTGGTTATAGTAGGAGATTTCAACGCGTTGCATGCGTCATGGGGTTATGACAAAGAAAACATCAAAGGTAGAAATTTCTGGACCGACACCCAACAGGAGGGCCTTACGTTAATAACCGACCCCCTTTTCCCAACTAGGCTTGGAAACAGCGTATCCAAAGACACGTCTCCTGACCTCACGTTTACTAAGAATATCATCGAACCTTATTGGCTTAATACACAAGAAAATATGGGCAGTGACCACTATATAATTGAGACCACGTTTAAAGCAGGTCCACGTAAAAGAGGAGGTAAAGAATTAAGGATGGTTGAATGGGATAGCATTAGAAAAATCAGAGAGAAGGAAGCATGCGATGTCATCAAAGACTTAGATGAATGGCTAGTGAACCTTAAGCAAAATATTCAAATCGCAACTACATATGTGGGAGGCAAAAAACAGCCTAGAAAAACGGTGGAAAACACAAAAACACAACAAACGCCTTAAAAAGGATAGCCACCCTCAGTAAAGATATTGAGAAGTACGCGGAGCAACTATGCAGACAACAATGGGAGGAAAAGTGTGATGCGATGGAAAAACAAATAAGTCTCTCTAAAACATGGAACCTGTTAAGATGTCTGATAGACTCAGAGGCGAGCAAGACAGCACAACAACAAAACTTTATTAGACTTGTCCGTAAGTACAAAGGCACGGAGGAAGAACTGATTGAAGAAATCAGACAGAGATACATTGGGGATACAACCAAAGAGCAATTAAGCTCGTACAAAGATAAAGAAAATGATTCCCTAGACCGACCCATAATAGAGGCCGAGGTACGATCTGAACTAATGAAACTGAGCACAACATCAGCCCCGGGCCCCGATGGGATCACGAATAAAACGCTCAGAAACTTAGACGACAAATATATCACAGCCTTCACCGAATATATGAACAAGTGTTGGGAAAAAGGTAAGATACCCAAGCAATGGAAAACGGCAACAATCATAATGATTCCCAAGCCAGGCTAGAAACTAGATCTTGATAATCTTAGGCCTATTTCCCTGACATCCTCCATAGGAAAGTTATTAAAGCATGTCATCCTAACTCGCCTGTCAAACTATATGTAAGACAATGAGCTCTTTCCTCATACGATGGTAGGCTTCAGAGCGAAACTGTCTACACAGAACATTATGCTTAAGATTAAACACCAAATAATTGATTCGGGTCTCAATACACACGACACAAAGGTAATAGTTGGCCTTGATCTTAAAAAGGCATTCGATAATACATCACATAAAGCTATACTTGCCAATCTTCAAGCGTTAGGGGTAGGAAAAAAATTGCCCGCAGCTTCTCTCGGGGGAACACTGAGGAGGATGCGGAGCATATAATTGGTTAACGGGGTGTTAAAGTGCGACTTACTTGGGTCGATGGCTAAATTGGTTAACGTGGTTGTGAAATGGGGTGTTAAATTGCGACTTACTTGGGTCGATGGCTAAATTGGTTAACGTGGTTGTAGGAGGGGGTGTTAAATGAGTGAACACGTACACACGTATGCGAAAGGGCAGCGCTGGTCGAAGGGACGTCGATCATTGTGTTCGTGGATTCGTTGGAATTCATTTCACCGCGACCTTGGACGTCGACGCGCCGTACAAACGAACCGACGAGCGGCAACTGAGCGAGCGAGCGCCGACCTTGAGTATATATACAGCGCGACGGCGCATGCACTGTCAGCTGTTGAATGTTCTCGAAGGAGAAGCGCGCGCGCGGCACAGATGGCGACGGCGCGACGGCGCATGCGCTGTCAGCGGTCGAATGTTCTCGAAGGAGAAGCGCGCGCGGCACAGATGGTGGGCGACGGCGCGACGGCGCATGCGCGCGCGTCAGCTGTCGAATGTTCGAGAAGTGGTGCGGACGGCGCACTACAAGGCGCGAGTATAAGATGCTTCCGCATCTAAAAGAGTATACGATTATATAAAAGACTTTTTAACTGACCGGACTGCAAGAATAATACTAGGCGAAGCAGAATCCCAAGAGTTTATTCTGGGCAGCAGAGGTACGCGGCAAGGCTCAGTCCTATCCCCCTTTCTTTTTAACGTGGCCATGATAGGTCTCCCTACGAGACTGAAGGAAATTCCAGGACTCCACCATAGCCTCTGAAGCTGGATGAAGATAACTAAGAAGCCTGTTTTTTACTGGCTACATAAATGTGAAACGAATTTATAAAGCAAGATTAAAAAGCAAAAGACAAAACTGTGAAAAGTCAGTACTGGCGCATAAATGGCGCGCCGATTGTGCCACTGAGAAACCTCGCTGATCAGTTCGCGTCGGCGGCGACAGCGTGGCGAAAACTCTCGGCGGTGGCGCGCCGACCAGTCGGCGCCCACCTCTGGTTTTAGGCACCTATATGGAGGAACGTAGCGCTTTGCTATCATAGCTTTGCGCACGGAGGCTTTGCGCCTCAAAACACTCGTGCCACCTGTAGGTAGAGGTGTGCGCCGACTGGTCGGCGCGCCGCCGCCAAAAGTTTTCGCCACAGCGTCGCCGCCGACGCGAACTGATCGGCGCGCCGCCGCCGCCGCCGACGTTTTTCATCGGCGCAATCGGCGCGCCATTTATGCGCCAGCACTGACTTTTCACAGATTTGTCTTCTTTTTCATCTTGATTCATAGCTTCGTTTCACATTTTATGTAGCCAGTAAAAATCAGGCTTCTTAGTTATCTTCATCCAGCTTCAGAGACCGAGAGTACCACTATGAACAGTGGCAAAAGTTCCGCGGCCGCTGCATGAAATGACATATTGGACAAATTGACAAAAAATAAATGTAACAGTTACAGTAAAGCATAGACACTGCCATCTTAAGCTTAAAAGCAATTTTTGCTGTTTTTTGTGTCGTAATTAGCTATGATTATGGTCATACGACGTTGAATGTAATGACCCAACGTTTAATGCGTACGAGTTCACCGTAGCACTATTCGAATATTCATATGGATGCAAAACGGCGTCATTATCAGTCCAAGATGGCAGCCTATGATCGTGCCCGAAACAGGGCGTGTATACAGAAAAAATGAAGTAGTAGCAGTGCAGCACGAATGCAGCGCGTTAGATGAAGAACTACATAAAGCCCCGAAGGGTGAAATCGAAAGGGAGAAGTTTAATGAAGATTAAAAGCGTCGAGTCTAAATACATGCTCAAAGATACTCGGGGTACATCAGCACCTGTCCGCGGTGTTAAAGTTGATAATTTTTGAGGATGACCACTTATATGCAGCGTCTGAACATGCGGAAAATATTCACCACCTGTTTTATTCTTTAACTTATCTAATTGTACCGGCCTTTTAAGACATTGGATATCGGGATGAAGATGCCAAGGCAGTAAGATGGCAAGAGAGAGAAAGGAAGGCTGGGGGATTAACCATATCCTGGCATCCGGTTTGCTGCCCAGCACTGGGGGTGGAGAAACTGGGGCAAGAAAGGGCATGTAGAGAGACGAAGGAAAACGCATGTGCACTCAGGAGTAAGATGGCAAACTTAACAGAGGATTTATTACATTCTTTATAGACAGGGCGAGAGATCTCTTGTGAATGAGCTGGGTGGCTCACTATAAAGTGTGCGTTTTGACTAAATCAGGAAATGGGTCCAGAATGCGCTGTTGAATCACGAGACATACACACCATTTCTGAAGGTGCCGCTCACGCTCGCTCAAGTCAAGATCTTTGATTGGGGCGTGGCCACCACACTGCACCTGTGACACCAAGAAACCATTGTGATCGTCTCGTCGAACGTATTATGTTGTCGGAATGCCACCTCACTTCCCGGCTAAGATGGACGATACACGGCGGACAGCCGGCTGGCAGCCCTTCGGTGACTTGTTTGATGAACAAAGAACGCGGCCCTCCCCCGTCGGCCCAGGCGCCGCGCGTAACAACGGCTATCCAGTGGTGAGAAGCGGCGTAATAAGCTTGTCTGAGGCCACCATTTTTAAATATAACAAAACAAAATTTAAAAAAAACTTGCCAGTAGAGACTTTACAAAAGACGGCTGGATTCATCAAAAATGCAGAGACCAAAATTTGAGCTGACAGATGTACTTCTGTTGCGAATGTAATACTCAGAATTAACCAAATAAATCTTACCTTTATATTCAGGTCTTGATAAAAAGTTAGTCAAGTTAGAAAGCTCCTCTGGTGGATAAGTAATAAATTACTTCACCATACTTTATGTTGAAGTAATTTGCAAATAAATAATGCAACCTCTGTTTAATTGATATTCAATGACATGACTGCAATCAACGGTGTGTCGTCGCTATAAAAACTGGAAAGTTATATGTGAACACGATCGGGCGAATGCGGCGGAGAACGAATAGGTCACGTAATAAAAGCGATGTGATGTTGCACATTTTCATCTTAACAACTCCGTGCCCTTTTGCTTGCTCGTGATGTATTCGAAGGAGCTAGCCAAGTGTCAGGTAGAAGACAAGCAGTGTAGCCGATGCTGATAAGATCAACGTTTATATACACTATTTACACACTAAAGGTAGCGTAATACTATATGTTGATGGTAGCATCATGGAAGCTTGATGAGAGCTTCCGAGAGCTGGTTCAGAGCGTCTCGGTGCTCGGGTTTTAAGCCGTGGTCTTCCTAAAATTCTTTGCAGGAGAAAACAATGGACAGTTTGCAATAATCTGCAAGGCAGCTTTTCTGTAAGGTTAGTTTTCTAACCAAAAACTCTCGTTCACAGACTGTTTTTCTCGCTCATTTTGTTTTT
Organism: Rhipicephalus annulatus; assembly: GCA_013436015.1. Classification (NCBI taxonomy): domain Eukaryota; kingdom Metazoa; phylum Arthropoda; class Arachnida; order Ixodida; family Ixodidae; genus Rhipicephalus; species Rhipicephalus annulatus. Next base: position 234,831 of record WOVY01001329.1, read on the forward strand.
GCCATTCACCTTTTTGAGATCTTGTGCTCGCGTGCCTTCGCTGGAATTTGGAGAGGTGACATTTTGTTGTACTCCCGTGCTCGCGTGCATTCGCTGGAATTCGAAAAGGTAAAGGCACAATGAGGGAGAAAAGCAGTCTGTGAACGAGAGTTTTTGGTTGGAAAATAAACCTTATAAGAAAGCCGCCTTGCATATCACTGTAAACGGACAGACTGCATGTCCATTCAGTCCAGGGCAGTCCAAAGAAATTGCCGTCTTCATCTCCGTCCTCCACATGGTGAGGGTAGTGGTTAGAAGAAGGCGCCTAATTTCTGCAGCCCAGCAGGGAGCACGGCGCAGCGAATAAGGATAAAAAAACGAGAGGGAGAAATAGAGAGAAAGTCAAAGACTGCCTTGTTTTCAACCCAGGAAAGGGAGAGTGTGCACGTTCAGTTCGTCACATGGCGAAGGAGAAGCACAAGGTAGGTCACAGCAGAGTGCAAGACGTTGCATCGCACGTGCAGAATAGGGTCTGCAGCGCTAGGCAGGCTACGGGCTCTGGGAATGGAAGACTTGAAAGCACCACAGAGTGTGGGAAACATACCTGATGACGGATCTCAAGCTCTCGGCTAATTGTTCAGCGCGTCCCTTGGCACATCAAACAAATCAAGCAGCCTCGATTTCAAACAGCTCTTCCTAGGCCGCCAGTCAGTCAGGCGTGTCCAAAGAGTTTTTGACGAGGGGAGCCAACAGCCCTAAAGAATTCGAAGTATGACTGTCGTTTTGTGTTGAAGAATTTGAAGTATGACCGTCTTGGCGCACCTCGAGAGCGTTGACCTGGAACAAATTAGGGTAGGCTTAGCTGCAATCATCTCCCGCGTCCAAGCGGCGCTGAGCCAAAGAGGCCGATCTTAACATCTTCTACAGACACACGTACATACGCACGCACAGTTTCACTCCGAGGGGGAATTGGTAGTGGTCACAATGACGTACGTAACGTGCATCTGCTATAAAAAGGCGTGCAGTGTATGCCATAGCTTCTTTTCTTGGTCTTGAAATTCTAGTATACTTTCATTATATAGCTGAAGTATGAGGTGGTTGTTAGTCGCATATATTTGGGTTAAAGTACTACAAATGTTTATTCGCCGCGCATGATTTCTGGAAATGATACTCCTGAATGATGCGCCAAGAAAAAGGAAATCGCTCCAACATTTTTTTAAACTAAGCTCGCACGTGGGAGTACTTGTTCTTTGTCGGTGCTTTTCCATGGTTCATGAATGTTAAGCCCCACTGCCACTTCTTTAGAATGGTGTACAATATGCCGTATCAACGCTGTGACAGGACTTCCTACAGACTACCAAGTATTCGATCACCAGACATTTTCCCTCCGGCATATTTTGATTAAAAAAGCGACATATTTTTGCTGAAAACCCGGTTTATGCACTGGGGCCCGGTGCACAGATGTTGCACACTACAACTCTTGACCATCGCGAACACGAAGATGACAAGTAAAATCCTTTATGCTATTGTCTGTACGGCCGGTGTAACGAAACCCTCTAGTCATGAGGTTGGTGGGTTAAACCATGCACTTTGCTCATTGCTATTTTTCATCATGGCGTTTGTCTATTCACTGAGTGGTGCTATGTGGAGTACGCGGCAGTAGTGCCGATGTGCTTTTTGGTGCTGGTACAAAAAGAAAATTAGCTAGCTTGTATCTCTTCTTCAATGAGTCCTTCAATTAAACCTATTCTAGGGGGCTGCATAGAAGACTATACGCATCACGCAGTTGGAAAAATAAAGCACGTTGTAAGAGACCACTTCTGCTAATTGAAGGACTTGTAGAACATCAGCATCTAGACTGTGGCGTTCTGCAGAAAGATGTTGAGCCAATGACGCGCCGCATTAGATTCTAAATTTAACATTGATGTGTCCAGAGTGCATTTGCTAGCAGCCTGCCCTGTGTACCGACTGTAAGTTTTTTTAAAAGCTTTTTTTTTGTTTTAAGTCAGCTAGACAATTTTAAATTGGCCTTCTACTGATATCAGTCCTCGCATGTGTTTATATTAAAGTGGTTGGTTGTGCTAGTTCCTAGCATTAAGTGCAATCCTAGCATAAGTACAAGCTGAGTGGACGCGAGAAACATCTAGACAGCATATAGAGCTCTGTAAGTACTTATTCAAATTATTTCTGCGCAAGTATTAGCTTTGGTCATCGAGGAATTCGAATACTTTTAGAGTGCACCACGTGGATCTCTTGTGACACTGTGAAGGAATACTGACGCGTAAAGCACCTTGTTAATTACATCCGAAGAATAATAAATTGATAGAAAACAACGAGCAAATAATCCGCAAAAATAAAAAAGGTATGTTTCGCGGCGGATGAGTTGCAAATGTAAACCAACGCATGATTACTGGTTAATTAAACATGTCCCTCAAATACTATTCAGTTAGTTCATAACTGTGACTTTGCTATGCAATATTTTTTTTCATGGATTATTTGCTTTTGTCGCACAGGTTGGTATCACTTCCCGGTAAGCGGAGCGCTGCACGTGGTTTAAATGCACCTGGGTAGAGTTCGCATTTATCGTTGACTAAAGCTATAATAATGTGGCCCTCGAAACGCCAAAAATCGAAATGACGAACTATTTGAATGCCGAAAGTTAGTACACCGAAAAATCAAAAAGCCGATTAAACAAGATATCGAAAGTGTAAAATGTCAATGGCGCTGTTCTTTCTTTTCTTCTGCTCTTCCTGCTTCACGATATGTTTTTTGCGCCTCAGTCTTCTGCACCAAGTCAAAAAATCAAATCACCTAACTACCGAACCGCCGAAATATCAAAATGTCTGCGCCACCTAGTGATACTGGAAGATGAGGTACCTACCTAAATTAGAGGTTACGCCAGCACACTCTTTCACCCTCATTTCCAGTTCTCCCTTTACATTTATCTCCAGCCTTCATACAAATAGCAAACTATATATTTTCCACCTCCAATCGCACATTAGAGTGATTTCTTGCTTATCGCAAACAGCTTGTGTGCAATTCGTTGTCGAAAAATTGAAACGTCGTCATTGTCCGGGTTGCCCAGAGCAGCATCAAGCGATTTTGCAAAAAGAACGCAGACAGAGCATTTCGGCAAGATTTCTGGATGCTTGTATGACAGAAAAATAGCAGCAATATTGTTCAGCTTTTAACACCCGGAACAAACGATTTTGCTTAACATGAAAACCAAATTCGCCATTCAAACGAGCAAGGTTATAGTAAATTTTGCAAACAACCCTCAGACTACACTCTGCGGATTACGGAAAGATCCCATGTACGCCATATAGGTTGACAAAATAAATGGAACTCACTCAGACTAACTCAATAACCATATATAAAAATATTTTGCTTTGGACTCACTCGGACTAAAAATGAGCGATATTCGACGTGTTCCGGCTCATACAATAAACGTCGAAGGAGCACCATTAAAAAACACATGTGAAAGAATTGCAATTGCCAAGCAATATATATATATATATATATATATATATATATATATATATATATATATATATATATATATATATATATATATATATATATATATATATATATATATAATCTTTCAACATACAAAAACAAGTTATTTCCCGTGCCTCTACATATTAATATTAAAGAGAAATCTAACATAACATGCAATTTCCGCGACAGGCACATGCGCGCTGATGGCACTATATACAATGAGTACCACATGAATTGGCTGCTGTAAATACCTGTGCTATTTTGAAATTTGGTGGTACTATGCTGGTCAATACATTCGCCTACGCTTGTAATTTGGTCATTGTGCGGAATGGTGTAATATAAAATTTTTGCAGCATAAAATCTGAGAACCATGACTTGACAGGGTCGCGTTCTTTAAAAAGTCTGTTACCTGTCCCGAGTTTCAAATCAGGTAAGGTGCATTCATGGTTCATCATTCATCAAGTCTTCCTGCAAAACACTACAAGAAAAACTTGTCTTCATTGTATGCTCTGGTGTTAGTGCACATGTACGTGTTATCCTACATAAGCTGAGTCTTTCGACAATACCTCATCAGTTGCAATACAACGCCTGTGTTTGCGTCTTTTTAGGTGGGCATGATTGTGTTGTATTGTATGTTGCTTCCTCAAAAATAAAATAGTGACTAGGTCGTTAGCTACCTGGTGCAGAAAAAAACAAACAAACCAAGATGCAACATTTTTTTCGTCAGTACTCCTCTCTCTACCCTCCCCCCCCCCCCCGCACACACACGCACACGAGAGCTATAAGCGTCCAAGAAGGAAGAGGGGCTGCTTACGGTTGCGCACCTGTCACTCCTTCTCTAAATGTCTCGGTGTGAGGGGGTTTGTCGGAGCAGCGAGGATATAATGTACGACTGGAATCAAAGGTGAACACTCAATATAAGTCTGCCTGTTTTGGATAGTAAGTGAAGGAATGAGAACTCGAACCAATTGATATTTAAGGGGAAAAAAAAAACCCGTTTCGAAGCTGGTCGGGCTTCTTCCTCAAGGTTGAGAGATTGGCTTAATAACGTCGCTTCTTTTAAGTTTTAAGTTTTTATGTTTTGGTTGGAGTTTTCTCGTTACTTCAATGTACGACTAGAAGTGGGGATGGTTTTAAAGAAAAGGGTTTCCCCACTGGCTTTCGCAATAATCCATTAGGCAAAGTATCTTCTCTTTTCATCTTGCTGTGTAATCTCCTTGCCTTCTGATGACTCTCGGCTAAGCTTTGTTTTGTGCTCGCCAGCTCAGGCTGAGGTGACTTTCCAAACCAGTTACTGCATGCAAGCTTCCCCTGAATGGATGAATGTGTGGTTGAAGAAAAGGAAAAAAAGACACTATCTTTGAAGGGAAAGGGTAGAGTGGAGAAAAGAGTTTAGAAGTAGGTAGGAGGAGAAGGTTTGGAAGAACGTGACAGCCATGGCTGCTAGAGCAGAAAGAGAATAGGGTCCGTAGGCAGGGCAGTCCGGAGTCGTACGACTTGGAAATGTGGAGCTGCAACCACATACGCACATACCTATGGTCATTCCCAGGAGAAAAAAATGTTCTGAATCACCCTTCTTGGCCAGGAATACAGAAAACTAGCTAAACGAGAAAACTAAAATAAATAAAGAAATTACCGATAATCTAACCACCACTTGTCACCACAGCTGCGGAAGGAAGGAAAAACGTAATCCGTGACCTTGGCACCAGCGGCTAAAGAGAGGCATTTATTCGCAGAACACTGTGTATAAGAAAAGACATGGGAAACACGACACAACGACGCCGCGTGTCGACCCAACTTGAGCTCTGGGAACGGCGAACGGAGTGCAATGGAAGAACACTGCGAGACCATTCGCAGCATGTTTGCGCCATGCATACCAGTCCCGACGGCACGGTGTACAGCTCGTTGGGTTGTATTGTAGTCTTTCTGAATTCCTTGAAGTGCACAAAGAGTGCGAAAGGTTGAGTACGAGGAACTTGAACATAGAAAACGACTTTGCCATCAGGCCTTTTGCAGTGTGTACTGGACGAACGCAGCGACGGGTGACGAACGACAGGAACTCAGTTCTTATGCGCTTCAGAAATGACTATGAATGGAAATGTTTTTGAATGGGAATGAAAAAAAAATCTTCAAAAACATGGGTGTTGCTGTGTCGGTACAACAGAACTGCAGGCCTGTTGGAAAAATCTCATAAAGAGACTGGAGAATTAAAAGCCTCTCTGATTGCGGAGAAGTAAGAGAATTCTTCAATCACGTTACAGCTTGAATAAATTTATTTCCACAAGTGATGAAGGATCACATATGGCATGAACGGTGCGTTTCTGCCTCCTTCCTTCTTGAAATATGGCCGCGACAATTTTCATTGTTACCTAAATTACGCAGCCACTGTTTAATTGGTTGCAAATGACATGACAAAAACCCATGATCTGTGTCATCGCTACATTTTAACAAAACTTGAAATCCTGCCAGATGGCGCATTGCTATCGGGAAATTTCGAGCGCTATAACTAATGGTTCCACACGACGTTCACAAGCATCCGTCCTGTCTCTCTCGTTCTTGTTAACGTCTTGTTTGGCACTCACAACTTTCCCAATCACCACAATTATTCAAGAAAAAACTTAAGTGGCATCTGAGGGCACAAGCAGTTCAACGCAATAGAAAAACAGAACGGGTGCTCGATTGCTTGCGAATCGTGCTGCTTTGTCGTTTTCGAAGCTACATTAATAATGAAACCGAAGCTTAGCACTCATTCTCCGTTGATTAGGTACATGATCATAGATCAAGCTCAGTGTGGATTCCAATGTCACGTAATAAAGGTGACCTGAAGTGGCACTATGCTTCACAACATGCTGCAGAACCCAATTCCATGCCTTTGTACCGTCATGCTCGTTTGATACGAACGTTTGTAGATTGGACTACAGAAACAACATTAAAGACCGAGAATTATTTAATTCTTCTGTTCGTTAGTAACGCCCTTCGTTATGCATTCTTCTGTTCTTTGGGAGCAGGTCACGTGAGTTTTGTAGCATGAATTAACATAAATTGCTGTTTCTAATTTACCACAGTCACCGAAGGGTGCACTCTATAAACACATCACCTGCATTAAACTTCGTGCCAGCACAATGTATATAATCCTCAATTACGTCGAAAAAAAATACGGGTTTCACGCAAAAAATTTCCTAATGCTTCGTTAGATATTCAACCGTTAAATTTAAAAGTAGCACCACCGTGAACGGGATTAACTCCATGACCAAATTTCACTGCAAAAGGCGCTCGAATAAATGCACCTTGCAGGTACGCAATATACATTGCATGAGGTTTTAGATGTGTGGTGACATCATTAGTTCAGGTTACATTGTTTTTGTAGAATTAGCTTTTTGGTCACGTTTACTATGCTTTTTAATGTTAATATTTCACCTACAGTCATTTAGTGATGGCTATTTCATTTCCACATCTTTAATGAGAGTTATGAATAGTTGATATCCAAGCATTTTTTAAGATATAAGACTGGTTTTTATCAAAGAACCAACCCTAGAACTAGTTCCGGGGAGGGGGGAGATATCAACAGTCTTATAATTTGAAAAATAAAATTTTCGGCTTTACAAGCCGGAACGTCAATACGACAACAAGGCACGCCATCGTGGGAGGTTATAAATATTTGGAACCATAGGTCGGCGAAATAAATGGAGCCCACATAGACTCACTCAGCAAATGTTCTTTTATCTTAGGACTCGTTATAGGGCCCAGTCTATTGCCGGAATTTCGGTCACATATAGGTGACCAAAACATTTTTCTCTGCAACACATTTTCGCAATAGACTGCTTTCAATAGAGTAAATCAGCCCGACAATTTTTGAATACACCTGAGATAGTCGCCAAAACGCCTTGGACGTTTGGCGTGGAATGACCGATCAAACTTTACGTCAATACCTATCACTTTTCGTCTCCATTGTCTCTTTCCAAGTTCGTGTTCTTCCTTTCTTGACATTCAACTTCACAGTAATTTAACAAATCCGCATCATATAGAAGAAATAGCTTGTGGTATACGCATCTCAAATCAAACTTGGGCGTCCACTTACGCCACATCTTACTGTTTTGTATCGAACATTTCAGCGTTCTCATTTCACTTATGGTATTGTCACGTGGTTGCGACGTCAAAGAAGATGGTACGTGGGTTGCTCAAGACGACACTTTTTATTGAGTGAACATGTGCATAGAAAAGTGCAAAGTACTAGAAATTCGTGCTTTACACAGATAGCGGTAATCAGAGCATTGGCCGTTGGTAATATGATCTGCGCGAAGGTACGTCGCCATTTATACACGTAGCATCCATATCTTAGGTGTCGCAAGCTTATCAGAAGATTCTAAAATAATCTAGAGTTTTCGCAGACAGCCAAGCGTCCTTTGCGCAAGGCAATTGAATAATATGTGTTGTTTAACGTTTCAAAACCACCACATGATTATGAGAGATGCCGTATAGTGAAGGACTCCAGAAATTTTGCAACCTGGGGTTCTTTAACATGCACCCAAATCGCAGCGCATGGACCTACAGCATTTTCGCCTCTATCGAAAATAAAGCAGCCGCAAGTGGGACTTGATCCCGCGACCTGCGGGTCAGCAGCCGAGTACCTTAGCTACTGAACCACTACGGCAGTGCCTTTGCGCAAGACAGTGACATAAAAATACAAGCGAGCGTGGCAGTATAATAATGTTGCGATAAAATTTCAGCAGATGCAACATGTTTCACTGTGGATGCCATTTTCATACAGAACCGTCAGCGGGTGGCCACGCGTTGCAAGGTGGATCGACGTCTTTGGGTATTTTGAGTAGGATAAATTTCTACCTTAAACATACGGCTTGACGACAGCCCTCACGTTGACTGTAAACTTTAACGAAACGAAGTGCACGCTTCGGTGGGATGATATGCATATCATTAAGAAGCTGTTGTGTATTTCTCAAATGTCGATATCCTCAATGGTCAAGCAACCCTTCCCTGTCACGTGCTGGGTGAAAGGAGTATATTCATGTAATGTTTACAGCCAGCCTATAGACCGCAACAACAGCTAACGGTGTGGGCCGACATCACTCCTGTAACTCTATTTAGTGATGTATCCGTTACAGCAAAAAGTAACTAAATACCTCACTCGTTACTCTAATAAGAAAAAGGGGAACGTTTCATGGCTCCGCGTTATATAAATACATAAAAAAGGTAACGCATTACCGTTACCGTAACCGAAGAAAACATAACGAATGTTACCTCTGCCGTTGCTCCGAAGTCATCAGTTTTAATCAATGTGTCTTGGCTGCAGAAACCCACAAGGAGAATTTTTAAAACTCAATTTTATGTTTCACACATACTAACCCAAGCAAGGATTGTACTCAAAATGTTCAATTAACGAGAATTATTTGTACAAATGTACTGAATCTTAGCAATGTTATATATAGGCTTAATGATGCCTGCACATGTGATGGCTTCTGACTCTGCAGTGACACAGGATGAAACCATTTTTTTTCATTGGAGGATTACACTCAAAGTGTGGTTCAATAATCCACGGTATTCAAAAAGAAACTATCACTGAACTTTCAAGAAATTTATAAATATCGGCCTTTTCTTGATCCTTCAGCACCTGCAATAAAGCAAGTCGAAATCGGCACTGTTGATCCTAGCCACCGGAATGGCCCACCACGCACCAGTAGGCAATAACGGAGGCCTACGGAGGCCTACATTGGTGCCTTTTTATTAGAGAGGTGAGGGGGGGGGGGGATCGGGAAATGTCGTGGGGAAAAGGAGGGACATTGCAATTTCGGTAAATAATTTTCGGTAAATAGCTGATGTCGGTGACAAGATCGGGAGCTGTTGTTAACAATAGGTCAAGTGTGTTAGACGCGGAATCAGTTATTCTTGTTGGCTCAGTGATAACCTGAGTCAAAGAAAACGTTGAACAGAGTGCCACAAAATTTGAAGATTCGCATGTTTCTTCACTTGAGATAGCGGGTGACTGCCAGTTAACATCGGGAAAATTGAAGTCACCGAAAAGAAATATCTGCTGATTAGAAAACTTTATGTGAATGGTGTTAATAGTGTCGTGAAGATCATTACAAAAGCCTAGTGGCGTAGACGGCGGAAGATAACATACACAGAGTAGAAACTTCGTGAAGTTAACAGATATTTGGACGCAAGTGAACTCAAGATTTGTAGTGACATTGACTTGTGAGCATTCAAAATTGTGGTTAACAGCAACTAAGACACCACCGCCACGCTTTGAGGAGCGATCGCATCGGAAAATATTGTAGCACTTTTGAGCAGAAAAAATTTCACTGTCCCGTACAGATTCGTTCAACCCAGTCTCAATACAATAATGTCAGCGGCAGTAGTGTCAGCAGCACAAGAAATAGAATCGTGGTTACGGACTACACTTCGTATGTTAGTGAAAAGAACTGAAATGTTACTTGGCGCCCGCGGCACGTTATGTGGACGGAGTGTGAGCTATTCTGTGGATGCATGTGAAAAGAGAGTTGAATGCGGAGCTTTAGAGGCGCTGGGGTTTCTGCATTTTTCCTTTACTTCACCGCTTACCTCGCAATACTTGTAACACTTATTGTTTAAAGTGGGTTTGTTATAGCGGAGTTTGAATTTTTCATCTGGCGCTGAGCGTTTCGCAAAGTCTACTAGAATTTTACGGGCATGTCGGGTAGCTAGCGAGAAGTCTTCACTAATTGTGATCTCTGATCCTTTAAATTTGGTTTTTGCGCTGAGTACTTTTTCTTTTGTTTTGTAATTTGCAAACTTTACTATTATTGGTCGAGCTTTGTCGCGATGCAATGTGCCAACTCTATGCGCACGCGCGATATCGCTATCGACAAGATTAATCGACATTTGGTCAAGTACAATCTTCTTGACCTCCTTTTCCGAGTCCGCCCATGTTTCCGAGGGGTTATCAGGCACATTAAAAAATAAAAGGTTGTCCCTTCTCACTCTATCTTCCAGGTCTGACAAACGTACTTTTAACAAAGTATTTTCGTTTTGAAGTGTGCCAATAGATTCTTTTACTGTAGTTATGTCTTCAGCATGCTCTTCCAGAACTTCAAACCTGTTTTCCATGGAGCTTAACCTTTCAGATATGTTTGTGACCGTCCCGTTCAGTTCAGCGTGTTTTGACGTTAAGCTTCCGATGGAATCGAGTATGCGCGCCTGACCATCCTCGATCAGCTTTGAACGGGCTGTGAGGTCCCTCAGCATTGTTATAACAACATTGGTCGTAGGCTCCGGTGGTACTTCGGACACCTGCGTGCCACCCTGGCGAGGTTTAGTAGGCCCCGGGTTAAGCTCCACATCCCCCGACAGTAACAGTTTCAACACATCAAAGCACTCATTTACATGTTGTAAGAGCACTTGTGGGCATGGGAATACAACAAGAAAAGCGTTATTGGAGCGCTTAGAAGGAGCTTCACTAACCTGTAACAGGCAGAGACGAAAAAAAATTGCCCGCAGCTTCCCTCGGGGGAACACTGAGGAGAATGCGGAGCATATAATTGGTTAACGGGGTGTTAAAGTGCGATTTACTTGGGTCGATGGCTAAATTGGTTAACGTGGTTGTGAAATGGGGTGTTAAATTGCGACTTACTTGGGTCGATGGCTAAATTGGTTAACGTGGTTGTAGGAGGGGGTGTTAAATGAGTGAACACGTACACACGTATGCGAAAGGGCGGCGCCGGTCGAAGGGACGTCGATCATTGTGTTTGTGGATTCGTTGGAATTCATTTCACCGCGACCTTGGACGTCGACGCGCCGTACAAACCAACCGACGAGCGGCAACTGAACGAGCGAGCGCCGACCTTGAGTATATATACAGCGCGACGGCGCATGCACTGTCAGCTGTTGAATGTTCTCGAAGCGCGACGGCGCATGCGCGTCCACTGGAGAATCAGGAGAATTGTAGAATGTTCTCGAAGGGGAGAAGCGCGCGCGGCACAGATGGTGGGTGACGGTGCATGCGCGCGTCAGCTGTCGAATGTTCGAGAAGGGGGAGAAGCGCAACGGCGCATGCGCGCACGTCAGCTGCCGATGTTCTCGAAGCGTGACGGCGCATGCGCGCTACATTATACAGCTAGCGAATGTTCGTGAAGAGGAGAAGCGCACGCGGTGTGTAGAGGAGGAAGGGATGCACAGATGGTGGAAGAAAGAGGAGGAAGCTTGCGGACGGCGCCGCACTACAAGCCTCGAGTATTAGATGCTCCGCATCTAAAATATTCGTGAGCCGCATCGTAGCGTTGCTCCCATGCCCACTAAAGTGGCACGGCTGGCCCGATGCGCTTATATCAGGCGGCGTTGCTGACGTAATCGAAGATGTCCAGGTTGATCCAGGGGGAGCCACAGGGACTTGCGTGAGGGTGGTCTCCCACGGCATGTCGGAGCGTGCGTCATGTAGCGCTGGTTCGGAGACGATCGGCGTTGAACGATAAGCGTCACCGGGAAGCCACTCGGGCAAACCGACAGCGCATGCGTCGACAACGAACGGCAGCTGTAACAGGCATAGACGGAAAATATTCGTGAGCCGCATCGTAGCGTTGCTCCCATGCCCACTCAGGCATAAGGGCATAGTTTGAGTTTAGTGTAGATTGATTGATTTGTGGGTTTAACGTCCCAAAACCACCATTTGATTATGAGAGACGCCGTAGTGGAGGGCTCCGGAAATTTTGACCACCTGGGGTTCTTTAACGTGCACCCAAATCTGAGTACACGGGCCTACAACATTTCCGCCTCCATCGGAAATGCAGCCGCCGCAGCCGGGAATCGAACCCGCGCCCTGCGGGTCAGCAGCCGAGTACCTTAGCCACTAGACCACCGCGGCGGGGCGAGTTTAGTGTAGCCAACCTTCACAATTTCTGGTAGTATGTTCGATGCGAATGTGAAAACAAAGTGCTTTGTTTGTATTTCCTTGTTTTCTAATTTCTTTATTATAACCTATCTGTGATGTTTTGTTCCTGCAATCAGTTTAGGAGTTTGTCACTCACCTATTCGAGGTCATCGTTGGAAATGAAGCCTCAGACGGTGCTTAAAGATTAGTGAGATGTAATAGACACTGGAATGTCTTTGAAGGCAGCGATTTTTTAAAGGTTCTCATAATGGTGCTAGTAGAGTACTTCCAAAAGATGGACGCCATTAGCTATTTTCTTGATTTACATCCTTGCTCTAAGTGTCAGTTAGGGTTTTGGATACTTTGAAAGGGAGAAAACATGTCTCACTGTCCTTTCTGCAAGCTTGCTATGAATCACGTGGAATCTTGGAAATGTGGATTCGTTGTTAGTAAAGAACTTTACCGTTACATCGGTGCACGTCCTCTTTTGAGGGTGGCGATCAGGTGAAAAGACTGGAGAGTCCATCTAATTTGTATGTACTTCAGCCGCCGCAGCAGCCGCCCACCATGGAGCCCAATGAGGGGACGGGACAGGAACTCATGTGTAAGACCTGCCCATGCCAGCTGTATAGCACCAATATTACAACCGAATATGGCTTAACTCACGGTGGTTAGCCACACAAGGTTAACCCTTGCCGCCAGAAAACAAGAAAGTAAATAGAAAAGAGGAGTAGACAGGACAGATAAAAAGTGAGGGAGAAAGATGAAGACGTAGGAAGAGAGAGATAGGAAAAGGCGACTGCCGATTTCCCCTGGGTACGTGGGTCCGCCCAGGGGTGCCGTCTGCGTGAAGCTGGGGCCAAAGGGGTGTCTTGCCTCTGCCGGGGGACCTTAAAAGTCCAATCACCCAGTGTCGACTCAACCCCCAGGATTTCCTTTTCCCCGGACACTGTTCGGCCACGCACAGCGACGTGTGGAAGAGAGTCGAAACCCCCCCCCCCCCCACCCCGTTGGCTTGGGTCAGTGGTGTTGCCACACACCAAACGTTTGATTGTGCAGACGCCTCTGCACGGAGGAAAATTGTGAATCCGAAAATATGAACGGTTCGCTCAAAATGTGATGGTACCCATTTGCGTACTCCTGATATTTTGAAGTCTCTAAGATTGAGTGCAACAAAATTGTCTGAGCGAATTGACTTTCAATATGATCTACAGGACATGCATAGTTGAAAGAATGTACTGTAGACGTTGTTGTTCATGTTACAACTAAGAAATAAAAGCTTCTACATATGACCGGAACGCTGCTGAGCGCTCATGCAGTCCTAGGTCATTTTCGTTTGCTCTTTTTGCGAATACGCGTCAAGACACACGGCACCACTTCTCAGGGCTTCGTGAAAGCAACTCATTCTTATATTGTCAAGACAAATTTGGACACCGAGATATAGACGAGAGCATGCCTATCTCGCACCCAGGCGGCTTTGGCGGTATACCCTCGCTACCAGAGATGCCATAGTTAGTTTGGAACAGCCAAGGCACGCCTCGCTAGCATAGCATGCAGTGGCTCTGGTAGTTTAAAATGCAAAAAGCGCCTGTTCACGCTGCGCACCCTTATAAAATGTTATATGGGTACCACTGCGCTGCCATCTGATGCGACAACAATGAGCCCAAGAAGAAGAGATTGCTGAGCACTGCTTGTGATGTTCACAGCACATCGCAGGAATCGTGCCGGTGCGGTGTTTTGCGATTGCACAGATTTCTGTCTACAACGAAAAACACTGAGCTCCGCCACCTTGAGATATAATCGCAATCATCAGAAAAAACTAGTAGCCCAGTGAAGTGTACGAGTAGGTGTACTTATTGCATTTATTCAAGTGCGACTCCAGCTGTTCTACTTTACAGCAGCAATTTGCGTGCAGTATGCCTGTAGTATGCGGCACAAAACTATTGCCGTACTTTTTCGCAGGCCATAGGATATACGTATTACGACTCACGAATGGATGCACGCACCGCGCATGTTTAATGCAACTGTAATTGGCTTACTATCGCAATGCAAAGAGATGTGAACGGCGCCGAAAGCATGGCTTTAGACTCGGTCGAATTGCGACATGCCTAAACTGTTATTAGGCGAATATTCAGGTGCTTTCAGTCGGCGTTACCGCAGTATTTTAAAATTTTGTTCTGGCTGGCACTTTTGCACCGCGTGTGTGTTCCGAGTGCCCGGCAGGACTGGCAATTGATACACATGCCAAGTTTTAGTGCTACGTTGACGATAGCTTACTGCCAAATTCTGCCTTGTTACAGCCAAGGCACGCCGCAGTTAAATCTTTCCGCTGTTTGCGTTTCTTTCAGTCGGATGATACATATTACCTGATGAAGTTGCTTCCGCAGTCTGCAATGCACAGGCTGCAGACATTTCGGACTGTCGAAGAAGGTCTTCTCGACGGTTTACACGAAATCAGCATGGAATTTCAGCACAGAAAAGCGCGAAACATGCTTACAGCCGGACTCGGGTTGTGAAGTTTCGCATTTGATTTGCAGAGCGTCTGCTCGCGTGACAGTTGAGGGTGTTGCTTAACCACGCTTGCAACAGATGGCGCCACGGGCTTCTCAATAGGCAGTGCCTTCTCTATAATTTTCAGTGCCTGGTGGATGGGAAGGAGAACAAAAGGTGCGACCGTCGGCGCGAGTACAACCGTTCACCGCCAGGCGCCGCCACCCAAACAGGGTTTTGCGGTCTTTCGCCGCTTTCGCTCGCTGCCGGCGCATCAGTTGCGCAGGTGCGGCTGCTAGTTTCGTGTCGTGATTTTTTCGACTTCAGGGTTTCTTGAGATGCTGACAATGATCGGTAGAAGCAAGGCCTACTCGATCGCTAAGCTCTTGTGCTCGCTCGCAACAAACACGAGACTTGGCAAAACCCGCAGTTGCTGACTTGGCGCTCGGCCGCGGAGCAAGTTTATATAAAACCCGATTCAAAATCAGTCTACGTTCCACCATTAACCAAATCCAACTGAATCAATTTGTTGTCCCAATTTAAAATATTTCGTGAAATATTAATCCAACATTAAGAAAAAGGCGTGCCGTTTCTCTGTTCTGATATATGTGCTGCACAGTATCAGAACACTGATATATGTGCTGCACAGTATTGCTTGTGTCGTGCAGTACAAACCAGCGGTAAAAATTCTTCATGAAGGTAATGGTTGGGCCTGCATGGGAAAATGATTTGGAGCATGTATGCCCAGCTTGACCTTTCAAGTACTCTAAAGCAGCCGTCACACTTGGGGAGAGGAACTGAACAGCTCTTCCAACGTTCATTTTTTCTATATTATTAGGGAAAACATGCTTCCGGCTCAAATATCGGACAGGTCTTACAGTTAAACCTTTCTGCATCTCGTGCAGGTCCTTGATGAAGGAAGCAGAAATTTCACATTTTGGCCCAATATCATGCGACAACAGTTGTGACCCAACGTTCTTTAACACGTGACACGGGTCGAAACTCATGAAAAGGAGTCTGTCTGGGTCACAAGGATGTTCAGTCTTGTAGGTTACCAATCCATTCCCGAGAAGTTTGATGGCATTCACATTAACTTTGTGATTGTCGGTCACTATAGCCACAAAATCTTAAATCCACATGCTTCCACTTCCTTCATTACAAAAACAATCAATTTATGAAGTTTTCAATTGGTCGCCGGTAAGTCCCTTCGTAAAATAGTAAGCCACTGGTATTCGAAATACTGTGCTCATGACACTAATCACTAAACAAAGAAGTGAATTGGCTAAAACAGGGCTGCTGCTGTTTTGTTCTAGATCAACATCTACGTGCACCACAAAGCAATCCCTTTGCTTGTGGTACTGTAACTTTTCTTTTATCCTCATTTCGTCAACGATGAGAGAGCAGACCCTTGACTGAGGCTTGTCCAAGTTTTTAGCTTCTGTAGCTAACCTGCATGGTTTCAACCAGTTTGCTGAAGCCTGTCTCACCGCTGGTAGTGCCAATGTAATTCGTCAGGGTTGTTCGACTTGGAAGTTTTAGAAGCGTTTCACGTCGCATGTGCTCGTATGCTTTTGTTGACAAATGTCGAAGGACCACGCACCGACGAGTTGCCTCTTCAGACCAGGTTGGCCTTTCTTTCTTGAAATTTGTGATTTGGTCTAGCAAAAACGATGCTGCAGGCTGTTGCTCTGTGGCCCTTTGTCTGATATACGCGATATCTGACGCCAAAGAATCTTCTTGCAGCTTTCTTAGCTCCAATTTGTACTTTTACACAGTCCGTTGCAACCTAAGTGCCTGGTTCCTCAGGTCATTTTCTTTTCCATTTGGCTTTTTCTGTGGTCAGCAAACTTGACACTTGCCTGCTGTCGACCTGAATACCTCGGTCACATGCACGAGGCTTGAGTGCACCTTCCTTATCATGCGTAACATCATTGCGCTGATCGGTTTGGCTGACACTATCGGCGGTGTCCACGGGCTCTGGTTCCTCCCATTCAGGTTCTGGTGGTGTGGGTGCTGCAGGTGGCAACAGCCCACTAGCGCCGCTTGTCGCATGACCGCTCCCCACTCTCAACAGAGCACAAGCTCGCTTTTCAATGCTTGCTGTGCTTCGTTCAGCGCTTCCTTTTGGCTGCAAGTGTTTGGGGTAATCTTCAAAAACTGAAGGCACTGCACCTTTCTTCAACAGTCGTCTCTTTCCTTCAAGAAAGTCTTCGACGCGAAAATGACGGCTACATACCTTCGTGTAACATGATTGATTGATATATGGGGTTTAACGTCCCAAAACCACCATATGATTATGAGAGACGCCGTAGAGGAGGGCTCCGGAAATTTTGACCACCTGGGGTTCTTTAACGTACACCCAAATCTGAGCACACGGGCCTACACCATTTCCGCCTCCGTGGGAAATGCAGCCGCCGTAGCCGGGATTCGAACCCGCGACCTGCGGGTCAGCAGCCGAGTACCTTAGCCACTAGACCACCGCGGCGGGGCTACCTTCGTTTAACAGGACGTTGCATTTGGCGACCAGCCGTCCCGCCGAATAGCGGCCAACCACTTCTCTCGTACGTCGGCGGCAGCAGGAACTTCATGGAAAAATAGTCCAGGCACTTTATTTTTTTTCGTCCGACTTGCACAGTGGCACGCAGCAGTACGACATAACAAGTCATGCAAGGTACGTGGTCACGACAAAGGAAAAAAGAAAACTTCCATCGCATTCAACTCGCCAAACACAACCGCACGTGTCAAGGCACAACAAAGCAAACAAGCGCTCTAGGCCGCGCCCGCACCAACACTACCGACAGAGCACCCGATGGATGGATGGATATGGCTGTACCCTTTAGATCGGGCGGTGGCTAGCGCCACCAAGCCGTAATACTTAATGAACCCAAAACTATATTTATTTTTTTTCCTTAAAAAGTGAGTTTGAGGATTCGTACTTCGCAGTGAAGAGTTTAATTTTCACTCGTGCCTTGACTTTAGCCACCAATCAGATAACCTCCTTCTAGTTAAGTCTACTTGCTTAAAGTATATTTTGCCCTCCCGGTCCCTAAACCCCAGTGCTTTGAAAAACTCTGCGCCATCATCCTCAACTATAGGGTGAAGCCCTTTACAGAACATTATCAAGTGTTCGGCAGTTTCTTCTTCCTCTCCACACGCACTGCATACTGTGTCTACCCCTTCGTATTTGGCCCGATATGTCTTGGTTCACAGTACTCCCGTCCTTGCCTCAAACAGTAGAGAACTACCCGAGTATTATCATAGATCCTTTCCTTGGCAATTTCCTGCTTAAAAGTTCGATAGATCTCTAGTTCGGACTTCTTAATCATGCCTATTTTCCACATGTCAGTCTCCGTTTCCTTCACTTTCTTCTTAACCGATAGTTCTTTTTGGTTTGGCCACCTGCTGTTTTCTAAGTATTTACCAGTCAACATCCATCCTGGTTCGCTTCCTCCATTTTGTATCGACATTTTTCATGTACAATAGCTGAAAACCTTCCTAGCCCAACGCTCCTCCTTCATTTCTCTCAATCGCTTCTCAAATTTTATCTTGCTGCTAGCTTCCCTGCCCTCAAATGATGTCCATCCCATATCACCTTGTACTCCCTGATTTGGTGTATTTCGGTGAGCTCCTAAAGCAAGCCTACCTATTCCACGTTGCTTAATTTCTAATCTTGCTTGAACTTCTGATCTCATGCACAAGACCGCGTTGTCGAACGTCAGCCCAGGAACCATGACCCCTTTCCATATTCCTCTCACAACATCATACCTATTGTAATTCCACAGTGCCCTATTTTTGATCACTGCTGCATTCCTGTTACCTTTAGTCGTCACGTATATTTCGTGTTCCCTCAGGTTTGCACCCAACCCGACCCTGTTTGCACAGCGCCACCACGCAGTGGCGGCGAGCGGGAGAAACGAAAGCGCCGACGGCCGCGAGAGGGCGTTCTACCAGGCACTGAAAGTTATAGAGAAGGCACTGCAATAGGGCAGCAAGCACTGAGCTCACTGTGTTCTGGTGTATAGAAGTGTGTTAATCTGGCCTTCAAAAAAAAAAAAAAAAGTACCCGATTGGATACGCAGGAACCGAGGGGAATAATGTGAAGTCAGCATGCATCAGTGCACCCTAAATAGCATGAACAGACAAAAATTAGCTACCTGCACCGTTAAGGCAATGCAATGTATAGGGAAGGCCACATGAAGTTTTTCTATCTTCCCTCCCCTCATTCTCTCATGTGAAGAGGTGCATTTATTTATGCTCGCAAATAATAGACATGGATGGTAGTTCAGTGCTAGGTCTCATCTGTTCTTTTCTGTCATCATTTTTTATGCTATTTGGCCCCCGATGAAGCTTCACCGACAAGCTTAAACCCATACACATTTTCTACAGATTCACTGTGGCGTGCGTCGCCAGTATATCAATACTGGTGCTCCCCATATATTGTCGCAATGTTACGAGCATGCATCTGCTTGCCGATGCGATAAGATAACCTCATCACACATGAACACAAGTATACAATTCTCGTTGTAACAGGTTATAACTATTCAGAAAAATTTCTTTCGTGTTAAATCCTATTACCTACGGGTGACCTACCAATGGGTCATGACTCACCTGGAAGATATACCGAGTAGCCCACCAGTGTGCTACTCTGCATGTAAACCAAGGCCTCAAAAAAGCCCGCCGAAGCAAAAGTGTTGTACTTAATATCCCAAACTTCATTTACCATTTCACAGATATCTCTATAGTATCCTGCAAATAAACCTGAGCTCCACCATTTGAAAGATACATGTGTATGTGAACTTTATTTATCTATTACAAAAAAAATTACAACAAATATATCAGTTCGAATGATAAAGCAAACCTTGAGCGCACGTATTTACCTGCACATATAAATTGGGGCTTTGCATATGACAAAGGAAAATATTTCATTGAGAAAACTCCTGCTTTGACCTCCTCCTCCTTGCAAACAAGCTCAAATTTGCATGTTTCTCAAGTTTCATATAAATATACATGTGTTCTGTTCATGCCTTTCATCTTACTGAAGTGAAGCCACCAGTGCGATAACAAGACCTCTGAGCTTCCATGGTTTTCCTTGATCAGTTTCCCGTTCCGTCTTTTTGATACTCTTCACAGGCAAGTGGAAAAATCCTTTGCATCTACTTCTGGCACCAATACACAATGTCTGTCAAAAGTTATATTTTTAGCACATTTTTCTCATCTTCGCTATTAAAACATGCATGCAGCAACGTAACAAATCAGACACAAAAGATTCATCAGTTATTTTGTTCTAAGATTGATAACAAGGCTAATGTTCTTTTCTGAATATGAACAAGTACACTTAGAAAATGAATACCCACTATAACAAACGTGCTTTTGTGTTAGATGCCACTTTTTTTAACAGGTTAGATGCTATTGCAGTATTAAGGATGCACCGACATCTACTCATATAACTGCTCCCAAAAGCATTTGGCATATAATTGTAGAGCACGCTTCCCTCAATAGTTACATGCAAGTTACCATTATTCTTGTTAGTGATTTCATTTTTCTTTCTTTTGCATTTTAAAGTGTACAATTGGACATTCAGTGTGGGACAGAGATAGTTACTTGTGACCTTCGAAACAAGCTAAAGAAAAAGAGTCGTAATAACGGCATGGAGGCACGAAGGAGTGACTGTGATGGCACTTCCATCTTGCAAAAAATGATGAGGAACAGCAGTTTTTATTTATCTAAGTTTTTTTTTTTCAAAAGGTGAGCTGACACTAAGGTCCAGAGCGAGCCGTTTTATGAGATCGAAGCGGCCAACGGCGAGCATCTCCGCCGTTTTCGTTCCAAGCCTATTGTAGGTCACTCTGTTGGGGGATCCCTTCTTTGCAGCAGGAACCTGCAAACAGAAAAAGCGGCACACTTAGGGAATCTCGACGAATGAATTTCTCATTATACCGTATATGGTTGCATACAACTCCGAATGGCTGCAGAAAAAAAAGAAGAGAGCAGGTTGTCAACAATTTCCAATCACTGCAGCAAGAAATTTTGTGCCCACAAAACTACCACAAGAATCAATAGTAGCACTGCTGCATTATGCAACCTTTTGAAGAGATGGGCTGGAGGAGCGACTTCAGAGACTAGAAAAGATCACCTGGGACATTATAGTTCTTGGCCAAGTTAGAAGAACTGGGGAGGCATACACCCTAATATTTATCGGAAGATTAGTGTGCTATAGAGGATTTCTAGACAGAAGAGTGTGTGGTGTGATATTGTCAATTAGAAAATATTTTGCAGGCAACTTTATAGAGTTGTCTAGCATCAATGAAAGGGTAGCGAGCCTCGTTATCAAACAAAACAAACGATACAAACTCAGCCTAGTGCAGCTGCACGCCCCAAGAACTATGACGGAGAAGTAGAACAGCTAAACAAGGATATTGAACCAATAATGAGGAGAGGGTGCACCCAGTGCAACATAATCATGGGAGACTTATTTGCAAAACAAGGAGCAAAACAAAATGGGGAAGAGGCAGTCCGTAATTTGGTACTCCCTCTAGGAATAGCAGAGGAGAGATCTTGATAGAATTCGCATAGCAGAATAACCTTCGCATAATGAACAATTATTTCCGAAAGGGTGAAAATAGAAACTTGACATGGCAAAGCTTTAAAGGACAAACAAAAAATTAAATTGATCTTATTTTATGCAGAAGCCTAGGCATTGATGTCATAAACCAGGTGCAGTGCAAAGACCATAGGTTAGTAGGGCCAGAAACAGAGCTTAATTTGAGATCTCAAGCAAGATTAGCAACAAAAAGCAACCCAATCTACATGCAGTAAAAATTAATTTGGAAGATTTTATGATTACAATCTAAATCAAAATATTATAACAGGCATGAAAAATCTTTATTAATACAGTCACAATCTGAAAATTTTTCCACATCATGTTATTATTTGTGAATGTATTGATAAAAGCAGGTCAAAGTAAAAAAAAGGACTTTCTCATAATTAATAAAGTACAGTCTTAACAGCAACACATCGTCTTTATCATCATCCAATTTTATGCCCAGTCCTGGAAAACAGTCCTTCCCCATACTGCGTGTCAGCAGCAGCTGCTGTTGCTAAAATTCACGTCCTAATTTCGTGCCCCAGCAGAGGATATGTTGAAGTATGGTCAAATGTCACATTGAAAGATTAGGATGTCCTTTCAAATGTACACCATAATGAGCCAGCTTGATGTTCCCAGCACTCACCGGTGGCACAAAAGAGTGCTGACAGCCATGCAGACTGGCTATTGCACTTCAATCGCCAAGCACTGTATGCTCTAGCATTAGCAGCTAAAACTAATTAAAATGTGCAGTTCTCCACAACAAAACTTTTCATTTGATTACCAAGCATGCGGTAGCAGATGAGATTGTGTCATTTCTGACAACCTGGGATTAAATAGCGTGCAAGGAAGGGCATTGCGTGCCGGTACTGAGATAACCGTGCCTGCAGAATGTATGAAACCATCGCCATCTATGTAGCAGGTCATTCATGCATCAGCTCCGCATCCGTCACACTAACAGGCGATGTGGTTAACTATCTCCGTAGTTGAATGTTGCACGACACTGCGACAAATCATGGTATGTTTGCACGTGCTAGGTAGATCTTCTCCTTTTACCTCTATACTTCCACTTTCCGATATGCGCACAGTAAAACCTCGTAAATTCGAAGTCACTGAGACTGTGAAAATCGGTAAATTAAGCCAATTTTCAAATTAACAGAACATACAAAAAATGGGATGCAGGGAAGTTGAAATTATTTAAAGTATAATCAGGTCTGGTCGTTTGCTGTGCTGGCTAGTTTGCCGCTCCAAGGGTTACCTTCTCAGGGAATACAAGGGCACAGTTTGCGTAAACAATGGGGAATGCCGAGCCTCACTGCTGCAATCGCAAACAAACAAACAAAAAAATGTCGTGATCAACTGGAACGCACACCTGCTAAAAATAAGACATCTTCAGTGCACCAGAGTAGTGATGTACAGGCTGTGTCTCCCGTGCTCCTCGCTGCATCAGCACGTCGATCTATATGTGACTGTTTGCCCATTCTTTCTAGTAGAATAAAGAATTTATTCATAGGCAGTGCCACGAAATTCGCAATGTTTTGGCTGGAAAACATTCTCATTGAAGCCTTCGAACAGAGTTTCTGAAGAAGGTGTAACAGGCAGGAACTCTGCCAGCAGTGCAAGTGCGCTAATTTCTGGAGAAACCAACCCTCAGGAGTTTGCATACATCGCGAATACTGTCAAACTGTTCTCTATCGAAAAAACCTTTATATTCTCGAAAAGAATGGGTAAATCATGAGGCGCTCAGGTTGCGAGAAGGATGTGACATGCTGCTCGCTCGTCAACGCTGTGCTGCCATGAAACATGTCTTGTTTTCTGCAAGCGCACATTTCAGCTGATCATGAGACAGTTTTTTTATATAATTTTATTTTCCATGCTGAATTATACAGGCTGGAATACTTTAGCTGCCACTCAGTAGTATCGCCACAATACATTGCCTAGTCGCTCTTAAGGACTGTAGTTTCCGCGGTGTTGTGGTGTAATCGGGATCAGAAATTTGTACACTGCACCAAAAGTTTTCGAGCTAACCGGACTGATGCTGACCGCCACTTCAAATTATCCGCTCAAACATGCATTGCAAAATACGGGACAGCTGAAATACTTCAAGTTAGACATATTCCAAAATAACAGAGTTCAAATTCTTGAGGTTTTTACATAGCATTTGTACAGAAAATAAACGCAGTTGGCAATTGGCGCTACTGCCGCTTGGTCCTCCTCATCCTTGTTTTATGCCGTTTTTTACTAAGATTGGTATACTAAAAATGTAAAATGAGGTGAGAGGCTTAAACAAGCTCTAATTCGCATGCGTTTCAAGTTCTACGTATATGTGTGTGTGTGTGTGTGTGTGTGTGTGTGTGTATGTATATATATATATATATATATATATATATATATATATATGTGATTGCCCATTCTTTCTAGTAGAATAAAGAATTTATTCATAGGCAGTGCCACGAAATTCGCAATGTTTTGGCTATATATATATATATATATATATATATATATATATATATATATATATATATATATATATATATATATATATATATATATAAGGGAGCGAAGTGTATACCTAAGGGCTCGTATTTCTGTGTTTTAACACAATATTAATGAGATATAACAGACAGTAATGCCAAGGAATGTACAGGGGAAGTTATTAGAACCAATGGAATGTAAATAAGAAGAAAGAAGAAAGAAAAGTGGATGAAAAAATTACCAGCTGTGAGCAGGAATCGAACCTACGACCTTCGAATAACGCGTTCGATGCTTCGAACGCGTTATTCGAAGAGCATCGAACGCGTTATTCGAAGGTCGTAGGTTCGATTCCTGCTCACAGCTGGTAATTTTTTCATCCACTTTTCTTTCTTCTTTCTTCTTATTTACATTCCATTGGTTCTAATAACTTCCCCTGTACATTCCTTGGCAGTACTGTCTGTTATATCTCATATATATATATATATATATATATATATTAGAGAAGAGACACAACTTAGCGGTTGCCTTAATTTTATTTCCAACGGTTTCGACTGATGGACCAGGTTTCGTCAGGGTTTGCGAACAACCCTTACGAAGACCGGTCCACCGGTCAAGGCAACCACTAAGTTGTGTCTCTTCTAAATTATGTTTGGCCCATTGATAAAACTTCTTCAGGTGTGTGTGTGTATATATATATGCACACATGTGTTCATGAATCTCACCTTACCAAAGTGCTGCCAGCAGTGCCATAACAAGATCTCTGAACTACCATGCTGGGTATTGATCAGTTTTCATTTCTTTCTTTTTGATACTACACACATGAATCTGAAAAAAAAAAAACACAATTTTTCCTATCTCTTTGTTGGCCTTGATCAGTTTCCTCTTCCATCTTTTTGATACTCTGCACACGCAAGTAGAAAAAAACAATCCTTTGCATCTACTTCTGGCACGAACACGCTGTCCTGAAACTCTTTATGGAAGAGAAAAGTATACAACCACTGCATACTGGCAGTTCTGTATGGGGCTGAAATATGGAGATTAACAAAAACAAGAGCAAAACCTGACAACCACACAGTGTGCAATAGAACATAGAATGATAGGAATAACATTGAGAGATAACACACTAGAGTAGCAGATAGCCTAGTTGATATCACGTGAAAAAAAATGGACCTCTGCTGGTCATGTAATGCATAGAACAGACAACCGGTGGACAGTGAGCAACCGAATGGTTACCAATTAATGGAAAACAAAGTCAGGGAAGGCAAAGAGTTTTTTGAAGCATTCAAATTAGGAAGTTCGCAGAGATAAAATGGAATCAGCTCACACAGATTAGGGTAAAGGTCTTCACTTTGCAGTGGTCCAAGACAGGCTTAGAATGATTATGAACTTAAGAGGATGCTCCACTGGCCAAACAGGCACCATGTACTATAGTTTTTCTTGCACTTTAAAGGGGCCCTGAAACCCTTTTCAAGTAACCACGGGATGAATTCACTGGAAGAGCTTATTGCCTCACGAACTCAATGGGGCAAAAATTTTAAGAATCCGACCAGTGTGAAAGGAGTTACAAAGATTTGTCGCATGCTGTAATTGCATTCTCTCTTCTCTCGTCCCGACCGAATATCACACCCGACAAACGTCACACCCGCCTCGCGACCTTGAGCACTTTTTTTTTCTTCGAAAGCACTACTTTTTCAGTGTGATTGCGCACGCCCGTGTAGAGAGTAGTGGCCTCTTGCAGTGATCTCTGTAACAAGCGAGCGGGCCGTGTTCAAATCAGCCAATGGCTGATAGATGGGCTAGCCACGTGGGATTTTTGGGCACACTCCGTGATTTGTCGAGAGAAGAGAATGATGATTAGTGGAGTTTATTGGCGTAAGGGCCAGATGTGGCCAAAGAGCGCCAAAGCGATGATAATGAACTCTGTGATGTGCAGTGTAGATAAAACAGATGTGACGTGGCTGTAAATGGGCCTAAAAACAGTCGCTGTAGGTGCGTAAAAATATATACATAGTAAAATTATGGCAATGACAAATGATGCGTGCTATGGAAACATAAAATGGTTTAAAAGTGATATGTATGTGAAATAAAACTTGGCATGGAGCACCAGTGCCTCGACAGAGCCCTTAAAACAAGAGCATGGAGGCCTGGGCTCATTAAAAGCTGCTATCACAGTGGCATCCTCTGAACAGAGGATGTGCTATGAACCTGTTAGGCTAAAAACATTCAATGTTGGGCTAAAAACATTCAATACTACATCCTTTAAAAAGCTTAAAACTGATTTTGCATCAAAAAGCGGCTCTTCACCGAGAAACATAATCGGATGTAGAGGAAGATTATAGCGGTATGCTAAAGCAAAATATTTCTTTCTCTCACTTTCAGCTTCAGGACACTCCAGGAGGACGTGGAGGACGGTTAGCCTCTCACCACATCTACCACAAGTAGGAGGTTCATCGCCAGTCAGCAGAAAGCTATGGGTACCATAAGTGTGTCCGATTCTGAGGCGACAGAATAGGACATCAGTTCGCCGTGTTCTTGTAGCGGAGGGCCAGTAACCCAACCGCGACTTAATCAAGTGAAGCTTATTATTTATTTCTGTGTCCTACAAGCGTTGCCAGTGGTTTCGCAGTTTCTTACGTAGGAAGGGTTTTAGATCTGTTGCAGGGACAGTAGCGGTGGGGTTAATAGCGCGCAATATAATTGAGGTGGCCATTTGGTCAGCTAACACATTGCCCTCGATGCTTCTATGGCCAGGAACCCAGCAAATAGTAACATGCTGGTTGGACATATACGCTGTACACAGAACGGAATACAGCTCAATTATTACCAGATTTCTGAATCTGAAAAGGGATCTTAATGCATTTACGACGCTTAACGAGTCTGTGAATATAATAGATTTTTGTATGTTTGATTTCCGTATATGCTTCACAGCCGATAATAGTGCATATCCCTCTGCCGTAAATATACTTGTTTCGGGTGCAGCAGACCGGATTCCGAGAAGGATGGTCCGACGGCTGCATAGGCCACCCCTGCATGCGACTTAGAAGCGTCAGTATAAAACTCTACGCATGAGTAGTTGGACTGAAGTTGTCGGAAATGCATTTTAATATGTGCTTCTGGTGAATGTATAGTGATCTCGGCAAAGGAAGTGTCACAATGTATGAGCTGCCACTGCCACGGCGGTAAATGTTTTGTTGTGGGCATAGGACAAAGTTCTAGCAGCGGAACACCCATTTCCTCACTTAAGCTTCTCACACGCAAAGAGAACGGCTTTCTCTCTGCGGGTCGATTATGGTAGAGGGTAGCAGCGGTCGTATCGTTTATAGCTGAATAAGAAGGATGCTTTATGTTTGCGCGTACCTTTATAAAATAAGTGCAACTGCTATAGGATCGCTGTAGGTGAAGTAACCACTGATTCGACTCTACATAGAGACTCTGGATCGGACTTGTCCTGAAAGCACCGGTTGCCAGTCGGATACCCAAATGGTGAACAGGGTCTAGGATTTTCAAAGCACTTGGCGTTGCGGAATGATAAATTATAGAGGCATAATCAAGGCGCGACCAAACAAGGCTTTTGTACAAGTTCAAGAGACACTTCCAATCACTACCCCATGTTGTACGTGATAGGAGCTTTAGGAGGTTCATCGCTTTCAGACATTTCATTTTTACATGTTTAATATGGGGAATAAACGTGAGCTTAGAATCTAAAGTGGTTCCTAGGAATTTATGCTCACTGCTCACAGAGAGTTGGTCTCCCTTGATCGTAATATTTGGAAGTGGCATTACCCCTCGTTTGTTGGAGAAGAGTACGCAAGTACTTTTCTGGGTGTTTATTTTGAAACCATTCTCATCCGCCCATTTAGAGAATGTATTCATTCCAAGCTGCACTTGTCGTTCGCAGATAGACATATTGCATGATTTGAAACTCATCTGCACATCATTAACATACACAGAATAAAACATCGCGCTTGGAATGACTGACTGCAGGGAGTTCATTTTTACAAGAAAGAGTGTGCAACTAAGCACGCCCCCTTGCAGAACACCAGTTTCTTGGGTAAATGATCTAGAGAGAGCATTTCCCACTTTTACCCGAAAGGTTCGGTTAGACAAATAACTTTTAATTGTGTTTAGCATGTTCCCATGAATGCCCATGGCGGCAAGATCATGTAGAATCCCGAATCGCCATGTGGTATTTTACGCTTTCTCCAGGTCTAAGAATACCGAAAGTACAAACTGCCTATGAATAAATGCATCTCTGATGTATGTCTCTATGCGAACAAGGTGGTCTATTGTCGACCTCCCCTCTCCATAACCACACTGAAGGGGGTCTAGTATACCGTTACTTTCTAGGAAGTGGGTTAAGCGCCGGTTTAACATTTTCTCATATAGTTTGCACAAACAGCTTGTTAACGCTATTGGCCTGTAGCTGGCGGCCAAGGACGGGTCTTTGCCTTGTTTAAGTACCGGAATGACTATCGCTTCTTTCCATGACAATGGAATATATCCAGTTTCCCACATGGTATTGAAGAGGGTTAGGAGCGTTTTTAGTGCTTCTGGGTGAAGATACTTGATCATTTTGTACGTTATTCGATCGCCACCTGGCGCCGAGTTGTTGCAGTACGCAAGAGATGCCTTAAGTTCAGCTAATGAAAATGGGCAGTTGTAAGCCTCCCTGGAGGGAGGTTTAGATTTAAGGGGTTGCCGCTCTTCGCGTTCTTTGAATCTTAAGAACGTTTCTGTGTAGCGCGATGCACTCGAGACGTATTCAAAGTGTTCGCCTAGGCAGTCCGCCTGCTCCTCCAAGCTCTCCCCTCGGCTACTTACCAAAGGTAAAGGGTGTGACTGCCGACCCATTAACTTCTTTACCTTATTCCAAACCTTCGTTTCATCGGTGTAAGAATTTATACCGGAGATGTACCTATTCCAGCTTTCTTTCTTTGCAAGGCGACGCATTCTTCTGGCTTGGGACTTAACCTGTTTGAAATTGTTGAGGTTTTCAGCCGTTGGGTAATTTCGGAGTAGTCTCCAAGCTTTATTTTGTCTATTGCGCGCTTTCCGACAATCGTCGTTCCACCATGGGATGCGACGTTTATTGGTCATTCCGTTGGTTTGCTTGATACATTTCATTGCAGCGTCAATAATAAAACCTGTTAGGTATGCTACAGCATCGTCTATATTAAAATCAGCAATCTCATCTCCGTCTAAAAATGTAATTTCTCGAAACAGTTCCCAGTTGGCTGATTTGGTGTTCCAGCGAGGAAAGTCAGGCGAGCATGTATCTTCTCTTGTTAACTTTAACATAATCGGGAAGTGGTCACTCCCAAAAGGGTTCTTGAGAACGAACCACTCCAGATATGGAATTATAGCACTCGAGACAATACTCAGGTCTATAGAAGAGTATGTGTTATGTGTAGTGCTATAATACGTTGGTTCTTTTTTGTTTAGTAGACATGCACCTGACGAAAACAGAAAGTGTTCTATTAGGCGTCCTCGCGCATCTAAACGGGAGTCGCCCCATAGGGGATTATGTGCATTTAGATCATCAACGAATATATATGGCGGAGGAAGTTCATCAATGAAGCTTTGAAATTGTGTCTTTGAAAGTTGATAGCACGGGGGAATGTAAATAGAGGTAATTGTTAGAAGCTTCCCGAACAGCACTGCTCGAACAGCAACTGCCTCAAGAGAAGTTCGGAGGTTTAATTGCTTACAGGCAACACCTTTATCAACTATTATAGCGACACCGCCCAACGAAGCGGCAGCGTCGTCACGGTCTTTGCGGAAGATGGCATAATGCTTAAGAAAGTTTGTTTGTGTGGACTTGAGATGTGTCTCCTGAACACACAGCACCTTTGGAGTATGTTTATTAAGAAGTTCTCTAATATCATCGAGGTTATGGAGAAGTCCTCTCACATTCCACTGTAAGATCTGTGTATCCATTTTAGATGTGTTTTGTGCTGTGTGCTCAAGGATGGAAAGTTAGCTCACCGACCCTTTCCAGGGGCCATGAAGCGAGATTTTTCTTTTTTGGATCGGTCGACGGAGTCGCGCCGATCTTTAGGCGCTGGCTACGCCCTCATGCTCGGTGTTGTGTCCATTGCCTCTTGCGAGGCGCTGGACAGGCGCTCTTGCGAGCGCTGCATTTGTTTTAAGGGCCTCGCCTCAAAAGACGAGACCTTCGCGGCCCCCAGCCCGGAGGTTGGTGGGTCTTTCTTGGATGGCGGAGCAGCACTGGCTGCAACCGCCGAGGGGGCAAATGGCGTCACCGCTGGCTCACTACGCGTGTGCCAGACAGGCGCCAGGGGCTGTCGTGGCACTGCCCCCTAATGCGCCACTTCGGCAAAGCTAGTTTCTGGTAGGCAGGACACCTGCCTTCGTGCCTCCTTAAATTAAATGTTTTGTTTTACCTTAATTGTGACAATTTACTTTTCCTTTTTCCAGCACGGGCATGACCGCGAGTATGCGGCATGTTCCCCATTACAGTTCGCACAGTGAAGAGAGTTTTCACAGGCATCTGATGTGTGCTCTTCAGCACTGCATTTGGCGCAAGTTAGGCGGCCTCGGCAGTTCTGTGAACTGTGGCCGAACCGCTGGCATTTGAAACATCGGAGGGGGTTTGGTATATATGGCCTCACACGAAGCTTGATATACCCAGCCTCAACGGAGTCGGGCAGTACACTTGAATTGAAGGTAAGTATCAGGTGTTTAGTCTGGACTTCTTTGCCATCACGCCTCATGCTAATTCGTTTTACGTTTCTGACATTCTGTTCGCTGAAACCCTCCAGGAGTTCAGCCTCTGTCAGCCCTAACAGGTCATCATCTGAGACAACGCCACGGGTGGTGTTCATGGTTCGGTGTGGGGTTACTATTAATTTGGTATCTCCAAATTTCACTAGGTTAGGCAATTTTTCATACTGTTTCTGCTCGCGGAGCTCCAACAGGAGGTCACCACTTGCCATTCTCGAAGCTTTATATCCTGGGCCAAAGATTTCCGTCAAAGACTTTGATACTAGAAAAGGTGAAAGTGTTCGCACTGATTTGCCGGGTGTGTCAGCGTGGATAACATGGAATCGGGGAAAAAATACTTTCTGGTTACCAAAAAACTGGAAAACTTCATCGGTGCGCCCTCTTTTCTGAGGGCGATCAGGGAGTGGGGGGAAGGAACAAGCCATATGTAAATGCTTACTTTCGGCAGCGGCGCCAGCCACCCACCATGGAGTCCTACAAGGGGACGCTGCAGGGTCTGTAAGTACAGGCCCCGCAGACGCCAGCTGTACGCCACCACTATAACCGAATATGGTGTATCCAAGGTAGGATAGCCACACAGGGTTAACCCTTGCCGCCAGGAAACACGGAAGTCAATGAAAATGAGTAGAAGACAGGAAAGATTTTAAGTGAGAGAAAAGACGAAGATGTGAGGTGGAGACAGGAAAAGGCAACTGCCGATTTCCCCCGGGCGGGTCAATCCGGGGGTGCCGTCTACGTGAAGCCAGGGCCAAAGGGGTGTGTTGCCTCTGCCGGGGGGCCTTAAAGGTCCAATCACCCGGCGTAGGCTCAACCCCCAGGATCCCCTTTTTCCCGGACACGGCAAAGCCATGCACGGCGAGGCGTGGGAGGGAGTAGAAACTCCCCCGTTAGCTCGGGTCCGTGGTGTCGCTACGCACCAAACGCCTACTTGCGCAGGCGCCCCTGCGGGGGAGAGAAGAGAAAGCCATTTTTAGCTGACTTTGATAATTCATTGTGAATTCCAGGCCATGTGCTGCACTATATTATTTGGTTTGCGTATTGTCAGGAGCCTCTACAACTGATTGGCAGCGCTTTCTGACCATGCTCAAAAACTGTTGCAGAGCCCCTTTAGTACCACTGAGATTATTGTTGTTATATTGAATGCATGAGATCATGCACTGAGGGATGTTGGCAAATCTTGTCAACAATGTCTGTTTAACCAGTATGTGACAATTTCAATATCTTAGGATTTCCTATATTCTGGAACACATCAAAAGAAAATATTAAGACTGATATTACTATTTTGTTCCACTGACTACTCATCTATCATTAAAAAAAAGCCCCTAAAAATGTTTTTGGAAAACTAATCAACTACTTTTCACATAAAAACTTTGAAATTTAAGGGGAGATGCGGGCCAAAAATTGAGTTTTTTTTCAAAATTACCGTTTTTTTTTTACTTTCGCCTGTTTTGATAAGATTAGTACTTCTACTGTTCTGAAAAAAAAAAAACATATCATGACTTAATCGGAAATGCCTTAAAATTACATCTAAAGAGCACAAGGTGCCTGTTAAAAAAAAGTCGAAAGTGTGCAGTCTTCGAACACCTTGCCGCCGATAATGCGCCGCCGCTAGCCATTGTTGATCGCATGAGTCAAAGAGTCGAGCCTCACTCTTCAAATAACAACAGTTTCTCTCACTGATGCAGTGCAAGAAATAATAAAAAGAAGCACTCTTCTGCGCGTTTTTTGAGCGCCGCGACTGGCTTATCACATGGTACGAATCGAGGACCACCATTGGTCGCTGCGCGCCTGTATGTGTTGTGAAACCTATTTGCGGGGTCCATGTCTTGTCGAGCAGCGCAGCTGAATAATTCTTTTCTCGTGTAATTAACTCCATTATGAATGAAAAAAGGCTTTGCTCGCAAGTAAAAGCCGTTGTGCGGATGCTCTGTAGGAATAGGCTACGAGCAGCTGGTCTGATTTGCGGCAGTTGTAGGCTTGCAAAATCCAATGCATCAAAAGTCATTCACACCCGTCAGCCGGAAAGATCGTGATGCGGCAATGGATAACGTCAGCACCAATCCTGTGAGATCGAAGGAGCTGGCAGTGAGGGAACTTAGCGGGAACGACATTGCCATTATGTACGACGGTATGTGGCACAAACATGGCCGCAAAATGGCATGACATTGGACTTAGTTTGGATTTCGCAGTCCTGCCGAACTTTTATTTCTAGCTTGCAGTTGGCATATGGCGCTGCCGGATGGAGCGGAAGTTTGGCAAGTGTTTCATGGCCCTGTCTGTGAGCAAAATGTCTGTGAGAATTCGGCTCGAAAAAGACTAGAGGGACAAACTTATGGTGCTAGCATATTTTAGTGGCAGTGGCCACTAGAAGAAGAATTCTTCTTTTTGATTGCCAACTTTCATCAGATTTAATGATATCTTTCATAAATAAAAAGTCGATTCGAATTTTAAAACTCGTTTTTCTCAAAACACAAATTTTGTGATTTTTTTCAATGCTATGACTGTATTTTGCCTTTTTCGGGCACTTTTAATGCTCGAATCTGCATGAAATTTCGCCCAAACTTTTTACAAAGTATGACAAGTGCAATTGTCTAGTTTAAATATCAATATTTTATTGTATAGTAAAAGAACTTGTACGTAAACCTTTACTAGGATAGGTGAAATATAGACTTTTTATGTCTATTATTTTTCATGCCTATTACATATTTTGTATGTGCTTCCTAATTAGTTATTTGCATTCTACACTTCATTTCAAATATTATGAACTATGAATGGTAAAAAATTACGGAAGTTCAGGGATGAATAGAGGGGGGCAAAAGGGTTAAGGTTTTTACTTTGTCATGTTAGAGCTAAAGGTATGCAGCTGGCAAGAAAACTAATTATATATTTGAAATCAGCATAAAAAGTGCCATATAGTTTCATTGCTCTAGGGTGAATAGTAAAAAAAAAAAGTGTCTTCGAGTAGCATCTCCCCTTAAGGCAAATTACGTATCCAGTCATAGCTGGTTAATCTGACTCGGTGACTCCAATTTCAGAAGTGGGAGACCCCAAATTATTTTACGAGTCAGCTTATTGAGAGTTTTGCAAAGTCATGGTTTTCTTGTATTCATGCCTGAATAGGAAAAAGCTACAAATTAAGGAAAGTTTGAAAAAAAGGTCCCCTTGTCAAAATGTTTGCTTCAGCGACATCCTTTGTTTAAAGATTTTCTAGTCACTAAGTGTATGAAGTACCAACAAATATGCAGTCTAATAACTGATCTGATTGATTGATTTGTGCGCAGGGGTGCAACAGCAGAAACAAAGCAATTTTAGGAGCAGCAACATGTTACTTTTGGAGCCGTAAAACCCAAATTTAGAGCAGGTTACAGGAAAAAAATATTCTATTTTTATCACAAAAAAAAACTAAATTTGGAGCAGTATAAAAAAAGGTTACATTTAAAACAAATATGCACAAACCACTCATCATTCCCCAAATCGTGCAGAGCGAATATGTGCACAACTATTTCAATAAGAGTAGAACTTTGAACCACCTCATTCTGCTAGCAATGATACAGTCAACATTAGCAAATTGCCTCACCTGTCAAGTTCTTTGACATACTGAGGATTCAAATGTGGATCTGCCAAGCTGGCGACCTTGAGATTCAGGAAATTCATAAAAATGAGGGGTAGGGGTGGCAATAAAAAAACTGGCAGACAGTTTTCCTTGATTTTCTTTTAGGGCTGCAGAACTGCCATACAATGCTTCAAATTATTGCCAGTAATTTTTTTAGATGTCAGCGATCGTATTAGTACTCACAATCATGCGGCAAGTTATGCTTTGTCCCATGACTAATGTTAACAGCCCCTTAATCTTAAAATATCCAACCAGCATTGAATCTTAACACGCTTTCCCAAAGGCCACTGGTGTACTGCGGCGAAGGTGGTTTACAGGGCGTTCTGGACAAGTTAGTACAAGGCCAAGAAATTTTCGAACCGCTACACAATATCCGTCTGACCGTGAAAATATACATTGTTTCAAAGGCAGAGAATCGCACTTATAATGAATGTCTCTGAGCGCCGCCGATTGGTTACAGTGAACGGAGTTGGCGCTCTGCAGACTTTCCGGGAAACCACTTTCGACAACGCATGGGGCATCGGCAAGGTGCCCATAGATTCTTATTGTTGAACGCAAACCCTGCTTCTGTGCCCCTCTAGTTGTCGCTCTCCATGACCGCTTTTTCTTACAAACCCTTCAGTCCTTTGTCCCCCCCCCCCTGAGCACCCCAAACCACCAGACGCAGCCACTGTTTTCACACTGCTACCCATTTTTCGAAAACCGGTCGGTCATCTCCCCTGATTTTGGTCACTGGTACTGTCATTGACATCTCCGGCCTGGACTGGAGTGACCAGACCAATTGCCAACATCGTCTCTATCCGACTGTCTGCGTCTTGTGTTATCGTATCGTTCTAGTGCACGCACGACGTACACTACCCCACCCACTCTGATAATTGGCGATTCTTTTCGTGTTTAGGACCTGTTCTCGATCACTTCCCACTTGGCTAAGCATGCCCTCCGCACGTGTGCAAAAGCGTAAAAATGGCTGTTAACTTGTGTGGAACGAATCGCAAAATATCAAAGACGGTGAGGCCACGCAAACCCGCTGGCGAAACAAAACGATTCTATGACCACGGCCGCCAGTTCTTTGAACACCGCCGCGCGCACCGATCTACGTGGACTATGGCACAGGGTACTAGAAGGGTGCCACAGTGGTTGCGTGGAAAAATAGGCGAGAGATGACGTTCTGACACAATGCAGCATGCCACAGCTTGTGCACTAGTATGTGCTGGCTGTGGTCCTATCAACAATATGGACGCGAGCATGTAGTGAGTTTCAGGCTGTTGCATGGCTAGTGTCATCATTATACTTGTACGTGTTGAAGGATTTGGTCTGCAGAAAAGACGACGAACTCGTGCTGTTCGATCGAAGCTGTTATGCTGTTTGCTCCACTGTTACTTGCGCTGATTTTATTACTGTGACAAACTGGTGGACGTGCTGGGTACAATCCAAATTCGCTAGGTTTAACTCAAGCCGCTTCAAGCTTCTACCACCATTTCAACAATTACAAAAAAAAAAACCTGGCACTTTGCCTTAGCCGTCGCTTGCTGGGATTACCTCCTGAATTTGGTCCCTTGAGCTCGGCAAGAATGGCCAACAAGACATGTCACGGCAAGTGAGATGCAAGAGAGCTACGTAGACCAACTCCCATTCACCCCAGGCGTCGTCTTCACAGCAAGCACCTCGAAGCCGTTTCATGGTGATGTATTGGAGGACGTAGATGACTGGCTAGACCAATTCGATCGGGTCGCAGCTGCCAATGATTGGAACGACACAAAGAAGCTTTGCTACATCTATTTTGCACTTGAAGACTACGCTCGCATCTGGTATGAGAACCATGAGTCGAATATCACCTACTGGCAAGAATTCCAGTGACAGCTATGCCAGGCATTCAGAAATCCCGAAAGGAAAGAAAAGGCCAAGCAGGCTCCGCGGAGACGGGTTCAGAAGCCAAATGAAAACGTGGCTATGCTTGTCGAAGACATGTCACGCTTGTTTAAGCGTGCTGACACAGAATGAATGAAACAAAAAAGTTCAACTCCTCCTGCGGGATGTCAAGGAGCAACTTTTTGCTGGACTCATACGCAAGCCCCCAACCACTGTCAATGATTTCATTGCGGAAGCTACTACCATGGAACGGGCACTTCAGCAACGCTCTCTACCGGACGCCGGTAGAGAGCGTTGCTGTAGAGGGTGGCCGGCGTCTACCGGAAGCCGGCCACCCTCTACTTTCTCATCATCGCCCTGTCAATTCGCACCTGCAAATAACTACGAGAGCACTTTCCAGTATGACGTTCCGCGTGAACTCACCCATAAATCTGACGTATGGAGCACCTCTGAACACAGGCCTGTTTGCTACCACGGCGGCGAAGCGGGCCATGTGTACCGCAAGTGTGCGTATTGCAGGATGGGCCTTCAGGGGTTTCACCTTAACGTGCATCGACCCAGCAACGGGGAGCGTCCTCGCGAGATTCAGCAATACCTAGCAGCGCAGCAGCCGTTTCCTCCTGCACAAAGCCACCGGCCAGGCTCACCTTCTCCTCGGTGCCTCGGCTCGCCTTATCCTTACGCCACATTCTCTGGTGTATGAAACAGGTCCCCAAGTCCTGGCCTACGCCAGGAAAACTGAGGCCAGCGACCTCTGGGGGTAGGGCCGCGGTTGACTGAACTGGCAAACATCCTCCGTCACGACACGTTGAAGACACCGATATTTCTGTCACGAAATTTTCTGAACCTGACGCAGCAATTTCCGCCGATATTTCTATAACCGTCGACAATCACTCGACCACTGCACTCGTGGATACTGGCGCCGATTACTCCGTTATGAGTGGTGACTTTGCGGCTGCTCTCTGAAAAGTTGTGACGCCATGGAACGGCTCGCAGCTCCGTACCGCCGGTAGTAATATAGTGATGCCGGTTGGGAGGTGCACTGCCCAAGTACATATTGGCACTTCGGCCTTCATCGGGACTTTTGTCGTACTGCGGGAATGCGCAGGGTAGGGCATCTTGGGATTAGACTTCCTTCGAGAATATGGGGCTATTATAAATCTTTGAGAATTGCTGGTGACATTTTTATATAACAAACATTCTCAGGATTGTGAATCGCGTATGATGGCGTTGCGTGTATCCGACGATTCAGTGACAGTATCGCCCCGTTCCAGTGTTCTGGTTAACATGCTGAGTGACATCAACAGAACGGCTCTCGGAGTTGTGGAAGGCAATGTGTCCATGCTCTTGTCTCATCAAGTATGCGTCGCCTGTGGTCTCATAGAATTGCCCCAAGAGCCTGCGAAAATTCTACTAACAAATTTCGGTCATGAATACCAGCACTTCATGAAGCAGTGTGTCATCGCTTACTTCGAAGAAATCGGAGACTCCAAAGCCAGCTTCTCACTTGCGCAACTCTCTCCCGGTCCTCGCGACGACAAACAGTCTCCGGTTAAGCTTGATGTGAACTGCACACTGTCGACTTCACAGCAAGAGAGTCTTCGCTTCCTCCTGTTTTCCTTCAGTGATTGCTTTGCCACGACGTCCAAAATGAAACCGACACCCGTCGCAGAGCACAGAATCATAACAGAGCCCAGCGAAAGGCCTGTTCGACAAACTGCTTATCGAGTTTCCCGCAGAGAACAAGACGCCATCCACAACCAAGTACAACAAGCGCTTGCTGACGACATCATTCAGCCATCTGCAAGCCCATGGGCATCACCGGTTGTGTTGGTGAAAAAGAGAGACGGCACATTGCGTTTCTGTGTTGATTATCGCAAACTGAACACCGTGACAAAAAAAGACGTTTATCCTCTTCCTCGCATCGACGACTCACGCAACCGCCTTACAATCGATATTTCTCATCCATGCATCACGCAGTGGTTACTGGCATATTGAGGTCAATGAGCATGACCGGGAAAAGACCGCCATCATTACTCCTAATGGGCTCTCCGAAATCGAGCTGCTTCCTTTTGGACTGTCCTCTGCTTCCGCGACTTTTCAACGAATGATGGACACAGTTTTGTGCGGTCTCAAGTGGCAATCGTGTCTTGTCTATTTAGATGATGTCATCATCTTTTCTGCCGACCAAATCCTTCGACACGCACAAGTAATGATGACACTAGCCACGCAACAGCGAGCAACCCACTATAGGCTCGTGTCAATATAAATTATTTATTTAAAAAGCAGCTTTTTTTTCTAATAATAAACTGATAGGCCAAGACAACTGCAATTGTTTTGATTAGTTCAGCCAGGAAAAACAAATGTACCAGGTCTGTAAACGCACGCAACAAAGGCAAGTAATGAAAATGTGTGCACAGCAAGCTAGCTCAGCAAGCTAGCCGAGTGAAGATAGTGCACCCACAATAGTCCTTGTGCCTTCACAAAAGCACATTGGTTTGGGTTACACAAGAACTACAAATAAAACCATACTTTTGGTAATTTTTTTCGTTCAGTGGCCATATAACGTACTTCTATTCCGTTTTCCTTGTTACATCCTGCTTGAGGCGCCGTCCACGCCAGAAGCTCCTACGTTTTTAAAATTTGGTCAATGAAAAGTGCTCGTTGCAGCATATAGAGTGTAAACAAGACAAATGCGGCAGTTCGCCTAGTTTACGTAGAAATCTAAAGAAATCATTAGTATTTTCTGGGTATTTCGAGCAGAAAAATTTAAGAACTTAAGTGACCTTCTGGCTAAAAGTTGCAAAGAAGTTGTATATTCAATTTATTTCTTACGCGAGTGGAAAAATCCCTAGAATTTTCTGGGTATTTTGAAGAGGAAATTTTAAGCACCTTAGCGACTTTCTGGCTGAGAGTCATAAAGGGGTCGTTTATTCCATTTATTTTATTTGCGAGAATGTAACAAAAAAACCACCTCACGAAAAAATAAAAAAAATTTGATTTATAGGCTTCTAGCGCTGACATGAATTAATTAAATTGATGAAAGTAAATGATAAACTTTTGTGTTTTGAGAGTTGAAGCCACATGTTAGTCATTTTTGCATCCAATCCAAGTCACATAATGGCTGTGTGTGTAGAGTGAAAAAAAAAACTGATCGTCTATGTGAGCCCTGTTTTGCGTTCTGTGGCATATAAATCTGCAAGAACAATGTAATTGCGACTACCGGGGAGTATTTTCGTCGCTGAAAGATATGGCAAGCTGCAAAGTGGAATCACAACACCATTGCTTTACTCAGGTGAAAGTGACACCCAATCTGTTTGTCTGGCATGTCAAACGCAACCGCAACATCTCTCTGGCGCTTGTCGTAGGTCACGTCCCATAGCCAAACGTAACAGCAAAGGTCGCTGGCTCAGCCGGAACTGCCATTTTTCATATTCCATTTGCGACAGATTCACTCGCTGGCTGTTCCACTGTAGCGTTGAACCGATTTCGTTTATTTTTCCATAATAAGCGCCTAGTCCTCATTTTGACATTACCACGATTTGGCCTTCTGAACCGTCACTTGATTGACAGGTTCAACGACCAATCAGCATTTATTTTTTCATAATGAGCGCACACTTGCAATTTGGGACATCACCAAAATTTGGGCTTCCCACTCGTCACTTGACAGACAGGTTGAACTACCAATCGGGGAGCGCCAATGGGGGCCAAAAAAGAAATAAGGAACACAAAATAGCAGTTCGTTATATGGCCACAGGAGCTATCCAGTGCACAATTACAGCTGCCACCAAGATCAGCAGCACAAGTGTTTTAAAAAGTCTGAGGCCAAATTATACGCAGACTAAAGTTATGTAGGAAAAGAAAAGAGCTTGTCAATGAACTGAGACTAAAACTAATTTAGGTAGGTGTCTTTATCTGTAGGAAAATTTTTTCAATGGCACAGGATATATAGCACAGGAAAACCCGAAGGGTGCAAATGTAGCAGGGGCTCCACCCTTGAATAAGTAAATAAATAAATAAATAAATAAATAACATTCAATGATATGAATAAATTAAAATGGGGCAATTATTTTGTGACTTATCTAAAAGATCCAAACCCAAATTTTACGACTGAATTCTAGCGGTAGTAGATTATGTACACTTTAATTGCAAAATGGCTTTGAGGTATATTGATACCATGAGTGCAACAATGAAAAAAATCATGGGAGTAGGGAGTAAACTCGAACATACTGACACTAGCAAACGACTGCGTTTTCCTCAGTTATGCTTAGAAATTTTGCTTTTATAGAAGAGCGACATTTGTACAACTGGCTCTCAATTAAATTATGATATGAAACTATGAGCACGTTTGCAACAAAATAGTAAAACAAGTGTGATTATTAATATTGTCTCCACCTTTGTGGATACCGAGGCAATTTTAGTCCCTTCTTTCTGCATCTGCCTTGTTATGACACTAAAACACTGAAATGCAAATCTTGGCCGGTATGCCGAGCCCCATAAAAAACTCATGAAAACGAATTTCACATGCACTACGTAAGTGAATAAAGAGTTTGGTCTTACCACCCTGAAGCTCTCCTTTAGCAGCCAGCTCCTTGAGTGCCTCATACTCCCTTTTGCTTTGGTCATCCTTGCTCAGCAGATGCTGAATAGCTCGACTTGTGCCAGCAGTAGGTGAAACTTGAGGCACTTCAACAGCCATCACTGGCAACTGTGGTGCAGGGCTGCTGACACGATGCCCTAGGGGTACATCCTCCTTGACGTCGCAGTCCTGCTGCTTTGGTGGTGCATCTGGTACTGCCCTGGAAGGTAGAGAAGGACGCTTGCCCCAACCACAGTGGGTCATTCCAGAACCCTTTACTGTATGGTCCCATTTCTCCTGTTGAGAACTGTTGCTCCCTGTCCAGTCTGAGCCTTTGAACCCTGCAGGCCTGTCTGACGACTTTACTTCTGCTCTGTTCTGTTGCATTGTGGCGGCATTTTCGGAGGGCTTCGAGTGAAGGTCGGCAAAGTCCTCACCGTAGAATCCAGGGTCCCCAAGGTAGCTCCCAGCCCTGGTGCTGCGACCACCACATGCTCCTTCACCGCGTCCTGACCCTGACCGGGGGGTGTACGCCTCTTCATCTTCCCAGCTGCGCTCGTATTTGTTAGGGCCACGGCCATAGCGCCTCCGTCTCCGAGCTCTAGGAGGCATCTGTTCTGAACGAATATCGTAGCCATATATGCTCACAAGCTCCTCCCTTGATTTAGGACCCTGCTCCTCCTCACGATACATGTCATGGCCCCAAACACCTTCATCATGCCAGAGCTTCTTTGGTCGGCGAGAGCCCCTGCCATAGAAAAGGAATAAACTTACAAGATATGCAGGGTGGAAGCGGGCTTCAGTCTTTTTGGAGCAGCAATGGGAGCAGTAATAATGCAGTTTTGGAGCAGCTTTCGAGCAATAAAGAAGGAGTTTCTGAGCAGCTTTGGAGCATCAATAGGTGTGTTCTGGAGCATCGAAGTTTACTTGCGGAGAAGATTTCTCGACCCACACATCGCTCTTAATTAAAATTTTCGCTTTCTGGCGAACACGAAAAAATGTCAGTGGTTTTTACTAAGCATGCAATGCTTATCAAGTGACCAGACTTACCCGAAATTCATATATATAAAAAAACTCCCAAGCATTTCCCCGAGGGTGAACATGGTTAAGTGCGAATGCATGGGGTGATAGTAGCGTTGCGTCCGAGACATCCATCGCACGACCCGCTCTCGATGGGAGACTGAGAGAGAAGGTAGGCGCGCGAGAGAGAGGGGTGCGCATGCAGCTGCAGCGAGCGAGGAGAGCGGAGGAGCGAGCGAAGGGGGAGGGGGACGCGCGCAGCGGCGTTAAAGATATAAGGCGCGTTACTGACACCGATATCAGCGTCGCGTCCGTGGCTTATTCGGTAGAGCGTCGCGCTGCGGCCTGCCAAGTCCTCTTTCTTTTAAAGATAGAGAGAAGACTGCGGACGCCGCCGACGGTGGTGGATGGTTTGGGGTGGCTTATAAAGTGTATTCACACTTAAAACCTTAGAAAATCAAATGTGAAAGCCCTGCAACTAAATAAAAAACATAAGTGGCATTCTAGATGGCTACTAGACCTCAGACAAATGAAAAAAAATTGGTGTTAAAATGTTGCAATGTTCAAAATGTAATTAAAACAATGCATCTAACATGAACAGCACCTGATGATATTTGGTGTTTTTTGGCGCAAGGGCCAATTGATAGGCAAAGAGCGCCAGTTCATTGGACTAGAGATGTGGACAATGATTGTGATTAGTGGCTGTATAAGGGCCTTAAAATTCCTGGTGCTAAGGTGGGTAAAAACATAGTAGTAATAAAATCATGACTATGTCATGAAATGAGTCTAGTATCAATGGACGAGAAAGTTTGTGACATCGAAAACCGTGATGGGCATGTATGGCACTAGCATAAGTGCCTCGATTGTTCACATGTGTCGGCGAGGTGGCCGAGTGGTTAAGGCGATGATTGTTCACATCCTTGTGTCCAAGAGCCGTGAGGGAAGTGCTTTGTTCAGTGTAGCCACCACAGCGGAGACCTCTCTAGAAATGTCGTGCTACGGAATACTCGAATATATCACATGAAAGGTACATAGTTCTCTCAGAAAAGCAAACAACAATTTATGCGTGAAAAGGGGTTCCCTACTAACGAACATTACTGGGTGAAGTGGTACCTGTTGTCGGCAGGATAATGGAAAGTGTTGTCTTCTCAGCGTGTGTAATTAGTTAAACTGGGCTAAAATGTGAAGTATGGTGAGTGCTTCTCCACATCTATCACACAAAGGTGGATCGCCACCATACAAACTAAATGAATGTGTTGTGTGTGCATGTCCTGTTCTTAACCTGGTAAGTATTACATCTGTGTGGTGTGATTTTGATACCAGCGGCCAATAACCAAGTTGCGGCTTGATGACATGCAATTTATTACCTGTGTGTGTGTCCCATGTTCTCTGCCAATAACCCCTGAGCTTTCATTTTAGAAAAGGTTTCAAGTCGAGTGCTGGAACTGGTATTAATGTATTGGTAGCGGTTTTGTTGGTGGATTCAGCTAGCTGGTCCACCAGAACGTTGCCTTGTATTTCACGGTGTCCTGGCACCCAGCAGACTACAGCATGCTGCTTAAAGGAGTAGACTGTGCATAAGAGTGAATAAAGAGACACAAGGACAGGGTTTTTGTGCTTTTTATAAAGTTTTTCAGAGCTTTTACTATGCTTAGGGAATCTATATATTATTGCCTTTTGTAGTTTTATTTGTTTATCGTGTTTAACGGCCGCAAGTATTGCATAAGCTTCGCTCGTGAAAATGAGTGAATCAAAGAGCAGAACGCCGGCTTCCGAAAAGGATGGGCCAACAGCTGCGTACGAGACAGAAGTGCTTGTCTTTGAGGCATCCGTAATATACTCTGGATATGTGTATTTCTATTGCAGTTCTAGGAAATATGTCTGAATATGTGCAATTGGTGCATGCTTCATAACCTCCAAGAAAGACATGTCGCAACCTATCGCCTGCCACTGCCACGGTGGCACACATACTGCGGGTGCCATCAAATGGTGTTCAGGTGGCTCGCCAGTTTTCTTCGCTAGGCTCCTCACACGCAGTGAGTACGTCTGTCTCATAGAAGGTTGTTTCTCAAACACAGCAAGGCTTGACATGTCATTAATTGTAGAATGTGATCGATGTTCCTTGTCTGTGTTCAAAGGGAGTTGCTGTACTCGAAGACACTTTTTTTTATATTATTAATTCTAGAGCAACGAAACTTGAGCTGTTTATGGATCTTTTTATGCTTATTTCAAATATATAATTAGTTTTCTTGCAAGTTGCTCACTTTTAGCTCTGCAAAATGACAAAGTGAGAACCTTAACCCTTTTACTTCCTTTCTTTTCATCTCTAAACTATCGTGATTTTTTTGCCATTCAGAGTTAATAATGTTCCAATTAAATAAATAACCAATTAGAAAGCACATACAAAATACGTAATATGAATGAAAAATAATAGACATGAAAAGTCCATATTTCACCTACCATAGCAAAAGTTTACATAAACTTTTTATAATAAATTAAAATATTGAAATATAAACAAGATAGTTGTATTTGTCATACTGTAGAAAAAATTTGGGCAAAATTTAATGCAGATCCGATCACTAGAAATACCCGAAGAAGGAAGCACACATTGGAAAAAATGACAAAATTTTTGTTTTGGTAAAAACGAGTTTTAAAGTCGAAATTGAGTGTTCATTTATGAGAGATGTCTATAAATTCAATAAAATTTGCACATAAAAAAGAACAGTCCTTCTAGTAGTGGCTACTGTCTCTAAAACACGCCAGCACCATGAGTTTGTCTTTCTCAGCTTTTTCGAGCCGACTCCTCACAGACATTGCACTCACAGACAGGGTCATGAAACGCTTGTCAAACGTCTTCCACTCCATCTGGCAGAGCTTTGTGCCGATTGCAAGCTAGAAAGAAGTTCGACAGGATTGCGAAATCTTAACTTAGTCCAGGGTCGAAAGACACAACAGTGCCGATGTCATTTTGCGGCCTCGTTTATGTCGCATACCATCG
Source organism: Rhipicephalus annulatus (assembly GCA_013436015.1). NCBI lineage: Eukaryota > Metazoa > Arthropoda > Arachnida > Ixodida > Ixodidae > Rhipicephalus > Rhipicephalus annulatus. The sequence continues at coordinate 279,539 of WOVY01001329.1, forward strand.
TGCATATTGGCAATGTCATACCCCCTAAGCTTCCTTACTGTGAGCTCCTTCGATTTCGAGAGATTGGCACTGACATCATTCATTGCCGCATCACAAACTTTTGGGCTGATGGCTGGTCATGACTTTTGATGCATTCACTTTTACAAGACAACAACTACTGCAAATCGGACCAGCTGCTCGTAGCCTATTCCTACAGAGCGTGCCCACAATGCAGCTTTCACATGCGAACAATGCTTTTTTCATTCATAACGGAGATAAATATACTAGAAAAGCATTGTTCAGCTACGCTGCTCGACAAGACATGAACTCCGCAAGTAGGCTTTACAGCACGTACAGGCGCGCAGCAGCCAATAAATGTTCCCGATCCATACCACGTGATAAGCCAGTCATGGCACTCGAAAAACGCGCAAAAGCATGCTTCTTTTTATTATTTATTGCACCGCATCAGGGAGAGAAATTGTCATTATTTGAAGAGTGAGGCTCGACTCTGCCTCATGCGATCGACAATGTCGAGCGGCAACACATTATCGGCAGCAAGGTGCTCGAAGACTGCACACTTTGGGCCTTTCAACAGGCACCTTGTGCTCTTTAAACGCAAATTTAAAGCATTTCTGATTAAGTCTTGATATGTTTTTTTTTAAGAACCGTAGAGTTACTAATCTTATCACAACAGGCGAAAATAAAAAATCGGTAATTTTAAAGAAAACTCGTGTTTTTTGACCCGCATCTCCCCTTAAGATAATATTTACTCAGCGCAAAGAGATTATAAATTATCTATTCCGCTTTTGCTCTTCATTCAATCGTGACCAGTCAGGCTTAGGCCGAAGCTCTGCGGTCGTTCACCGTATTGACACGAAGTAGGGATGACGGGCTGTCCGAGGGATCGCACACATAAATGGCAGCGTGACCGTTGCGAAAAACGACGGCGAAGAACGGAATAAAACTACAAATGTGATGACCTACATCGCACCTTGAATGATGACTCGTGCAGTGCACAAAGCTGAAGGCTGAATATGATGGGACGTAGCTGTCTGCATAGATAGGCGGTAAGTTGTGTGGTCACTTTCTTCAAGTTTCGGCACAGTTTCTCGCTAATTACAGATACGGCAGCTCCAGTGTCAACAAGTCCATGCACCTTAATGCCATCAATATAGAGTTCGATTTCGTTCGGGGGAAAGCAGATAAGTCTTGAAATTTTCGCTGCCAACGCAGTTCTTGCCTCCGGAACTGCGCCCGTCAGTTTTCCTCTCGCGGTGGGTTGTTGTGACGTAACATTGGAGAAATTGATCGACGACGAGAAGAAGGTGAACGGCTTGAGCCGGATGGTCGGCGACCGAGACGTATGTCTAGAGGTGGATCGGCAGGAACGGGATATCGCGGCTGAGTGGGCATGGTGCGCATGTAATGCGAGGCCCCTGCAATGTTATGAGAAAGGAAGCTGCGATGACGGCAGTGATGAGCTATGTGGCCTGGGATGCCACATGAAAAACATATCGGCCGATTATCCGGAGTGCGCCATTGGCTGACGGTAGGGGCACTGTTCGCTGAATAAGGTACCGTAAATGGTTGTGCAGGTGGCGGCATCATATAAACGTTCTGACCTGTTTGGTATACAGCCGGAGACGGGACGGTCAGCGAGCGGGAAGGTGGCGTCGACGAATAAACGTGGCGAGTAGCTTCGTAGATGTCCGGAGACGCTGGCGCACGTGGCCGAGCAACTGCGGCTGCATACATTAGTGGTGCGGTAACAGTTGGTGGAGCTTGAGCTGGCGGCAATGCTTCGGCAACTTGCGATTGAATGACCTGGCGAAGGGAAGGTGACAAGGGTGGCATCGGCTCGGTAGTTCTTCCCAGACAACACTCGATGTCCTGAGGTCATCCTCATATGGTACAATCGTCCTCGCACAGTTTTCATCGACCTTAGTACTTACTGAGGACGACACAAGCTGGTTTGCCCCGGAAACGTCTTTTCGAGTGCTTTCTGAGGACAACAATTGGTCCGGAAAAGGTCCTGTTAAGGATCTTTTGGGGATGACAAAAGCATTGCACTGAGCACTTTGATATAATTCCTAAAGACCTTTGCATACCAAGTAGATGCATTTCATACGTGAACACTTTCTCCACAAGTTTGTTTCTTACAGTCATAAAGTTATTGTGTAATTTCGCGTTTTTTTTGCAGCAAATTTTCAAGTTATGCGTTGTGCCTAATGAGACACATATAATCGATTGGCTTAGGTATCGAACCTGGTATTGCGAAATGTCCATTTGAAACAAGTGTTCTGAAAGTCACAGCCTTAAATCGGTCATTATATTCTCATGTTGACGTATTCATGAAAAGTGCTTCCTGCCTCCCCCCTTTCTTGGCGAACTGACTGGACAGTGGTATATGTTCATAACTAGTGTTAATAAAGTGTAATATTAGCGTAGTTACAGAAACAAGCAAAGTAACAGCTGCCGTGCCCGTAGAATAAATGCTGCTAGCGATCACCAAAACGGTAGTAATAACAACACGTTGGGGATTGACAGCACAGCTCAGCTAAAATTTATTACTGAAATACTGCACAGCCCGAGTCGTCACTGGCTCTTTATTTTCTAGAGAAGCATGACAAAATCTGAAAGTACCCAATTCAAGTAAAACAGTACTTTCACATCCATTCTTGCACGAAGTTAACGCTCAAACTTTGATAAGATTCGCACGACAAGTCTTGTGGGCGGTGAAGTCACTGCATTATGCTCAAAATTTTTTTCAGTAAAGACAGAGTCAGCGAGCAAAACGAAGAGCAAAAGGTTCTTTCAAACAAAGAAGGGCGAGAGTGAAAGCAAGCATGTGGGGGTGATGTACATTTGCTGGATAAGCCAAACTCTCTCCTGGTAACTTAAAAAAATGTCACCATCGACGCTACTGTACAAACTTGCAGGCACACTCAGCCACATTCTCGCGTGATGTAGCTCATACCGAGCGTGATAGTACACCACCTTGCGGAACTCCTGTTTTTTGGACTAATGATTGGGAGAGAACACTGTCCACTCGGACAGAGAATGTCCGATTTGACAAGTAACTTTGGATTATGATACACATTCTGCCACGCACGCCAAGGTGGTACAGGTCTCTTAGTATTCCAAAGTGCCATGTTGTATCGTAAGCCTTTTCGATGTCGAGGAACACAGAGAAAAAATATTTCTGTGGACGAAAGCGTCTCTGATCTGTGCCTCCATATGAACAAGGTGGTCGGTGGTGGATCTACCCTCTCAAAATTCGCACTGAAATGGGTCGAGCGAATTCTTTGTTTCAAGGACATGTACAAGTTGGCAGTTTATCATTTTTTTGAAAAGTTTGCACAAGCAGCTTGGAAGTGCAATAGGCCTATAACTCGAAACTGAGGAAAGGTCCTTTCCCTCTTTCGAAATGGGAATAATTATAGCCTCTTTCCAGGAAGTACGGATAGCGCCAGAAAACCAGATAGCGTTGTACAAGCAAAGTAGAGTTTTTTGCATTTTAATTGGTAGGTTTTCTAACATTTCCTACACTACACCATCAGAACCTGTGGCGGAATGACTGCAGAAGTTTAGTGACGTTTGGAGCTCGGCTAAGCTGAAAGCTAGGTTGTATGCTTGGTGGTTTCTGTTCTAGTTTTTACTTTTCAATTCTTGTTTTTTATCTTTGGAAGGCTTCACTATAGTGCGAAGAGCTGAAAAATTGTTCGAAGTGTGCGCCGAAGAAGTGTGCTTGATCTTCTAAGCTGTCACCTTGTGTGTTAATGTTGTGTTCCATACTCTACCCTCCTGTGTATATGAATTGATGCCCGATATGAAGTTGTGCCAACTTTCCCTTCTGGCCTGGCAGCGCAACCTCCTGCCTTGGGACTTTATGTTTCAAAATTTGTAAGGTTTTCTGCTGTCAGAGAGTCTCGAAGCAGCTTTCCTGCTTTATTTTGCTTTCTACGTGCATTCTGACACTCACTGTTTCATCAAGGGACGTATCGACTGGTGGTCCGTCCTGTTTGTGAGATATACTTGTTCCGGCATCAATAAAAAGTGCTGTAATAAAGTCTACAGCTGCATCTATAATTAATTGACATATGTCCGACCAATCTAGGCAAGTAGCTTTTCTGAACTTTTCCCAGTTCGCTTTGTCTGCCATGTGGGAGCATGTGGAAGACCTTTGTCTATATGTGTACTTAGAATGATCGGAAAGTGGTCATTTCCGAAAGGATTGTTGATCACTTTCTATTGAAGCAGGAGTAGAAGCGATGGGGACACTATGCTGAGATCTATGCATGAGTAGGTTTTGTTGGCAAGGCTAAAGTATGTTGGTTCTTTGATGATGATATGTAGGTTTTAATGGCGCAAGGGCCATGTCTTGGCCAAAGAGTGCCATGGAAAAAGATGGAAGAGTGGCATTGATTTGCAATGTAACAATGACATGTGAAGTATATCAACTAAGATGATGCTACAAGGCTGTATAAAGACCTGAAATTGCTCACGTTAAGGCGGATAAAACGTAATATATTAAAACCAAGTGAGTTACGTGAAATAAATAACTAAAAACTAATGGCAATACTCATAGTAAAAGAATAAGGAAAACTTTGGGACCGAGATATTATTTAGAACATTTGTCTCATCAGTGCCTTTGAACACAAGAGCCGCGAGGCAGGGTGCTGTCTATGCGGCTACTGCAAGAGCAATCTTCGGATGGAGGCCGTGCTACAGGTCACCTCGAAATGTAGTGTTAAAACTATGTACTTCTTTTAAAAATGCCAACAATGATTTCTGTTCAAACAGAGCATCCCTACCGATAAATATATAAGGGTGCAGTGGAAGCTGCTATCGATACAGCAGTAAAAAATGTTTTTTTCTGATAGCATCCAACTCGCTGTACTGGACAAGGATGTGGAAAACTAAGTGCTTCACCACATTTGACACAGCTAGGTTGTTCACCACCACACAAAAGATATGAATGTGTGCTGTGTGTGTGTCCTATTTGTAGCCTGGTAAGTGTTACTTGTCCGTAGCGTGACTTAGATACTGGCCGCCAATTTTCAAGTTTGGGTTTGATAATATGTAGCTTATTTTCAGTCTGCCTATCCCATAGGCCCTGCCAATATGCTCTTAGGCTTTGTTTTAGGAAGTGATTTATGTCAAGTGCAGGGACAGTCAAAGATGGGTTGGTGGCAGCGTTATCGTGAGTGGATACAGCTAGCTGGTCCGCCGCCACGTTTCCAGCAATCTCGCGGTGCCCTGGCACCCAGCACACCAAAACATGCCGTTTGAGGGCGTATATCGTACATAAAAGCGAGTAAAGCGATACAAGCACAAGATTTTTATGTTTTTTCATTGTTTTCATAGCTGTTACAACACTCAAAGAGTCCGTGTATATAACCGTGCGTTCTAGTTTTAATTTCTTAATATGTCTCGCAGCCACAGATAGCGCGCGAGCTTCTGCCATGAAAATGCTTGTTTGTGGGCTCAGAATACCGAAAGCTGAAAAGGATGGCCCAACAGCTGCATAGGACACAGAAGTGAGAGACTCTGAGGCATCTGTAAAAAATTCAGGGCAAGCGTATTTGTGTTTAAGTTTCATGAAGTATGTGTGTATATGTGCAATAGGTGCATGCTTTGTCACTTCCACAAAGAATACATCACATTCTATCACCTGCCACTGGTACGGCGGTAGGTGTGCAGCAGGAGTCATGATATACTGTTCAAAAAGCGGCACACCTATTATCTCGGCTAGGCCCCTCACGCGAAGTGAGTAAGGCTGCCTCATAAAGGGGCGATTTCCAAAAAGTGCAGAGCTAGACAGATCATTAAGTATGGAATGAGTAGGGTGTACCTTATCGCCATTCATTTTCAGGTAATAGATAAAAGACATGTATGACCTCTGCAGGTAGAGTGACCACTCATTCGACTCAGCGTAAAGGCTCTCTTCAGGGCTCGTTCAATAGTCACCTGTAGAGAGTCAGATGCCCAGATGATGTACAGGATCTAGAATCTTCAATGTGATTGGCCAGGCTGAATTATATACTATTGCCCCATAGTCAAGACATGAAGGTACCACGCTTTTGTACATATTCATGAGACACTCTCGGTCGCTACCCCGGGATGTGAGCGAACGTAACTTCAGGATATTCATTGTTTTCATGCATTTATTTTTAAGGCGTTTGATGTGTTATACGAATGTTAGTTTTGCATCCAAGATTATACCTAGGAACTTATGTTCTGTGCTTACGGGCAGGCGTTCGCCTTTCATGATAATCTGAGGATCAGGACGTAAGCCTCTTTTCCGTGTGAACAGGACACATGTGCTTTTTTGTGGGTAGACTTTGAACCCATTTTCATCAACCCATTTGGACACTTTGTTTATAGCAAGCTAGACCTGTCGCTCACAAAGGCCGAGGAAACACGATTGAAAAGCTATCTGGATGTCATCAACATATGTGAAGTAGATTATGTTATGGGGGATGTACTGATGGAGAGAGTTCATTTTTATAATAAAGAGTGTGCAGCTCAGTACCACACCCTGTGGTACTCCGGTTTTCTATACAAATGTTCGGGACAAGACATTGCCCACTCGAACTCGGAATATGCGATCGTACACGTAACTTTCGATAATATTGAACATATTACCACGTATACCCATATGTGAGAGGTCTCTATATATCCCAAACCTCCACGCTGTATCATAGGCCTTTTCCATGTCAAGAAATACAGATAAAAAAAAGCTGGTTATGGACAAAGGCTTCACGTATGCATGTCTCAATTCGTACGAGATGATCGGTGGTGCATCGGCCTTCTCTAAACCTGCACTGGTATGGGTCTAGCAGTTTGTTTGATTCTAGAAAGTTGAGTAGGCGGCAATAATCATTTTTTCAAAATTTTTACAGATGCAACTGGTTAAAGCTATAGGCCTGTAATTTGATGCAGATGACAGATCCTTACCCTGCTCCAAAATCGGAATTATCACAGCTTCCTTCCAAGAAGAGGGGATCACACCAGAAAACCAGATAAGATTGTAAAGGGAAAAGAGAGTTTTTTGTGCTTCGAAGAGTAGTTGCTTCAGCATCTTATACATTATGGTGTCAGGACCTGGGCAAGATGTGTTGCAACAGTTCAGTGCTCTTTGCAATTCTGCTAAGTTCAGTGCTCTTTGCAATTCTGCTAAGCAGAATGGCTCATTATAAGCCTCGATTTTTTTAAATTTCTTATCTAGGTTTTGTTGTTCCAACTGTGCTTTGTATTTTTAGAATGCGTCAGAGTAGTGTGAGGAGCTCGATATAATTTCGAATTGTTAACCAAGAAAGTTGGCTTGGTGCTCCAAGCTTTCTCCGAGGGTATTTACTAATGGAAAAAAAATATGTTTGTTGGCCTTTAATTTTCTGGACTTCGTTCCACACTTTTTTTTCATCTGTGTACGAATTGATGCTCGTAGTAAACTTTGTCCAGCTCTCTCGTCTGGTTTGTCTGCATGTTCTCCTTGCCTTCGACTTGACCTGCTTAAAATTTTCCAGGTTTTCTACTGTTGGAACATCACAGAGCGATGCACACACTTTGTTCTGATTCATCCGAGCTTTCCTACAGGCATCATTCCATCATGAGACTCGCCGTTTAGAACTAATTTCGCTCGTTTGAATAATGCACGTAGATGCGGCATCAAGAATAAAAGCTGTAAAACACGCGACAGCGTCATCTATGGTCAGAGAAGACAACTCTGTCCATGTCATGTGGGTAAGAGCTTGGTACTGTTCCCAATCAACTGAGTCAAGCTTCCACCTTGGAACCTGCGAAGATAGTTGGCCTTTCTTTGGCACGCTCAAGATGATCAGGAAGCAGTCACTCCCACAAAGGCTTTTAAGAAGATTCCATTCAAAATTGGCTAAAAGTGATGGTGATGAAATGCTAAGATCTATCAAGGAGTATGAATTGTTTGCGAGGCTAAAATACGTAGGCTCCTTTGTATTTAAAAGACATAACCTAGAAGAATAAAGAAGCTCTTCAATGAGACGTCCTCGAGCGTCACAGCACATTGCAGCGCACGCGAGCGTCACCCCACAGGGAATTGTGTGCGTTAAAGTCACCTAAAATCAAAAAGGGTTCTGGGAGTTCATCTAATAATGATTCCAATCACGCTTTTAAGCTGATGGTGAGGTGCTATATACAGAGAGCAAAAGGTGATGAGTTTGTTAAAAAGTACAGCTCGAATGGCCACTTCCTCAAGGGCTGTCAGGAGCTTCATCTGCTGGCATGCCACACTTTACCAGCTATCACGATGATACGGCAGCATCTTCGTGGCCCTTCCAGAAAGTAGCTATTAGCAGAGAAAGTTCCTGTATTTAGGAGTTAGGTGTGTTTCTTGCACACACAGAACTTTTGGGTTGAACTTACTGAAAAGTTCTTGTACATCACCTAGCTTTCTGAGTAGCACACTAACATTCCACTAAATGATTTTATCCATTATGAATTAAAAAAAAGTGCTGTGTGTAGAAATGATTGAGATTGGTTAATTTTACAGGGCCTTTGAGAGGCCTTGTAATTGGAGTTTTGTCTTTTTTGAAGCGGTCGACAAGAGGTCGCCGCTCCTTTGGCGCTACTGGCGCCATTTGGATAGAAGTGGTGTTCATAGCCTGCTGTGAGGCACTGTCCAAAGAGCGATCTAAGTGTTGCTTAGACTACGCCGCAGTTGACAAAGTCTATGCCACTACCGGGGAGGAGGTTGTTGGGGCCTCCTTGGTGTCCTCATTGCTGTGACTGCTGCCAGGGCTTGCAGGGGCCACCAGTGTAGACTGGTTGGCTGTGGGCGCGGCAGCGCTGGCTGCTCCCACCAGAGGGGCAGGTGGCTTTGACCTGGGCACGCTAGACGTTGTACAGGTAGCCGCCAAGGACCATTGTGGTGCCACCCCTCGTTGCACCACTTCAGCGAAGGAAGTTCTCAGTGCGAAAGAAGATGAGATTTGCTGTCATGCTTCACGGAACGTTATAATTTCATTAACTTTTATGGTGATAATTTCTTTTTCTCTTTTCCAGGCTTGGCACGCTCTGCAGTATGCGGTGTGGCTGCCTTTGCAGTTTGCACAGTGAACCTCATCATATTTGCACTCATCAAGACCGTGACCAGTTATGCTGCATTTACCACAAGTAAGCTGACCTCGGCAGGTCTGAGATGCATGTCCGAGTCACTGGGATATAAAGCAACGTCTCGGATTAGGGACGTACGGACGCACACAAAGTTTTACGTAGCCGGTTTTAAGTGTCTGGGGTAGAATGCTTGAATTGAAAGTAAGTATTACATGCTTTGTTGCGGTTTCAGTGTTGTTGCGTCTGATTTTTATGCGCTGTGCATGTGTTATGCCTTGGTCCTCCCATCCGTCAAGGAGTTGCTCTTCGCTTAGTGTCATAAGGTCTTGATCGGATACTATGCCCTTCACGGTGTTCAGAGTACGAGGTGTAGTAATTAATACGGGGGTATTTCCAAATGCTACGAGGTGTGAAAGTTTGTTGTACTGTTATTTGTCTTTTATTGCGAGGAAAATGTCCCCACTTTCCATCCTTGTGGCCTTACAGCCGGTCCCAATGGTGTCTTTTAAGCACTTGGCCACAAAAAAGGTGATGTTGCTCTGGCTTTAGTTGATATTTCTTCGCACTGAAGAACAAGGTATCTTGGGAAACTTTCAATGTTTTGGGGGAAACACAAAGAGGATGCATCGCTGCATACCCTTTTCAGGGCATGATGGGTTACAGAAGGATTCTGAGGTTCCAAGAAAAATAGCTTCTTCAGCAGAAAAATGGCTTCTGTGACAGATACAGGTGTGGTTCCGAAAGTGCGAGTTTTGAGAGATTTTCGTACTGGGCCTTGCTTTGTACTGCAAGAAGGTTGCCACTAGCCTAATAACGTGTACCGAGGGTATTGATGAGGCATTTTGATACGACAAATGAAGCGATTTTTCTTGAGTTGTTTTGTGTTTCACAGTCAATCACATGGAAGTGCGGAAAGATTTCTCTGTGTTTTAGAAAGACATTCAGCATTCCTTCGGTGCACACCCTGTTAAAGGGAGGGAAATCAGGCAGTTTGGGGAATAGAAAAGAGGCCATAAAGTATATATAAAATAGGCAGCCATGCCAGCCGCCCACCACTGAGCCCAACATGGGGACGCAGCAGTACAATGATAAAAAGGCATGCCAGCACCAGCTGTACAAAGCCACTATAACCCAATATTATGTGACCAAGAGAGGGCACATACACAAGGTTAACCCTTGCCACCTGGAAGATGGAAGTAAACAGAAATGAGCAAACGACAGCAAAGATTGAAAAAAAGAAAAGACGAAGATGTAGGAAGAAAGAGATGAGAAAAGGCGACTGCCGGTTTCCCCTGGGTGGGTCAGCCCAGGGATGCTGTCTACGTGAAGCTGGGGCCAAAAGGGTGTGTTGCCGCTGCCGGGGGGCCTGAAAGGTTTAATCACACGGATCCCCTTTTACCCGGACACGGCAAAGCCATGCCCTAGGCTAGGCATGGGAGAGTTCGAAACCCCCCACTAGCTTGGGTCCCTGGTGTTCCTACACACCAAACGCCTGCTTCCGCAGATGCCCCTGTGGGGGATGAACATCAACCCAAGACTAGAGATGAGCTACTATATAACAAAGTTATCTTAATAGTAAACCAATAGAGCTCTATACAAATGTAAAGAACTTATTTTCCAGTCATTGAAGTGCGACAGCCTACACATGAACCACGAGGAAATTGAGATGCGTTCGCCCTGCCATTACAAGGCAATTAAGTGAATTTTTTTTATCACGATAGGAATTTTATGGACACTCGACGGGTTGTCGTTGCCGCTATGTTTTGCGTAAACTACAAGTTGGTACCACTCCTCATGCATCGTGAGTTTGACCCGCAGGTAAAATTGTGCAAGAGCAGGTCATAAGTGCTACTCAAGCAGAGATTAAACGCGATGACCTATCTACGCCTCTTAAAGGGTGCACGCGTCAGCATCCCACCGCATGTTAAAAATGTCATCAAATGCTCAAGCAGAGAGGAAACACGCTGCCCATCTTCAACAAGCATGAAAAGACGTGGGGGAAACAGAGGGTTGCTCGATGAGCAGCAGCCGTGAACAATGATTCTATCTAAAGACGTAGTTGCCATAGCTAGAATGCCTCGATGCGCTCGTTTACCTCTGCTCGTGAACCGAGGCACTCTGGCAATAGCTGGCGTGCGCGATATTGACAAGCATCAGCGTCCAGCTCGCAAACTCTTCTACGTTGGTGTGCTCTCAACGGGAAGAGATTGTGCGAAAAGAGCATTTCTCCTTGGAATGGACGTACTTATTTTTTCTTACACCAGCGTCTTGTAGTTATCAGTGTCAAGATGTCAGATCCAAAAGAGTTATCTGTCAGCCTTCCCATTGTCACGAGTTCGTAATGTCAACGAAGGCAGCGGGTGCTGTTTTCATGATTTAACTTTTTATTTAGGCCAACCTGTGCCAGGAAAACGGAATGTCACTCTACAAGCAATACACGCTGCAGACTGGTAGCAGTGAACTTAGAGCATCGGCCGTTGCATCAGCATTTACATATGTGCCATCGAAGATTCCAGCGTTATCGCTAGAGGTCGTGTAATCTCATCGAAAGGTTCTAAGATTATCTAGATGGTCACCAGTCATTCGGGTGCAATTTTCTCAATTGATTGATTGATTTGTGGGGTTTAACGTCCCAAAACCACCATATGATTATGAAAGACGCCGTAGTGGAGGGCTCCGAAAATTTCGAACACCTGGGGATCTTCAACGTGCACCCAAATCTGAGTACACCGGCCTACAATATTTCTGCCTCCATCGGAAATGCAGCCGCCGCAGCCGGGATTTGAACCCGCGACCTGGGGGTCAGCAGCCGAGTACCTTAGCCACTAGACCACCGCGGCAGGGCTGCAATTTGCTCAAGGCAGAGTTTCACACGTAATGGTGCAGTAGCAAGAATAGAAAGGAGCGCATGCGCTATGACCACTACAACATTGTGAATTATCCGGTGGCACAAACTTTTTTTTTCAGCTTATATAGCAAAAAAACTTGCCGCACCATTGCTGAGCAACTGCGGAGCACAGCACGCGCTCGCAGTTGTTCAGCAATGGTGCGGCAAGTATTTTACAGCACCACTGCAATCTTTTAAGTTTGCCTGACAGCTTGGCTGTTAAAATATATGCAGAGTCGCATGATAAGGTATGCATGCAAGCGCGACTTTAACAAGAACCATGCATTATGTTCAGGTGGCGCAAAATTCATGCTGATCCGAAATACGACGTTTGATACGGACACTGTTGCGTCCTTTGTGTAGCCAAAGCGCGTAGCTCGGTCAATGAGGAAACTCTCAACTAAAATTGCCATTGCACGTGCTAATAGCTGTTTAGGCGTGGCTTGTTGCGGTAGGTCAGATTGGCGTATTTTGACACAATCAGTGTAGCACTTTCACCCTTGGATATTAATTGATTGATATGTGGAGTTTAACACTTCAAAACCACCATATGATTATGAGAGACGCCTAAGTGGAGGGCCCCGGAAATTTCGACCACCTGAGGTTTTTTATCGTGCACCCAAATCTGAGCACACGGGCCTACAACATTTGTGCCTACATCGGAAATGCAGCAGAATACTTTAGCCACTAGACCACCGTGGCCGAGTCCACCCTTAGATATGGCATCATTCATATAGGTATAGCTATTTTTACAATAACAGTGGATTGATAAAACTTATTGTTCAAATAGCATGTGTTATTGCAAATAAAACATTAGTTGCAAGCCAGCGATGTGTGTGTGTCTCTTGGTGTCCTTGTCGTGGTGCTTGATATCCATATAAATGATGAACCCCAACCAACTAGCCCAGCAATGTGCGTTAGGAAAGATAAGGCAGCAATTCCACCTACAACTGATTACACAGAGAAAGCTTTCAAGGACTTGCTTTTAAGGGCTTGCAGGATAAGCAATGAAATGATCATGCAAAAAATAACCCGTCAAACATGCGACACTCACTTGTCATGTTCAGTTTTTTCTTCTGGTACCTCAGATGAATCTTCATCTCCTAGCACACGGTCATCATGCTGGTAAAATGCACCTTTCTTGGGGATGTACTGAGGGTAGCGCTTGTCTTCATCAAAGTCCAAAACTTTATCTTGGAGATGAAAGGGATCAACATTCTCCTGAAAGAAACATCAGGTTCATCTGATTTTACAGGTGCAGCTCACAGAGACAGAAAGAGTAATCCTGTACTTTTGCTTTCTGCTCACACAAATGCCGAGAAGTAGGCTCTACCGTATTTACTCGCATAGTAGGTGCACCGCCACTTTGGTAGAAAGATATCAATTTTTTTTATTTACACGCATAATAGGTGCACCTTGAACTTGGACATCATCAGTAGTTCTGTCCCCTACCAACACGATTGTATTTTGACCCCCTCTTACGTTATTTGAAGCGAGAAGAAAATAAAAGAAAGACAGTGGCAGCACTGCGCCAGCTTCGCGGGTCGCGCAGTGAGGAAGGGCAGTTGCCTTTGTTTCAGAGTACCTTTGCACCGGCGCTGGCGTGGCTTCTATCGTTAGACAGCTGCATGCCCTACGCATAAAACTTGTGATCGCGTCCTCGTCAAATGCCAATTGAGTTTCTTGTTGAGAAAAACATCGTCGTCATCGCCTTTGCTACCTCATTAAAATGTTCAGCTTTCCAACACATGCTTTCTCCATTTCTGTCAATACTGGAATCGGACAAGCTCAGAGGACTTTTGTCGCCATCTATTTCCTGGCCGCAAACATAAACATTGTGTCATGTACGCTGCTCTTGGATTAGTGCTTGAGTGCCATCTTTTTGACGCCCAATCTTCATGTTGTATAGTAAAAGCTTCCCGACACATGACGGACCGTAGGCTAGGCCTTAATCACTATCCATACTTTTTGATGGCGGTCGCAGGCAATCAAAGTTGGGGTATTGACCGGAATTAATGTAATCGAACACGGTTATATCAAACCTACATATACCGAATGTTCGAGTATATCGAACTCGCAAGTTATGCTTTTGAAATTCGTTTGTAAAAGTATAGAAATTCGCACTTTTATACCAAGCGGTATTTTTACCCGCCTTTGGATATATAAAATGCCACGTGAGCTGGAAGGCGCGCTTAAGCACTTCCCCCCCCTCTTCCCCGCGATCTTCACGGCTTCACGCGCGAGGTGGACGAAAAAGGTAAGGGCGAGAGGGCTCGGACTGCGCAATCTCCAACTTGCGGAACAGCTTTTTTTTTTTTCTCTTTCTCATGCATTCTCGCATACTCACATGTAGTCTCAAAGAGTGGAAATGAAGGAGGAGACCTCCTCCTCCTTTCTACTATTATTTTTTGTTCCTTTTTTGAGAGGTTTGATCAGCCAACCACAGCTCACGCCTTTTGTTGTTGCCTTCGCAGGTATCCATCACCTCACAAGCACTTTGTTGCTCTTGAGCTATCCCGTCGCCTACGTATAACTACATGTGCCTCATTTCTCTTCTGCATGTGTGGTGTGCAAAGCCACTGCGGACTTGAAACGTCGACTTCTCGTATAGCTATGGCCAGTGTCGAGAAGTGCAAAACCCTTGAATTTACAATGAAGTTGAAGGCTATTCTGCGTGTTGAGGCGGGCAGAAAATGTTCGCCCATTGCGGATGACTTCCGGACACCACAAAGCACTGCGTAACCTTGTTGAAAACCAAGGCAGATATCACAGCAAAGGCGGAGCACTTCTGCCCACGGGAATGTAGAAAAGGCACTCTATGTTTGGTTTTCAGAAGCGCACACGAAGAATATTCCGATGGATGGCCCGATGCTGATCGCCAAGGCCAAATGGTTTGCCGCTGCTCTTGGGAAAACAACTTCTCCGAAAATAGCGGGTAGCTTCACCAATTTAAGCAGTGCTACAAAATCTTTGGCAAAACGATTTCTGATGAAAGCGAAGCTGTCAGCAGCCAGGACATCCAGCAGAGGATGACGAAGGAGTGGCTGGAATTCTCCACGAAGTTTTCTCCCGCAGAGACCTTCGATGCCTGGCGAGATGTGAAGATGGACACAGTGGCCAATTGTTTCCGCAAGGCAGACTTCGAGATGGTGGAAATTTCAGAAACCAGTGAAGACGTGGAGGAGTGCATAGATGACGCATTTCGCGAATTGTGATATGATCGAGACTAGCATATTGAACATTTCAAAAACGATGAAGCAGGCAAAGATTAGTGATGATTTTTCACGCAAATAAAACATTCTGTTGTGGAGTGTGTGTGGAATTAGTTGTCATTCTTGAATGCACCTATTGTGGTGATAATCCTCAGCAGGTAAGCTCTCGGGGCCTCAATTTTTTATATTGAAGTTTTCATATATCGAATTTATTTGCGATCTCCTTCGAGTACAATATATCCATGTTCGGCTGTACCTCTGTTCAGTGACTCTACTTGAAGTAAATGGGGCTTGGGTGGTGCTTGTAAAACTCAAATAGTGGTTTGCGATTCGACTGACACGACTTAGATATGAGAAGTGAGGCTATGAAATCAAACGATCAGTACCCTTTAGCGCACAAAATTTCAGTCGTGATAATGCACATATTCCAGGTAGCCTGAAACGTAGTTGGTGAATTTAGGCGAAGGCGTTTTTTTCTTTTTGTGTGTGTTTTTTCTCGCATTCAGTTCGTTGGCAGTGCAGGTCTATAGATGTTAATTTTTGGACATTTCAATGCACACCACATCGCACACTAAGATTCTCAGACATTTTAGACTGCATGCTTAACATGTTTTGCACTAGTGTAGACTATGAAGGAAGTTGTTTCGGCTGTAATACGGGTATTTGTAAAGTCGGCGACATGTACTTTATGAACAGTTTATACAGTAGTAAGATAATATAAAATTTTCAGAGTAAACGTAGTATGACAACAGCTGGCTTCTGGTCAAGCACACGAGCTAATGTCGAACAATAGGAAACATAGACCCAACATGCACAAGAATGTGAAGACACATACTTGTGACTGGCACTTCTTGCCCTAGGTTTGCTGCAACAATAATATCCATTTGTATATTGAAGTATTCATAACTATTTCACAAACAAACATGCATACCACACCTTAGTATGCTGAAAAGGCGAAAAATTTGAGATGACTTAATTGCTTCTCCCAGCACCGTGGCAGTGGCTGAGCATGTGTGATCGGTAAGGAGCACGAGGAATGTGCCACACGTGTGGGGGTTCTAACAACCCTTGTGAAGTTGTTTGCTCCTCTTGGCCCACGTGTTTCACACATAAGCCGCAATTAGGGGTAACAATTACCAAGCGGTAGGTGGCGAGGTGCTGTGGGCATTTGTTATCACCACCATGGCTGGTGGGTTTTGGCATGAATGATTGTCTCTTGCAGCGAGACCCCGGTGCACGACACCACAGGCCGTCTGGCAGAGGCCCTTGTGGTGAGTCAGGCGTTAGCAACACCGCCTTGTTTGTCATGTTGTTGAGTGTTGTGTAACATTGTGTAAGAGTGTTTAGCGTGCCGACCACAAATGATGTTATACTAATTCAGCTGACGATATTGTCGTTTATAAAACAGTTAAATAAATGTGTGTTGTTTTAGTTTGTTCCAACTGTGTCGACTGTGTCTGTGTTCCAAGAGCGTGGCGATCTCCAATTCGAGGTCCCACAAACAATAAAAAGTTCTGAAGACATGAGTCCTTGCCACGCTCGTGTAATCAATTGGTGATAAAAAGGCCCGTGGTGCCAACCTGAGCTGTGATGTGAAACCTCCTTAGGAAAAGCGAGCATTGTCCTGTGCGGAGCTGAACGAAGAAGGTCAAAGAAGTCGGCTGCACTCTCTCGGCGAAAGCGTCATAAACCCAGATCTGGAGGTAGCAGCATGAGGGTGTCGGAAAGCAGCTGTCGACCTTGGTAGACACTAAGAGACACTCTCTGATCCTGCAGCACCTCGTAACAGCAAATTTAAAGACACCTGTCACTCTTGACCTTCTTAAAAGGACGACTGCACCCCACACCAGTCGCTCTTCACCTTCTCAACAAGACGACTGCCACCCACTTGACAGTGACCGGAGTGCCATATTGACGGTTTGGCCATGTGAAGAAACGCCGAAGACACAGTTAGGCCTAACCTGTCATAAAACGTCGGACTCAGTTTTGAAAACACTCGCGCTACCTGTCGGAGCCGGTTTATGTAGTGCGAAGTCCAACCCTTTTAAACAGTTTGCTGCGCAACCAGGTGCCACTAGCCTGTGCGAAAAACCTAAATATTAAGTGTGTTTATGCATTGAACACTTAGAAAAAGAGCTACGAATTTCTCTCCGCAATTCGGACATGTAGCAGAACCACCATGAAGTGCTTGTTGGACCACTCATCAGAACGACGGTAAAAACTAAAGCAGACACAACAGGTCTGCACACTAAGAAGAAAGGCCTGAGTTGACACTGCTATTACATTGTGAATTGCCATGGACGTAAAGGGCTTCAGTTTTATAGATTTCCGTAGCTGTTGTACGAAACGGAATGACGTGAGCACTGCAAATGGGCCATTACAAACAAGTGCTTGCCTAGAACTCGATGTCATGCGATGCTCGCTTGCACATGCAAGTTGTAGCTCGATGAAATAACAAGCATTTTTTGCACTGTACCTGCAGTTTGCGTAATTTTTTGAAGCGAGGATAGATTGACGGTAAAAGCTTTCCAGGTCCGTAATTTTCAGGAAACAGCATGCCTCAACACTAATGAAAAAAAAGGGGGGAAGGGGGGAGGTTTATAATGGCCTAAGCACAAACGCTTCCAGGTGGCTCCCTCTCCACTGCCCGGTTATGGCCAGGGAAGCGATTAGAGCACTTGTGACAGTTTTTTCGCAGTGCCGCCTGGGCAGACCTTGGTGTCTTAAATCAGATTACAAGCAATGGTGACAAGTGGATCATGAGGCGGATGCTGATAGACAGCAACCAGACAACGAGGCTACGTCACTACAAAGCCAATGTTTGAATAGTAAGACGAACGTTCAACGAGTGTGTGACTGTAGGAGAGAAGCAAGACAGAGGCAATCTTGGCTAGTCTAATTAGGGGCTAAAGTACTGAACTTGACTTGAACTGTAGTTAGTTGTTGTTTTGAAATCTAGGGATTTGTAGTGAGCAGGTTGGTCCACTGTTAAAGGGAACACGTGAGCGCATGGCTCCCGTTCTGCGCAGTGACATGCACAGGAAAACTAGCATTAAACCTTTGATATAACACAAGAAGAAAAAAGGACTACAATAGCGCTGCTTCTTCTCTTGTATAGAGTTGTTGTAGTGTTCACAGAGACCAAGAAACCTACAACCGACATGTATGGCATTGTCTGAGAGTATTCACTTTAAACTTCCCCTCCCGGACTTACGCCCTCATAAATCTTTCGTCGAGTGGCCAGGCCTGCATGCTGCCGCCAGCTCTATGTCGTCGGCTCAGGTTTCTGGTGCGTCTAGCAGCCAACACACACAGCATATCTCCACCCCCCAAAGCCCCCTACATGCTGGACAGTCTTGACTATGTGTCTTGCAGCCCTATGAAGGGAAAACGAGTAGTCTTCAAGTTCGCCTGTTTCTGGTTGCATTTTGTCCTTTTGACCAGGCACATCTCCCGCTTTATGACTGTTCACGTATGATGAGGCTTGTGGGTTTGTACTGGGCGTTGACTCGCACAGTGGGTGTTCCTCCATTTCAGCTCGTGGGGCTAAGTGAAATATGTTCCTTTTTGGTTGGTATGTCTCTACAACATAAGACATCGGAGACCCCACCGACGAAGTAGCGTTCTAGTCTTGTTCTGGTTCTTTATCCAAACTGTCTCCCCTGGCTCTAAATCTCGAATGATTCGAGCTCCAGCCTTTTGTTATTATTATTCTTTTACTGTCTCCCCTGGCTCTAAACCTCTAAGGATTCAAGCTCCGTGCTTTTTGTGATTATTATTCTTTTGCTCTATTGGACCCTGCTGTTCCTAAGCCTGAAGCACTTGCTTGTCTACCATGGTGGGTTCCAGCGAACAACATACCACAGCGGGAGAGGCATTCTCAAACATCGTTGCATTAACAATGTCGCAGGACTGAAACCATTCGCAAGCGGTGTGGTTCTGTCAGCCTGAACGGGACCATAGCTGTCTCACACTTTCTACAGTCTCTATTTACAATCCACACAGCCACCTCAATGAAACTATTGCTTTGAGAAAAACTGGGGCTTTATGTTACGTGCTTGAAGCCCCCTTCTCTGGTGGAAGGCACAGCCATCAAGTTCCTTCTCACTTCCCGGAAGATTGGCAACTGCAATTTTAGTGTTGTATGCAAGAACTTCTCATAGCAAGACCTTTCTTAATTTCTTTCTTAACTTCTTCTTTCTTAAATTTCTTAAATTTCTTAATTTCTTCTTAACTTCTTTCTTTTTATGACCGACTACAAGAGGCGTACGCAACAGGTCTGTGGACCCAATATTTTTCTACTGTCGCAGAACAGCACTTAACACAAAATATGAGACATCCGCCGAAACCGCATTTAGAAGAGCGCTCATGGGATGGGCTATTTTTGACATGTTTGAGTCAAATTCCATGAAATAGTTTATGATTCCCATAAACCTTCTCCGCTTCAGAGTGCTTGAAGGAGGCCTCATGTCTATGATAGCCTGCACTTTTGAAGGACCAGCATGAATTCCTTGGTTATCAATGATGTGTCCCAAGAACTTTACCTTTTGCACATTGAATTCGCACTTCTGGTGGTTTAGCATGACACCATGCTTCTGTAACCTTTGCAGAAGCTTTCTGAGACTGGCATTGTGCTCTGCCTGCATCCTGTAATAAATCAAGATGCCATCAATGTTACACATCACCTTCCAGATTAGTCAGAAACTTATTCAGAAACTGCACCTTTGGAAGACCTCAGGTGCAGAATTGATTGCGAGAGATAGTCTTTTGAACCGGTACCTGCCAAACGGTGTTATATTTGTGGTAATGTTTCGGGACTCCTCTGCCAACTGGAACTGCCAAAATGCTGAATTTGCATCAAGTTTTGAAAAATAGTGAGCTCTGGTAAGTTCTACAAGCACATGCTCACTCACAGGCAGACGCTGCACCTGTTGCTCTACAAGTTTGTTCAGCTCGGTGAAGTCCACACATATTTGCACATCTCCAGTAGGCTTCTGAACAATGGCCATTCCAGAACAATACAGTGTTGGCTTCTCAACTGGCTCAATGACTCCAAGCTCATCCTTCTCTTGCACATTAACGGTAAGGGAACTTTTCGAGAAGTGGTCAATGCTAGTGGTAATGCATCTTCTTTAGGTTTGATCTTGTATGCATGCTTGATTCCACCAATACTAATAAAGAATTCAGCAACTCACTCTCTGGGTTGACAGCTTCACTTTTTTGACTGATGACTTGGTTAAGGCGTTTCACAATGCCTAGTTTTTCACTAGCCGCCCCTGACAGGAGAGGCATGTGACCATTCACGATGTAGATACTTCCTTTCTATAACAAGTCATGGTATGATATGACTGCCGTAATCATCCCACAGGTTGGGTGCCCTCAAGACCTTCTCTGGCTTCTGGTGATGCAGATTCTTGAAATTTCTCTCGTACATTTCAAGAGGAATCATGGTTACATCTACTCATGTATTCACTTTGAAGGTGACAGGTGATCAATTGATGTGTACAGCAGCCATTCACTTGTCGCTGCAGCTGGGTGAGATGGCTTGGACGACTACAAGGAACGCGCCATCGTTATTGATGATACTGCGGACTCATGCTCTTCCTTTGAAGACACGAGCAAAATATTCATTTTGATGGCACTTGTTGCATGTCAAAATTTGTGCAGGGCACTTCTCTGTAGTGTGCTGCGAGTAGCCACAGAACATACACTGCTTTACATCAGCTTCAGGAGGCTCTTTAGTTTGCACTGCAGGCATCTTTCGCTTTCCTGAAGGCAAAGTTAGAGTATGAACCTGACTGACTCTTATCCACCTTCTCTTCGTTGTAGCCGTGCAGCATAGCAGCTCATTCCTTAATGAGTTCAGACTGCCAAGTGGTGGTCTTATTGAAGATCAGCGCCACGCCCAACTGCATTCTGAGAGCTTGCGGTCCCTGATACCCAATACTATCCTGTACCGGACCATCTCATCACGCAATTTTCTAAAATTGCACAACTTAGCCAGTAGGTGTAGCTCTGATGATGATGATGATGGTAGATTTTAGTGGCGCAAGGGCAACTCAGGCCAAAGAGCGCCAAACACAGGGTTTTTCGTTGGTTCAATTATAGGAAAAAAAATCTCAGGGTGGCAAGAGTAAAAGAGTGGGGCATAGGAATTAAACTTAGGTGTAATGACTATGTGTGATCAGTTTAGAATGGTCTAAACCTATGGGTTTTATAAAGTCACGCAGTGGCGGCAGTGGTCCTTGTCAGGACAAGGAGTGCTTGCTGCATGACATCTGGTAAAGAAGTCTCAGCGTTTCTCTCAAGATTGAGAGAGGGCTGAGATTAGTGAGAATATGTAATTATTAAGTGCAGGAATGCGACATCAGCTAAGAACTTTAAAACTACTTTTATGGGAAACATGGGATCGTCCCTAAGAAAGAATAAAGGGTGAGGCGGTATGTGGCATTTGTATAGCTTTGGGAAGTGATGCAGTCTTTGTGGTTCAAGGTATGGGCACATAATTAAAACGTGAAGGACAGGTAGCACATCACCACATTTTTCACAACACGGTGCAGGAGAGTTGCTTAAAAGGTGCGAGTGTGTTGCATGTGTATGACCGATCCTGAGTCTACACAGTGCAACCTCTTGATGCCTGTTACGTTTTTCAGGAGCATATCGACCTATTCTTGGCTTTACTGTGTGCAATTTGTTTTCAATTGCTGCATTCCATTCATCTTGCCATAGCTTACGCATTCGGTTTCTGATTAGCGGCGTCAAGTCCTCATATGGGATGACGGCTACGTCTACTGTTGGGCGGAGTGCAGTGGACTTCGCAAGTTGGTCCGCTGCCTCATTGCCAGCTATGTTGTAGTGTCCCGGAATCCAGCATAGCGTGATTTTCAGGTTGGATCTGTAGGCTGACATGAGGCAGTTTAGAAGGGTATTAGTCACTGGATTTTTATGTGTCTTTGCGGAAGACAACGCAGTCACTGCACTGAGGGAATCTGTGTATATGGTGGAGGCTGGTTCTTCTTTAAGATGTGCCTTACAGCTAGCAGTATGCCATAGCACTGAGCAGTAATTATGCTGGTATGCTCATTCATTGTTGCAGATTCAGAGTACGCTGGGCCGTATGCAGCACATGCGACGGCCGAGGACTTGGAAGCATCAGTGTAGTACTCAGCACACCTGTATTTTGCCTGCAAGTACATGAAATGCTGATCGATTTCGATTGGGAGGCCATGCTTTCCTACCTCTAGGAATGACAAGTCGCAATTGATAGCTCGCATTTCCCATGGTGCCACAGTGTCCTTGTGGGAACTTAGTTGAAGATTGGAGACAGGTATATTAAGATTTTCAAAGTGTGAGGCCACTCTGATGGGATACGTTGGCGTGGCTGATGGTTGCCTCAAGAACAGGTGGGCGTTTGATGTATCCTGCAACAGCTCGCGAGATGGGTGGTCGACATGAGAGAGCACCTTGGTTGCATACTTGATGCTTGTGAACTGCCGTCGTCGTTCTAATGACCACCGATCTGTCTCAACATACAGGCTGGCTATTGGGCTGGTTCAGAAGGCGCCACTAGCCAGACGAAGCCCATGGTGATGCACTGGGTCGAGCATCTTAAGTGCGGATCTCGATGCTAATTCGTACACAACCGAGCCATAATCAATACGTGAGAGCACTACACTACTGAGAAGGTTTAATAGACAGTCACGATCTGTACCCCATGACTGATGCGAGAGAATCTTGAGCAAGTTCAAGGCTTTCAAGCATTTCAGTCGCAGCTGCTTGATGTGTGGGACAAAGCTGAGCTTTTCATCCATCACAACACCTAAAAATTTATGATCCTTCTTAGTAGCAATGGTGTGTCCGTTCATTGAAATGTTGGGGGGCGGCCTTATACCACGTAGTTTTGAAAAGAGTAGGCAGACAGTCTTGTCACAGTTAAACTTAAAACCATTTTTGTCTGCCCAGCTTGAGAGTTTATTTACTGCCAACTGAATCTGACGTTCGCAGATGGCTAGGTTGCACGATTTGAAGCTGATCTGAATGTCATCAACATATACAGAGTAGGAAATTGTTTTAGGCAGTATAGTGTTTATGGAGTTCATTTTTGCGATGAATAGTGTGCAACTAAGTACGCCACCTTGGGGGACACCATTTTCCTGAGTATACCGCCTTGAAAGAACATTTCCAACACGAACCACAAACGTACGTTCAGAGAGGTAGCTTTGAATTGTATTCAGCATGTTCCCTGACAATCCAAGGAATTGCAAGTCACGGAGAATGCCATAACGCCATGTCGTGTCATAAGCCTTCTCCAAGTCAAAAAATACAGAAAGGCAGTGTTGTTTGTGAATGAAGGCATCCCTGACGTAGGATTCGAATGCTACGAGTTGGTCAGCTGTCGACCGGCCTGATCTGAATCCAGCTTGATGGCGGTCAAGGAGGCCATTATATTCAAGATAATACATGAGGCGGCGGTTTACCATTTTTTCAAAAACCTTGCACAAGCAGCTAGTCAGGGCGATAGGCCTATAACTAGCGACAAGTGTGGCTTCCTTTCCTTGTTTGAGGATGGGTATTATAACTGCCTCTTTCCAGGCCTTGGGTAGACGCCCGGAGCACCATACACTGTTGAACAGTAAGAGAATGACATCAAGCGTGTGTTCGTGTAAGTGTTTCAGCATGCCATATGTAATCTTGTCTTGGCCTGCAGCTGAGTTGCCACATGTTGCCAGCACTGCCTTCAATTCGTCGATGGTAAACAGAGTATTGTAGCCTCCAGCAGATGGCCTTCTATCACGGATGGGCTTACGTTCCTCAGCAAGCTTGTGTCGTTTAAAGGACTCTGTATAATGTGCTGAGCTGAAGATATACTCAAAGTGTTGGCCTATGGCATCTGCCTGGTGTTCCAGCGTATCACCAGCAGTACTGACGAGAGGGACCGGATGAGTGTTGTGCCCTTGAAGTGCTCTTACTCTGTTGTACACCCTATGCGTATCAGTATAGGAGTTAACTGACGAGAGAAAGGACTGCCAGCTCTGCCTCTTTGATTTTCGTCGGATACGCCTACCATTTGCTTTTGCACGCTTGAAATTCATCAGGTTGTCAGCTGTCAGGTACCTACGAAATTTCGTTCAAGCTTTGTTTTGGTTCTCGCGAGCTTTTTTGCACTTTGCATTCCACCAGGGCCGTCGTTTGTTTCGCGTCTTGTCAGATGTCTGTGGGATCGATCACTCTGCGGCCTGTATGATATGAAGTACGACCAATGCTTCGCAGTCATCAATGTCTAGGTTTTCAATAGAAGAACGCGACAGTTCTGTAAGTTCTCGGAATTTTGTCCAGTCAGCATCCTGTTCTCTAAACCTGAATACATTTGTAGTCGTCTTACTTGTACTTCCTGTGCGTTTTAGGCAGACAGGAAAATGATCACTTCCATAGAGATTATGAATAACAGACCAATCTGTGGTTGCCATGAGTGAAGGAGAGCCGATAGCAAGATCTATGGCTGTGTATGAGTTGCACGCTGCGTTAAAGTACGTTGGTTCTTTTTTGTTAAATATACAGGAGCCGGAGTACAAGAGGAAGTTTTCGATTAAGGAGCCTCGAGAATCTGTTCTTCTACATCCCCATAGGGGGTTGTGCGCATTAAAATCTCCAACCAAGAGGAATGGATGCGGGAGCTGGTCGACTAGAGTTTCAAACTCTTTAGTAGACAGGTGGTAGTCTGGAGGGATATATAATGAGCACACAGTTGTCATTCGTCCAAAGATAAGGGTTCGTATTGCCACTGCCTCTAAGTCGGTGACCAGAGTGAGGTTTTGGGACGGTAGTGCTTTCTGCACCACGATAGCGACACTGCCGGATGAATGGGCAGTGCCATGCCTGTCCTTTCGGTATACCGCATATCTTCTTAGAAAGTTAGTGTGTCTTGAGTTTAAGTGTGTCTCCTGCAGGCAAAGTATGTTAGGTTGGTGTTGCGCAAGCATTTCATAAATGTCATCCAGGTTCTTCAGTAGACCTCGGCAGTTCCAGTAGATGATACTCTCGGCAGCCATTTTTGAGAAAGAAGAAGAAAAGGAGGGTTATTCAGACTTCGCCGCGTTTGTCAGGCGCCTGGACTGGAGGGTGTTTCTTCCCTCCGAGGCGTTCTGTTTGGCTCCGCTTCAATAGGATGGATTCCGTGAGCATCGGAGACGCTGAGGACGCCGGTGTCACATCCATTGCCCCCTGTGAACACTCGGAGGCTAACGGAGGTTTCTCAAGAGGGACAGGTGCCCTCTCAGTTGTCTGCGTCGTCCCCGAGGTCTCACGGAGGTTGACCTGCGGGGATTGGATTGTCTCTTTTGTCTCCGAGGTCTGATGGGGGTGGACCTGCGAGACTTCGAACGTTGGTGCAGCCTGCGGCTTCTTAGTGGGGGGCCGAGATGTGCACGCATCAGCAAAGCTGTACTGCGTGCCCACTGTTACTAGATGCCGCCCGGCCCCCCGGCGCGCTGCGTCAGCGTACGTTCTTCCGGAGAAGAGCGACACCTTCTTTCGGGCTTCAGAGAATGTGATGTTTTCCGTTACTTTTATCTGGATGATTTCCTTTTCCTTTTTGAAAATTTCACATGTCCGTGAGTATGCTGCGTGCGGCCCGTGACAGTTAGGGCACTCTGTTTGCGTGGAAGTACAGCTCTCGGTAGGGTGCTCATGATCACCACATTTTGCACATGTTTGTTTTCCGCGACAGGTGTTCGACCCATGTCCGTATATCTGGCATTTATAGCGCCTTCTAGGGTTGGGTATGTAGGGGCGGACTTTGCAGTGAAGGAACGCAGCTTTCACGGATTCTGGGAGGATGGAGCGGTTAAATGTTAGTACTATATGAGGCGTCACCACTTCTTCATTGTTTCGCCTGATGATTATCCGCCGGATCGCGACTACGCCTTGCTCTCGAAAGCCTTCAAGGAGGTCAGCTTCAGTTTCTCGCATCAAATCACGTTGTGAAATGACGCCTTGAACAGTGTTAAGACTGCGATGGGGGGTGATAGACACGTGCAGGTGGGCGAACTGCTTCTGTTTAAGGAGAGTGTTTGCATGCTGTTTCTGGCTTACTTCAACAAGAAGATCACCGGATGACAGTTTCTTTGCATCATACTTTTTGCCTATTAGGTTAGCAAGGGTTTTAGCTATCAGGAAAACCGACAGTCCTGCAACAGAGACGTTATCTGCCAGAGAGTGTATGACTAGAAATCGTGGGAAGTGGCCACAATCCCTTCCGGTTCGTTTGGAGATTTCATCGGTTCGGTTCCTTTTCAGGGACCGATCATAGAGAGGGGGGAAAGATTTTGCCATGTGGTGCATTTCATGTTCGGGGGCGATGGTGACCACCCACCACCGAGCCCAACAAGGGGACGCTACAAGGTAGAACACTTGAAGGCGCCAGTCATACATCGCCGCTATAACCAGATACAACTACCCAAGGTTGGGTAACTACACAACGTTAACCCTAGCCGCCAGGAAGTTTGGAAGTAAACGGAAGAGACTAGAAGACAGGATAGATAAAAAGTGAGAAAGACGAAGATGTAGGGAGAGAGAGATAGGAAAAGGCGACTGCCGATTTCCCCTGGGTGGGTCAGCCCAGGGGTGCCCGCTACGTGAAGCCGGGGCCAAAGGGGTGTGTTGCCTCTGCTGGGGGGCCTTAACGGTCCAATCACCCAGCATCGGCTCAACCCCCAGGATCCCCTTTTCCCTGGACACGGCAAAGCCATGCACAGCTAGGCGTGGGAGGGAGTAGAAACTCGCTCGTTAGCTCGGGTCCGTGGTGTCGCTACACATTAAACGCCTACTTGCGCAGGCGCCCCTGCGGGGTAGGTGTAGCTCTGTGACAAACTGTTTAACACCTTTTCCTTCCCACCGTGCTCTTCTGGAGAATGTCACTCTTTTGTATACATGACTTTTCTTCCAACTACGAAGTGGTTTTCGGAAACCCGCAGAACATCATTACAGCTGTTCTCTTTCTCTGTAAGCTTGAATGAGGCAAGGATGTCTTCGGCTTTGTCACCCATAAAGTGGACTATTATGTATACTTGTTCCACAGAGCATTTCGAGGTGAGGCCACCGACGATGCCAAAACAATCGAAACGATGCTTCTACTGAGGCCACTCACTTGGATTTGCAAAGTTAAGTTCTTTGAAATGTTTGCATTGAAAGCCTGTCATTGACTTTTTCTTGCTTGGCTTGCGACTCCTCCGCCGTCAACTGGACCGTGTGTGGCAGGTTCAAAGGTACGCTGCCACCATGTAGTGTCTGCCGAGGCCGAGAAACGTACAACCGACACGTATGGTGATCAGTCTGAGAGTGTCATTATTTTCGAGTTCCTCTTCCCGAGTTGCGCCCCCGTAAGTCTGTCGTCAGGTGGGCCGGGCCAACGTGCCACCGTTGTCTCAGGTTCTTCGTGTGTCTAGCAATAAACACACACAGCACAGTTGTCGGGCTTTCTTCATCTTGTGTTCTATCAACATTTTTGCACCTTTTCTTTCTCTGAGAAATCAGGGCTAAGTAGCAAGTTTACGGAGATATGAACTGCTACAAGATTCTCAATGCGAATGTAATTTATTAGTTCTTTATTATTATTATCTTTTTGGCCCTGTAAAGCCTAAACAAAGATACTGCGACCTCCATTTAGCATTTTATGTGAGATATAGAAAAGCATCACTCTAGGTTTTTGCACAGATCACCGCTCCTTCGAATTGCTCATAAGTGACAGCACTACCTCACTACTTCACGACTTTTTATGGGCGACAGCACAGCACAATCATGACAGCGAAGCCGAATGCAAGTTAAGGAGGGGGCGTTGCACTAGAAGACGACGCTGGGCATGTATCATCTCTGCATCAGTTTGCACACACGTTTTGTTTTCACCGCTTGTGCTGCATGGTGCTGCGCAGAGTGTGAGCCATGCGCTGACCATTCCTCTTAACAGTGGACCGACCAACATATTTGTTTTTGGTTTCATTTTAAGTTTGTTGATATTTCCCCAAAACAACAAATAAGTGTCCATTAAATCAATGAAGTTTCATTTTCTCGATGTATAAATCTGCTAATTACTTCTCACCAGTGGATTGAAAAATCCGCAGTTTTCAACATTTGTGACTTCGTTCAAAATATGACCATGGCTGAAGGGGAGCCATGCCATCTCTAAGCGACACATGTCTCCAAGGGGCAGCCTGCAAAAGAAAGCCAGCGGCTTGTGCAAGCAGCTGAGACTAGACGGGCTTTACAAAGGGCCTTAAAGAATGTGACAGTCTTACGTTGAGACCTTTTCTTCTCAGTTAAGACCCACAAAACCAGCAACCCATACATAATGATCATCATCATTATCAACAGCCTGACTACGTCCACTGCAGGACAAAGGCCTCTCCTATGTTCCGCCAATTAACCCGGTCCTGTGCTTGCTGCTGCCAATTTATACCCGCAAACTTCTTAATCTCATCTGCCCACCTAACCTTCCGTCTCCCCCTAACCCGCTGCCCTTCTCTGGGAATCCAGTTTGTTACCCTTAATGACCAGCGGTTATTCTGTCTACGCACTACATGCCCGGACCATGTCCATTTCTTTTTCTTTATTTTAAATATGATACCCTTAACCCCCAATTGTCCCCTAATCCACTCTGCTCCCTTCTTGTCTCTTAAGATTACACCTACCATTTTCTTTCCATCGCTCGCTGCGTCGTCCTCAATTTAAGCTGAACAATCTTCGTAAGTCTACAGGTTTCTGCTCCGTAGCTAAGTACCGACAAAATACAGCTGTTATATACCTTCCTCTTGAGGGATTGTGGCAATCTACCTGTCATAATTTGAGATTGCTTGTCGAATGTGCTCCACCCCATTTTTATTCTTCTAGTCACTTCAATCTCGTAGTTCGGCTCTGCAGTCATTACCTGCCCTAAGTAGACATAGTTTTTTACAACTTGAAGTGCACTATTACCTATCTCGAAGCGCTGCTCACTCCCGAGGTTGTTGTACATTACTTTCGTTTTCTGCAGATTAATTTTAAAGACCCACCTCTCTGCTCTTCTTGTCTAACTCCATAATCATGAGTTGCACTTCGTCCCTCAAGAGACTCAGCAATGCAATGTCATCGGCGAAGCGCAGGTTACTAAGGTACTCTCCGTTAACTCTTATCCCTAACTGTTCCCATTATAGGCTTCTGAAAACCTCCTGTAAGCACGCGGTAAATAGCATTGGGAAGATTGTGTTCACCTGCCTTACACCCTTCTTGATTGGTATTTTGTTGCTTTCTTTATGAAGCACTATGATAGCAGTTGATCCCCTGTAGATTTCTTTCACAATGTTTATATACACTTCATCCACGCCCTGATTCCGCAGTGTCTTCATGATGGCTGATATTTCTAGTGAATCAATGCCTTCTCGTAATCTATAAAGGCTATATATAGTGGTTGGTTATATTATGAGTATTTCTGTATTACCTGATTGATAGTATGAAGTGGTCGATTGTTCAGTGTCCTGTTTGAAATCCTGCTTGTTCCTTTGGTTGATTGAATTCTAATGTTTTCTTCACTATGTTAGCAATTACCTTTGTAAATAGCTTGTATACTACAGACAGCAAGCTGTTTGGCCTGTAATTCTTCAAGTCCTTGTCATCAGCTTTCTTATGTATTAAGATGATGTTAGCGTTCTTCCAAGATTCTGGTACTCTTCCTGTCAGGAGACACCTTGTAAACAGGGTGGCTAGTTTTTCTAAAACAATCTGTCCTCCGTTTTTAAGCAGATCTGATGTTACCTGATCCTCACCAGCAGCTTTGCCTCTTTGCATGCTCTCCAAAGCTTTTCTGACTTCTATCATTAATGGTGGGGTGGCATCTGGGTTAATGCTAGTTGTTATAGTATTAGGGTAAATTGAGGACGACGCTCGCTGCGTCGTCCTCAATTTAGGCTGAACCCTCTTTGTAAGTCTCCAGGTTTCTGCTCCGTAGCTGAGTACCGGCAAGATACAGCTGTTATATACCTTCCTCTTGAGAGATAGTGGCAATCTACCTGTCATGATTTGAGAGTGCTTGCCAAATGTGCTCCACCGCATTCTTATTCTTCTAGCTACTTCAATCTCATGATTCGGCTTCGCGGTTATTACCTGTTATTACGAGTAGACATACTCGTTTACAACTTTAAGTGCACTATTACCTATGGCTACACATTAGAACAGGTGTCAATGTCATCCAAAATTCAATCACACCATGCACTATGATTGTATCACGGTGCAATAACTAAAAAAAAGGAGGGGGAATCATCAAAGCCTTCACCTTGCACTACCCAGACGTTCATACTTATGTTAGCACTCTTTCACGACCAGTAAAAGAAGCCGAGGGTCATTCCTTTAGTACAGGGAAGCAAATAGACCTCGGGACACGTGGGCGCTTGGTTGAGTATAGTATTTCTTGATGTTTTTCATGCCCATGTGGAAGGGTTTCATTTTATCCTTTTTTTGCCATGACTCTGTCAAAATAAACAGTTGTTAGTTTGCATTTGTGTTGCCCCGTGCCATTCTCTTTACGGCGTTTCGTTTCACTGTAGTGTGCTATAAGGCTAAACAATTGTCAGAAAGATTATTTTACCAGTATAGTTTTGCATTTTAATACCAAAATTGCTTAACATATGAAGCCAAGGTGCTTCTGTATGGTGTTTGAAGCTAAAAAAATATCACTGTTATATTTCTGCAAAATTTTGCCCCAATGTTCTATCTTTGCATTTTTTCTCTTATATTATTGCACTAAGCAATACACTTCAATCTCGATATAACGAACCCAGATATAAAGAAATACTGGTTATAACAAAGTAAATAAATATAGTCTTGCAAATAGATAGTGTTAGGAATAAACTAATGTGACAAATTTTTGAACATAACAAACCTATTTTTGTGTAAGATGCAAGTTTGTTATAATGAGGTTTGAGTGCCATACCTCAGTAATGAATACTTACTTCAAGTAAGGTATATTACCAACATCTGAAGTTTGTATATTTAAAGCAGCGCTGACATCAAATTTCAAGATCGAGATGTGCCCATCTTTCAATCACTTGGTATGCATAGGTCTTCTATGCCAAATTTGAATGGCGTCTGATGCGTCGAAGTTATTTTATTTCAACGCCAAACAGCGTAAAAATGTTAAGGAGAAAAAAAAACGGAAAATAGACTGCCCTGCGACATCGACACTAAGGCTACGTGTTCGGTGTGATACATTTCACAAATACCATCCTGAGTGACGATACCCTAGCAACAATGATGTCGACGATCACCGAGTGTGTTTGGAGCCAACTCCCGGCCATGCTCTCACTAGTGGCTCTCCTTGCTGTGTTGAAGCATGCGTGCAATTCATTATGTCGCATCGACTGATTTGCGTTGTGCTTTACTGCATGTGAGTACGATCACTAAGAGTGACAATACGTGCCAGAAAGTCGACGAACTGCTGCGTAGTGAAAACCTGCATGTCCAGACGCACAAAAAGCGGAAAGTGCATGCCGTTACATGCCTTTCCAAGCCACGAACATCAATGCAGCCAGTGGGTTGACTTCGTACGTGCCGTTCGACAGAGGGACTGGACGTCTCTGAAGAACAGCCGCGTTTGCTCTCTTCACTTGGTGGCGAGCTGCTACAGGGTAAATTCTGTGTTAGCGAACCAGTTAGGTTTCACTGGCAGTATGAGGCCTCTTCTCGAGGCCAGGGCTATTCTTACCGTGTGCCCTGCTGGAGCTGAAAGCAGCAATTTACTCGCCAAACGTCCAGGACGTGAGGTGCGTAGTTGGTGTTCTTAAGTTCCAACAGCACGGCTGGGACTGAGAAATATATTGCATTTCACGCAGAGCTTCTCAAGCAAAAATCATCGCGAATCACAGCGATACCCAATTCCAGCTCACTGTCATCATCACTTGCCGATGTTGACCGCGACGATGGCGAGGACGACGATGTTGGCAACAGAGACATGTCTACGCCTTCAGAGACACAGCTGGATTGACTGTACGTGCGCTCCTAGAAGACGAAACGCCAGCTTGATGTCCCCATTTTTTGTGGAAGGTGCATCAGCTGTGCAGCTGCCTCGACGTGGCCACAAGGTAGCGCTGCCAGCACTACAATTTGGCGGGCTTTCCATTAATTTTGAACAGTGTTTGATAGCGAGTACATTAATAAATATTACAGATAATCATTCGTCACTCAGATGCATTATAGATCCCAAATCGCCACTAGGGGATCCAAAGCTACTCGTTGATGAAAAAATCTTGAGATGAGTAAATTTGGTGCCAGTGCTCCTTTAACGAAAAAAAAATCATGTCATTCAGAATATTATAATTTTGCTCCATATTCAGGTACAATTAACACCACATGGTGCTCCTACTAAAAGTCAGTTTTGCAGCTTATTTAAAGCAAACAAATGGTTATTCTTATATGGCAAGTTTTACCATTTCATATTTTGTTTTAAGGAATAAAAATCAGTTTTGACATTATACAATGACTGCAATGGAGAACCTAAAAAATTGCTTCTCATTCTTAAAGCAAAAAAAAAAAAAACATTTAGCAATGAAGCTCAACATTTAAGAAAACCTATTTGTTTGTTTTCAATTGAGGTCTCAACAGATTTTTAATTGGCACAAATGTGGTGTAAATTGCATCTTCTTGTGGAGCAAGATGAGAAGTTTCTCAAATAAGCAAAATTCTTGCAAAACATACAAAACTTTAGACATCAGCAAGTATTTTTTTTATGCAACTTCAGATGTGAGCAAGTATGTTCAAAGCAAATTATAACTTCCATAGGGTAAGAGCTTATTACTTAGGTATTGATACATATCGCAATACAGTAAATCCTTGTTAACTCCAAGTCCCATATCTTGAATTCTTGGTTAAGCTGAAACTTTATTGCCACGCTTAACCCATCATAGCTGCCGTGTATTTGCCCCCTCTTATCTTTAAATGTTGTTCGGAGGGGAGAGCGTATATCTCAAAATCTTGACCGGGAGAGAGCAAGCAAAGTCCACTCCCAACAGAAAACGAGGGCATTGTATAACGCTTAGCTCTTACTATGCGTGAGGAACGCGATCATGAAAGATGAATTTGAAATCTCCACAGACACAGCCATTTGTTATCCACCTCGTTAGGCAACTATGATAGTGATAATGTGTGTTCACCTGCGCGCGACTTTTGCGCTGTGTGCAGCGGGACATCAGCACGTACGTAAGCTAGCCCTTGCAGGTGCGAGGTGGCTGTGTGTGTTCCTAGCGATCTGCATGCAACAAATCTTCAGGTCGTGTCTGTATAACAAATACTTCTGAATATAGACCAAGATGTCCTGCCTAAAGGAATGCAAATCGCTAAAGTTGAAGAGAAAAATCGCTTTATTCAAAGACGTCAAAAAAGCATGTCGAAGCAAGTCGTGCATCCCCAAATAATTCAGCGTCTCTTTGTCAACCCTCTCGACAGTGCTTAAAAACAAGCAAACGGCTTTGGAAAGCTTCGAGCAAGCGAAAGCACATTCGAGCTTTCAAAATTTCGGATGTTGAAGCAGCACTTCTGTTGTGGCTCCACAACGTTCGAACAGGCAATCTTCCTATGATCACCCAAGTCATGATGAGAAAAGGCTTTGGCACCCGAAACGGGTCACGCGTACTTCAGCTGCAGGAATGGCTGGTTCGAAAGGTTTTCAAGAAAAGAAATGTGTCATCGAAGCCTATTAACGGCGAAAGTGGCATTGTTGACGAACAGGCCGCAGACGAATAGCGCAACCTACACCTTGCCGCACTACGAAATGGGTACGCGGACGATAACATTTTTAATCATGACGAAGCCGCTCTATTTTATACCATATTGCCTAACCACACTTACACACCAAAAGGCGAAGCGTGCTTAGGCGCTAAGCAACGCAAGGACAGAATTATTATTCTTTTTGATGCCATCGCTACTGGCAATGAAAAGCTGCCCTTTCTCATCATTGGCAAATCGCCGAATTCCAGGTGTTTTCAAAATGCACGGCTCCGATGGATGTGACCAACCGCGCAAATGAAACGGCCTGAATGACGGGGGCACTTTACAAAGAGCATGTCTGTGCGCTTGACCAGAAGACGGCTAAGGACTGTCGGAAATTGTTGTTTGCTGTGGGTAACCCCGGTCACGTAAAAATCGACAACTTTCTGGCTGTTGTGCTGAAATTCTTGCTGCCAAATATGACGTCCGTTCTCCAGCCTATGGATCACGGAGTCATTCAGATGGCCTGGAAATATTATAGAAAAAGCCTGCTGCACCGTATTCTGCTGCTATACGACAATGGGAAGAAGTATGAGATCAATCTGCTGTGTGGCCGAAGCCTGGCGCCAAGTATGCCCGCTAGAAATTGCCAGTTGCATTGCTCATGCCGGGTTTTCTCGAGCCCCGGCATCGATCGAAGAAGACATTGGTGTGGAATTCAATGGCTGTGATGAGCTGTGCAGTGAAGTGCACAAGGCAACTGGCTGCGTGAGCAATATTGTGGCTGCGTGAGCGATATTGAAGACGGCGAGATTGCCTTTGAAAAGTACGCGCGCTACGAGGCGGACATCCCTGTTACCGGTATGCTGTCGGGCGCGGATATCGATGAGATGGTCGTGAACAATGCAGATGACCAGACAGAAGGGGAAGAGACCTGAGAAGTGCCTAGGACGACAACAACACGTAACTTGCTATGCTTGCTACACAATAACATCGAAGGCAGCGGCAGCGACCAACGTCTCATGCGGTGTGTCGAGCAAATAAAAAAACGCATTTCTCGAACTAAACGTGAAACAGGCAAGCATCACGCAGTTTTTTGGTCCTCGGTAATGAATTCTTTTTCCCTGCAAATTATTGTGCCTTTACTACAGTAGATCTCTCGTGCAGAGGGGCTTTTCCCGACAACGCTGGCTTAAATTTTTCATGGACCCGGGCAAACATTTTTAGCGTTTTGCTTAACTTGAAACACCGTTTATATCGCAATTTTTCCCGTATTTGACGGCTTCTAGTTAAAGAGGAATCACTGTACTACAAGAAGGCACAAAAATTGCAGTAATATTATTGAGCTATAAATACCTGACAAAAGCACTTTTGTTTAATATGTCAAGAAACTATGGTATTGAAATGATTGTCTCAGAATAACTTTTTGACAAACAACATTTGGATGACAAGCTATCAAAGTGAGATAGCGCCCATGCCACCAAAAAAATTCTTGCTCCAATGTATTGTGGTAATTCACTTTTTCAATGCAAGAAATCAGGACAATTCAAATTCATTTGAGATGGGTGTTGAAATGGTTGCGACACTTGGTGTGGAATGACCCAACATCTGCTGGGTGCTTCATAAAAACGATACTCCAAACTCTAACTGCAAAATTAGCACACCAAGTGCGAGAATATTGATGATGACCGCAGTCACTCACTATTTTATTATTTTTTTTACTGGCACATGGCTGTAAGCACATTCGAAAAATTGGACATCAAAAAACTAAATTCAACTTCAGAGCATAATTTGCTAGTTTTTACAATGCCAGCCTTATAGAAAATTTACTTAGTGAACTGCATTCTTTCGGTGAAAATTACTGGAAGAAAAAATTTTCCCAAATACAAGAGCACATGATTTAATGGAGCTTGGCACGATCCAGTTCGCTATTAATGCAGCTGTTCAACCACCCCTGGTCACTTTTAATGATACAGATAAGTGGAGTTTCAAGCCATTCAACTTTTGTTGGCCTGAACAACTCCTTTAGAGCATGGTAGATGCAGCTTTCTGAAATTCAGTTTAAACGCAGCAGGATTCACCTGTGAAGATAATTGGTGCACAAATAACATCACTGAACTTGAACAAAGCACTGGCCTTTTGTTCACCCAGTTCCTGCGCTGTTTCATATGCAGTAAAGTGCACCAAGATATCTGGATCAGCATTAAAGGACACAAACCTGTCAGTCTACTGGGCACACATCCCACTAACACTGTACATGTCATTACAGTGTTAGCCCTAACGATAAGCAAAGGAAAACATACCTTGCCCTCATCCTGCTGCCTCTCTCCTTTGAGACAATCTTCATCATCATCTTCCTCGTCAAGACCATCCTCTAGCTCATCTTCCAAGCCACGTGTGCCATTGTTAATGCCACTATCATCATCTAGGTCACCCCTGTGTAATCCTGGATCGAATACAATTTCTCCGTCAAAGTCCTCTTGATCAGAGTAAGGTTCGATGCGGCCTGGACTGTCTAACGAGTCAGCGGTGACCCCATGACCATCTTCCAAATCGGTGCCAGTGTCCCCCTCACCAGCTGTAGACACGGTACTTGAGAGGTTTCCATCCTCCTGGACAGCAGCAGATAAACATGTCATGAAGCTCTACACAGGAAAAAAAAATGAGCTTGTGGGCAGCATTAAAGAGCCCCAGAACCAACTTTGAAAAATTTCTAAAATTTTAAGTAGACGCACACATTAGGTTAAGACATTGAGTTTAGAATGCCGTAATGATCAACAATGCGGCATGCTTCAACAATGCGGCAGCAAAATTCTTGCAAAACATACAAACTTAACACATCAGCAAGTATTTCTTTTTACGCAACTTCAGATGTGAGCAAGTATGTTCAAAGCAAATTATAACTTCCATAGGCTAAGAATTTATTACTCAGGTATTGATACGTAACGCAATACAGTAAATCCTTGTTAACTCCAAGTCGCATATCTTGAATTCTCTCGGTTAAGCTGAAACTTCTTTTGCCACGCATTAACCCACAACAGGTGCCGTGTATTTGCACCCTCTTATCTCTAAATGTTGTTCGGAGGGCACAGCATATATCTCGAAATCTCGACCGGGAGCGAGCAAGCAAAGTCCACTCCCAACAGAAAACGAGGGCATTGTGTAACGCTTAGCTCTTACTATGCATGAGGAACGCGATCGTGAAAGATGAATATGAAATCTCCACAGTCACAGCCATTTGTTATCCGCCTCGTTAGGCAACTATGAGAGTGATAATGTGTGTGCACCTGCGCGCGACTTTTACGTTGTGTGCAGCGGGGCGTCAGCACGTACGTAAGCTAGCCCTTGCAGGTGCGAGGTGGCTGTGTGTGTTCCCAGCGATCTGCATGCGACAAATCTTCAGTGCGTGTCTGTGTAACAAACGCTTTTGAATATAGACCAAGATGTCCTACCTAACGGAATGCAAATCGCTAACGCTGAAGAGAAAAGTCGCTTTATTCAAGGACGTCAAAAAAGCATGTCGAAGCAAGTCGTGCATCACCAAATCATTCGGCGTCTCTTTGTCAACCCTCTCCACAGTGTTTAAAAACAAGCAAACGGCTTTGGAAAGCTTCGAGCAAAGCTTCTCGAGCAAGCGGAAGCACATTCGAGCTTTCAAATTTTCGGATGTTGAAGCAGCACTTCTGTTCTGGCTCCGCAACGTTCAAACAGCCAATCTTTCAATGATAACCCAAGTGATGATGAAAAAAAGCAGATGCTTTGGCACCCGAAATGGGTCACACGGACTTCAGCTGCAGGAATGGCTGATTCGAAACGTTTTCAAGAAAAGAAACATGTCATCAAAGCCTATTAACGGCGAAAGTGGCATTGTTGACGAGCAGGCTGCAGACGAATAGTGCAACCTACGCCTTGCCGCACTACAAAATGGGTACATAGAGGAAAACATTTTTAATCACAATAAAGCCGCTCTTTTTTATAACATGTTGCCTAACCGTACTTACACACCAAAAGGTGAAGCGTGCTTAGGTGCTAAGCAACGCAAGGACAGAATTATCATTCCTTTTGGTGCCATCGCTACCGGCGATGAAAAGCTGCCCTTCCTCACCATTGGCAAGTCGCTGAATTGCAGGTGTTTTCAAAATGCACGGCTCCCGATGAATGAGACCAACTGCGCAAATGAAATGGCCTGAATGACGGGGCACTTTACAAAGAGCACGTCTGTGCGCTTGACCCGAAGATGGCTAAGGACTGTCGGAAATTGTTGTTTGCTGTGGGTAACCCCGGTCACGAAAAAATCGACAACTTGCCGGCTGTTGTGCTGGAATTCTTGCTGCCAAATATGACGTCCGTTCTCCGGCCTATGGTTCACGGAGTCATTGAGATGGCCTGGAAATATTATAGAAAAAGCCTGCTGCACCGTATTTTGCTGCCATACGACAATAGAAAGAAGTCTGAGATCAATCTGCTGTGTGGCCGAAGCCTGGCGTTAAATATGCCCGCTGGAGATTGCCAGCTGAATCGCTCATGCCGGGTTTTCTCGAGCCCCGTCATCGATCGAAGAAGACATTGGCGTAGACTTCAGCGGTTGTGATGAGCTGTGCAGTGAAGTGCGCAAGGCAACTGGCTGCGTGAGCGATATTGAAGACGGCGAGATTGCCTTTGAGGGGTACGCGCACTACGAGGCGAACATCCCCATTAACGGTATGCTGTTGGACGTGGATATCGATGAGATGGTCGTGAACAATGCAGATGACCACACAGAAGAGCCCTGAGAAGTGCCTAGGACGACAAAAACACGAAACTTGCCATGCTTGCTCCACAATAAGATCGGAAGGCAGCGGCAGCGACCAACGTCTCATGTGATGTGTTGAGCAACTAAAAAATGCATTTCTCGCACCAAACGCAAAACAGGTGAGCATCACGCACTTTTTTGGTCCTCGGTAATAAGTTATTTTTCCCTGCAAATTCTTGTGCCTTTACTACAGTAGCTTTCTCGTGCACTGGGGCGTTTCCCGACATTGCTGGCTGAAATTTTGCAGTGACCTGGGCAAACATTTTCAGCGTTTTGCTTAACTTGAAACACCGTTTATCTCACAATTTTCCCCGGATTTGACGGCTTCTAATTAAAGAAGAATCACTGTACTACAAGATGGCACAAAAATTTCAGTAATATTATTGAGCTATAAATATCTGACAAAAGCACTTTTGTTTAATATGTCAACCAACTATGGTATTGAAATGATTGTCTCAGAATAAATTTTTTAACAAACAACATTCGGATGACAAACTATCATATTGAGATAGCGCCCATGCCACCAAAATAATTTTTGCTCCAATGTATTGTGGTAATTCACTTTTTCAATGCAAGAAATCAGGACAATTCAAATTCATTTGAGATGGGAGTTGAAATGGTTGTCACACTTGGTGTGGAATGACCCAACATCTGGTGGGTGCTTCATAGTAACGATACTCCAAACTCTAACTGCAAAATTAGCATACGAAGTGCGAGAATATTGATGATGAATTCAGTCACTCACTATTTTTTTTTTTTACTGGCACAAGGCTGTAAGCACGTTCGAAAAATTGGACATTAAAAAACAAAATCCACATTCAGAGCATACTTGGCTAGTTTTTACAATGCCAGCCATATAGAAAATTTACTTAGCGAACTGCATTCTTTCGGTGAAAATTACTGGAAGAAAAAATTTTCCCAACAAATACAAGAGCACATGATTTAATGGAGCTTGGCACGATCTGGTTTGCTATTAAAGCAGCCGTTCAACCACAACTGGTCACTTTTAATGATACAGATAAGTGGCGTTTCAAGCCATTCAACTTTTGTTGGCCTGAACAACTTCTTTAGAGCATGGTAGATGCAGCTTTCTCAAATGCAGTTTAAACGCAACAGGATTCACCTGTGAAGATAATTGGTGCACAAATAACATAACTGAACTTGAACAAAGCACTGGCCTTTTGTTCACCCAGTTCCTGCACTGTTTCATATGCAGTAAAGTGCACCAAGATATCTGGATCAGCATTAAAGGACACACACTTGTCGGTCTACTGGGCACACATCCCACTAACACTGTACATGTCATTACA
Source organism: Rhipicephalus annulatus (assembly GCA_013436015.1). Taxonomy (NCBI): domain Eukaryota; kingdom Metazoa; phylum Arthropoda; class Arachnida; order Ixodida; family Ixodidae; genus Rhipicephalus; species Rhipicephalus annulatus. The sequence goes on from WOVY01001329.1 coordinate 319,535, forward strand.
GTGTTAGCCCCAACGATAAGCAAAGGAAAACATACCTTGCCCTCGTCCTGCTGCCTCTCTCCTTTGAGACAATCCTCATCATCATCTTCCTCATCAAGACATTTCTCTAGCTCATCTTCCAAGCCACGTGTTCCAGTGTTAATGCCACTATCATCATCTAGGTCACCCCTGTGTAATCCTGGATCGAATACAATTTCTCCATCAAAGTCCTCTTGATCAGAGTAAGGTTCGATGCGGCCTGGACTGTCTAACGAGTCAGCGGTGACCCCATGACTATCTTCCAAATCGGTGCCAGTGCCCCCCTCACCAGCTGTAGACACGGTACTTGAGAGGTTTCCATCCTCCTGGACAGCAGCAGATAAACATGTCATGAAGCTCTACACAGGAAAAAAAAATGAGCTTGTGGGCAGCATTAACGAGCCCCAGAACCAACTTTGAAAAATTTCTAAAATTTTAAGTAGACGCACACATTAGGTTAAGACATTGAGTTTAGAATGCCGTAATGATCAACAATGCGGCATGCTTCAACAATGCGGCAGCAAAATTCTTGCAAAACATACAAACTTAACACATCAGCAAGTATTTCTTTTTACGCAACTTCAGATGTGAGCAAGTATGTTCAAAGCAAATTATAACTTCCATAGGCTAAGAATTTATTACTTAGGTATTGATACATATCGCAATACAGTAAATCCTTGTTAACTCCAAGTCGCATATCTTGAATTCTTGGTTAAGCTGAAACTTTATTGCCACGCTTAACCCATCATAGCTGCCGTGTATTTGCCCCCTCTTATCTTTAAATGTTGTTCGGAGGGGACAGCATATATCTCAAAATCTTGACCGGGAGGGAGCAAGCAAAGTCCACTCCCAACAGAAAACGAGGGCATTGTATAACGCTTAGCTCTTACTATGCGTGAGGAACGCGATCATGAAAGATGAATTTGAAATCTCCACAGACACAGCCATTTGTTATCCACCTCGTTAGGCAACTATGATAGTGATAATGTGTGTTCACCTGCGCGCGACTTTTGCGCTGACTGCAGCGGGACGTCAGCACGTACGTAAGCTAGCCCTTGCAAGTGCGAGGTGGCTGTGTGTGTTCCCAGCGATCTGCATGCGACAAATCTTCAGTGCGTGTCTGTGTAACAAACGCTTTTGAATATAGACCAAGATGTCCTGCCTAACGGAATGCAAATCGCTAACGCTGAAGAGAAAAGTCGCTTCATTCAAGGACGTCAAAAAAGCATGTCGAAGCAAGTCGTGCATCACCAAATCATTCGGCGTCTCTTTGTCAATCCTCTCCACAGTGTTTAAGAACAAGCAAACGGCTTTGGAAAGCTTCGAGCAAAGCTTCTCGAGCAAACGGAAGCACATTCGAGCTTTCAAATTTTCGGATGTTGAAGCAGCACTTCTGTTGTGGCTCCACAACGTTCGAACAGCCAATCTTCCTATGATCACCCAAGTGATGATGAAAAAAAGCAGATGCTTTGGCACCCGAAATGGGTCACACGGACTTCAGCTGCAGGAATGGCTGATTCGAAACGTTTTCAAGAAAAGAAACATGTCATCAAAGCCTATTAACGGCGAAAGTGGCATTGTTGACGAGCAGGCTGCAGACGAATAGTGCAACCTACGCCTTGCCGCGCTACAAAATGGGTACATAGACGAAAACGTTTTTAATCACAATAAAGCCGCTCTTTTTTATAACATGTTGCCTAACCGTACTTACACACCAAAAGGTGAAGCGTGCTTAGGTGCTAAGCAACGCAAGGACAGAATTATCATTCCTTTTGGTGCCATCGCTACCGGCGATGAAAAGCTGCCCTTCCTCATCATTGGCAAGTCGCTGAATTCCAGGTGTTTTCAAAATGCACGGCTCCCGATGAATGAGATCAACTGCGCAAATGAAATGGCCTGAATGATGGGGCACTTTACAAAGAGCACGTCTGTGCGCTTGACCCGAAGATGGCTAAGGACTGTCGGAAATTGCTGTTTGCTGTGGGTAACCCCGGTCACGAAAAAATCGACAACTTGCCGGCTGTTGTGCTGGAATTCTTGCTGCCAAATATGACGTCCGTTCTCCGGCCTATGGTTCACGGAGTCATTGAGATGGCCTGGAAATATTATAGAAAAAGCCTGCTGCACCGTATTCTGCTGCCATACAACAATGGAAAGTATGAAATCAATCTGCTGTGTGGCCGAAGCCTGGCGTTAAATATGCCCGCTGGAGATTGCCATCTGCATCGCTCATGCCGGGTTTTCTCGAGCCCTGGCATCGATCGAAGAAGACATTGGCGTGGAATTCAGCGGCTGTGATGAGCTGTGCAGTGAAGTGCACAAGGCAACTGGCTGCGTGAGCGATATTGAAGACGGCGAGATTGCCTTTGAGGAGTACGCGCACTACGAGGCGGACATCCCCATTAACGGTATGCTGTCGGACGCGGATATCGATGAGATGGTCACGAACAATGCAAATGACCACACAGAAAAGCCCTGAGAAGTGCCTAGGACGACAAAAACACGTAACTTGCCATGCTTGCTCCACAATAAGATCGAAGGCAGCGGCAGCGACCAACGTCTCATGCGATGTGTTGAGCAACTAAAAAATGCATTTCTCGCACCAAACGCGAAACAGGTGAGCATCACGCACTTTTTTGGTCCTCGGTAATAAGTTATTTTTCCTTGCAAATTATTGTGCCTTTACTACAGTAGCTTTCTCGTGCACTGGGATTTTTCCGACATTGCTGGCTTAAATTTTGCAGTGACCTGGGCAAACATTTTCAGCGTTTTGCTTAACTTGAAACACTGTTTATCTCACAATTTTCCCCGGATTCGACGGCTTCTAGTTAAAGAAGAATCACTGTACTACAAGATGGCACAAAAATTTCAGTAATATTATTGAGCTATAAATACCTGACAAAAGCACTTTTGTTTAATATGTCAACCAACTATGGTATTAAAGTGATTGCCTCAAAATAAATTTTTTGACAAACAACATTCGGATGACAAACTATCATATTGAGATAGTGCCCATGCCACCAAAATAATTTTTGCTCCAATGTATTGTGGTAATTCACTTTTTCAATGCAAGAAATCAGGACAATTCAAATTCATTTGAGATGGGTGTTGAAATGGTTGTCACACTTGGTGTGGAATGACCCAACATCTGGTGGGTGCTTCATAGTAACGATACTCCAAACTCTAACTGCAAAATTAGCATACGAAGTGCGAGAATATTGATGATGAATTCAGTCACTCACTATTTTTTTTTTTTACTGGCACAAGGCTGTAAGCACGTTCGAAAAATTGGACATTAAAAAACTAAATTCACATTCAGAGCATACTTGGCTAGTTTTTACAATGCCAGCCATATAGAAAATTTACTTAGCAAACTGCATTGTTTCGGTGAAAATTACTGAAAGAAAAAATTTTCCCAACAAATACAACAGCACATGATTAAATGGAGCTTGGCACGATCTGGTTTGCTATTAAAGCAGCCGTTCAACCACCACTGGTCACTTTTAATGATACAGATAAGTGGCGTTTCAAGCCATTCAACTTTTGTTGGCCTGAACAACTTCTTTAGAGCATGGTAGATGCAGCTTTCTCAAATGCAGTTTAAACGCAACAGGATTCACCTGTGAAGATAATTGGTGCACAAATAACATCACTGAACTTGAACAAAGCACTGGCCTTTTGTTCACCCAGTTCCTGCACTGTTTCATATGCAGTAAAGTGCACCAAGATATCTGGATCAGCATTAAAGGACACACACTTGTCGGTCTACTGGGCACACATCCCACTAACACTGTACATGTCATTACAGTGTTAGCCCCAACGATAAGCAAAGGAAAACATACCTTGCCCTCGTCCTGCTGCCTCTCTCCTTTGATACAATTCTCATCATCATCTTCCTCATCAAGACATTTCTCTAGCTCATCTTCCAAGCCACGTGTTCCAGTGTTAATGCCACTATCATCATCTAGGTCACCCTTGTGTAATCCCGGATCCAATACAATTTCTCCATCAAAGTCCTCTTGATCAGAGTAAGGTTCGATGCGGCCTGGACTGTCTAAAGAGTCAGCGGTGACCCCATGACCATCTTCCAAATCGGTGCCAGTGCCCCCCTCACCAGCTGTAGACACGGTACTTGAGAGGTTTCCATCCTCCTGGACAGCAGCAGATAAACATGTCATGAAGCTCTACACAGGAAAAAAAAATGAGCTTGTGGGCAGCATTAAAGAGCCCCAGAACCAACTTTGAAAAATTTCTAAAATTTTAAGTAGACGCACACATTAGGTTAAGACATTGAGTTTAGAATGCCGTAATGATCAACAATGCGGCATGCTTCAGCGCTACAAGCTCTGGGTGCTCTGCAAATTCTAACAAGGAGTCTTTTCTTCTATCTGGGCGTTTTGGCATTCCTCAGCCCCACAAGAATCAGCAGAGATGATGACACATTGCCTAATCATCATTAGATACCTACAACAGGCAAAAAAGCGTTTCACGCTTGCCGTAATGACAACAGGCATCGCTGACTGATGTTTCCACATTTAAATGAAAATATATACCCTATAAAGTGGCCAAAGGGATGATTGCCACCGTAGCTAGATGGTGGAGCATTTGATGTGTTATTCAAAGGATGCAGGTTCAATGCCTGCTGGTACCAACTTATCTTTTCGTCCACTTTTCTTTGTTCACATATACATTACCTCTAACCTTATCCCCTATACTTTCCAACACATCACTGTCCATCCTCATAAATTTTTTACCAATATTCATCATCGATTATGACTGTGAAATTTAACGTCCCGAAACCACCATACGATTATGAGAGACACCGTAGTGGAGGGCAACGCTGTCTCTCATAATTGTATGGTGGCCTTACCTCTGGGGGTAAGGCCGCTGTTGACCGAACTGACAAACATCCTCTACCACGACACGTTGAGGACGCCAATATTTCTGTCACGAAATTTTCTGAACGTGAAGCAGCGATTTCCGCCGATATTTCTATAACCGTCGACAATCACTCGACTACTGCACTCGTGGATACTGGCGCCATTTACTCCGTTATGAGTTATTGGTTTGATTGACTGTGGGGTTTAACGTCCCAAAACCACCATATGATTATGAGAGACGCAGTAGTGGAGGGCTCCGGAAATTTTGACCATCTGGGGTTCTTTAACGTGCACCCAAATCAGAGCACACCGTCGTACAGCATTATCGCCTCCATCGAAAATGCAGCCGCCGCAGCCAAGACTCGATCCCCTGACCTGCGGGTCAGCAGCCTAGTACTTTAGCCACTAGACCACTGTGGCGGGCCCAAATGTTCATCATCATCAGCCTGACTACGAATGAGGAATTATATAGACCCTAACAGACTATGTTTAAAACCATGCCAAGATGGTGCAGACACTTCAAGACAATGTCGCCTGTATTTTTTGCTTGTACCTTTCCACTTTATCAAGAGCTTTCTCACTGAAAGAGCTACATTTCTGTTATAATAAGCAGTATTTTACTATAGAATATCATTTTCCTAATTAGGATCTCTTTACCTCGCAGGGCACCACAAATTTGATCAAGAAAAATGTTACAAGAAGCATTTTAGAAATACTTCCTACATCACATGTTTATCGATGCGGCTATTGAAACACACACAAAAACCCTTCCCACACTATTCTCACTTACATTTACATCCCAATTCTCATTGAGTGCGGGTAACAGATGAGTATAAAAGCTCTCAGCTACCCAATGTGTTGCTAAATGAACCTACACTGTGAGGTTCTATATCCAATGAGCCCTCAAAAAAAAAAAAAAAAAACAATGATGGCGCAAGTCTCATCCACCCGCTCCAAACCACTGGTATGTTAGTAGAAACAAATCCATCCACAATTGCTCAACAAGTGATAGTTTTAAAGGAGCCCTGACAGCAAAAGATTCGTTTGTGATATTTTTAGTAATTATTTATGTATTTATTCAAAGTACCCTCAAGGTACAAATAAATTTTAGAGGGAGTGGGGTCTACTTAACAAAAAAAAAGAAAGAAAAAGAAAGCATAACAGTAAAGTTAGAGAATTAAAAAAAATTCATAAAGGACATTAGAGAACATCAAGCGAAGTAGATACAAGCAATGTAGAAGAAACAAACGAGCAATGTTGCAGTAGGCTGGATAAGACATTTTTAAATACAGTTGTATCAGTGATATCCGTTATTAAGGCAGGTAAACCGTTCCAATCTCCTGCTGTCCTAGGAACAAATGAGTTAGAGGCTGCAGTAGTAGACAAATATGATATGGGAACCTTATGATGATGATAACTTTGTGCGAACGAAATGGAGCTGGGTGTACAAACAAGGAATGAAGTGCGGGTTATGGTAGTTGTTAGGCATTACATCCACTACGGACAGCTGGCATCACCTATCGTCATGTTGTGCAACTATTAGCGGTTGAAGAGAGTGGCCGCAAGGGGAACAGAGAGGATGGTTGGGGTGAGGGCGAAGCGGTTCACGAGGCATCAGTTATGTAATCTCTTCAAATCGTTAATAAGTCAGTTGTTTGTCGTTCAACCAGACTTGTCATCGTACGCATCAACCACTGACATGACGATGAGGACTTAACAATAAACCTATAGCCGACGTAGAGCAGAAGACGAAGCGAGAAGATAACACTGTACGTACCGAGGCCTAGCAACAGCAAGTGCAGCCAGCGACAAAGACCAGTATAGAGATCGACCACACCGAAGTGAAAAAGTCCCTGCTGATCGCAGACGAAGTGGCTTTTGGCACGAACGAGCTGAAGCTTACGACGCCTAAAGTTATTTTCGAAGACAGCATCTCGCCGACTCGCTTGAAACGCACGGACGCCATCGAAAACCGAACTACGCCGAACGAAAATGCAAACGTAACAACGGAGCTCGCAATGCTAAACACAACGTTGCAAATGATGGCGCGACTTCTCGAAAGGCAGTTGGGAACACCGCCAGGCACATCGAACAACAACGCCACCAGTGCTCAGCTGCAAATAACTAAGACACCAGATCTGACAGGAACCCTGCCGACCTATTCGGGAACTGAGTCAGATCACTTTGCTCGGTGGGAGACTGCCGTAGAATCAATGCGCGAGTGGTGCGCATGGACTGAGGCAGCAACAATCAACGCAGGATTCTCGCGACTTAGGGGCCACACAGCCACTTGGAATCAAACTACCGGGCACCTGCACGCCGACTGGACATCATAAGTGATGCCATTAAAAACTGAATTTGACAAGCCTCTCCTGTTCTGTCAATGGGTTGCCTATGTCGACGCAAGAGCTCAACGAGAGAACGAAACTATGACAGACTATATGTACAGAGCCGCACGGCTTTGTTGCCATATGCTCTGGATTATATAAAATATTGAAGTATTATAAAAAATACCTCTTCAAACAAGCAGTAATCATAAAATCATAACCCTCTATCAATTGCTCATCAATACCTTTGCAGGGGAATGTTTCCGCAATGAAGAGTAACGGCTTGGCTTGGCTTCAGATTCAGAACTTCCTACACGGCCTCCCCTAGGTGTCACTGTAGTTGCTGTGCTCCTCTTCAAATCTGTGTTATCACCTTAAATGAAATGAATTCAATCATTATTATTTATGAAGCATTTCTGCACTAATATTGCTGGTGATGAAAAGTAAACGATACAAAGCTATTTTTATATTTGGAAAACTAAGTTTTTCAAAAGCAAAACGCACATTGTGCACATGAAGCAAAGGTCATTTCTGAAGAGAAACATACGGTTTGAAGAAACATATTCCACAAGTTACAATATATAGCCAACATAAGTTCCATAATAAATGCACAACTTGAAATGACTTTGATTTACATCAATAAACAGTAACAATCTAAGCAGCACTGTGGGATGAATAAATGCTGACATCTGAGATCTCATATTGCCACATCCTTATTTGTACCTGCTATGTCCAGACAAAAGCAACGAAAATAATTGATCTGGTAGCGCGAGTGTCTCTTCTAGTACAACACACAGGCTATGACTTCTATTTGTGTTGTCACCAGTGAAGCTAGGCACAAATATGGATGCACCATCATTATGGACAGAGACGTTTTATTAATTGAAATACTCAAGTATTTAAAGGCCAACTCCAGCGATTTTGCAACTATGTGAGGGTGATCGTGATTCTGTGTCCCTGAGAAACTCTTGCCACGAGCCTAATAGCTGAAATAATAATAATAGTAATAATAATAATAACAACAATATTAATAATAATAATAATACCGTAATTACTCGAATCTAACGCGCACCTTTTTTCCGGTTAAGCGAGTTTATAAATCGCATGCGCGTTAGAATCAAGTACGAACTACTAGGGCAGTTTCATTTACTAGGGCAGTTTGAGCATGCGAGCGAAGAATCAAATGAGTTTTATGCTTCTGTACAGCCTGTTTTGAAGCATTCACATACGCATGCTAAGCACTCATTGAAGAAAGGAAGTGCATGCCCGAAAGCAGAGGATAGTCCGTCAACGCATGATAGCGTCTCACTTGCGTCGCAGAGTGGGCCTTCTCATTCACCGCATTGTTTTCATTGTGGCTGCAGGAACCACAACGCTTCGTGGCCTCGATGCCGAGCTCTAGGCCAGTGTTGATTATTCTGCCATCGGAAAGGTCACTTTCAACGTGTTTGTAAACAGAAAAAATTTGCGCAAGCAGAGGTCCATGAGCTTGAGTGCGACGACACTCCTTCGACACCCGATCATGCCGAGCAAGTTCTGGCCATCCATCACTCACCGCTTGATGTGGTCAACACAAAAGTGCAAATTTCTTATGTCACGTTGACACTTTTAGTTGATTCGGGCTCATCTGTCTCTATTCTCTCCGACGAAGTGTTCACTGACAGGTTTCCTAACGTGTCACTCTTACCTGCTCCCCGCGTTTCCTTGCTTGATTATTCAAAACGTGCAATCTCTGTGCATGGCTGCTTCTGGGCTGATCTTATCTTCAAGGGTCGGGGTGAACAGCTCCTGTTCTATGTTGTAATCGAGGTAATTCTTTGATTGGCCTTGATGGCATAAAGGCACTTAAGATACATATTGAAGTTGCGACATTGCAGTGCCTTTAAATGTCCATTTCTCCTACGAGAAGTGTAGTTGAGAATATTGCCCACTCCGATGTTGCTACAAAGAACACGCGGTGCAATTATGTAAGCCTTCCACCAGTTCTAGAACGTGACTTTTCTGTGCTTTTCAATTCTGAGCTTGACCTTGCTAAGGCATTCGTACACAAAGTTAAGACACATCCAGAGGTGGAGCCGATATCTTCGAAGCTTCGCCGTCTTCCCTTATCTCTTTGGGCACAAGTGTCTGCCGAGCTTCACAGGCTCCTGGACCTCGACATCACAAAAGAGTGACGCTTCAGAATGGGTTTCTCCTATTGTTGTTGTTGCCAAGAAGGTTGACAGTATCAGATTATGTGTCGACCTTCATGAGCCAAATAAGGCCATTGTTCCTGACAGTTTTCTATTACCCCACACAGAGGAACTTCTTCACGCTCTTGTAGGTGCTACCCATTTTTCTACACTAGACTTGGCTTCTCCATACCATCAGGTTGTCTTGCACCCTGATAGCAAGGATCTCACTGCTTTCTATACCCATGAAGGTCTGTTCCGGTTCAAAAGAATGTGTTTTGGATTGGCTTCTGCCCCTGCAGCCTTTCAAAAGTTGATGGCAATGAATCTTGATGGCTGTTCAGGAGTCCTATTCTACATCGATAATGTAATTGTATTTGGAAAGACAGCCCATGAGCACCTTCTGAATCTGAAAGCTGTCCTTCAGATGATTAAGACAGCAGGCTTGAAGCTATATAACAAATGTATTTTCGACGCTCGGAAGCTGACCTTCCCTGGACATAAGGTGACTACCAATGGTATCGCGCCGCTTCCAGAGAAGGTAGATTCTTTCGTAAAAACGCCAGTGCCAACAAATATAGCCACCTTACGTTCGTTTCTTGGTTTGGTACAGTACTACACCATGTCTGTCCCTCGGTTGGCTCAGGTGGTGGAACCTATGAGACACTTACTATATTGAAATAAATCTTTTATTTGGTCAGCAGAAGCAGACAGAAGTTTCAAGAGAGTCAAATAGCTCCTTTTATCTAGAACAATACTGCATATGCTTGACCCAGCAATGCCGGTGATTGCGTCAACTGATGCATCTCACTGTGGGCTTGGAGCAGTATTGCAGAAGAAAAATGGGCGTGAACTGCGCACGATAGATTTCGCATCCCGCACACTATCACCTACAGAATGAAAGTATTCGGTCGGTGAACGCGACGCGCTTGCATGCATCTGGGAATGTGTAAAATGGCAAACCTACCTTTGTATGCGCCAGTTCACACTTCAAACTGACCATCAAGCATTGGTTTCTTTGCTGGCATCACAAGGATCAGGACGATGTCCACTTCATATTGCGCGCTGGGATGCTAGGCACCTCTGCTACAATATTCTTGTCGAGTATGAAAAACAGTCGACGAACACTGTAGCAGGCGCTCTTTCTCATCTACCAAGCCCTGCTCCAGAAGCTTAACCTGGGACAGATCATGACATTGTCTCACTTGTTGAGCCTGCTTGAATCTCTAAAGAAGAATTCAAGCAAGCTGTTTTTGGTGACGTATGCTTACAACAGGTCAAATCTTTTGTGATGAATTCTTGGCCACCACAAATGCATTCGTGAGCAGATCAAGCCATTTTTCAACATGCGCGAAGAACTTTCCGTGGTCGATGACTTATTGCTGCGTGCAGAGCGACTGGTGGTTCCTTCATCTCTTTCTGCCCAAATCATCGCCATCACGCATAAGACGCATCAGGGCATCACGCGCACGAAAGCAAGACCCCGCAAACAGTTCTGGTGGCCTGGTATGGACAAAGAAGTCGAAACAGCCGTAAAGAACTGTAGTGCGTGCTAGGAGGCAGGTAAGTCTGTGAAAATGTCACCAGCCCACATGCCGCCCGTAGAATGGCCTCAGCGACCATAGCAAAAACTTTGCATTGATATTGTGGGCCCCCTTGAACATGTGCCTCAGAACAACAGGTTCATAATCACGCTCGTGGATTATCTTTCAAAATGGCCCGAAGCCTATTTCTGTAGCAGCGTGTCCACAAGTACAGTCAAGAAGTTTCTAACCGGCGTATTTTCGCGAGAGGGTTATCCTGAAGAAATAGTCACTGACAACGGGCCACAATTTATTTCTCGTCAATTCACAAAATTTCTTCACGATCGAACCATTGGCTTGTCTCATTCATCAGTTTACTATTCTCAGGCTAATGGACAAATCGAACGCTTTAATCGAACTATTAAGAACTATGTACAGGTGTGTCTTCTGGAGCAACAACTGTTCCACCGAGCAGTAACTGAGTATCTGGGTGTATACAGATGCACCACATGCCACAACCAACGTTGCACCAGCAGTGTTGTTGCATGGCAGGATGCCCCGAAGAAGGCTGCATGTAGTAGGCTTTTCTGCACCAGCTTTTGAAGAAGATCCAGCTAAAGAGCTCTCACAATTACGCCATAAGATCAAGAAGCAGCAGCAAACCAGCAAACAATATGTGGACCGCAGAAGAGCTGCCAAAGAGACTACAATCGCAGTAGGTGATTTTGTTTGTATCAGGAAGCAATCTATTCGTTTCAAAGGAGATAGCGTCTTTTCACCGCCAACAAAAGTTGTGAAGAAACAAGGACCTTAATTTTTCTGGCTACAAGATGATAGGACCTGAAACGCCTCAAAACTTGCCAAAGTTCCTCAGACGAGCCAGTTTCATCTTCCTGAGTGTTTCAGTGAGCTGCTGCTACTTCCTTGCGAGTGTGCTGTGCCGTGCTATCGTTGTGTGCCTACTTCTCCTACAACGGTGCAACCACATCAGTCTCCCGTTCTGCCAGCTTCTCCTGCAGGGTTGCCCCACTTCAGCCTTCTGCTGCCCCAGCTGTTGCGGTGCAAGTGCCACAGCCTACTAGTGTGCAACCAACCTCATCTGGTCCTGCGCAGTCTCAGCCTGTGCTGGTGCAGACTGCTGCCATGCAAGCAACAGAGCGGCCGCAGCGAGAACGACGACCTACTGCATGGGTGAAGGACTATGTGTCGAAGTAGTGCGGGTGTACTTGTGTATATAAGTGTCCTCTATTTGTTCTAACCCCTACTAACACCACTAACCTCTTTAAATAAGGAAGGGAATATATTGTATTGTAATTTTATTTTCAGTTTCGTTCTGTTCTTTGTACCCAAGAGGGGGCGTTGTGTATGTGTCTCTGTCCTGTATATATGTAGGTGTCCTGAGAAATAAAGGCTTCTTCGAGTCTATGTTTCGACCTGTTCATGGTCGCGCTATAGACACTACACTCACCTTAGTTTTAAATTCTGTCACTAGTGCCCGAACTGTCATAATAAAATAATTTAGGAAAGTGCACACAGTGCAAACTCTCTCAAAATGGGTCATGAATCACCCCTCACACTTGGCGTGATAAACACATTGGAATGAGACAGATGAACCTCAGGATTACATGGTCAAAAGAATTTTTCAAGGAGCGTAAGTAGGACTCGAAATATAACAATCACTATATTTGCCTCACACCGTTCCACTCAACTTGCTTCATTCCAAAAGAGGGCAGCATCGTTTGAGGTGCCCCACCCAGTGCATTACTTCACCTTGCTTATATGTTGTGTGGTTTTCTTTCTGGGTAGCTGTAGCTGTGCAGTTTGGTGTGGTGTATTTACTGGTTTTACTCAGAGAAACTGGGTGTAGTTTCGAGCGCGCACAAGTGAAGCTGCCACAAGCCAACGTTTTTGTCCCAGAAGAGAGCGCACAACCACTTATTCGCTGTTGGTAAGCTAGCGTCTTTTTTTTTCTTTGTATACTATAAACTGCTCAAGCTGACTAAGAAGGTTTTCAAGAAAGACGTTTCATAAGAAGTTACTAGAGAATCAAATCAAGTTTTGCTCGTTTTACTAGAAGATAAGCAGTGAGGTATGATTGGGAACTGCCTGCATTTTTGTGGGCTCCTCTACAAAAAGAACCCGAAGGGCAGGCTAAGAGTATTCCTTTGCTGTCACCATATGTTGGCAATGTAGCTGGCTACATGCAGATTTTCTATGCCTAACTATGAAGAATTGGATCCCCTGTGTGACATGACATAAGTGTAGCATTAACAGCATCAGCATAGCATAAATCGGCAGATACATTTGCGCTTATACTCGTGCACCGGTATCTTGATGCATGTGTTCGTTACATGCTACCCTATTAAAAAACCAGCGGTGTTGCCGCTGCAGTGCCTTCCATATTCATTCGACTAGTGTGGCATAGGGCATAGAGTTTCCTAAAATTAACTAGCGGGTACTCTGGTGCTGTGATCACTCAGTGACCATGGGAATGATGGGTAGTACACCGATTTGCCTAGCCTTCGTACTTGCGGGCGGCGAATTGCACGTGTGGCTTCGTTTGTTGCTGGTTTTGGTTTTCTTTCAAAGAAAAGAACAAACAGTTTTGAACTTCGCAAGCCAATTTGAAATGATAAGCATAAATGATTAAAGTGGTAAAGTGCAACTGATAAACTATTGCTGATTGTTCTTTCCTGACAAAGCAACTTCAAGCCATGCAAACCCAAAAAGAATGCAAAGTACAAAGACTAGGCAAATTCGTGTACTACCTATATTTCCCATGCTAGCTGAAGCGCCATGCATTACAGCTCCCACAGACACTAGTGCCAGAGTTCCTTCTAGTGTATATTTAGAAAACTATGGCACAGGGTACTAGAAGGGTGCCACAGTGGGTGCGTGGAAAAATAGGCCAGAGCTTAGGTTCTGAGACAATGCAGCATGCCACAGCTTGTGCACTAGTATGTCCTGTCTGTGGTCCTATCAACAATATTGACACGAGCATGTAGTGGGTTTCTGGCTGTTGCATGGCTAGTGTCATCATTACTTGTGCGTGTCGAAGGATTTTGTCAGTGAAAAGACAACGACGAACTCACGCTGTTCGATCGAAGCTGTTCTGCTGTTTGCTACACCGTTAGTTGTGCTGATTTTATTACCGTAACAAACTGGTGGACGTGCTGGGTACAATCCAAATTCGCTAGTTTCAACTCAAGCCGCTTCAAGCTTCTGCCACCATTTCAACAATTCTGGAGGAAAACCTAGCACTTCGCCTCAGCCGTCGCTTGCTAGGACTAACTCCTGACCTTGGTACCTTGAGCTTGGCAAGAATGACCACCACAATGGCAAGTCAGATGTAAGAGAGCATCGTAAACCAACTCCCATTCACCCCAGGCGTCGTCTTCACAGCAAGCACCTCGAAGCCGTTTCATGGTGATGTATTCGAGGACGTAGATGACTGGCTAGACCAATTCGATCGGGTCGCAGCTGCCAATGATTGGAACGACACGAAGAAGCTTTGCTACATCTATTTTGCACTTGAAGACTACGCTCGCATCTGGTATGAGAACCATGAGTCGAATATCACCTACTGGCAAGAATTCCAGCGACAGCTATGCCAGGCATTCAGAAATCCCGAAAGGAAAGAAAAGGCCAAGCAGGCTCCGCGGAGACGGGTTCAGAAGCCAAATGAAAACGTGGCTATGCTTGTCGAAGACATGTCACGCTTGTTTAAGCGTGCTGACACAGAATGAATGAAACAAAAAAGTTCAACTCCTCCTGCGGGATGTCAAGGAGCAACTTTTTGCTGGACTCATACGCAAGCCCCCAACCACTGTCAATGATTTCATTGCGGAAGCTACTACCATGGAACGGGCACTTCAGCAACGCTCTCTTTAGTACGACCACCAAGCTTCTGTTGCCGCAGTGTCAGCTTTCACCTGTGGACAAGACTTATCAGCAGTTCCGCGAACTTGTGCGGAGCGTGACCCAGGAGGAGCTCGAAAAGGTCCATCCCACTTCTGCTCACCCAAGTGCGACGATTCTGGGAGACATTATTCGCGATGAACTCAGAAGTGTGACCCAACTATTGCTCCCAATGCGTGTAGAAGCTCCCGTTCTGTCTTATGTCGAAGCATTGAGGAGTCCTCAACCTTCTACCGGACGCCGGCCACCCTCTACTTTCTCACCATCGCCCCGTCAATTCTAACCTGCAAATACCTACGAGAGCACTTTCCAGTATGACGTTCCGCGTGAAGTCACCCATAAATCTGACATATGGCGCACCTCTGAACACAGGTCTCTTTGCTACCACAGCGGCGAAGCAGGCCATGTTTACCGTCAGTGTGCGTATTGCAGGATGGGCCTTGAGGGGTTTCACCTTAACGCGTGTTGACCCAGCAACGGGGAGCGTCCTCGCGAGATTCAGCAATAGCTATCAGCGCAGCAGCCGTTTTCTCCTGCACAAAGCCACCGGCCACGCTCACCTTCTCCTAGGTGCCTCAGCTCGCCTAGTCATTACGCCACATTCTCTGTTGTACGAAACAGGTCCCACGTCTTGGCCCACGCCAAAAAAACTGAGGCCAGCGACCTCTGGAGGTAAGGCCGCTGTTGACCGAACTGACAAACATCCTCTACCATGACACATTGACGACGCCAATATTTCTGTCACGAAATTTTCTGAACGTGAAGCAGCGATTTCCGCCGATATTTCTATAACCGTCGACAATCACTCGACTACTGCACTCGTGGATACTGGTGCCATTTACTCCGTTATGAGTGATTGATTTGATTGATTTGTGGGGTTTAACGTTCCAAAACCACCATATGATTATGAGAGACGCAGTAGTGAAGGGGTCCGGAAATTTTGACCACCTGGGGTTCTTTAACGTGCACCCAAATCTGAGTACACGGGCCTACAACATCTGCACCTCCATTGGAAATGCAGTCGCCACAGCCGTGATTTGATCCCGCAACCTGCGGGTCAGCAGCTGAGTACCATAGCCACTAGACCACCGTGGAGGGGCTCCGTTATGAGTGGTGACTTCGCGGCTGCTCTCCGAAAAGTGGAGACGCTATTAAGACGATGGTGTTCAAGACACTGCTATTAGACTCAACTCCGTCTTTAAGGTATAACGCAAAAAATACTTGTTTATTTACCTGCGCTCGAAAGGCACTCTGCTGTAGCTTGTGCGCTCCGTGTCTCTCGCTCGCGCTCTTCTTTTTTCTCGTTTCCTTGTCCCAGCCCAGAATGTGACAAATAATCAACATTCTCGGCCGCACAAAGTTAAACACATAGTTAAAGTGGGTACAGTCTTTGTATCCGCCTTATCACAAGCTGACCACCTTGCAACTTGATCTTTCAGGAACGAATGAGACCGTCGGCACTGCGGTACATTTCTGTGACCCTTGCAAGCTTCCATAGCTGGCGAGGCGTGTTGTCTGCATGCACGAGAACGATGTCACCTTGCTTCAATGCTGTATTTCATTTCGTGTCAGCAAAGTGTGCAGATCGTAATTGCAACAGGTATTCTTTTTTCCAATGCTTCCAAAAACTTTCAACCAGCAGCTTCCTGTAGTTGTGTCTGCGTATGGTGTCTGCTCGTCCGGAATTACTGTTGACTTCGTCAGCGGTCGCATACGGCATGGAAGTCAACCTTCGCACAAGGAGAAGTTCGGCTGGTGTCAAAGTGCAAGGTTCTTCTGCATCTGTCTCGATGAAAGTCAGAGGCCTAGAGTTTACGACTGCTTCGACCTCCGCCAGCACTGTTGATGTTTCTTCGTAATTCAGACGAGCTTTGCCGATGATTTTTTGCAGCGGAGGCTTCACTGATCGCACGAGGCGCTCTCACCATCCACCCCACCAAGGAGCATTTGGTGCAATAATCTTCCACGAAATGCCATTGGCGCTGAAGTGACCAGCGACGTCCTCTTCAGAGAACATTCGGTGTAGTCGCTTTATGTCTGCCGATGTCTTGTGAAAGCTTCGTGCGTTGTCAGAATAGATCACCCTAGGTAATACTCTCCGAGCTGCAAATCATCGTAGGCACAGCAGGAAAGCCTCAGATGTCATTTCCGCCCCGCCACGGTGGTCTAGTGGCTAAGGTACTCGGCTGCTGACCCACAGGTCGCGGGATCAAATCCCGGCTGTGGCGGCTGCATTTCCGATGGAGGCGGAAATGTTGTAGGCCCGTGTACTCAGATTTGGGTGCACGTTAAAGAACCCCAGGTGGTCGAAATTTCCGGAGCCCTCCACTACGGCGTCTCTCATAATCAAATAGTGGTTTTGGGACGTTAAACCCCACAAATCAAATCAATCAAATCAGATGTCATTTCCGAGACAAGCACGAGATGCACGGCTCAAGATACGGCGCACGTAAAAAGTGCAATGTAGCACTTCCTGTCCCCTTTCTCCGTGCGCGCATAAAGAGGGCCCGCGAAGTCGACTCCTACAACTTCGAACGGGTTCGTTGGCTACACTCGATGACTTGTTAACGAAGCAGTCTCAGCACTTCCTGGACCCGCACTGAAACGCTTGCATATATTGCAGCCATGCAGCACTCTTTTTACCAAAGAGCGAGCTCGACAAATCCAATAGCATCCCCGAAGCTGCTAAGTGTATCTCTAACACCTCCATGTAGGACTTGAAGATGGGCTCTGTTTGCCAAAAGTGCCGAAAAGTGGTGGCTTGACGGCATTATGATTGGGTGCTTGACATCTTGTGTGGAATGCATGAGGTATAACCGGCCTCCAACCCGAAAAATTCCATCTTTGTCTATGTAAGGACGTAGTTCAGCGATCCGAGATCTAGACTCTACTGGTTGGCCGTTGGTCAAAGCGGCGAGTTCTTCAAAAAAGCCTTGCTCTTGTGTATATCTTATTCAATACTGTTCAGCGTTCAGGATTTCTGTTGGCCCCGCCGTGGTGGTCTAGTGGCTAAGGTACTCGGCTGCTGACCCGCAGGTCGCGGGTTCGATTCCCGGCTGCGGCGGCTGCATTTCCGATGGAGGCGGAAATGTTGTAGGCCTGTGTACTCAGATTTGGGTGCACGTTAAAGAACCCCAGGTGGTCGAAATTTCTGGAGTCCTCCACTACGGCGTCTCTCATAATCAAATGGTGGTTTTGGGACGTTAAACCCCACAAATCAATCAATCAAGGATTTCTGTTGCCACAAGATGTCCCGTATGATCCATCCTTTTTCTGCATCACTCAATAAATCTGAAAACCCATGCAGTGACTCTGAGTAGGTGCTGAAGCCTGCTGTACTGTTGAATGTCGATTATCAGAATAGAGAAGTGTGTCATTAGTGTGACGTGGACTGTTGTAACTTCACTTTGGGTGGCTTCCGCTATGTCTAGTTCACTGCGCTATGTCTAGTTCACTGAACTGTAGAGACCATTCACACATCGGTTTAGTTAGCCACCCGGAACCATGCCACCATTCTGAGCTGCACAGCAGTCTTTCAAGTGTCGCGCCACGCTTGAGTAGGTCAGCCGGGTTGTTCGTTCCAGAACAGTATCTCCACTTTGATGGATCTGTAGTGCACCTAATTTCATTGACTCTGTTGGCTACGAACTGTTTCCACTTTTTGATGTCACCTTTCATCCATGACAACACAATGGCGGAATCTGTACACATCGTGTAGTCAACTTCAGCATTCCTCAAAGCACTTTTCACGTATGCCAACATTCTTGAGCCGATTAAGGCAGCCAGCAGCTCCAATCGTGGCAGCGTTGTCTTCTTAATGGGTGCTACACAGGACTTCGCAATCAACAGTTTCGGCTCCTCAGGACTTGACACGACCTATATCGCTGTTCTGTATGCCGCTGAACTGGCATCGAAGAAAACATGTACTTGAAGCACATTTGGCTTCCTTGCTCCGCCTCCCAGATAGCGATGAACTATGACGTCTTGCAGTTGCAGCAGCTGGATGACCCAATCAATACATTCTTTTTGCAGGTCATTGGGTAGTACTCTATCCCAGCCAATCCCTTGTATCCACAGCTTCTGAAACAATATTCATATGGCAATAGTATATGGTCCTAGAAATTCCAATGGGTCAAATATTTTGGATGCTGACTGCAAGACAAATCGTTTTGTGTCCGTCTGTGCTGTCAAAAACCGGAATAGAATTTCAACCCAAAAGTTGAATTCATCCTTTGCAGGATTCCAAACCAAACCCAGGACCTTGACCGCAACAATTCATGAAGAACGACCATCTCATTAATAGTAGATTCTCTTTGATTTTCAAGCATTTGCCACAAATTTCCTGAATTTGTTGTCCATTTCCGCAATGTCATGCCGGCAGATTTCATTATTATACGCGCTTCTCGGCAAAGTTTAGCGGCTTCCTCTGCTGTGTCGGCACCAGTGACAGTCATCCACGTAAAACGACTCGGCAAGAGTTTGCACTGTTTGTGCCATGGCCGCCGGTGCTCTTTTTACGTGGTAGAGAATAGTAGCTTTGAGCAAAAATGGGCTACATGTAGCTCCAAAAAGTACTCGTGTCATCCTCCACTCTTGTAGCTTGCCCTAGAATAAATCTTGAGCAAACCAGAGAAAGCAGAAAGTGCCTCTTTCATTCTCTCTAATCGCAATCTGAAAGAATGCCTTTACTATGTCCGCGATAACTGCCACCAGGTGGGTTCTGGAGCGTAGCAGAATTTGCACATGGTCTTGGTATAATTGTCATCTTTTTCAAGGCAGTCATTAAGGGACTTGCATTCTTTGGCATGTGATGAAGCGTCAAACACCACTCTCATTATTGTCATCAGTGCTTGTTCACACAAGACTTTCTTGTGCGGCATGTAATATGATTTCGTCATCTCTGCAGGTACATCACTGACTACTTTGGCGTGTCCTGCCCTCAACTACTCTCTTATAGTACGGTCATACGTTTCAAGCAGTCCTTTCCTGGAGTCGAGACGGTTGACAAGCTTGTCCAGTTGAGTAACAGCGACTTGCTTGTTGCTTGCAAGCTCGAAATTATCCTTCCAAGAGAGGGCCACTTTAAATATTCCATTTAAAAAACTAATCGTTTGCTCAAAATGCCTCATGGTGTTGCTCATTTCAGGTGGCTTGTTTATCGTGTCCGTAATTCCTATGTTTTCAAGTTCCCAAAAGTGCAAAATCTCGTCAAAATCGGTAGCTTGGGCTTTTAGCACGCACATCATTTGTGAAGTAGTTGGTCGGGACACCAAGTGCGATGTGCTTCTTTGGAAGGTCCATCCAAGCTTGGAGTTCAGTGCAATCAAGGATTTGTTGCCTTCGCACCGTGAAACTTCGCCGGTCAACACTTTCCACATCTGACCGGACCCGATAAGTACGCTGATGCCACTCTCAGTGATGATAGATGGATGTTTGAGCTCATCGGCAACATCGTTTCCGAGCTTCTTGAAATACGCAACGAAGGCTACGTCAATTGCAGTCTCTGTGATGTCTTGGCAGATGCTTGGGATCTCTATTGCAGTTAAGACTATTTCCGCGTCGGAAAATTGGCTTCGCAGTCGTAGTTCTATGATGCGACGCCTCTTAGCCTCTTGTTCTGATGTACTTGCGAAAGTATTGAAGGCTATTCGAGTTGTTCTCACGCTTTTCAGCTGGAGGTGCTTGGAGAGATCATCAGTTATGAAACTGAAAATTCCTCTGACTGCCACCATCAAAAATGCCTCGTACGTAGCGGCAGGTGTCATCATTCATGGCCCATGCTCTGAAACTCTGAAGGAAAACGCAAATGATAGAGCCTTCCTTGACAAGATTTCTTCCAACTGATGTGCAGACTGTCATAGTTCTTTGGTTGTTCTTGTTAGCATAGTCCGACTTCTGCGAACATCTACCAGGAGCGCACATGCTTGTAGCGTGTCGAACTTGGCATCTGGAGCGGGAAATCTTCTTTTTGCATTCCCATGCACGATGTCCTTTGGTGCTGTACCGAAACACCATTTGATGTTGGAAAGCAGTTCCTTCTTAGGTGTCAGTGACAAGTCGGCTGTGCAGGCTTCCGATCTGTGATGACTGGATGAGCAAAATACGCAGTTGTCCTTTTTTTTCGTACCAAGTTGCTGTGAAGCCCAAATGACGTCAGTTTCCCACGCCGAGAGTACGTCGACTGACTGGCCACGGGGAGTATTCCATGTTCCCGTCCACTGTCATTCATAACATCACTCTTCTCCAAACTTTCCAGCTTGATACACAGGAAGTTGAGCACATGGTCCAGTCCCACGGGTGTAGCTTCAGCTCTTGAGTCATATGCCAACTAGACGGCACGCGATCGGTGATACTACACGACTATATCCCGTGGAAGAGCGTGCAGTAGGATGTCCCAGAGCATTGACGAAAATGATGACTTGTGCACACCCAAAGTCTCTAAGCCTCGAATATTAACGAGAACTTGGTCAAACAAGCTGCGCAGCGCTTTGGTGTCAATCGATGAATGGACAGGGCTTAACATCTGTAGCTTGGCAAAATATTCTTGCTCCAGGCGCGTCTTGTCCCCAAATTGCTTCTGTAGCATGTTGATGGCGTCACTATAGCAACTTTCTGTCGTCAGAAGGCATGCAATTACTGATGCAACGTCTCCTTTCAGATACAGTCGCAGGTAATGAAACTTCTCTGTGGCAGTGATGCGATTGTTACTATGAACAATTTAGTCAAATTGTTCCCGAAATTCGGTCCGCTTACATAGGTCTTTTAGAAAAAGGAGCAATTGTCAGTTTAGGCAATTTAACTTCATTTCCGTCTGATGGTGCTGCAACTGTCTTGGCAACTGTTTCTTGAGTTCCGGTCAATGTCCTTAGCATGCGATCTTTCTTGCTGAGAATCTATGCGAGAATGGGCGTAGCACTGTCCTCGTATTGTAAGACGGCGTTATACTCGACTTCGAACTCCTCGTGAGATATATGCTGCTTAATCTCATTGTTCAAGTTTTTAAGCTCTTCGTTATTAGCCTTCAGCCTCTCATATATGGAATCGAGATGGTCATAGGAGGCAGAGTCGTTAGCGAGGAGAGCACTTGCCTCGTTTATAATCCTCGTGTTCTGTGCACGCCGCGACATTCGCTTCGACTTCAGTCGGTCCATGCCGCTGCAGTTGACTGGTAGCCGTCCGTAGAGCCCTGGTTTTCAATCTCGGTTCTTCGGCACCAAATATTAAGACAATGGCGTTCCAGACACTGCGATCAGACTGGTATAAGGCATAAAATACTTGTTTATTTACCTGCGCTTGGAAGCACTCTGCTGTAACTTGTGCGTCCCCGCGTCTCTCACTCGTGCTCTTCTTCTTTCTCGTTTACTTGTCCCAGCCCAGAATGTGAGAAATAACAACGCCACAGAATGGCCCGCAGCTCCGTACCGCCGGTAGTCATCTAGTGACGCCGGTTGGGAGGTGCACTGCCCGAGTACATATTGGCACTTCGACCTTCACCGGGACTTTCGTCGTACTGCGGAAATGCAGCAGGCAGGTCATCTTGGGATTAGACTACCTTTGAGAATATGCGGCTATTATAAATCTCCGAGAATAGCTGGTGTCGTTTTCACGCAACGAACGTTCTCAGGATTGTGAATCGTGTATGATAACGTTGCGTGTATCCAACGATTCAGTGACAGTACCACCCCGATTCAGTGACAGTACCACCCCGTTCCAGTGTTCTGGTTAACGTGCTGAGTGACATCGATCAAACGGCTCTCGGAGTTGTGGAAGGCAATGTGTCCATGTTCTTGTCTTGTGAAGTATGCGTCGCCTGTGGTCTCATAGAATGGACCCAAGATCCTGCGAAAATTCTACAAACACATTTCAATCATGAATACCAGCACTTCATGAAGCAGTGTGTCATCGCTTACTTCGAAGAAATCGGAGACACCAAAGCCAGCTTCTCACTCGCGCAACTTTCTTCCGGTCCTCGCGACGACAAACAGTCTCCGGTTAAGCTTGATGTGAACTGCGCACTGTCGACTTCACAGCAAGAGAGTCTTCGCTCCCTCCTGTTTTCCTTCAGTGATTGCTTTGCCACGACGTCCAAAATCAAACCCACACCCGTCCCAAAGCACAGAATCATAACAGAGCCCAGCAAAAGGCCTATTCGACAACATGCTTATCGAGTTTCCCACAGAGAACAAGACGCCATCCAAAACCAAGTACAACAAACGCTAGCTGATGACATCATTCAGCCATCTACAAGCCCATGGGCATCACCGGTTGTGTTGGTGAAAAAGAGAGACAGCACATTGCGTTTCTGTGTTGATTATCGCAAACTGACCACTGTGACAAAAAAAAAGACGTTTATCCGCTTCCTTGCATCAACAACTCACTCGACTGCTTTAGAAACAACCTATATTTTTCATCCATGGATCTACACAGTGGTTACTGGCAAATTGAGGTCGATGAGCGTGACCGGGAAAAGACCGTCTTCATTACTCCTGACTGTCTCTTCGAATTCAATGTGCTTCCTTTTACACTGTACTCTGCTCCCGCGACTTTTCAACAAATGATGGACACAGTTTTGTCCGGTCTCAAGTGGCAATCGTGTCTTGTCCATTGAGATGACGTCGTCGTCTTTTCTGCTGACCAAATCCCTCGACACGCACAAGTAATAATGACACTAGCTACGCAACAGCCAGAGACCAACTATATGCTCGTGTCAATATAAAATGTGTATTTAAAAAGCAGCTGTTTTTTTCAAAAAATAAACTGATAGGCCAAGACAACTGCGATTGTTTTCATTAGTTCAGCCAGGAAAAACAAAAGTACCAGGTCTGTAAACGCATGCAACAAGGGAAAGTAATGAAAATGTGTGCAGAGCAAGCTAGCTCAGCAAGCTAGCCGAGTGCAAGATAATGCAACCACAATAGTCCTTGTGCCTTCACAAAAGCACATTGGTTTGGGTTACACAAGAATTACAAACAAAACCATACTTTAGGCAATTTTCTTTGTTCAGTGGCCATATAATGTACTTCTATTCCGTATACCGTTTTCCTTGTAACATCTCGCTTGAGTAGCTGCCCACGCCAAAGCTCCTACGTTTTTAAAATTTGGCCAATGAAAAGTGGTCGTTGCCGCCTACAGAGTGTGAACAAGACAAATGCGGCAGTTGGCCCAGTTTACATAGAAATATAAAGAAATCATTAGTATTTTCTGGGTATTTCGAGAAGAAAAACTGAAGAACTTTAGCGCTTTCTGGCTAAATGTTGCAAAGGGGTTGCATATTCAATTTATTTCTTGCGCAAGTGGAAAAATTCCTAGTATTTTCTGGGTATTTTGAAGAGGAAATTTTAAGCACCTTAGCGACTTTCTGGCTGAGAGCCGTAAAGGGGTCGCATATTCTATTTATTTTATTTGCGAGAATGTACCAAAAAAACCATCCCACGTAAATTAAAATAAATTTGATTTATAAGCTTCTATCGCTAACATGAAATAATTAAATTGATGAAAGTAAAGGATAAACTTTTGTGTTTTGAGAGCTGAAGCCACATGTTAGTCATTTTTGCATCCAATCCAAGTCACATAATGACTGTTGTGTGTAGAGTGAAAAAAAAAAAAAAAACTGATCGTCTGTGTGAGCCATGTTTTGCGTTCTGTGGCATATAAATCTGCAAGAACAATGTAATTGTGACTACCGGGGAGTATTTTCTTCCCTGAAAAATATGGCAAGCTGCAAAATGCAATTACAACACCATTGCTTTACTCAGGCGAAAGTGACGCCCAAACTGTTTGTCGGGCATGTCAAATGCAACCTCAACATCCCTCTGGCGCTTGTTGTAGGTCACGTCTCAAAGCCAAACGTAACAACAAAGGTCGCTGGCTCAGCCGGCACTGCCATTTTTCATATTCCATTTGTGACAGATAACTCGCTGCCTGTTCCGCCGTAGCGTGGAAGCGATTTGGTTTATTTTTCCATAATAAGCGCCTACTCCTCATTTTGACGTCAACACGATTTGGGCTTCTGAAGCGTCACTTGATTGACAGGTTCAACAACCAATCAGCATTTATTTTTGCATAATGAGCGCACGTTTGCAATTTGGCTTATCACCACAATGTGGGCTTCGCACTCGTCACTTGAGTGACAGGTTGAACGGCCAATCGGGGAGCGCCTTTGGGGGCCAAAAAAGGAATAAGAAACAAGAAATAGCAGTTCGTTATACGGCAACAGGAGCTATCCAGTGCACAATTACAGCTGCCACCAAGATCAGCAGCACAGGCGTTTTAAAAATCTGACGCCAAATCATACGCAAACTAAAGTTATGTAGGAAGAGAAAAGAGCTTGTCAATGAACTGAGACTAAAACTAATTTAGGTGTCTTTATCTGTAGAAAAATTTTTTCAAATGCACAGGATATAGAGCACAGGAAAACCCGAAGGGTGCAAATGTAGCAGGGGCTCCACCCTTGAATAAGTAAATAAATAAACGAATAATAAATAACTGAAATCATTGAATGAATTTAATAAATTAAAATGGTGCAATTATTTTGTGACTTATCTAAAAGAGCCAAATCCAAATTTTACGACTGAATTCTAGCAATAGTAGATTACGTACACTTTAATTGCAAAATGGCTTTGAGGTAAATTGATACCATGAGTACAACAATGAAAAAATCATGGGAATAGGGAGTAAACTCGATCATACTGACACTAGCTAACAACTGCGTTTTCCTCAGTTATGCTTAATAGAAGTTTTGCTCTTATAAAAGAGCCACGATTGTAGAACTGGCTCTTTTATGAAACTATGAGTACATTTGGAACAACATAGTAAAACAAGTGTGATCATTAAAATTGTGTCCACCTTTGTGGATAGAGTCTATTTTAGTCCCTTCTTTCTGCATCTGCTTTGTTATGACAGTAACACACTGAAATGCAAAACTTGGCCGGTATACCGAGCCCCATAAAAAAACTCACGAAAACGGAATTTCACATGCGATACGTAAGTGAATAAAAATTTTGGTCTTACCACCCTGAAGCTCTCCTTTAGCAGCAAGCTTCTTGAGTGCCTCATACTTCCTTTTGCTTTGGTCATGCTTGCTCAGGAGATGCTGAATAGCTCGACTTCTACCAGCAGGAGGTGAAACTTGAGGCGCTTCAACAGCCATCACTAATGACTGTGGTGCAGGGCTAGTGACACGATGCCCTAGGGGTACATCCTCCTTAACGTCGCTGTCCTGCTGCTTTGGTGGTGCATCTGGTACTGCCCAGGGAGGTAGAGAAGGACTCTTGCCCCAACCCCAGTGGGTCATTCCAGAACCTTTCACTGTATTGTCCCATTTCTCCTGTTGAGAACTGTTGCTTCCTGTCAAGTCTGAGCCTTTGAACCCTGCAGGCTTGGCTGACGACTTTACTTCTGCCCTGTTCAGCTGCACTGTGGCGGTATTTTCAGAGGGCTTCGAGTGAAGGTCGGGAAAGTCCTCATCATGGAATTGGGGGTTTTCAACCAGGCTTCCACCCCTGGTTCTGCAACCACCACGTGCTCCTCCACCGCGTCCTGACCTTGACCGGAGGGTGTAAGTTTCTTCATCTTCCCAGCTGCGCTCGTATTTCTTAGGGCCACGGCCATAGCGCCTCCATCTCCGAGCTCTAGGAGGCATCAGTTCTGAACGAATATCGTAGCCATATATTCTCACAAGCTCCTCACTTGATTTAGGTCCCTGCTCCTCCTCGCGATACATGTCATGGTCCCAAACACCTTCTTCATGCCAGAGCTTCTTTGGTCGGAGAGAGCCCCTGCCATAAAAAAGGAACATAACTTGCAAGATATGCACGGTGGAAGCGGGCTTCAGTCTTTTTGGAGCAGCTTTGGGAGCAGTAATAATGTGGTTTTGGAACAGCTTTGGAGCAATAAAAAAGTAGTTTTGGAGCTGCTCTGTGGCTGCAAAAGGTGTGTTCTGGAGCATCGAAATTCAGTTTTGGAGCACATTTATTAAATAATTGGATTAAATTTTTGCATTCTGGTCAACAAAAAATTTCAGTGGTTTTCACTATAAGCATGCAATGCTGATCAAGTGACCAAATTTACCCGAAATTCATATATATTAAACCTTAGAAAGTCAAATGTGAAAGCCCTGCAACTAAATAAAAAACATAGGTGGCATGCTAGACCTCAGATGAATGAAAAAATTTGGCGTTAAAATGTTGCAAGGTTCAAAACGTAATTAAAACAATGCATCTAACATGAACAGCACCTGATGATATTTGGTGTTTTTTGGCGCAAGGGCCATTTGATGGGCAAAGAGCGCCAGTTATTGGACTAGAGATGTGAACAATGATTGTGACTAGTGGCTGTATAAGGGCCTTAAAATTCCTGGCGCTAAGGTGGGTAAAAACATAGAAGTAACAAAATCATGACGATGTCGTGAAATGAGTGCAGTATCAATGGATGACAAAAGTTTGTGTCATCGAAAACCGTGATGGACATGTATGGCACTAGCATAAGTGCCTCGATTGTTCGCATCCTTGCTTCCAAGGGCCGTGAGGGAAGTGCTTTGTTCAGTGTAGCCACCACAGCGGAGACCTCTCTAGAGAGGTCGTGCTACAGAATACTCGGGTATATCACAAGAAAGATACATAGTTCTCTCAGAAAAGCAAACAATGATTTATGTGTGAAAAGTGGTTCCCTACTAACGAACATTGCTGGGTGAAGTCCCATATGCTCTGCCAATAACCCCTGAGCTATAATTTTAGAAAAGGTTTCAAGTCGAGTGCAGGAACTGATATCGATGTATTGGTAGTGGTTTTGTTGGCGGATCCAGCTAGCTGGTCCACCAGAACGTTGCCTTGTATTTCACGGTGTCCTGGTACCCAGAAGACTACAGCATGCTGCTTGGATGAGTAAACTGTGTATAAGAGTGAATAAAGCGAGACAAGGACAGGTTTTTGTGCTTTTTATAAAGTTTTCAGGGCTTTTACTACGATTAGAGAATCTGTATATATAATTGCCTTTTGTAGTTTTATTTGTTTATCGTGTTTAACGGCCGCAAGTATTGCATAAGCGTCGCTGGTGAAAATCGGTGAATCAAAGTGCAGAACGCCGGCTTCCGAAAAGGATGGGCCAACAGCTGCGTACGAGACAGAAGTGTTGGTCTTTGAGGCATACGTAAAGAACTCAGGACATGTGTATCTCTGTTGCAGTTCTAGGAAATATGTCTGAATATGTGCAATTGGTGCATACTTCATAACCTCCAAGAAAGACATGTCCCAATCTATCGCCTGCCACTGCCACGGTGGCAGGCACACTGCAGGAGCCATCAAACGGTGTTCAAGTGGCATGCGAGTTTCCTTCGCTAGGCCCCTCACACACAGTGAGTACGGCTGTCTCATAGAAGGTTGTTTCTCAAACACAGCAAGGCTTGACATGTCATTAATTGTAGAATGTGAAGGATGTTCCTTGTCTGCATTCATTTTAAAGGGATATGCTGTACTCAAAGACACTTTTTTTTAATATTCACCCTAGAGCAATGAAACTTGAGCTGTTTATGGAACTTTTTATGCTGATTTCAAATATATAATTAGTTTTCTTGCAAGTTCCTTACGTTTTTCTCTGCAATATGACAAAGCGAGAACCTTAAACCTTTTACTTCCCTTCTTTTCATCCCTAAACTTCCGTGACTTTTTTGCCATTCATAGTTAATAATGTTTCAAATAAAGTGTAGAATACAAATAACTAATTAAGAAGCACATACAAAATACGTTATATTCATGAAAAATAATAGACATAAAAAGGCCATGTTTCACCTACCATAGCAAAAGTTTACATAAACTTTGTAGTACAAAATAAAATATTGAAATATAAACAAGATAGTTGTATTTGTCATACTTTGGAAAAAATTTGGACAAAATTTAATACAGATCCGCTCACTAGAAGTGCCCGAAAAAGAAAGCGCACATTGGAAAAAATGACAAAAGTTTGGTTTTGGTAAAAACGAGTTTTAAAGTTAAAATTGACTTTTTATTTATGAAAGATGTCTATAAATTCGATGAAATTTGCACATCAAAAAGAACAGTCCTTTTTGTAGTGGCCACTGCCTCTAAAACACGCCAGCACCATGAGTTTGTTTTTCTCAGCTTTTTCGAGCCGACTCCTCACAAACATTTTGCTCACAGACAGGGCCATGAAACACTTGTCAAACTTCTTCCACTCCATCTGGCAGAGCTTTGTGCCAACTGCAAGCTAGAAAGAAGTTCGACAGGACTGCGAAATCTAAACTTAGTCCAGTGTCGAGGGACACAACAGTGCCGATGTCATTTTGCGGCCACGTTTGTGTCACATACCGTGGTGCATAATGGCAATGTCATACCCCCTAAGCTTCCTCACTGTGAGCTCCTTCGACTTCGAGAGATTGGCACTGACACATCCATTGCCGCATCACAAAATTTTTGGCTGATGGCTGTGGATGGCTTTTGATGCATTCACTTTTGCAAGCCAAAAACTGCTGCAAATCCGACCAGCTGCTCATAGCCTATTCCTACAGAGGGCGGCCCCACAGTTGCTTTCACACGTGAACAATGGCTTTTTTCATTCATAACAGAGATAAATACACTAGAAAATACACTAGTTTAAAGGCACCTTGTGCTCTTTAAATGCAATTTTAAAGCATTTTCGATTAGGTCTTGATATATTTTTTTTTTTTCCAGAACAGTAAAGGTACCAATTTTATAACAACAGGCGAAAATGAAAAATCAATAAGTTTGAAGAAAACTCGTGTTTTTTGGCCCCCATCTCCCCTTAAGATAATATTTATAAGACATGTAACATCTCTGTAGTTGGAGCGACCATTTGTTTGATTCCACGTACAGGCTTTCCACAAGGCTAGTGTGAAAAGCACCCGTAGAGAGACGGATGCCTAGATGATGAACAGGGTCAAGCATTTTAGAGGCAGTAGGTGTCACAGACTGATATGCTATTGCCTTATAATCAAGGCGACCACGTATGAGGCTTGTATACAATTTGATCAGACACTTCTTGTCACTTCCCCACATAGTGCGTGACAACACTTTTAGAACATTCATGGCTTTTATGCACTTGTTCTTTAGATACTTGATGTGTGGTATGAAGGTTAGCTTGGTGTCCAAGATTAGGCCTAAGATTTTGTGTTCAGTATAAACAGAAAGACGTTGCCCATGTAGTTGAATAACAGGTTCGAAATGGACGCCTCTCCTCCTGGTGAACAAAACACACTTGCTTTTCTGTGCATTCAGTCGGAACCCGTTTTCTTCTGCCCAATTGGAGACTTTGTTCAAACCAAGCTGAACCTGCCGCTCATACATGGGCAGACCACAATACTTAAAACCAAGCTGCATGTCCTCGACATATGCGCAGTAAAACATATTTTGAGGAATAGACAAGCACAAAGAATTTATATTGATAATAAAAAGTGTGCAGCTAAGTACTATCACGCTCAGTATGAGCTACACCACGCAAGCGCGTGGCTGAGCGCGCTGCAAGGTTGTACAGTAGCGCCAATCATGACATTTTTTCGAGCTATCGAGAGAAGGTTTGGCTGTTAGTGCAAATACACATCGCCCCTATTTGTTTTCACGCTCACCCTCGTTTGGCCCTGCGGTGATATCAGTTTCAAAAATGATAACTGCCACCGTGTCTTGACGACCAAATTTTGAGCTACTCGACAAGCCGAGCTTCACAAAATATGTGATATAGCCTTGCTCTTTTTGTTTGCTTCATTTTATTCAATTAGGAATTTCAGACTAATGTGCTACTTACCGTATTTTGTGAAAGTAGCGGTGTCTAGCGCGCATGTGAAACACTGGAACGCATTATCACATTTGAAAATGTCCCGAGTGCCTAACAGTGTGCGCCTGTGGATAGTTTAATTGTCCTAGAAGCAGTACTCTCAACACTAAATAGCAGGGATGACAGAGAGGTCTAATAAGACTGTAAATCGCATCATCCAAACTTACAAGAAAGAAGGCCGCATCAGCAATGCACCACATAAACACCCTCGTGCAATGACTGCTGCTCAGGATGCTGACATCCGCGATGCCGCGAAGGCAAGCCCCTTCAGTAGTGCCAGAGATGACTGTGGCCGCTGGAGTTTCTGCAAGCTCATCGACCATAAAACGACGGCTAGCAAAAGGTAAACTAAAGATCTACGTTGCGGCTCAGAAGCTGCGCCTCTCCTTGTCTAAAAGAACGGCGCGCCTTAACTTCGCAAAAGAACACGCTTCTTGGACGATGGGTGACTGGAAAACAGTACTTTTTTCTGACGAGTTCACGTTCACCACACACTGGAACCAAAAGCAACGTGTCTGGCGCCCTATGAATGGCCGCTACGACTCCCTCTTTATGCAAGAAGTAGCATCGTTGAGGCCGTATGGGGCAGAATGAAGGCTAGGCTGTGTAGAAGAGGGTCACACAGTTCATCCGCCGATGAGCTATGAAGCGCTGTAGAAGAAGAATGGATTTGCCTTCAAAACGAACGCAGTTTCATTGACAATTTGTATGTGTCACTACCATCCAGAATGCAGGATGTGATTACTGTGCAAGGGGCCATGACCCTCTACTAAGGCGTGGCGACCGCTTTATCTGCTTTCAGTTCCCGTCAGTCGCATTTTTGCATCTTAATACTATCAGTGCAGACACGTCATCGGTTCATCAGCAGCCGTTCAGCATTGGGTCCGCAACCAAGCACTATACAGGAAGTTACTTTCCGGTATAGAAATTCCCATAAAGTTGCTTCTTATGTTTTTTAGTGTAACTTCATTTTATTTTATTTTTGTGCACAATTCTGCCTTTTTACAGTACTCGTGGTATTAATATGCGCCTAATTTCTTTGACTGCGAGAAATTGACTTTCCTTCGCCATTTCAAGATACACTTAATGGATATTAGAGAAGAATAAAAAAAAGAGAAAGCAGCACAGCATTTTTCCTCACACAAATATCAGTTACCTTTTTTATTCAAGCAGTACTTTGCTCTCTTTTAATGACCACAAAAATTATTTTTGAAAGCCAGGGAAGTTTATTATTTGAGAACATGGAACACGATCTCATGTTGACGTTTTCATGAAATGTGCTTCCTGCCTCCCCCTTTTCTTGGCGAACTGACTGGAGAGTCGTATATGTTCATAACTAGTGTTATAAAATGTATTATTAGCGTAGTTACAGAAACAAGCAAAGTAACAGCTGCTGTGCCCATAGAATAAATGCTGCTAGCGATCACTGAAACGGTAGTAATAACAACACGTTGGGGATTAACAGCACAGCTCAGCTAAAAATTATTACTAAAGATACTGCACAGCCTGAGTCGTCACCGGCTCTTTATTTTCTAGAGAAGCATGACAAAATCTGAAAGTACCCAACTCATGTAAAACAGTACTTTCACATCCATTCTGGCACGAAGTTAATGCTCAAACTTTGATAAGATTCGCACGACATGTCTTGTGGGTGGTGAAGTCACTGCACTGTGCTCAAAATTTTTTTCAGTAAAGACAGTATCAGAGACCAAAACGAAGAGCAAAAGGTTCTTTCAAACAAAGAAGGGCGAGGGTGAAAGCAAGCATGTGGGGGTGATGTACATTTGCTGGATCAGCCAAACTCTTTCCCTGTAATTCGAAAATATGTCACCATCGGCGCTACTGTACGTACTTGCAGGCACGCTCAACCACGTGCTCGCGTGGTGTAGCTCATACTGAGTGCGTTAGTACACCACCTTGCAGAACTCCTGTTTCTTGGACAGATGATTGTGAGAGAACACTGCCCACACGGACATGGAATGTCCAATCTGACAAGTAACTTTCGATTATGGTAAACATTCTGCCACCCACGCCAAGGTGGGACAGGTCTCTTAATATTCCAAAGTGCCATGTTGTATCGTAAGCCTTTTCGATATTGAGGAACACAGAGAGAAAATATCGTTTGTGGACGAAAGCATCTCTGATCTGTGCCTCCATACGAACAAGGTGGTCGGTGGTGGATCTACCCTCTCAAAGTTCGCACTGAAATGGGTCGAGCGAATTGTTTGTTTCAAGGACATGTAAAGTTGGCAGTTTATCATTTTTTGAAAAGTTTGCACAAGCAGCTTGTAAGTGCAATAGGCCTGTCTCTCGAAAACTGTGGAAAGGTCCTTTCCCTCTTTCAAAATGGGAATAATTATAGCCTCTTTCCAGGAAGTACGGATAGTGCCAGAAAACCAGATAGCGTTGTACAAGCAAAGTAGGGTTTTTTGCATTTCAATTGGTAGGTTTTCCAACAATTCGTACACTACACGTTCAGAACCTGTGGCGGAATGACTGCAGGAGATTAGTGATGTTTGGAGCTCGGCTAAGCTGAAAGCTAGGTTGTATGCTTCGTGTTTTGTGTTCTAGTTTTTACTTTTCAATTCTTGTTTTGTATCTTTGTAAGGCTTCACTGTAGTGCGAAGAGCTGGACAATTGTTCGAAGTGTGCGCCGAGGAAGTGTGCTTGATCTTCTAAGCTGTCACCTTGTGTGTTAATGAGAGAAAGTAAATGTACTTGTCTTCCTGCTATTCTTCTAACCATGTTCCATACTTTAGCCTCCTGAGTATATGAATTGATGCCCGATATGAAGTTGTGCCAACTTTCCCTTCTGGCCTGGCAGCGCAACCTCCTGCCTTGGGACTTTATGTTTAAAAATTTGTAAGGTTTTCTGCTGTCAGAGAGTCTCGAAGCAGCTTTCCTGCTTTATTTTGCTTTCTACGTGCATTCTGACACTCACTGTTTCATCAAGGGACGTATCGCCTGGTGGTCCGTCCAGTTTGTGGGATATGCTTGTTCTGGCATCAATAAAAAGTGCTGTCAAAAAGTCTACAGCTGCATCTATACTTAATTGATATATGTCCGACCAATTTAAGCAAGTAGCTTTTTTGAACTTTTCCCAGTCCGCTTTGTCTGTCTGCCATCTGGGAGCATGTGGAAGACCTTTGTCTATATGTGTACTTAGAATGATCGTAAAGTGGTCATTTCCAAGAAGATTGTTGATCACTTTCTATTGTAGCAGGAATAGAAGCGATGGGGAGACAATGCTGAGATCTATGCATGAGTAGCTTTTGTTGGCGAGGCTAAAGTATGTTGGTTCTTTGATGATGATATGTAGGTTTTAATGGTGCAAGGGCCATGTCTTGGCCAAAAAGCGCCATGGAAAAAGGTGAAAGAGTGGCAATCATTTGTAATGTAACAATGACATATGCAGTATATCAACTAAGATGATGCTACAGGGCTGTATAAGGGCCTGAAATTGCTCGTCTTAAGACGGATAAAACATAATATCTTAAAACCATGTGAGTAAGGTGAAATAAATAACTAAAGACTAATGGCAATACTTATAGTAAAGAAATAAGCAAAACTTTGGGACTGAGATCTTATTTAG
The DNA here is from genome assembly GCA_013436015.1 of Rhipicephalus annulatus. Taxonomy (NCBI): domain Eukaryota; kingdom Metazoa; phylum Arthropoda; class Arachnida; order Ixodida; family Ixodidae; genus Rhipicephalus; species Rhipicephalus annulatus. The sequence goes on from WOVY01001329.1 coordinate 353,765, forward strand.
CACATTTGCCTCATCAGTGCCCTTAAACACAAGAGCTGCGAGGCAGGGTGCTGTCTATGCGGCTACTGCAAGAGCAACCTTCGGATGGAGGCCGTGCAACAGGTCACCTCGAAATATAGTGTTAAAACTATGTACTTCTTTTAAAGATGCAAACAATGATTTTTGTTTAAATAGAGCATCCCTACCTATAAATATAGAAGGGTGCAGTGAAAGCTGCTATCGATACGGCAGTAAAAAATGTTTTTTCTGATAGCATCAAACTCGCTGTACTGGACAAGGATGTGGAGAAATAAGTGCTTCACCAAATTTGTCACAGCTAGGTTGTTCACCACACAGGCTGACTTATATACTATTGCCCCATAGTCATGACGTGAAGGTGCCAGGATTTTGTACAGATTCATGAGGCACTCTCTGTCACTGCCCCAGGATTTGTGCGACAGTAACTTCAGGATATTCATTATTTTAATGCATTAATTTTTAAGGTGTTTGATGTCTGATACGAATGTTAGTTTTGCATCCAAGATTATACCTAGGAGGGTTGAGAGCTGGGCTAGTTGGTGAGACATCATTTAACCATATGGTGTAGTAGCGCAAATTTGACGGGGACGAAGAGGACAAGAAAACACGACACAAATTTGCGCTACTACACCATATGGTTAAATGATTATACCTAGGAACTTATGTTCTGTGTTTACGGGCAGACGTTCACCTTTCGTGACAATCTGAGGATCAGGGCGTAAGCCTCTTTTCCGTGTGAACAGGACACATGTGCTTTTTTGTGGGTTGACTTTGAACCCATTTTCATCAACCCATTTGGACCCTTTGTTTATAGCAAGCTAGACCTGTCACTCACAAAGGTGGAGGGAACACGATTTAAAAGCTATCTAGATGTCATCAACATATGTGGAGTAAAATATGTTATGAGGTATGTACTGACGGAGAGAGTTCATTTTCATAATAAAGAGCGTGCAGCTCAGTACCCCACACTGTGGTACTCCGGTTTCCTGTACAAATGTTCGGGACAAGACATTGCCGAGTCGAACTTGGAATATGCGATCATACAGGTAAATTTAATGATAGTGAACATATTACCACGTGTACCCTTATGCGAGAGGTTTCTCAATATCCCAAACCTCCACACTATTTCATAGGCCTTTTCTATGTCAAGGAATACAGATATAAAAAGCTGGTTATGGACAAAGGCTTCACGTATGCGTGTCTCAATTCGTACGAGATGATCGGTGGTGGATCGGCCTTCTTTAAACCCGCACTGGTATGGGTCTAGCAGTTTGTTTGATTCTAGGAAGTGGAGTAGGCAGCAATTAATCATTTTTTCAAAAACTTTACAGATGCAACAGGTTAATGCTATAGGCCTGTAATTTGATGCAGACGACAGATCCTTACATTGCTTAAATTGGAATTATCACAGCTTCCTTCTAAGAAGAGGGGATCACACCAGAAAACCAGATAAGATTCTAAAGGGAAAAAAGAGTTTTTTGTGTTTCGGAGGGTAGTTGCTCCAGCATCTCATACAGTATGGTGTCAGGACCTGGGCAAGGTGTGTTGCAACAGTTCAGTGCTCTCTGCAATTCTGCTAAGCAGAATGGCTCACTACAAGCTTTGATTTTTTTAGATTTCCTTTCTAGGTTTTGTTCCAACTGTGCTTTGTATTTTTGGAATGCGTCAGAGTAGTGTGAGGAGCTCGATATATTTTCGAATTGTGAACCAAAAAAGTTGGCTTGCTCCTCCAAGCTTTCTCCGAGGGTATTTACTAATGGGAGAGAATATGTTTGTTGGCCTTTAATTTTCTGGACTTTGTTCCACACTTTTTTTTCATCTGCGTACGAATTGATGCTCGTAATAAACTTTGTCCAGCTCTTTCGTCTGGTTTGTCTGCATGTTCTCCTTGCCTTCGACTTGACCTGCTTAAAATTTTCCAGGTTTTCTACTGTTGGAAAATCACAGAGCGATGCGCACACTTTGTTCAGATTCATCCGAGCTTTCCTATAGGCATCATTCCACCATGAGACTCGCCGTTTAGAACTCATTCTGCTCGTTTGATTAATGCACGTAGATGTGGCTTCAAGAATAAAAGCTGTAAAATACGCGACAGCGTCATCTATGGTCAGAGAAGACAACTCAGTCCATGTCATGTGGGTAAGAGTTTGGTACTGTTCAAAATCAGCTGAGTCAAGCTTCCAACTCGGAACCTGCGAAGATAGTCGGCATTTCTTTGACACGCTCAAGATGATCGGGAAGTGGTCACTCCCACAAAGGTTTAAGACGATTCCATTTAAAATCGGCTAAAAGTGATGGTGATGAAATGCTTAGATCTATCGAGGAGTATGAATTGTTTGCGAGGCTAAAATACGTAGGCACCTTTGTGTTTAAGAGACATAACCTAGACGAATAAAGAAGTTGTTCATTGAGACGTCCTCGAGCATCACAGCACATTGCAGCGCACGCGAGCGTCACCCCACAGGGAATTGAGCGCGTTAAAGTCACCTAAAATCAAAAAGGGTTCTGGGAGATCATCTAATAATGATTCCAATCACGCCTTTGAGCTGATGGTGAGGTGGTATATACAGAAAGCATAAGGTGATGAGTTTGTTAAAAAGTACACCTCGAGTGGTCACTGCCTCAAGGGCTGTCAGGAGCTTCATCTGCTGGCATGCCACACTTTATCAGCTATCGTGATAATACGACAGCATCTTCACGGCCCTTCCAGAAAATAGCTACTAGCGGAGAAAGTTCCTGAATTGAGGAGTTAGGTGTGTTTCTTGCATACACAGAACTTTTGGGTTGAACTTACTGAGAAGTTCTTGTACATCACCTAGATTTCTGAGTAGCCCACTAACATTCCACTAAATGATTTTATCCATTATGAATTAAAAAAAAAGTGCTGTGTGTAGACAAGATTGAGATTGGTTAATCTTACAGGGCCTTTGTGAGGCCCTGTAATTGGTGTTTAATTTTTTTTGAAGCGGTCGACAAGAGGTCGCCGCTCCTTTGGTGCTACCGGCACCGTTTGGATAGAAGTGGTGTCCATAGCCGCATGTGAGGCACTGAACACCCGCTCCAAAGAGCGATTTAAGTGTCGCTTACACATCGCCTCAGTCGATGAAGTCTATGCCATTACCGAGGAGGAGGTTGTTGGGGCCTCCTTGGTCTCCTCATTGTTCTGGCTGGTGCCAGGGCTTGTAGAGGCCACCGGTGCGGACTGGTTGGCTGTGGGCGGGGAAGCGCTGGCTGCTCCCACCAGTGGGGCAGGTGGCTTTGACCTGGGCACGCTAGACGTGGTACAGGTAGCCGCCAAGGACCATTGTGGTGCCACCCCTCGTTGCACCACTTCAGTGAAGGAAGTTCTCAGTGCGAAAGAAGATGAGACTCACTGTCGTGCTTCACGGAACGCTATAATTTCGTTAACTTTTATGGTAATAATTTTTTATCTTTTTTCCAGGCTTGGCACACTCTGGAGTATGCGGCATGGCTGCCTTTGCAGTTTGCAAAGTGAACCTCATCATATTCCCACTCATCAGTACCGTGACCAGTTATGCCGCATTTACCACAAGTAAACTGACCTCGGCAGGTGTCCGAGTCGCTGGCAGATAAAGCAATGTCTCGGGTTAGGAACGCACGGACGCACACGAAGTTTTACGTAGCCGGTTTTGGAATGTCTGGGGTAGAATGGTTGAATTAAAAGTAAGTATTAAGTGCTTTGTTATGGTTTCTGTGTTGTTGCGTCTGATTTTATGCGCTGTACATGTGTTATGCCTTGGTCTTTCCATCCGTCAAGGAGTTCCTCTTCGTTTAGTGCCATAAGGTCTTGATCGGACGCTATGCCCTTCACGGTGTTCAGAGTACCATGTGTAGTAATTGATACAGGGATATTTCCAAATGCTACGAGGTGTGAAAGTTTGTTTACTGTTCTTTGTCTTTTATTTCGAGGAAACTGTCCTCACTTGCCATCTTTGTGCCTTAATAGCCGGTCCCAAAGGTGTCTTTTAAGCACTTGGCCACGAAAAAAGGCGATATTGCTCTGGCTTTAGTTGATATTTCTTCACACTGAAGAACATGGTATCTTGGGAAACTTTTAGGGTTTTGGGAGAAAAACAAAGAGGATGCATCGATGCGTACCCTTTTCAGGGCACGATCGGTCACAGGAGGGTTCTGAGATTCCATGAAAAATGGCTTCTTCTGCAGAAAAATGGCTTCTGTGACAGATACAGGTGTGGTTCCGAAAGAGGTGAGTTTTGAGAGATTTTCGTACTGAGCCTTGCTTTGTACTGCAAGAAGGTTGCCACTAGCCTGATAACGTGTACCGAGGGTATTGGTGAGGCATTTTGATACGACAAATGAAGCGATTTTTCTTGAGTTGTTTTGTGTTTCACAGTCAATCACATGGAAGTGCGGAAAGATTTCTCTGTGTTTTAGGAAGACATTCAGCATTCCTTCGGTGCACACCCTGTTAAAGAGAGGGAAATCAGACAGTTTGGGGAATAGAAAAGAGGCCATAAAGTATATATAAAATAGGCAGCCATGCCAGCCGCCCATTACTGAGCCCAACATGGGGACGCAGCAGTACAATGATAAAAAGGCATGCCAGCACCAGCTGTACAAAGCCACTATAACCCAATATTATGTGACCAAGAGAGGGCACATACACAAGGTTAACCCTTGCCACCTGGAAGATGGAAGTAAACAGAAATGAGGAGACGACAGAAAAGATTGAAAGAGAAAAAAGACGGAGATGTAGGAAGAGAGAGATGGGAAAAGGCGACTGCCGGTTTCCCGTGGGTGGGTCAGCTCAGGGATGCTGTCTACGTGAAGCCTGGGCCAAAAGGGTGTGTTGCCTCTGCCGGGGGGCCTGAAAGGTTAAATCACACGGATCCCCCTTTACACGGACGCGGCAAAGTCATGGCCTAGGCTAGGCGTGGGAGAGGTTGAAACCCTCCACTAGCTCATGTCCGTGGTGTTGCTACACACCAAACGCCTGCTTCCGCAGATGCCCCTGTGGGGGATGAACATCAACTCAAGACTAGAGATGAGCTACTATATAACAAAGTTACCTTTATAGTAAACCAATAGGGCTCTATACAAATGTAAAAAACTTATGTTCCAGTCATTGAAGTGCGACAGCCGACAGGAGGACCTTGAGGAAATTCAGATGCGTTCGCCCTGCCATTGCAAGGCAATTAAGTGAATTTTTTTATCACGATAGGAATTTTATGGACACTCGACGGGTTTTTGCCGTTGCCGCTATGTTTTGCGTAAACTACAAGTTGGTACCACTCCTCATGCATCGTGAGTTTGACCCGCAGGTAAAATTGTGCAAGAGCAGGTCATAAGTGCTACTCAAGCAGAGATTAAACGCGATGACCTATCTACGCCTCTTAAAGGGTGCACGCGTCAGCATCCCACCGCATGTTAAAAATGTCATCAAATGCTCAAGCAGAGAGGAAACACGCTGCCCATCTTCAACAAGCATGAAAAGACGTGGGGGAAACAGAGGGTTGCTCGATGAGCAGCAGCCGTGAACAATGATTCTATCTAAAGACGTAGTTGCGATAGCTAGAATGCCTCGATGCACTCGTTTACTTCTGCTCGTGAACCGAGGCACTCTGGCAATAGCTGGCGTGCGCGATATTGACAAGCATCAGCGTCCAGCTCGCAAACTCTTCTACGTTGGTGTGCTCTCAACGGGAAGAGATTGTGCGAAAAGAGCATTTCTCCTTGGAATGGACGTACTTATTTTTTCTTACACCAGCGTCTTGTAGTTATCAGTGTCAAGATGTCAGATCCAAAAGAGTTATCTGTCAGCCTTCCCATTGTCACGAGTTCGTAATGTCAACGAAGGCAGCGGGCGCTGTTTTCATGATTTAACTTTTTATTTAGGCCAACCTGTGCCAGGAAAACGGAATGTCACTCTACAAGCAATACACGCTACAGACTGGTAGCAGTGAACTTAGAGCATCGGCCGTTGCATCAGCATTTACATATGTGCCATCGAAGATTCCAGCGTTATCGCTAGAGGTCGTGTAATCTCATCGAAAGGTTCTAAGATTATCTAGATGGTCACCAGTCATTCGGGTGCAATTTGCTCAATTGATTGATTGATTTGTGGGGTTTAACGTCCCAAAACAACCATATGATTATGAAAGACGCCGTAGTGGAGGGCTCCGAAAATTTCGAACACCTGGGGATCTTCAACGTGCACCCAAATCTGAGTACACCGGCCTACAATATTTCCGCCTCCATCGGAAATGCAGCCGCCGCAGCCGGGATTTGAACCCGCGACCTGGGGGTCAGCAGCCGAGTACCTTAGCCACTAGACCACCGCGGCGGGGCTGCAATTTGCTCAAGGCAGAGTTTCACACGTAATGGTGCAGTAGCAAGAATAGAAAGGAGCGCATGCGCTATGACTACTACAACATTATGAATTATCCGGTGGCACAAACTTTTTTTTTCAGCTTATATAGCAAAAAAACTTGCCGCACCATTGCTGAGCAACTGCGGAGCACAGCACGCGCTCGCAGTTGTTCAGCAATGGTGCGGCAAGTATTTTACAGCACCACTGCCATCTTTTAAGTTTGCCTGACAGCTTGGCTGTTAAAATATATGCAGAGTCGCATGATAAGGTATGCACGCAAGCGCGACTTTAACAAGAACCATGCATTATGTTCAGGTGGCGCAAAATTCATGCTGATCCGAAATACGACGTTTGATACGGACACCGTTGCGTCCTTTATGTAGCCGAAGCGCGTAGCTCGGTCAATGAGGAAACTCTCAACTAAAATTGCCATTGCACGTGCTAATAGCTGTTTAGGCGTGGCTTGTTGCGGTAGGTCAGATTGGCGTATTTTGACACAATCAGTGTAGCACTTTCACCCTTGGATATTAATTGATTGATATGTGGAGTTTAACATTCGAAAACCACCATATGATTATGAGAGACGCCCAAGTGGAGGGCCCCGGAAATTTCGACCACCTGAGGTTTTTTATCGTGCACCCAAATCTGAGCACACGGGCCTACAACTTTTGTGCCTACATCGGAAATGCAGCAGAATACTTTAGCCACTAGACCACCGTGGCCGAGTCCACCCTTAGATATGGCATCATTCATATAGGTACAGCTATTTTTACAATAACAGTGGATTGATAAAACTTATTGTTCAAATAGCATGTGTGATTGCAAATAAAACATTAGTTGCAAGCCAGCGATGTGTTTGTGTCTCTTGGTGTCCTTGTCGTGGTGCTTGATATCCATATGAATGATGAACCCCAACCAACTAGCCCAGCAATGTGCGTTAGGAAAGATAAGGCAGCAATTCCACCTACAACTGATTACACAGAGAAAGCTTTCAAGGACTTGCTTTTAAGGGCTTGCAGGATAAGCAATGAAATGATCATGCAAAAAATAACCCGTCAAACATGTGACACTCACTTGTCATGTTCAGTTTTTTCTTCTGGTATCTCAGATGAATCTTCATCTCCTAGCACACGGTCGTCATGCTGGTAAAATGCACCTTTCTTGGGGATGTACTGAGGGTAGCGCTTGTCTTCATCAAAGTCCAAAACTTTATCTTGGAGATGAAAGGGATCAACATTCTCCTGAAAGAAACATCAGGTTCATCTGATTTTACAGGTGCAGCTCACAGAGACAGAAAGAGTAATCCTGTACTTTTGCTTTCTGCTCACACAAATGCCCAGAAGTAGGCTCTACCGTATTTACTCGCATAGTAGGTGCATCGCCACTTTGGTAGAAAGATATCAATTTTTTTTATTTACACGCATATTAGGTGCACCTTGAACTTGGACATCATCAGTAGTTCTGTCCCCTACCAACACGATTGTATTTTGACCCCCTCTTACGTTATTTGAAGCGAGAAGAAAATAAAAAAAAAGACAGTGGCAGCACTGCGCCAGCTTCGCGGGTCGCGCAGTGAGGAAGGGCAGTTGCCTTTGTTTCAGAGTACCTTTGCACCGGCGCTAGCGTGGCTTCTATCGTTAGACAGCTGCATGCCCTACGCATGAAACTTGTGATCGCGTCCTCGTCAAATGCCAATTGAGTTTCTTGTTGAGAAAAACATCGTCGTCATCGCCTTTGCTACCTCATTATAATGTTCAGCTTTCCAACACATGCTTTCTCCATTTCTGTCAATACTGGAATCGGACAAGCTCAGAGGACTTTTGTCGCCAACTATTTCCTGGCCGCAAACATAAATATTGTGTCATGTACGCTGCTCTTGGATTAGTGCTTGAGTGCCATCTTTTTGACGCCCAATCTTCATGTTGTATAGTACAAGCTTCCCGACACATGACAGACCGTAGGCTAGGCCTTAATCACTATCCATACTTTTTGATGGCGGTCGCAGGCAATCAAAGTTGGGGTATTGACCGGAATTAATGTAATTGAACACGGTTATATCAAACCTACATATACCGAATGTTCGAGTATATCGAACTCGCAAGTTATGCTTTTGAAATTCGTTTGTAAAAGTATAGAAATTCGCACTTTTATACCAAGCGGTATTTTTACCCGCCTTTGGATATATAAAATGCCACGTGAGCTGGAAGGCGCGCTTAAGCACTTCCCCCCCCTCTCCCCCGCGATCTTCACGGCTTCACGCGCGAGGTGGACGAAAAAGGTAAGGGCGAGAGGGCTCGGACTGCGCAATCTCCAACTTGCGAAACAGCTTTTTTTTTTTTTTCTCTTTCTCATGCATTCTCCGCATACTCACATGTCGTCTCAAAGAGTGGAAATGAAGGAGGAGACCTCCTCCTCCTTTCTACTATTATTTTTTGTTCCTCCTTTGAGAGGTTTGATCAGCCAACCAACGCTCACGCCTTTTGTTGTTGCCTTCGCAGGTATCCATCACCTCACAAGCACTTTGTTGCTCTTGAGCTATCACGTCGCCTACGTATAACTACATGTGCCGCATTTCTCTTTTGCATGTGTGGTGTGCAAAGCCACTGCGGACTTGAAACGTCGACTTCTCGTATAGCTATGGCCAGTGTCGAGAAGTGCAAAACCCTTGAATTTACAATGAAGTTGAAGGCTATTCTGCATGTTGAGGCGGGCAGAAAATGTTCGCCCATTGCGGATGACTTCCGGACACCACAAAGCACTGCGTAACCTTGTTGAAAACCAAGGCAGATATCACAGCAAAGGCGGAGCACTTCTGCCCACGGGAATGTAGAAAAGGCACTCTATGTTTGGTTTTCAGAAGCGCACACGAAGAATATTCCGATGGATGGCCCGATGCTGATCGCCAAGGCCAAATAATTTGCCGCTGCTCTTGGGAAAACAACTTCTCCGAAAATAGCGGGTAGCTTCACCAATTTAAGCAGTGCTACAAAATCTTTGGCAAAACGATTTCTGATGAAAGCGAAGCTGTCAGCAGCCCGGACATTCAGCAGAGGATGACGAAGGAGTGGCTGGAATTCTCCACGAAGTTTTCTCCCGCAGAGACCTTCGATGCCTGGCGAGATGTGAAGATGGACACAGTGGCCAATTGTTTCCGCAAGGCAGACTTCGAGATGGTGGAAATTTCAGAAACCAGTGAAGACGTGGAGGAGTGCATAGATGACGCATTTTGCGAATTGTGATATGATCGAGACTAGCATATTGAACATTTCAAAAACGATGAAGCAGGCAAAGATTAGTGATGATTTTTCACACAAATAAAACATTCTGTTGCGGAGTGTGTGTGGAATTAGTTGTCATTCTTGAATGCACCTATTGTGGTGATAATCCTCAGCAGGTAAGCTATCGGGGCCTCAATTTTTTATATTGAAGTTTTCATATATCAAATTTATTTGCGATCTCCTTCGAGTACAATATATCCATGTTCGGCTGTACCTCTGTTCAGGGACTCTACTTGAAGTAAATGGGGCTTGGGTGGTGCTTGTAAAACTCAAATAGTGGTTTGCGATTCGACTGACACGACTTAGATATGAGAAGTGAGGCTATGAAATCAAACGATCAGTACCCTTTAGCGCACAAAATTTCAGTCGTGATAATGCACATATTCCAGGTAGCCTGAAACGTAGTTGGTGAATTTAAGCGAAGGCGTTTTTTCTTTTTGTGTGTGTTTTTTTTTGCATTCAGTTCGTTGGCAGTGCAGGTCTATAGATGTTAATTTTTGGACATTTCAATGCACACCACATCGCACACTAAGATTCTCAGACATTTGAGCCTGCATGCTTAACATGTTTTGCACTAGTGTAGACTATGAAGGAAGTTGTTTCGGCTGTAATACGGGTATTTGTAAAGTCGGCGACATGTACTTTATGAACAGTCTATACAGTAGTAAGATAATATAAAATTTTCAGAGTAAACGTAGTATGACAACAGCTGGCTTCTGGTCAAGCACACGAGCTAATGTCGAACAATAGGAAACATAGACCTAACATGCACAAGAATGTGAAGACACATACTTGTGACTGGCACTTCTTGCCCTAGGTTTGCTGCAACAATAATATCCATTTGTATAATGAAGTATTCATAACTATTTCACAAACAAACATGCATACCACACCTTAGTATGCTGAAAAGGCGAAAAATTTGAGATGACTTAATTGCTTCTCCCAGCACCGTGGCAGTGGCTGAGCATGTGTGATCGGTAAGGAGCACGAGGAATGTGCCACACGTGTGGGGGTTCTAACAACCCTTGTGAAGTTGTTTGCTCCTCTTGGCCCACGTGTTTCACACATAAGCCGCAATTAGGGGTAACAATTACCAAGCGGTAGGTGGCGAGGTGCTGTGGGCATTTGTTATCACCACCATGGCTGGTGGGTTTTGGCATGAATGATTGTCTCTTGCAGCGAGACCCCGGTGTACGACACCACAGGCCGTCTGGCGGAGGCCCTTGTGGTGAGTCACGCGTTAGCAACACCGCCTTGTTTGTCATGTTGTTGAGCGTTGTGTAACATTGTGTAAGAGTGTTTAGAGTGCCAACCACAAATGATGTTATAATAATTCAGCTGACGATATTGTCGTTTATAAAACAGTTAAATAAATGTGTGTTGTTTTACTTTGTTCCAACTGTGTCGACTGTGTATGTGTTCCAAGAGCGTGGCGATCTCCAATTCGAGGTCCCACAAACAATAAAAAGTTCTGAAGACATGAGTCCTTGCCACGCTCGTGTACACAATTGGTGATAAAAAGGCCCGTGGTGCCAACCTGAGCTGTGATGTGAAACCTCCTTAGGAAAAGCGAGCATTGTCCTGTGCGGAGCTGAACGAAGAAGGTCAAAGAAGTCGGCTGCACTCTCTCGGCGAAAGCGTCATAAACCCAGATCTGGAGGTAGCAGCATGAGGGTGTCGGAAAGCAGCTGTCGACCTTGGTAGACACTAAGAGACACTCTCTGAACCTGCAGCACCTCGTAACAGCAAATTTAAAGACACCTGTCACTCTTGACCTTCTTAAAAGGACGACTGCACCCCACACCAGTCGCTCTTCACCTTCTCAACAAGACGACTGCCACCCACTTGACAGTGACCGGAGTGCCATATTGACGGTTTGGCCATGTGAAGAAACGCCGAAGACACAGTTAGGCCTAACCTGTCACAAAACGTCGGACTCAGTTTTGAAAACACTCCCGCTACCTGTCGGAGCCGGTTTATGTAGTGCGAAGTCCAACCCTTTTAAACAGTTTGCTGCGCAACCAGGTGCCACTAGCCTGTGCGAAAAACCTAAATATTAAGTGTGTTTATGCATTGAACACTTAGAAAAATAGCTACGAATTTCTCTCCGCAATTCGGACATGTAGCAGAACCACCATGAAGTGCTTGTTGGACCACTCATCAGAACGACGGTAAAAACTAAAGCAGACGCAACAGGACTGCACACTAAGAAGAAAGGCCTGAGTTGACACTACTATTACATTGTGAATTGCCATGGACGTAAAGGGCTTCAGTTTTATAGATTTCCGTAGCTGTTGTACGAAACGGAATGACGTGAGCACTGCAAATGGGCCATTACAAACAAGTGCTTGCCTAGAACTCGATGTCATGCGATGCTCGCTTGCACATGCAAGTTGTAGCTCGATGAAATAACAAGCATTTTTTGCACTGTACCTGCAGTTTGCGTAATTTTTTGAAGCGAGGATAGATTGACGGTAAAAGCTTTCCAGGTCCGTAATTTTCAGGAAACAGCATGCCTCACCACCAATGAAAAAAAAAGGGGGGGAAGGGGGGAGGTTTATAGTGGCCTAAGCAAAAACGCTTCCAGGTGGCTCCCTCTCCACTGCCCGGTTATGGCCAGGGCAGCGATTAGAGCACTTGTGACAGTTTTTTCGACGTGCCGCCTGGGCAGACCTTGGTGTCTTAAATCAGATTACAAGCAATGGTGACAAGTGGATCATGAGGCGGATGCTGATAGACAGCAACCAGACAACGAGGCTACGTCACTACAAAGCCAATGTTTGAATAGTAAGACGAACGTTCAACGAGTGTGTGACTGTAGGAGAGAAGCAAGACAGAGGCAATCTTGGCTAGTCTAATTAGGGGCTAAAGTACTGAACTTGACTTGAACTGTAGTTAGTTGTTGTTTTGAAATCTAGGGATTTGTAGTGAGCAGGTTGGTCCACTGTTAAAGGGAACACGTGAGCGCATGGCTCCCGTTCTGCGCAGTGACATGCACAGGAAGCAGCGAAAAGCGAGCATATGTGTAAAATGAGGTGGCACATTTCACACATTGTCTGATACTAAAATGATCCTTGGCCTGAGCGTGGACGCGCTTTTGCGGTCCTGCCGAACAATAGCAGCTGAAAAGTTGTGCGAAGATTGTGAGAGTTCCTACTTATGAATTCCTGAACTCAAGGATGAGGTTTGCTCAGGGTCAGGCCTGTGCTGGTTCTTTTAACTGTTGCAACAGCTGAAAAACTAGCATTAAACCTTTGATATAACACAAGAAGAAAAAAGGACTACAATAGCGCTGCTTTTTCTCTTGTATAGAGTTGTTGTAGTGTTCACAGAGACCAAGAAACCTACAACCGACATGTATGGCATTGTCTGAGAGTATTCACTTTAAACTTCCCCTCCCGGACTTACGCCCTCATAAATCTTTCGTCGAGTGGCCAGGCCTGCATGCCGCCGCCAGCTCTATGTCGTCGGCTCAGGTTTCTGGTGCGTCTAGCAGCCAACACACACAGCATATCTCCACCCCCCAAAGCCCCCTACATGCTGGACAGTCTTGACTATGTGTCTTGCAGCCCTATGAAGGGAAAACGAGTAGTCTTCAAGTTCGCCTGTTTCTGGTTGCATTTTGTCCTTTTGACCAGGCACATCTCCCGCTTTATGACTGTTCACGTATGATGAGGCTTGTGGGTTTGTACTGGGCGTTGACTCGCACAGTGGGTGTTCCTCCATTTCAGCTCGTGGGGCTAAGTGAAATATGTTCCTTTTTGGTTGGTATGTCTCTACAACATAAGACATCGGAGACCCCACCGACGAAGTAGCGTTCTAGTCTTGTTCTGGTTCTTTATCCAAACTGTCTCCCCTGGCTCTAAATCTCGAATGATTCGAGCTCCAGCCTTTTGTTATTATTATTCTTTTACTGTCTCCCCTGGCTCTAAACCTCTAAGGATTCAAGCTCCGTGCTTTTTGTGATTATTATTCTTTTGCTCTATTGGACCCTGCTGTTCCTAAGCCTGAAGCACTTGCTTGTCTACCATAGTGGGTTCCAGCGAACAACATACCACAGCGGGAGAGGCATTCTCAAACATCGTTGCATTAACAATGTCGCAGGACTGAAACCAATCGCAAGCGGTGTGGTTCTGTCAGCCTGAACGGGACCATAGCTGTCTCACACTTTCAACAGTCTCTATTTACAATCCACACAGCCACCTCAATGAAACTATTGCTTCGAGAAAAACTGGGGCTTTATGTTACGTGCTTGAAGCCCCCTTCTCTGGTGGAAGGCACAGCCATCAAGTTCCTTCTCACTTCCCGGAAGATAGGCAACTGCAATTTTAGTGTTGTATGCAAGAACTTCTCATAGCAAGACCTTTCTTAATTTCTTTCTTAACTTCTTCTTCCTAAATTTCTTAAATTTTCTAAAATTTCTTAATTTCTTCTTAACTTCTTTTTTTTTCTGACAGACTACAAGAGGCGTACGCAACAGGTCTGTGGACCCAATATTTTTCTACTGTCGCAGAACAGCACTTAACACAAAATATGAGACATCCGCCGAAACTGCATTTAGAAGAGCGCTCATGGAATGGGCTATTTTTGACATGTTTGAGTCAAATTCCATGAAGTAGTTTATGATTCCCATAAACCTTCTCTGCTTCAGAGTGCTTGAAGGAGGCCTCATGTCTATGATAGCCTGCACTTTCGAAGGACCAGCATGAATTCCTTGGTTATCAATGATGTGTCCCAAGAACTTTACCTTTTGCACATTGAATTCGCACTTCTGGTGGTTTAGCATGACACCATGCTTCTGTAACCTTTGCAGAAGCTTTCTGAGACTGGCATTGTGCTCTGCCTGCATCCTGTAATAAATCAAGATGCCATCAATGTTACACATCACCTTCCAGATTAGTCAGAAACTTATTCAGAAACTGCACCTTTGGAAGACCTCAGGTGCAGAATTGATTGCGAGAGACAGTCTTTTGAACCGGTACCTGCCAAATGGTGTTATAATTGTGGTAATGTTTCGGGACTCCTCTGCCAACTGGAACTGCCAAAATGCTGAATTTGCATCAAGTTTTGAAAAATAGTGAGCTCTGGTAAGTTCTACAAGCACATGCTCACTCACAGGCAGACACTGCACCTGTTGCTCTACAAGTTTGTTCAGCTCGGTGAAGTCCACACATATTTGCACATCTCCAGTAGGCTTCTGAACAATGGCCATTCCAGAACAATACAGTGTTGGCTTCTCAACTGGCTCAATGACTTCAAGCTCATCCTTCTCTTGCACATTAACGGTAAGGGAACTTTTCGAGAAGTGGTCAATGCTAGTGGTACAGCATCTTCTTTAGGTTTGATCTTGTATGCATGCTTGATTCCACCAATACTAATAAAGAATTCAGCAACTCACTCTCTGGGTTGACAGCTTCACTTTTTTGACTGATGACTTGGTTAAGGCGTTTCACAATGCCTAGTTTTTCACTAGCCGCCCCTGACAGGAGAGGCATGTGACCATTTACGATGTAGATACTTCCTTTCTATAACAAGTCATGGTATGATATGACTGCCGTAATCATCCCACAGGTTGGGTGCCCTCAAGACCTTGTCTGGCTTCTGGTGATGCAGATTCTTGAAATTTCTCTCGTACATTTCAAGAGGAATCATGGTTACATCTACTCATGTATTCACTTTGAAGGTGACAGGTGATCAATTGATGTGTACAGCAGCCATTCACTTGTCGCTGCAGCTGGGTGAGATGGCTTGGACGACTACAAGGAACGCGCCATCGTTACTGATGATACTGCGGACTCATGCTCTTCCTTTGAAGACACGAGCAAAATATTCATTTTGATGGCACTTGTTGCATGTCAAATTTTGTGCAGGGCACTTCTCTGTAGTGTGCTGCGAGTAGCCACAGAACATACACTGCTTTACATCAGCTTCAGGAGGCTCTTTAGTTTGCACTGCAGGCATCTTTCGCTTTCCTGAAGGCAAAGTTAGAGTATGAACCTGACTGACTCTTATACACCTTCTCTTCGTTGTAGCCGTGCAGCATAGCAGCTCATTCCTTAATGAGTTCAGACTGCCAAGTGGTGGTCTTATTGAAGATCAGCGCCACGCCCAACTGCATTCTGAGAGCTTGCGGTCCCTGATACCCAATACTATCCTGTTCCGGACCATCTCATCACGCAATTTTCTAAAATTGCACAACTTAGCCAGTAGATGTAGCTCTGATGATGATGATGATGGTAGATTTTAGTGGCGTAAGGGCAACTAAGGCCAAAGAACGCCAAACACAGGGTTTTTCGTTGGTTCAATTATAGGAAAAAAAATCTCAGGGTGGCAAGAGTAAAAGAGTGGGGCATAGGAATTAAACTTAAGTGTAATGACTATGTGTGATCAGTTTAGAATGGTCTAAACCTATGGGTTTTATAAAGTCACGCAGTGGCGGCAGTGGTCCTTGTCAGGACAAGGAGTGCTTGCTGCATGACATCTGGTAAAGAAGTCTCAGCGTTTCTCTCAAGATTGAGAGAGGGCTGAGATTAGTGAGAATATGTAATTATTAAGTGCAGGAATGCGACATCAGCTAAAAACTTTAAAACTACTTTAATGGGAAACATGGAATCGTCCCTAAGAAAGAATAAAGGGTGAGGCGGTATGTGGCATTTGTATAGCTTTGGGAAGTGATGCAGTCTTTGTGGTTCAAGGTATGGGCACATAATTAAAACGTGAAGGACAGATAGCACATCACCACATTTTTCACAACACGGTGCAGGATAGTTGCTTAAAAGGTGCGAGTGTGTTGCATGTGTATGACCGATCCTGAGTCTACACAGTGCAACCTCTTGATGCCTGTTACGTTTTTCAGGAGCATATCGACCTATTCTTGGCTTTACTGTGTGCAATTTGTTTTCAATTGCTGCATTCCATTCATCTTGCCATCATAGCTTACGCATTCGGTTTCTGATTAGCGGCGTCAAGTCCTTATATGGGATGACGGCTACGTCTACTGTTGGGCGGAGTGCAGCGGACTTCGCAAGTTGGTCCGCTGCCTCATTGCCAGCTATGTTGTAGTGTCCCGGAATCCAGCATAGCGTGATTTTCAGGTTGGATCTGTAGGCTGACATGAGGCAGTTTAGAAGGGTATTAGTCACTGGATTTTTATGTGTCTTTGCGGAAGACAACGCAGTCACTGCACTGAGGGAATCTGTGTATATGGTGGAGGCTGGTTCTTCTTTAAGATGTGCCTTACAGCTAGCAGTATGCCATAGCACTGAGCAGTAAATATGCTGGTATGCTCATTCATTGTTGCAGATTCAGAGTACGCTGGGCCGTATGCAGCACATGCGACGGCCGAGGACTTGGAAGCATCAGTGTAGTACTCAGCACACCTGTATTTTGCCTGCAAGTACATGAAATGCTGATCGATTTCGATTGGGAGGCCATGCTTTCCTACCTCTAGGAATGACAAGTCGCAATTGATAGCTCGCATTTCCCATGGTGCCACAGTGTCCTTGTGGGAACTTAGTTGAAGATTGGAGACAGGTATATTAAGATTTTCAAAGTGTGAGGCCACTCTGATGGGATACGTTGGCGTGGCTGATGGTTGCCTCAAGAACAGGTGGGCGTTTGATGTATCCTGCAACAGCTCGCGAGATGGGTGGTCGACATGAGAGAGCACCTTGGTTGCATACTTGATGCTTGTGAACTGCCGTCGTCGTTCTAATGACCACCGATCTGTCTCAACATACAGGCTGGCTATTGGGCTGGTTCAGAAGGCGCCACTAGCCAGACGAAGCCCATGGTGATGCACTGGGTCGAGCATCTTAAGTGCGGATCTCGATGCTAATTCGTACACAACCGAGCCATAATCAATACGTGAGAGCACTACACTACTGAGAAGGTTTAATAGACAGTCACGATCTGTACCCCATGACTGATGCGAGAGAATCTTGAGCAAGTTCAAGGCTTTCAAGCATTTCAGTCGCAGCTGCTTGATGTGTGGGACAAAGCTGAGCTTTTCATCCATCACAACACCTAAAAATTTATGATCCTTCTTAGTAGCAATGGTGTGTCCGTTCATTGAAATGTTGGGGGGCGGCCTTATACCACGTAGTTTTGAAAAGAGTAGGCAGACAGTCTTGTCACAGTTAAACTTAAAACCATTTTGTCTGCCCAGCTTGAGAGCTTATTTACTGCCAACTGAATCTGACGTTCGCAGATGGCTAGGTTGCACGATTTGAAGCTGATCTGAATGTCATCAACATATACAGAGTAGGAAATTGTTTTAGGCAGTATAGTGTTTATGGAGTTCATTTTTACGATGAATAGTGTGCAACTAAGTACGCCACCTTGGGGGACACCATTTTCCTGAGTAAACCGCCTTGAAAGAACATTTCCAACACGAACCACAAACGTACGTTCAGAGAGGTAGCTTTGAATTGTATTCAGCATGTTCCCTGACAATCCAAGGAATTGCAAGTCACGGAGAATGCCATAACGCCATGTCGTGTCATAAGCCTTCTCCAAGTCAAAAAATACAGAAAGGCAGTGTTGTTTGTGAATGAAGGCATCCCTGACGTAGGATTCGAATGCTACGAGTTGGTCAGCTGTCGACCGGCCTGATCTGAATCCAGCTTGATGGCGGTCAAGGAGGCCATTATATTCAAGATAATACATGAGGCGGCGGTTTACCATTTTTTCAAAAACCTTGCACAAGCAGCTAGTCAGGGCGATAGGCCTATAACTAGCGACAAGTGTGGCTTCCTTTCCTTGTTTGAGGATGGGTATTATAACTGCCTCTTTCCAGGCCTTGGGTAGACGCCCGGAGCACCATACACTGTTGAACAGTA
This sequence comes from Rhipicephalus annulatus, assembly GCA_013436015.1. NCBI lineage: Eukaryota > Metazoa > Arthropoda > Arachnida > Ixodida > Ixodidae > Rhipicephalus > Rhipicephalus annulatus. The sequence continues at coordinate 372,253 of WOVY01001329.1, forward strand.
AGAGAATGACATCAAGCGTGTGTTCGTGTAAGTGTTTCAGCATGCCATATGTAATCTTGTCTTGGCCTGCAGCTGAGTTGCCACATGTTGCCAGCACTGCCTTCAATTCGTCGATGGTAAACAGAGTATTGTAGCCTCCAGCAGATGGCCTTCTATCACGGATGGGCTTACGTTCCTCAGCAAGCTTGTGTCGTTTAAAGGACTCTGTATAATGTGCTGAGCTGAAGATATACTCAAAGTGTTGGCCTATGGCATCTGCCTGGTGTTCCAGCGTATCACCAGCAGTACTGACGAGAGGGACCGGATGAGTGTTGTGCCCTTGAAGTGCTCTTACTCTGTTGTACACCCTATGCGTATCAGTATAGGAGTTAACTGACGAGAGAAAGGACTGCCAGCTCTGCCTCTTTGATTCTCGTCGGATACGCCTACCATTTGCTTTTGCACGCTTGAAATTCATCAGGTTGTCAGCTGTCAGGTACCTACGAAATTTTGTTCAAGCTTTGTTTTGGTTCTCGCGAGCTTTTTTGCACTTTGCATTCCACCAGGGCCGTCGTTTGTTTCGCGTCTTGTCAGATGTCTGTGGGATCGATCACTCTGCGGCCTGTATGATATGAAGTACGACCAATGCTTCGCAGTCATCAATGTCTAGGTTTTCAATAGAAGAATGCGACAGTTCTGTAAGTTCTCGGAATTTTGTCCAGTCAGCATCCTGTTCTCTAAACCTGAATACATTTGTAGTCGTCTTACTTGTACTTCCTGTGCGTTTTAGGCAGACAGGAAAATGATCACTTCCATAGAGATTATGAATAACAGACCAATCTGTGGTTGCCATGAGTGAAGGAGAGCCGATAGCAAGATCTATGGCTGTGTATGAGTTGCACGCTGCGTTAAAGTACGTTGGTTCTTTTTTGTTAAATATACAGGAGCCGGAGTACAAGAGGAAGTTTTCGATTAAGGAGCCTCGAGAATCTGTTCTTCTACATCCCCATAGGGGGTTGTGCGCATTAAAATCTCCAACCAAGAGGAATGGATGCGGGAGCTGGTCGACTAGAGTTTCAAACTCTTTAGTAGACAGGTGGTAGTCTGGGGGGATATATAATGAGCACACAGTTGTCATTCGTCCAAAGATAAGGGTTCGTATTGCCACTGCCTCTAAGTCGGTGACCAGAGTGAGGTTTTGGGACGGTAATGCTTTCTGCACCACGATAGCGACACTGCCGGATGAATGGGCAGTGCCATGCCTGTCCTTTCGGTATACCGCATATCTTCTTAGAAAGTTAGTGTGTCTTGAGTTTAAGCGTGTCTCCTGCAGGCAAAGTATGTTAGGTTGGTGTTGCGCAAGTATTTCATAAATGTCATCCAGGTTCTTCAGTAGACCTCGGCAGTTCCAGTAGATGATACTCTCGGCAGCCATTTTTGAGAAAGAAGAAGGGAAGGAGGGTTATTCAGACTTCGCCGCGTTTGTCAGGCGCCTGGACTGGAGGGTGTTTCTTCCCTCCGAGGCGTTCTGTTTGGCTCCGCTTCAATAGGATGGATTCCGTGAGCATCGGAGACGCTGAGGACGCCGGTGTCACATCCATTGCCCCCTGTGAACACTCGGAGGCTGACGGAGGTTTCTCAAGAGGGACAGGTGCCCTCTCAGTTGTCTGCGTCGTCCCCGAGGTCTCACGGAGGTTGACCTGCGGGGATTGGATTGTCTCTTTTGTCTCCGAGGTCTGATGGGGGTGGACCTGCGAGACTTCGAACGTTGGTGCAGCCTGCGGCTGCTTAGTGGGGGGCCGAGATGTGCACGCATCAGCAAAGCTGTACTGCGTGCCCACCGTTACTAGACGCCGCCCGGCCCCCCGGCGCGCTGCGTCAGCGTACGTTCTTCCGGAGAAGAGCGATACCTACTTTCGGGCTTCAGAGAATGTGATGTTTTCCGTTACTTTTATCTGGATGATTTCCTTTTCCTTTTTGAAAATTTCACATGTCCGTGAGTATGCTGCGTGCGGCCCGTGACAGTTAGGGCACTCTGTTTGCGTGGAAGTACAGCTCTCGGTAGGGTGCTCATGATCACCACATTTTGCACGTGTTTGTTTTCCGCGACAGGTGTTCGACCCATGTCCGTATATCTGGCATTTATAGCGCCTTCTAGGGTTGGGTATGTAGGGGCGGACTTTGCAGTGAAGGAACGCAGCTTTCACGGATTCTGGGAGGATGGAGCGGTTAAATGTTAGTACTATATGAGGCATCACCACTTCTTCATTGTTTCGCCTGATGGTTATCCGCCGGATCGCGACTACGCCTTGCTCTCGAAAGCCTTCAAGGAGGTCAGCTTCAGTTTCTCGCATCAGATCACGTTGTGAAATGACGCCTTGAACAGTGTTAAGACTGCGATGGGGGGTGATAGACACGTCCAGGTGGGCGAACTGCTTCTGTTTAAGGAGAGTGTTTGCATGCTGTTTCTGGCTTATTTCAACAAGAAGATCACCGGATGACAGTTTCTTTGCGTCATACTTTTTGCCTATTAGGTTAGCAAGGGTTTTAGCTATCAGGAAAACCGACAGTCCTGCAACAGAGACGTTATCTGCCAGAGAGTGTATGACTAGAAATCGTGGGAAGTGGCCACAATCCCTTCCGGTTCGTTTGGAGATTTCATCGGTTCGGTTCCTTTTCAGGGACCGATCATAGAGAGGGGGGAAAGACTTTGCCATGTGGTGCATTTCATGTTCGGCGGCGATGGTGACCACCCACCACCGAGCCCAACAAGGGGACGCTACAAGGTAGAACGCTTGAAGGCGCCAGTCATACATCGCCGCTATAACCAGATATAACTACCCAAGGTTGGGTAACTACACAAGGTTAACCCTAGCCGCCAGGAAGTTTGGAAGTAAACGGAAGAGACTAGAAGACAGGATAGATAAAAAGTGAGAAAGACGAAGATGTAGGGAGAGAGAGATAGGAAAAGGCGACTGCCGATTTCCCCTGGGTGGGTCAGCCCAGGGGTGCCCGTTACGTGAAGCCGGGGCCAAAGGGGTGTGTTGCCTCTGCTGGGGGGCCTTAACGGTCCAATCACCCAGCATCGGCTCAACCCCCAGGATCCCCTTTTCCCTGGACACGGCAAAGCCATGCACAGGTAGGCGTGGGAGGGAGTAGAAACTCGCTCGTTAGCTCGGGTCCGTGGTGTCGTTACACATTAAACGCCTACTTGCTCAGGCGCCCCTGCGGAGTAGGTGTAGCTCTGTGACAAACTGTTTAACACCTTTTCCTTCCCACCGTGCTCTTTTGGAGAATGTCACTCTTTTGTATACATGACTTTTCTTCCAACTACGAAGTGGTTTTCGAAAACCCGCAGAACATCATTACAGCTGTTCTCTTTCTCTGTAAGCTTGAATGAGGCAAGGATGTCTTCGGCTTTGTCACCCATAAAGTGGACTATTATGTATACTTGTTCCACAGAGCATTTCGAGGTGAGGCCACCGACGATGCCAAAACATTCGAAACGACGCTTCTACTGAGGCCACTCACTTAGATTTGCAAAGTTAAGTTCTTTGAAATGTTTGCATTGAAAGCCTGTCATTGACTTTTTCTTGCTTGGCTTGCGACTCCTCCGCCGTCAACTGGACCGTGTGTTGCAGGTTCAAAGGTACGCTGCCACCATGTAGTGTCTGCCGAGGCCGAGAAACGTACAACCGACACGTATGGTGATCAGTCTGAGAGTGTCTTTATTTTCGAGTTCCTCTCCCCGAGTTGCGCCCCCGTAAGTCTGTCGTCAGGCGGGCCGGGCCAAGGTGCCACCGTTGTCTCAGGTTCTTCGTGTGTCTAGCAATAAACACACACAGCACAGTTGTTGGGCTTTCTTCATCTTGTGTTCTATCAACATTTTTGCACCTTTTCTTTCTCTGAGAAATCAGGGCTAAGTAGCAAGTTTACGGAGATATGAACTGCTACAAGACTGTCAATGCGAATGTAATTTGTTAGTTCTGTAGTGGAGCATACGCACTAACGTGTATGCGCCTTCAAAAGAGAAGGAAAAACCCCGTGCTCTGATTGCACGAGAACCTGGGCCGCCTTTTGCCAGACTTGTCGTACGGCCACTTTTCGTTGCGACATCGTTGCGACTTCTCCGGTTCAATAAACGCCATCACATTTGGTGGAGGCTGCTGAGATCCCCAAGCAGACCTGGAGCTCCGCTCTCGCAAGTTGCCCGAGAGACCACTGCAAAACATGACTGACGCAGTCGCCAACCAGCCCGTCCCAGCCCAGCCAGCACCATCGGCTGCCCCGTCTACCTGCCCCGGCGCTACTCGCCAACGAGACCCACCAATCTTCAGCGGCAGTGGCGAGCAAGACGTCGAGGACTGGCTCTCCTTGTACGAACGCGTAAGCGCCAGTAACAAGTGGGACAACGACTCTAAGCTCGCCTACGTTATATTTTACTTGGCAGACGTAGCTAAACCTTGGTTTACGAACCGCGAAACCGCCATCGCCAACTGGTCTTCCTTTAAGACACTCGTCACTGAAGCGTTCGGCCGACCAGAGGTCCGCAAGCTCCGCGCTGACCAGCGCCTGCGCCACCGAGCCCAGCAGCCTGGCGAGACGTTTACTAGTTACATAGAGGACGTGCTCGACCTCTGCAAGCGTGTGAATCCATCTATGCCCGAAGAAGAAAAAATTCGGCAGATTCTCAAGGGCATCGAAGATGGCGCATTCCAGATGTTGCTAGCGAAAAGCCCGAACACGGTGGCAATCCTCGTAAGCCTCTGCCAGAGCTTTGATGAATTGCGCCATCAGCGTTCCATCGCCAGACAGAGTGTCCTACCGCCGGAATCGATCTCGGCAGTCACACTCACAAATGCCAACGTTTGCAAAGAAAGTCTATCCAACCAGATCAAAGACTTCATCAGGGAGGAAGTCGCCCGACAGCTCTCCCTGCTGCCGCATAGCGACGCGCCCACCGCAAGCCTGCCTACGACACTGCAGCAGGCCATACGCACGGAAATTTGTGATGTCCTCCCTACAGTGCAGGCCCCTTACCCGTGCACTTCAGTAGCGCCTAATCTCTCAGCTGTCGGCTACGCACCACCTGCACCACCTTCACCTCTCAGCTACGCAGCTGTGGTCGCGCGGCCCCCACCGCATCCAGTCGCCTTATCAGCTCCACCTCCTCCGGCATCGCCTCCAGTTTACAGGCCCTCACCTCGCTTTTTCCATCGATCTAATGAGTGGCGCACTCAAGACAATCGTCCTATCTGCTTCGCCTGTGGCATCGCTGGCCACATTGCACGCTTCTGCCGCCGTCGCCCCACACCTGCAAACGCATACTTCGGAACTCCTACCTACGCGCCGCAGCAGGCCACCGCATCTGCATATGAACAGAGGCACTCAGACTCGGATCGCCGCCCATCGACTGCTCGTTTCCCATCCCCTCGTCGCCGGTCGCCATCGCCTATGCGTCGCCGACCACCTCCTGAAGAGGGAAACTAATCAGTGCAGTTCCGGAGGCAAGAACTGCAACTTGTGCGCAATTCCCAAGGCCTCCGTTTTCGCCGAAAAATGTTGTTGATGTCGATGTTGAGGGAGTCGCCACATTAGCGTTAATTGATACCGGGGCCGCCGTTTCTGTGATGGACGTCAAATTTTGTCGGAAACTGAAGAAAGTGACCACATCTCTCTGTGGCATGGTGCTGTCCACGGCTAGCGCGCAACGCATTCATCCCTCGGCTCTGTGTACGGCGCGCGTCGTCATCCAAGATGTTTTGTACGTCGTACAGTTTTTTGTTCTGCCATCTTGCTCTCATGACCTTATCCTCGGTTGGGATTTCTTATCAGGTCATGAAGCTATCATCGATTGTTCCCGTGCCGAAGTGTCCCTTGTGCCAACATATGAATTTCCACCACCCGACCGGTCTCCTCGGCTCTGCAAACTCATCGCTGACGACGACGACATCACCTTGCCCCCGGAAGCTTCGGTCCCTGTAAGCCTTTCATGTGTGGCGCAACCTGACGCCACGGTGGTCTTTACGCCATCTCCTGTTTTTACTGAACGCAAGGGCATCGTTCTCCCATTTGCCGTTCTTACAATTGCATCTGGTTTAACCGTAATGCTGGTTACCAACCACTGCAACTACCCCATCAGCTTACTTCGTGGTGAAACGTTGGGATATGTGCAACCTGTCGACCATATCGATGATATTATTCCTCCCGACGAAACGCCATGTCACATTGCCGCAATAACTCATGCGTCTGAGCCATCAAGTTTGTCAGCCTTCGACAATGCTATTGACGCAGACCTTCCCCTCTCGCATCGCCGCCAACTTGTTGCTCTCCTTAACAAGTTTCGCTCTTCTTTCGACTTTCAAGAACCTGCTTTGGGCCGCACCACGACTATCACTCATACTATTGACACCGGCTCACATTTGCCTGTGCGACAGCGTCCTTACCGCGTTTCCGCCGAAGAGCGCCGCGTCATTACGGAGCAAGTAGACGACATGCTTAAACGTGGAGTGATACAGCCTTCTCAAAGCGCTTGGTCATCACCTGTCGTTCTGGTCAAGAAAAAAGATGGCACCGTTCGATTTTGCGTGGACTATCGCCGCTTAAACAAGATTACGAAGAAAGATGTCTACCCGCTACCACGAATAGACGATGCTCTTGACTGTTTACAAGGCGCCGAGTACTTTACATCCTTGGATCTGCGTTCTGGGTATTGGCAGGTGCTAATGGCTGAATGTGATCGCCGTAAAACAGCCTTTGTAACGCCAGATGGTCTATATGAGTTCAAAGTGATGCCATTTGGGCTCTGCAACGCGCCTGCCACATTTGAGCGCATGATCGATACCATCTTGCGTGCCCATAAGTGGAAAACTTGCTTGTGTTACCTGGACGACATCGTAGTCTTTTCGTCTGATTTCCCGACACATCTTGTTCGCCTCCACGAGATTCTGACGTGTCTAACTTCTGTGGGCCTACAACTTAACTCCAAAAAGTGCCACTTCGCAGCACGCAAACTAACCATCTTGGGACATGTCATCACAAGAGACGGTGTTCTTCCAGATCCCGATAAGCTTCGGGCTGTCGCTGACTTCCCGTTGCCCACATCACTGAAAGCTCTAAGAAGTTTCGTCGGTCTCTGCTCGTACTTTCGTCGCTTTGTGCCCAACTTCGCGTCCATCATCGCACCTCTAACAAGTCTGCTCTCCAACAGCAAAGGTATATCTGCATGGTCACCTGCATGTGACGACGCATTTCGCCAGCTGCGCCGCCTGCTGACCTCACCACCCATTCTTCGTCACTACGACCCCGCTGCTGCCACAGAAATTCACACCGATGCAAGTGGCATCGGTGTGAATTTATTATTATTATCTTTTTGGCCCTGTAAAGCCTAAACAAAGATACTGCGACCTCCATTTTGCATTTTATGTGAGATATAGAAAAGCATCACTCTAGGTTTTTGCACAGATCACCGCTCCTTCGAATTGCTCATAAGTGACAGCACTACCTCACTACTTCACGACTTTTTATGGGCGACAGCACAGCACAATCATGACAGCGAAGCCGAATGCAAGCTAAGGAGGGGGCGTTGCACTAGAAGACGACGCTGGGCATGTATCATCTCTGCATCAGTTTGCACACACGTTTTGTTTTCACCGCTTGTGCTGCATGGTGCTGCGCAGAGTGTGAGCCATGCGCTGACCATTCCTCTTAACAGTGGACCGACCAACATATTTGTTTTTGGTTTCATTTTAAGTTTGTTGATATTTCCCCAAAACAACAAATAAGTGTCCATTAAATCAATGAAGTTTCATTTTCTCAATGTATAAATTTGCTAAATACTTCTCACCAGTGGATTGAAAAATCCGCAGTTTTCAACATTTGTGACTTCGTTCAAAATATGACCATGGCTGAAGGGGAGCCATGCCATCTCTAAGCGACACATGTCTCCAAGGGGCAGCCTGCAAAAGAAAGCCAGCGGCTTGTGCAAGCAGCTGAGACTAGATGGGCTTTACAAAGGGCCTTAAAGAATGTGACAGTCTTACGTTGAGACCTTTTCTTCTCAGTTAAGACCCACAAAACCAGCAACCCATACATAATGATCATCATCATTATCATCAGCCTGACTACGTCCACTGCAGACAAAGGCCTCTCCTATGTTCCGCCAATTAATCCGGTCCTGTGCTTGCTGCTGCCAATTTATACCCGCAAACTTCTTAATCTCATCTGCCCAAATAACCTTCCGTCTACCCCTAACCCGCTGCCCTTCTCTGGGAATCCAGTTTGTTACCCTTAATGACCAGCGGTTATTCTGTCTACGCACTACATGCCCGGACCATGTCCATTTCTTTTTCTTTATTTTAAATATGATACCCTTAACCCCCAATTGTCCCCTAATCCACTCTGCTCCCTTCTTGTCTCTTAAGATTACACCTACCATTTTTCTTTCCATCGCTCGCTGCGTCGTCCTCAATTTAAGCTGAACAGTCTTTGTAAGTCTCCAGGTTTCTGCTCCGTAGCTAAGTACCGACAAGATACAGCTGTTATATACCTTCCTCTTGAGGGATTGTGGCAATCTACCTGTCATAATTTGAGATTGCTTGTCGAATGTGCTCCACCCCATTCTTATTCTTCTAGTTACTTCAATCTCGTGGTTCGGCTCTGCGGTCATTACCTGCCCTAAGTAGACATAGTTTTTTACAACTTGAAGTGCACTATTACCTATCTCGAAGCGCTGCTCACTCCCGAGGTTGTTGTACATTACTTTCGTTTTCTGCAGATTAATTTTAAAGACCCACCTCTCTGCTCTTCTTGTCTAACTCCATAATCATGAGTTGCACTTCGTCCCTCAAGAGACTCAGCAATGCAATGTCATCGGCGAAGCGCAGGTTACTAAGGTACTCTCCATTAACTCTTATCCCTAACTGTTCCCATTATAGGCTTCTGAAAACCTCCTGTAAGGACGCGGTAAATAGCATTGGGAAGATTGTGTTCACCTGCCTTACACCCTTCTTGATTGGTATTTTGTTGCTTTCTTTATGAAGCACTATGATAGCAGTTGATCCCCTGTAGATTTCTTCCACAATGTTTATATACACTTCATCCACGCCCTGATTCCGCAGTGTCTTCATGACGGCTGATATTTCTAGTGAATCAATGCCTTCTCGTAATCTATAAAGGCTATATATAGTGGTTGGTTATATTATGAGTATTTCTGTATTACCTGATTGATAGTATGAATGTGGTCGATTGTTCAGTGTCCTGTTTGAAATCCTGCTTGTTCCTTTGGTTGATTGAATTCTAATGTTTTCTTCACTATGTTAGCAATTACCTTTGTAAATAGCTTGTATACTACAGACAGCAAGCTGTTTGGCCTGTAATTCTTCAAGTCCTTGTCATCAGCTTTCTTATGTATTAAGATGATGTTAGCATTCTTCCAAGATTCTGGTACTCTTCCTGTCAGGAGACACCTTGTAAACAGGGTGGCTAGTTTTTCTAAAACAATCTGTCCTCCGTTTTTAAGCAGATCTGATGTTACCTGATCCTCACCAGCAGCTTTGCCTCTTTGCATGCTCTCCAAAGCTTTTCTGACTTCTATCATTAATGGTGGGGTGGCATCTGGGTTAATGCTAGTTGTTATAGTATTAGGGTTGTGGTTGTCTCGGCTACTGTACAGATCTCTGTAAAACTCCTCCTCTATTTTAACTATCCTATCCATATTGGTAGTAATTTTGCCTTGTTTGTCCCTTAATGTATACATCCGGTTTTTGCCTTTCCCAAGTTTCCTCTTCACTGCTTTGACGCTTCCTCTGTTTCTCAGGGCATGTTCAATTCTCTCCATGTTATCCCTTCTTAAATCACATACCTTATGCCTATTAATCAACTTCGAAAGTTCTGCCAGTTCTATTTTGTCTGCTGTACTTTAGACTTTTATGATTTGACGCTTCTTAATTAAATTTTTCGTTTCCTGGGAAAGCTTGCCAGTGTCCTGTCTAACTACCCTGCCTCCAACTTCCACTGCACACTCCGCAATGATACTCGTCAGATTATCATTCATTGTATCTACACTAAGGTTGGTTTCCTCACTAAGAGCCAAGTACCTGTTCTGTAGCGACACTCTGAATTCCTGTACTTTCCCTCTCAGTGCTAGCTCATTGATTGGATTCTTGCGTATTAGTTTCTGTCATTCCTTCTTCAAGTCTAAGTGAATTCGAGACCGTACCATTCTATGGTCACTGCATCGTACCTTGCCAACCACTTCCACATCCTGCACGATTCCTGGATGTGCACTTATTATAAAGTCTATTTCGTTCTTATTTTGCACCATTAGGGCTCCTCCATGTCCACTTGCGGTTTCTTCTTTTTCGGTAGACGGTATTCAAAATACATAAATTATTGCGTTCTGTGAATTCTACTAGCAGTTCTTCTCTGGTGTTGCTAGTACCGATGCCATAATCTCCTACTGCCTGGTCTCCAGCCTGCTTCTTCCCTACGTTTGCATTAAATTCGCCCATCACTATATTATACTGTGTTTTTACCTTATTCATTGCCGGTTCCCTGTCTTTATAGAAGCTTTCAACTGCAGCGTCATCAAGGCTGGATGTAGGCGCGTAAGCCTGTATGCGTGAGCCTGCCTTCTCTGGGAATCCAGTCAGTTACCCTTAATGACCAAGATTTATCCTGTCTACGCGTACATGCCCTGCCCATGTCCATTTCTTTTTCTTAATTTCCACTATGATATCGTTAGCCCCAGTTTGTTCCCTGACCCACTCTGCTCTCTTCTTGTCTCTTAAGGTTACACCTATTATTTTTTTTTCCATTGCTCGCTGCATCGTCCTCAATTTAGGCTGAACCCTCTTTGTAAGTCTCCGGTTTCTGCTCTGTAGCTAAGTACCGGCAAGATACAGCTGTTATATACCTTCCTCTTGAGAGATAGTGGCAATCTACCTGTCATGATTTGAGAGTGCTTGCCAAATGTGCTCCACCGCATTCTTATTCTTCTAGTTACTTCAATCTCATGATTCGGCTTCGCGGTTATTACCTGTTATTACGAGTAGACATACTCGTTTACAACTTTAAGTGCACTATTACCTATGGCTACACATTAGAACAGGTGTCAATGTCATCCAAAATTCAATCACACCATGCACTATGATTGTATCACGGTGCAATAACTAAAAAAAAGGAGGGGGAATCATCAAAGCCTTCACCATGCACTACCCAGACGTTCATACTTATGTTAGCACTCTTTCACGACCAGTAAAAGAAGTTGAGGGTCATTCTTTTAGTACAGGGAAGCAAATAGACCTCGGGACATGTGGGCGCTTGGTTGAGTATAGTATTTATTGATGTTTTTCGTGCCCATGTGGAAGGGTTTCATTTTATCCTTTTTTTGCCATGACTCTGTCAAAATAAACAGTTGTTAGTTTTCATTTGTGTTGCCCCGTGCCATTCTCTTTACGGCGTTTCGTTTCACAGTAGTGTGCTATAAGGCTAAACAATTGTCAGAAAGATTATTTTACCAGTATAGTTTTGCATTTTAATACCAAAATTGCTTAACATATGAAGCCAAGGTGCTTCTGTATGGTGTTTGAAGCTAAAAAAATATCACTGTTATATTTCTGCAAAATTTTGCCCCAATGTTCTATCTTTGCATTTTTTCTCTTATATTATTGCACTAAGCAATACACTTCAATCTCGATATAACGAACCCAGATATAAAGAAATACTGGTTATAACAAAGTAAATAAATATAGTCTTGCAAATAGATAGTGTTAGGAATAAACTAATGTGACAAATTTTTGAACATAACAAACCTATTTTTGTGTAAGATGCAAGTTTGTTATAATGAGGTTTGAGTGCCATACCTCAGTAATGAATACTTACTTAAAGTAAGGTATATTACCAACATCTGAAGTTTGTATATTTAAAGCAGCACTGACATCAAATTTCAAGATCGAGATGTGCCCATCTTTCAATCACTTGGTATGCATAGGTCTTCTATGCCAAATTTGAATGGCGTCTGATGCGTCGAAGTTATTTTATTTCAACGCCAAACAGCGTAAAAATGTTAAGGAGAAAAAAACGGAAAATAGACTGCCCTGCGACATCGACACTAAGGCTACATGTTCGGTGTGATACATTTCACAAATACCATCCTGAGTGACGCTACCCTAGCAACAATGATGTCGACGATCACCGAGTGTGTTTGGAGCCAACTCCCGGCCATGCTCTCACTAGTGGCTCTCCTTGCTGTGTTGAAGCATGCGTGCAATTCATTATGTCGCATCGACTGATTTGCGTTGTGCTTTACTGCATGTGAGTACGATCACTAAGAGTGACAATACGTGCCAGAAAGTCGGGGAACTGCTGCGTAGTGAAAACCTGCATGTCCAGACGCACAAAAAGCGGAAAGTGCATGCCGTTACATGCCTTTCCAAGCCACGAACATCAATGCAGCCAGTGGGTTGACTTCGTACGTGCCGTTCGACAGAGGGACTGGACGTCTCTGAAGAACAGCCGCGTTTGCTCTCTTCACTTGGTGGCGAGCTGCTACAGGGTAAATTCTGTGTTAGCGAACCAGTTAGGTTTCACTGGCAGTATGAGGCCTATTCTTGAGGCCAGGGCTATTCTTACCATGTGCCCTGCTGGAGCTGAAAGCAGCAATTTACTCGCCGAACGTCCAGGACGTGAGGTGCGTAGTTGGTGTTCTTAAGTTCCAACAGCACGGCTGGGACTGAGAAATATATTGCATTTCACGCAGAGCTTCTCAAGCAAAAATCATCGCGAATCACAGCGATACCCAATTCCAGCTCACTGTCATCATCACTTGCCGATGTTGACCGCGACGATGGCGAGGACGACGATGTTGGCAACAGAGGCATCTCTACGCCTTCAGAGACACAGCTGGACTGACTGTACGTGCGCTCCTAGAAGACGAAACGCCAGCTTGATGTCCCCATTTTTTGTGGATGGGGCATCAGCTGTGCAGCTGCCTCGACGTGGCCATAAGGTAGCGCTGCCAGCACTACAATTTGGCGGGCTTTCCATTAATTTTGAACAGTGTTTGATAGCGAGTACATTAATAAATATTACAGATAATCATTCGTCACTCAGATGCATTATAGATCACAAATCGCCACTAGGGGGTCCAAAGCTACTCGTTGATGAAAAAATCTTGAGATAAGTAAATTTGGTGCTAGTGCTCCTTTAACGAAAAAAAAATCATGTCATTCAGAATATTATAATTTTGCTCCATATTCAGGTACAATTAACACCACATGGTGCTCCTACTAAAAGTCAGTTTTGCAGCTTATTTAAAGCAAACAAATGGTTATTCTTATATGGCAAGTTTTACCATTTCATATTTTGTTTTAAGGAATAAAAATCAGTTTTGACATTATACAATGACTGCAATGAAGAACCTAAAAAATTGCTTCTCATTCTTAAAGCAAAAAAAAAACATTTAGCAATGAAGCTCAACATTTAAGAAAACCTATTTGTTTGTTTTCGATTGAGGTCTCAACAGATTTTTAATTGGCACAAATGTGGTGTAAATTGCATCTTCTTGTGGAGCAAGATGAGAAGTTTCTCAAATAAGCAAAATTCTTGCAAAACATACAAAACTTTAGACATCAGCAAGTATTTTTTTTATGCAACTTCAGATGTGAGCAAGTATGTTCAAAGCAAATTATAACTTCCATAGGGTAAGAGCTTATTACTTAGGTATTGATACATATCGCAATACAGTAAATCCTTGTTAACTCCATGTCGCATATCTTGAATTCTTGGTTAAGCTGAAACTTTATTGCCACGCTTAACCCATCATAGCTGCCGTGTATTTGCCCCCTCTTATCTCTAAATGTTGTTCGGAGGGGACAGCGTATATCTCAAAATCTTGACCGGGAGGGAGCAAGCAAAGTCCACTCCCAACAGAAAACGAGGGCATTGTATAACGCTTAGCTCTTACTATGCGTGAGGAACGCGATCATGAAAGATGAATTTGAAATCTCCACAGACACAGCCATTTGTTATCCACCTCGTTAGGCAACTATGATAGTGATAATGTGTGTTCACCTGCGCGCGACTTTTGCGCTGTGTGCAGCGGGACGTCAGCACGTACGTAAGCTAGCCCTTGCAGGTGCGAGGTGGCTGTGGGTGTTCCTAGCGATCTGCATGCGACAAATCTTCAGTGCGTGTCTGTATAACAAATGCTTCTGAATATAGACCAAGATGTCCTGCCTAAAGGAATGCAAATCACTAACGTTGAAGAGAAAAATCGCTTTATTCAAAGACGTCAAAAAAGCATGTTGAAGCAAGTCGTGCATCACCAAATAATTCGGCGTCTCTTTGTCAACCCTCTCGACAGTGCTTAAAAACAAGCAAACGGCTTTGGAAAGCTTCGAGCAAGCGAAAGCACATTCGAGCTTTCAAAATTTCGGATGTTGAAGCAGCACTTCAGTTGTGGCTCCACAACGTTCAAACAGCCAATCTTCCTATGATCACCCAAGTCATGATGAGAAAAAGCTTTGACACCCGAAACGGGTCACGCGTACTTCAGCTGCAGGAATGGCTGGTTCGAAAGGTTTTCAAGAAAAGAAACGTGTCATCGAAGCCTATTAACGGCGAAAGTGGCATTGTTGACGAACAGGCCTCAGACGAATAGCGCAACCTACACCTTGCCGCACTACGAAATGGGTACGCGGACGATAACATTTTTAATCACGACAAAGCCGCTCTATTTTATACCATATTGCCTAACCCCACTTACACACCAAAAGGCGAAGCGTGCTTAGGCACTAAGCAACGCAAGGACAGAATTATTATTCTTTTTGATGCCATCGCTACTGGCAATGAAAAGCTGCCGTTTCTCATCATTGGCAAATCGCTGATTCCAGGTGTTTTCACAATGCACGGCTCCGATGGATGTGACCAACCGCGCAAATGAAACGGCCTGAATGACGGGGGCACTTTACAAAGAGCATGTCTGTGCGCTTGACCAGAAGACGGCTAAGGACTGTCGGAAATTGTTGTTTGCTGTGGGTAACCCCGGTCACGTAAAAATCGACAACTTTCTGGCTGTTGTGCTGAAATTCTTGCTGCCAAATATGACGTCCGTTCTCCAGCCTATGGATCACGGAGTCATTCAAATGGCCTTGAAATATTATAGAAAAAGCCTGCTGTACCGTATTCTGCTGCTATACGACAATGGGAAGAAGTATGAGATCAATCTGCTGTGTGGCCGAAGCCTGGCGCCAAGTATGCCCGCTGGAAATTGCCAGTTGCATTGCTCATGCCGGGTTTTCTCGAGCCCCGGCATCGATCGAAGAAGACATTGGTGTGGAATTCAATGGCTGTGATGAGCTGTGCAGTGAAGTGCAGAAGGCAACTGGCTGCGTGAGCAATATTGTGGCTGCGTGAGCGATATTGAAGACGGCGAGATTGCCTTTGAAGAGTACGCGCGCTACGAGGCGGACATCCCTGTTACCGGTATGCTGTCGGGCGCGGATATCGATGAGATGGTCGTGAACAATGCAGATGACCAGACAGAAGGGGAAGAGACCTGAGAAGTGCCTAGGACGACAACAACACGTAACTTGCTATGCTTGCTACACAATAACATCGAAGGCAGTGGCAGCGACCAACGTCTCATGCGGTGTGTCGAGCAAATAAAAAAACGCATTTCTCGAACCAAACGTGAAACAGGCAAGCATCACGCAGTTTTTTGGTCCTCGGTAATGAATTCTTTTTCCCTACAAATTATTGTGCCTTTACTACAGTAGCTCTCTCGTGCAGAGGGGCTTTTCCCGACAACGCTGGCTTAAACTTTTCATGGACCCGGGCAAACATTTTCAGCGTTTTGCTTAACTCTAAACACCGTTTATATCGCAATTTTTCCCGTATTTGACGGCTTCTAGTTAAAGAGGAATCACTGTACTACAAGAAGGCACAAAAATTGCAGTAATATTATTGAGCTATAAATACCTGACAAAAGCACTTTTGTTTAATATGTCAAGAAACTATGGTATTGAAATGATTGTCTCAGAATAACTTTTTGACAAACAACATTTGGATGACAAGCTATCAAAGTGAGATAGCGCCCATGCCACCAAAAAAATTCTTGCTCCAATGTATTGTGGTAATTCACTTTTTCAATGCAAGAAATCAGGACAATTCAAATTCATTTGAGATGGGTGTTGAAATGGTTGCGACACTTGGTGTGGAATGACCCAACATCTGGTGGGTGCTTCATAAAAACGATACTCCAAACTCTAACTGCAAAATTAGCACACCATGTGCGAGAATATTGATGATGACGGCAGTCACTCACTATTTTATTATTTTTTTTACTGGCACAAGGCTGTAAGCACGTTCGAAAAATTGGACATCAAAAAACTAAATTCAACTTCAGAGCATACTTTGCTAGTTTTTACAATGCCAGCCTTATAGAAAATTTACTTAGTGAACTGCATTCTTTCGGTGAAAATTACTGGAAGAAAAAATTTTCCCAAATACAAGAGCACATGATTTAATGGAGCTTGGCACGATCCAGTTCGCTATTAATGCAGCTGTTCAACCACCCCTGGTCACTTTTAATGATACAGATAAGTGGAGTTTCAAGCCATTCAACTTTTGTTGGCCTGAACAACTCCTTTAGAGCATGGTAGATGCAGCTTTCTGAAATTCAGTTTAAACGCAGCAGGATTCACCTGTGAAGATAATTGGTGCACAAATAACATCACTGAACTTGAACAAAGCACTGGCCTTTTGTTCACCCAGTTCCTGCGGTGTTTCATATGCAGTAAAGTGCACCAAGATATCTGGATCAGCATTAAAGGACACACACCTGTCAGTCTACTGGGCACACATCCCACTAACACTGTACATGTCATTACAGTGTTAGCCCTAACGATAAGCAAAGGAAAACATACCTTGCCCTCATCCTGCTGCCTCTCTCCTTTGAGACAATCCTCATCATCATCTTCCTTGTCAAGACATTCCTCTAGCTCATCTTCCAAGCCACGTGTGCCATTGTTAATGCCACTATCATCATCTAGGTCACCCCTGTGTAATCGTGGATGCAATACAATTTTTCCAACAAAGTCCTCTTGATCAGAGTAAGGTTCGATGAGGCCTGTACTGTCTATGGAGTCAGCGGTGACCCCATGACCACCTTCCAAATCAGTGCCAGTGCCCGCCTCACCCGCTGTAGACACGGTACTTGTGAAGTCTTCATCCTCATGGACAGCAGCGGATAAACATGTCATGAAGCTCTACAGAGGCAAAAAAAATGAGCTTGTGGGCAGCATTAAAGAGCCCCAGAACCAACTTTGAAAACTTTCTAAAATTTTAAGTAGACGCACACATTAGTTTAAGACATTGAGTTATGTAATCTCTTCAAATCGTTAATTAATCAGTTGTTTTGTCATTCAATCAGTCGTGTCATCGAACCCTTCAACCACTGACATGACAACGAGGACTTAACAGCGAACCTATGGCCGACGTAGCGCAGAAGACGAAGCGAGATGATAACACTGTACGTACCGAGGCCTAGCAACAGCAAGTGCAGCCAGCGACAAAGACCAGTATGGAGATCGACCACACCGAAGTGAAAAACTACCTGCTGATTGCAGACGAAGCGGCTTTTGGCATGAACGAGCTGAAGCTTATGAAGCCTAAAGGTGTTTTCGAAGACAGCATCTCGCCGACTCGCTTGACACGCATGGACGCCATCGAAAACCGAACTACGCCGAACGAAAATGCAAACGGAACAGCGGAGCTCGCAATGCTCAACACTACGTTGCAAATGATGGCGGGACTTCTCGAAAGGCAGTTGGGAACACCGCTAGGCACATCGAACAACAACGCCACCAGTGTCCAGCTGTAAATAACTACGACACCAGATCTCACGGGAACACTGCCGACCTATTCGGGAACTGAATCAGACAACTTCGCTCGGTGGGAGACTGCCGTAGAATCAATGCGCGAGTGGTGCGCATGGACTGAGGCAGCAACAATCAACGCAGGATTCTCGCGACTTAGGGGCCACACAGCCACTTGGCATCAAACTACCGGGCACCTGCACGCCGACTGGACATCATAAGTGATGCCATTAAAAACTGAATTTGACAAGCCTCTCCTGTTCTGTCAATGGGTTGCCTATGTCGACGCAAGAGCTCAACGAGAGAACGAAACTATGACAGACTATATGTACAGAGCCGCACGGCTTTGTTGCCATATGCTCTGGATTATATAAAATATTGAAGTATTATAAAAAATACCTCTTCAAACAAGCAGTAATCATAAAATCATAACCCTCTATCAATTGCTCATCAATACCTTTGCAGGGGAATGTTTCCGCAATGAAGAGTAACGGCGTGGCTTGGCTTCAGATTCAGAACTTCCTACAGGGCCTCTTCTAGGTGACCCTGTAGTTGCTGTGCTCCTCTTCAAATCTGTGCTATCACCTTAAATAAAATGAATTCAATCATTATTATTTATGAAGCATTTCTGCACTGATATTGCTGGTGATGAAAAGTAAACGATACAAGGCTATTTTTGAATTTTGAAAACTAAGTTTTTCAAAAGCAAAACGCACATTGTGCACATGAAGCAAAGGCCATTTCAGAAGAGAAACATATGGTTTGAAGAAACATATTCCACAAGTTACAATATATAGCCAACATAAGTTCCATAATAAATGCACAAGAAATGACTTTGATTTACATCTATAAACAGTAACAATCTAGGCAGCACTGGGGGATGAATAAATGCTGACATCTGAGATCTCATATTGCCACATCCTTATTTGTACCTGCTATGTGCAGACAAAGGCAATGAAGATGATTGATCTGGTAGCGCGCGTGTCTCTTCTAGTACAACACACAGGCTATGACTTCTATTTGTGTTGTCACCAGTGAAGCTAGGCACAAATATGGATGCACCATCATTATGGACAGAGACGCTTTATTAATTGAAATACTAAAGTATTTAAAGGCCAACTCCAGCGATTTTTCGACTATGTGAGGGTAATGGTGATTCTATGTCTTTGAGAAACTCTTTCCACGAGCCTAATAGCTGAAATAATAATAATAGTAATAATAATAATAACAACAATACTAATAATAATAATAATAGGTATTAATAATTTCTCCTAAATACGTGGTACAATACTAATGCACAGAAAATTCGAAAATACTTTTAATAAGCAAGAAGGCAATATCGAAACCACACAGAGCTCACTGCCTACGTATGACATACCATTTGGTAAGAGCCGGAAGTGGTATACAGGTCCTGCCGGTGCGGAGTATGAAAACTGTGAAAGCCAGGTTGTGCGAACACTCGAGGGAGAGGCAAGCGCGCTGAGCAGAGCCAGCCAAATACCACAGAGTAAAAAAGACTACCGTGCCAAACCCTGCCACGGTTGCCTTGTGACCAGCACAGTAAACACGATAGCGGGCAAAGTTAGTGATGCCATCGGCTGCGTCATTTACGTTGACATGCCAAAATGACGTCACACAGACACTGTTGCAAATAATTCTGGCAAGCCAGGTGAGCGCATGTAGGTAATCTTTCAAATTTATTTGCAAACAATTAGCACATCTCTCAAGCATGTAATTTGGTATAAATGACAGAAATAAGCAAAGGAACATACACAGCAAACTTCATTGAGATCGATTGACCTGAAAAAATCGCCGGAGTTAGCCTTAAATGTATTTGCATGATATGAAACTCACAATACATTCTAGCATGTACAAGCCAGATGACGCAGCCCCACATTAGTTTTATATTCTGTCACTAGTGCCTAAACTGTCATAAAATAATTTAGGAAAGTGCACACAATGCAAACTTTCTTAAATGGGCCATGAATCACCCCTCACGCTTGGCGTGATAAACACCTTGAAATGAGACGGTTGTAATGTGATTTTAGTTTCAGTTTCATTCTGTTCTTTGGACCCGAAAGGGCGCGTGGTGTATTTGTCTCTGTCCTGCATATATGTAGGTGCCCTGAGTAATAAAGGCTTCTTCAAGTCCATGTTCTGGACTGTTCATGGTCGCTCTACAGACACTACAATGGCTACAACGTAAACTGCAAGTAATGCTGCTTCGCAACCATTTTCAGGCTCCGCTCCGCAGATCTATTTTTTCGCCAGTGTGACCAGGGTCCAGCTACCATGAGCTGTTCTGGGTTGACACCGCCACCGTCATTCCTGCTCAGCCCCGGTCGTCCAGCCCTGCCATGGGAACAGTGGCACCGCATGTTCGAGACGTGCCTGCTGGCTTCTGGAGCTACCGAATTTTCGCCGGAGCGACGCAGAGCCATCCTCATTCACTGTCTTAGAACAAAGGGATAGCGCATTTTCAACACGCTACCAGCCGACGCAGCTACAACGCCAACTGCGTCTGCCGACAAGGCCCACGCAACTGGCACGCACACTGCACCGAATGTCTATGACGTAGCAATCACGGCGCTCGGGCAACACTTCGCGTACACTAGCAACGTTGTCGTAGAACGCCATCAATTCCATCGTCGATCGTCGGTACCAAAGTACAGGTGAATCTGTTGCTGACTTTGTAGAGAGATTGCGGGAGCTCACATTACTTTGTTCTTTTGTTTCTGAGGACGATGCTTTTCGATACCAGTTTTTGGCTGGCGTTTCATCAAATTGTGTACGCGAGCGTCTCCTACTTGAAGGTTCTGCGCTTTCATTTACTAGGGCAGTTTGAGCATGCGAGCGAAGAATCAAATGAGTTTTATGCTTCTGTGCAGCCTGTTTTGAAGCATTCACATACGCATGCTAAGCACTCATTGAAGAAAGAAAGTGCATGCCCGAAAGCAGAGGATAGTCCGTAAATGCATGATAGCGTCTCACTTGCGTCGCAGAGTGGGCCTTCTCATTCACCGCATTGTTTTCATTGTGGCTGCAGGAACCACAACGCTTCGTGGCCTCGATGCCGAGCTCTAGGCCAGTGTTGATTATTCTGCCATCGGAAAGGTCACTTTCAACGTGTTTGTAAACAGAAAAAATTTGCGCAAGCAGAGGTCCATGAGCTTGAGTGCGACGACACTCCTTCGACACCCGATCATGCCGAGCAAGTTCTGGCCATCCATCACTCACCGCTTGATGTGGTCAACACAAAAGTGCAAATTTCTTATGTCACGTTGACACTTTTAGTTGATTCGGGCTCATCTGTCTCTATTCTCTCCGACGAAGTGTTCACTGACAGGTTTCCTAACGTGTCACTCTTACCTGCTCCCCGCGTTTCCTTGCTTGATTATTCAAAACGTGCAATCTCTGTGCATGGCTGCTTCTGGGCCGACCTTATCTTCAAGGGTCGGGGTGAACAGCTCCTGTTCTATGTTGTAATCGAGGTAATTCTTTGGTTGGCCTTTATGGCATAAAGGCAGTTAAGATACATATCGAAGTTGCGACATTGCAGTGCCTTTAAATGTCCATTTCTCCTACGAGAAGTGTAGTTGAGAATATTGCCCACTCCGATGTTGCTACAAAGGACACGCGGTGCAATTATGTAAGCCTTCCACCAGTTCTAGAACGTGACTTTTCTGTGCTTTTCAATTCTGAGCTTGACCTTGCTAAGGCATTCGTACACAAAGTTAAGACACATCCAGAAGTGGAGCCGATATCTTCGAAGCTTCGCCGTCTTCCCTTATCTCTTTGGGCACAAGTGTCTGCCGAGCTTCACGGGTTCCTGAACCTCGACATCATGAAAGAGTTATGTTTCAGAATGGGTTTGTTCTATTGTCGTTGTTGCCAGGAAGGTTGACAGGATCAGATTGTGTCGTCCTTCGTGAGCCAAATAAGGCCATTGTTCCTGACAGTTTTCTATTACCCCACACAGAGGAACTTCTTCACACCCTTGTAGGTGCTACCCATTTTTCTAAACTAGACTTGGCTTCTGCATACCATCAGGTTGTCTTGCACCCTGATAGCAAGGATCTCACTGCTTTCATTAACCAAGAAGGTCTGTTTCGGTACAAAATAATGTGTTTTGGATTGACTTTTGCCCCTGCAGCCTTTCAAAAGTTGATGGCAACGATTCTTGATGGCTGTTCAGGAGTCCTATTCTACATCGATTATGTAATTGTATTTAGAAAAACAGCCCATGAGCACCTTCTGAACCTGAAAGCTGTCTTTCAGAAGATTAACACAGCAGGCTTGAAGCTATATAACAAATGTATTTTCGACGCTCAGGAGCTGACCTTCGCTGGGCACAAGGTGACTACCAATGGTATTGCACCACTTCCAGAGAAGGTAGATTCTATCGTAAAAATGTCAGTGCCAACAAATATAGCCACCTTACGTTCGTTTCTTGGTTTAGTACAGTACTACACCATGTCTGCCCCTCGATTGGCTCAGGTGATGGAACCTATGAGGCGCTTACTACATCGAAATGAACCTTTCATTTGGTCAGCAGAAGCAGACAGAAGTTTCAAGAGAGTCAAAGAGCTCCTTTCATCTAGAACAATACTGCATATGCTTGACCCAGCAATGCCGGTGATTGTGTCAACTGATCCATCTAACTGTGGCCTTGAAGCGGTATTGCAGCAGAAAGATGGGCGTGAACTGCGCAGGATAGATTTCGCATCTCGCACACTATTACCTACAGAATGAAAGTATTCGGTCGGTGAACGCGAAGCGCTTGCATGCATCTGGGAATGTGTAAAATGGCATACCTACCTTCGTATGCGCCAGTTCACACTTCAAACTGGCCATCAAGCATTGGTTTCTTTGCTGGCATCACAAGGATCAGGACGACGTCCACTTCATGTTGCGCGCTGGGATGCTAGGCTCCTCCGCTACAATATTCTTGTCGAGTATGAAAAACAGTCGACGAACATTGTAGCAGGCGCTCTTTCTCATCTACCAAGCCCTGCTCCAGAAGCTTAACTTGGGACAGATCATGACATTGTCTCACTTGTTGAGCCTGCTTGAATCTCTAATGAAGAATTCAAGCAAGCTGTTTTTGGTGACGTATGCTTACAACAGGTCAAATCTTTTGTGATGAATTATTGGCCACCACACATGCATTCGTGAGCAGATCAAGCCATTTTTCAACATGCGAGAAGAACTTCAGTGGTCGATGACTTATTGCTGCGTGCAGAGCGGCTGGTGGTTCCTTCATCTTTTTCTGCCCAAATCATCGCCACCACGCATAAGACGCATCAGGGCATCACGCGCACGAAAGCAAGACCCCGCAAACAGTTCTGGTGGCCTGGTATGGACAAAGAAGTCGAAACAGCCGTAAAGAACTGTAGTGCGTGCTTGGAGGCAGATAAGTCTGTGAAAATGTCACCAGCCCACATGCAGCCCGTAGAATGGCCTCAGCGACCATAGCAAAAACTTTGCATTGATATTGTGGGCCCCCTTGAACATGTGCCTCAGAACAACAGGTTCATAATCACGCTTGTGGATTATCTTTCAAAATGGCCCAAAGCATATTTCTGTAGCAGCGTGTCCACAAGTACAGTCAAGGAGTTTCTAACCGGTGTATTTTCGCGAGAGGGTTATCCTGAAGAAATAGTCACTGACAACGGGCCACAATTTATTTCTCGTCAATTCACAAAATTTCTTCACGATCGAACCATTCGCATGTCTCATTCATCAGTTTACTATCCTCAGGCTAATGGACAAGTCGAACACTTTAATCGAACTATTAAGAATTATGTACAGGTATGTCTTCTGGAGCAACAACCGTTCCACCAAGCAGTAACTGAGTATCTGGGTGTATACAGATGCACCACATGCCACAACCAGCGTTGCACCAGCTGTGTTGTTGCATGACAAGATGTCCCGAACAAGGCTGCATGTAGTAGGCTTTTCTGCACCAGCTTTTGAAGAAGATCCAGCTAAAGAGCTCTCATGATTACGGCATAGGATCAAGGAACAGCAGCAAACCAGCAAACAATATGTTGACCGCAGAAGAGCTGCCAAAGAGACTACAATCGCAGTAGGTGATTTTGTTCGTGTCAGGAAGCAGTCTATTCGTTTCAAAGGAGATAGCGTCTTTTCACGGCCAACAAAAGTTGTGAAGAAACAAGGAACTTAATCCTTCTGGCTACAAGATGGTAGGAACTGAAACGCCTCAAAACTTGCCAAAGTTCCTCAGACGAGCCAGTTTCATCTTTCTGAGTGTTCCAGTGGGCTGCTGCTACTGCCTTGCAAGTTTGCTGTGCCGTGTTATCGTTCTGTGCCTACTTCTCCGAACATGGTGCAACCACATCAGTCTCCTGTTCTGCCAGCTTCTCCTGCAGGGTTGCCCCACCTCAGCATTCTGCTGCGCAAGCTGTTGCGGTGCTAGTGCCACAACCTACTAGTGTGCAACCAACCTCATCTGGTCCTGTGCAGTCTCAGCCTGTGCCGGTGCAGACTGCTGCCTCGCAAGCAACACAGCGGCCGCCGCGAGAACGACGACCTGCTGCATGGGTGAAGGACTATGTGTCGAAGTAGTGCGGGTGTACGTTGTGTATATAAATGCCCTCTATTTGTTCTAACCCCTACTAACACCACTAACCTCTGTAAATAAGGAATGGAATATATTTTAATGTGATTTTATTTTCAGTTTCGTTCTGTTCTTTGTACCCGAGAGGGGACGTTATGTATGTGTCTCTGTCCTGTATATATGTAGGTGTCCTGAGTAATAAAAGCTTCTTCGAGTCTGTTTCGACCTGTTCATGGTCGCTCTATAGACACTACATCCACCTTAGTTTTAAATTCTGTCATTAGTGCCCAAACTGTCATAATAAAATAATTTAGGAAAGTGCACACAGTGCAAACTCTCTCAAAATGGGTCATGAATCACCCCTCATGCTTGGCGTGATAAACACCTTGGAATGAGACAGATGAACCTCAGGATTACATGGTCAAAAGAATTTTTCAAGGAGTTTCAAGGAGCGTAAGTAGGACTGGAAATATAACAATCACTATATTTGCCTCACACCGTTCCACTCAACTTGCTTCATTCCAAAGAAGGGCAGCATCGTTTGAGGTGCCCCACCTAGTGCATTACATCACCTTGCTTATATGTTGTGTGGTTTTCTTTCTGGGTAGCTGTAGCTGTGCGGTCTGGTGTGGTGTATTTACTAGTTTTACTCAGAGAAACTGGGTGGAGTTTCGAGCGCGCACAAGTGAAGCTGCCGCAAGCCAAAGTTTTTGTCCCAGAAGAGAGCGCACAACCACTTATTCATTGTTGGTAAGCTAGCGTCTTTTTTTTTCTTTGTATACTATAAACTGCTCGAGCCGACTAAGAAGATTTTCAAGAAAGACGTTTCATTAAAAAAGTTACTTCAAAATAAATCAAGTTTTGCTCGTTTTACTAGAAAATAAGCAGTGAGGTATGATTGGGAACTGCCTGCATTTTTGTGGGCTCCTCTACAAAAAGAACACGAAAGGCAGGCTAAGAGTATTCCTTTGCTGTCACCATATGTTGGCAATATAGCTGGCTACATGCAGATTTTCTATGCCTAACTATTGCCTAACTATGAAGAATTGGACCCCCTGTGTGACATGACATAGGTGTAGCATTAACAGCATCCGCATTGCATAAATCGGCAGATACATTTGCGTTTACATACCCTTGCACCGGTATCTTGATGCATGTGTTCGTTACATGCTACCCTATTAAATAACCCTGTGGTGTTGCCGCTGCAGTGCTTTCCATAATTATTGGAGTAGCGTGGCATAAGGCATAGAGTTTCCTAAAATTAACTAGAGTGCTGTGATCACTCAGTGACCATGGGAATGATGGGTAGTACACCGATTTGCCTAGCCGTCGTACTTGCGGGCGGCGAGTCGCACGTGTGGCTTCGTTTGTCGCTGGTTTTCCTTTTCTTTCGAAGAAAAGAACAAACAGTTTTGAACTTCGTAAGCCAATTTGAAATGATAAGCCTAAAAGATTAAAGTGGTAAAGTGACTGATAAACTATTGCTGATTGTTCTTTCGTGACAAAGCAGCTTCAAGCCATGCAAACCCAAAAGGAATGTAAAGTACGAAGACTAGGCGAATTCGTGTACTACCTATATTTCCCATGCTCGCTAAAGCGCCATGCGTTGCAGCTCCCCCAGACACTAGTGCCAGAGTTCCTTCTAGTGTATATTTAGAAAACTATGGCACAGGGTACTAGAAGGGTGCCACAGTGGGTGCATCGAAAAATAGGCCAGAGATGACGTTCTGACACAATGCAGCATGCCACAGCTTGTACAGTAGTATGTGCTGGCTGTGGTCCTATCAACAATATTGACACGAGCATGTAGTGGGTTTCTGGCTGTCGCGTGGCTAGTGTCATCATATTTTGTGCGTGTCGAAGAATTTTGTCGGTGAAAAAATGACGACTAACTCTTGCTGTTCGATCGAAGCTGTTCTGCTGTTGGCTACACTGTTACTTGCACTGAATTTATTACCTTGACAAACTGGTAGACGTGCTGGGTACAATCCAAATTCGCTAGTTTTAACTCAAGCCGCTTCAAGCTTCTGCCACCATTTCAACAATTGTGGAGGAAAACCTGGCACTTCGCCACAGCCGTCGCTTGCTAGGACTACCTCCTGACCTTGGTCCTTTGAACTCGGCAAGAATGACCACCACATCGGCAAGTCAGACGCAAGAGAGCACCGTAGACCAACTCGCAGTCACCCCAGGCGTCGTCTGCACAGCAAGCACCCCGAAGCCGTTTCATGGTGATGTATTCGAGGTTGAGATGACTGGCTAGACCAGTTCGATCGGGTCGCAGCCGCCAATGATTGGAACGGCACCAAGAAGCTTCGCTACATCTATTTTGCACTTGAAGTCTACGCTCGCATCTGGTATGAGAACCATGAGTCGAATATCATCAACTAGCAAGAATAGCAGCGACAGCTATGCCAGGCATTCAGAAATCCCGAAAGGAAAGAAAAGGCCAAGCAGGCTCTGCAGAGCCGGGTTCAGAAGCCAAATGAAAACGTGGCTATGCTTGTCGAAGACATGTCACGCTTGTTTAAGCGTACTGACGCAGAATGGATGAAACAAAAAAGTTCAACTCCTCCTGTGGGATGTCAAGGAGCAATTTTTTGCTTGACTCATACACAAGCCCCCAACCACTGTCGATGAGTTCATCGCGGAAGCTACTACCATGGAACGGGCATTTCAGCAACACTCTCTACAGTACGACCACCAAGCTTCTATTGCCGGGGTGTCAGCTTTCACCTGTGGACAGGACTTATCAGCACTCCGCAAGCTTGTGCGGAGCGTGATCCGGGAGGAGCTCGAAAACATCCATCCCACTTCTGCTCACCCAAGTGCGACGATTCTGGGAGACATCATTCGCAATGAACTCAGAAATGTGACCTAACCATTGCTCCCAATGCGTGCAGAAGCTCCTGCTTTGTCTTACGCCGAAGCATTGAGGAGTCCTCAACCTTCTACCAGACGCCGGCCACCCTCTACTTTCTCATTATTGCTCCGTCAATTCCCACCTGCAAATAACTACGAGAGCACTTTCCAGTATGACTTTCCGCATGAAGTTACCCGTAAATCTGACGTATGGTGCACCTCTGAACACAGGCCTCTTTGCTACCACAGAGGCGAAGCGGGCCATGTGTGCCGCCAGTGTGCATATTGCAGGATGGGCCTTCAGGGGTTTCACCTTAACGCGTGTTGACCCAGCAACGGGGAGCGTCCTCGCGAGATTCAGCAATACCTAGCAGCGCAGCAGCCGTTTCCTCCTGCACAAAGCCACCGGCCGCGCTCACCTTCTCCTAGGTGCCTCAGCTCGCCTAGTCGTTACGCCACGTTCTCTGGTGTACGAAACTGTTCCCCAAGTCGTGGCCCACACCAAAAAAACTGAGGCCAGCGACCTCTGGGGGTAAGGCCGCTGTTGACCGAACTGACAAACATTCTCTGCCATGACACGTTGACGACGCCAATATTTATGTAACAAAATTTTCTGAACGTGACGCAGCGATTTCCGCCGATATTTTTTATAACCGTCAACAATCACTCGACTACTGCACTCGTGGATACTGGTACCGTTTTCTCCGTCATGAGTGGTGACTTCACGGCTGCTCTCCGAAAAGTGGTGACGCTATTAAGACGATGGTGTTCGAGACACTGCGATTAGACTCAACTCCGTCTTTAAGGTATAAGGCAAAAAATACTTGTTTATTTAACTGCGCTCGAAAGGCGCTCTGCTGTGGCTTGTGCGTCCCTGCGTCTCTCGCTCGCGCTCTTCTTCTGTCTCGATTCCTTGTCCCAGGCCAGAACGTGAGAAATAATCAACATTATCGGCCACGCAAAGTTAAACACATAGTTCAAGTGGGTACAGTCTTTGTATCCGCCTTATCACAAGGTGACCGCCTTGCCTCTAATCGCAATCTGAAGGAATGTCTTTTCTATGTCCGCGATAACTGCCACTGGGTGGGTTCTGAAGCGTAGCAGAATTCGCACGAAGTCTTGGTATAATTTGTCACCATTTTCAAGGCAGTCATTAAGGGACTTGCACTCTTTGGCATGTGACGAAGCGTCAAACACCACTCTCATTTTTGTTGTCAGTGCTTGTTCACACATGACTTTTTGTGCGTCATGTAATATAAATTCGTCACCTCTGCAGGTACATCACTGACTTCTTTTGTGTGTCCTGGCCCTCAAGTACTCCCTTATGGTATGGTCATACGTTTCAAGCAGTCCTTTTCTGGAGTCGAGACGGTTGACAAGCTTGTCCAGTTGAGGAACAGCGACTTGCTTGTTGCTTGCAAGCTCGAAATTATCCTTCCCAGGGAGGGCCACTTCATATCTTTTATTTAAAAAGCTAATCATTTGCTCAAAATACCTCATGGTGTTCCTCATTTCAGGTGGCTTGTTTATTGTGTCCATAATTTCTATGTGTTCAAGTTCTCAAAAGGAGTGCAAAATCTCGTCGGAATCGGTAGCTTGGGCTTTTAGCACGCACACCATCATTCGTGAAGTAGTTCGTCAAGACACCAAGTGCGATGTGCTTCTTTGGAAGGTCCATCCAAGCTTGGAGTTCAGTGCGATCAAGGATTTGTTGCCTTCGCACCGTGAAACTTCACCGGTCAACACTTTCCACATCTGACCGGACCCGATAAGTACGCTGATGCCACTCTCAGTGATGATAGATGGATGTTTGAGCTCATCGGCAACATCGTTTCCCAGCTTCTTGAAATACGCAACGAAGGCTACGTCAATTGCAGTCTCTGTGATGTCTTGGCAGATGCTTGGGATCTCTATTGCAGTTAAGACTGTTTCCACGGCGGAAAATTGGCTTCGCAGTCGTAGTTCTATGATGCGACGCCTCTTAGCCTCTTGTTCTGATGTACTTGCGAAAGTATTGAAGGCTATTCGAGTTGTTCTCATGCTTTTCAGCTGGAGGTGCTTGGAGAGATCTTCAGTTATGAAACTGAAAAGTCCTCTGACTGCCACCATCAAAAATGCCTCGTATGTAGCAGCAGGTGTCATCATTCATGGCCCATGCTATGAAACTCTGAAGAAAAATGCAAGTGATAGAGCCTTCCTTGACGGGACTTCTTCCAAGTGATGTGCAGACTGTCGTAGTTTTTTGGTTGTTCTTGTTAGCAGAGTCCGACTTCCGCGAACATCTATCAGGATCGCACATGCTTGTAGCGTGTCGAACTTGGCATCTGGAGCGGGAAATATTCTTTTTGCATTCCCATGCACGATGTCCTTTGGTGGTGCAGCGGAAACACTTTTTTTTGTAGAAAGCAGTTCTACACACAGATGACGTTGGTTTCCCACGCCGAGAGTACGTCGACTGACTGGCCACGGGGAGTATTCCATGTTCCCGTCCTCTGTCATCAATAAAATCACTCTTCTCCAGGCTTTCAGCTCGATACACAGGAAGTTGAGCACACGGTCCAGTCCCACGGGTGTAGCTTCAGCTCTCGAGTCACATTCCAACTAGACGGCACGCGATCGATGATACTGCACGACTATATCCCGTGGAAGAGCATGCAGTAGGATGTCGCAGAGCATTGACAAAAATGGCGACTTGTGCACACCCAAAGTCTCTAAAAGCCTCGAATAAGAACGACAACTTGGTCAACGAGCTGTGCAGTGCTTTGCTGTCAGTCGATGAACGGACAGGGCTTAACATACGTAGCTTGGCAAAATATTCTTGCTCCAGGCGCGTCTTGTCCCCAAATCGCTTCTGTAGCATGTTGATGGCGTCACTGTAGACTCTTTCTGTCATCGGAAGGCCTGATATTACTGATGCAACGTCTCCTTTCAGATGCAGTCGCAGGTAATGAAACTTCTCTGGCTGTGATGCGATTGTTACTATGAACAATTTGGTAAAATTGTTCCCAGAATTCGGTCCACTTGCATGGGTCTCTTAGAAAAAGGAGCTATTGTCAGTTTAGGCAATTTAACTCCATTTCTATCTGATCGTGCTGCAACTGTGCCGGCAATTGTTTCTTGAGTTCCGGTCGATGTCCTTGGCATGCGATCTTTCTTGTTGAGAATCTATGCGAGAGTGGGCGTAGCACTGTTCTCGTATTGTAAGACGGCGTTATACTCGACTTCGAACTCCTCGTAAGGTATATGCTGCTCAATCTCGTTGTTCAAGTTTTTAGGCTCTTCGTTATTAGCCTTCAGCCTCTCATATATGGAATTGAGCTGGTCATAGAAGGCAGAGTCGTTAGCGAGGAGAGCACTTGCCTCGTTTATAATCCTCGTGTTCTGTGCTCGCCCCGACATCCGCTTCGACTTCAGTCGGTCCATGCCGCTGCAGTTGACTGGTAGCCGTCTGTAGGGTCCTGGTTTTCAATCCCGGTTTTTCGGCACCAAATATTAAGACCATGGCGTTCCAGACACTGTGATCAGACTGGTATAAGGCAAAAGATACTTGTTTATTTACCTGTGCTCAGAAGCACTCTGCTGTAACTTGTGCGTCCCTGGGTCTCTCGCTCGCGCTCTTCTTCTTTCTCGTTTACTTGTCCCAGCCCAGAACGTGAGAAATAATCAACAACGCCATAGAACGGCCAACAGCTCCGTACCG
This sequence comes from Rhipicephalus annulatus, assembly GCA_013436015.1. Lineage (NCBI taxonomy): Eukaryota > Metazoa > Arthropoda > Arachnida > Ixodida > Ixodidae > Rhipicephalus > Rhipicephalus annulatus. Next base: position 403,253 of record WOVY01001329.1, read on the forward strand.
CCGGTAGTCATCCAGTGACGCCGGTTGGGAGGTGCACTGCCCAAGTACATATTGGCACTTCGGCCTTCATCGGGACTTTCGTCGTACTGTGGAAATGCGCCAGGCAGGTCATCTTGGGATTAGACTTCCTTCGAGAATATGCGGCTATTATAAATCTCCGAGAATTGCTGGTGTCGTTTTCACGTAACGAACATTCTCAGGATTTTGAATTGAGTATGATAACGTTGCGTGTATTCGATGATTCAGTGACAGTACTGCCCCGTTCCAGTGTTCTGGTTAACGTGCTGGGTGACATCAATAGAACGGCTCTCGGAGTTGTGGAAGGCAATGCGTCCATGCTCTTGTCTCGTGAAGTATCTATCGCCTGTGGTCTCATAGAATTGACCCAAGAGCCTGCGAAAATTCTGCTAACAAATTTCAGTCATGAATACCAGCACTTCACGAAGCAGTGTGTCATCGCTTACTTCGAAGAAATCGGAGACACCAAAGCCAGCTTCTCACTCGCACAACTCTCTTCCGGTCCTTGCGATGACAAACAGTCTACGGTTAAGCTTGATGTGAACTGCGCACTGTCGACTTCACAGCAAGAGAGTCTTCGCTCCCTCCTGTTTTCCTTCAGTGATTGCTTTGCCACGACGTTCAAAATCAAACCGACACTCGTCACAGAGCGCAGAATCATAACAGAGCCCAGCGAAAGGCCTATTCGACAACACGCTTATCAAGTTTCCCGCAGAGAACAAGATGCCATTCAAAACCAAGAACAGCAAATGCTTGCTGATGACATCATTCAAGATTCAAGATTGTTTATTGTCTCTTTTTCATTTTCACCAAATACATGCATGAATGTCTGGATCCTTAGCCTATTGGCTAGTAATGGATCCATTAAAAACATAATACAAATGAATCAGGGGCTATGTATGTACAACCACATGTTTGGGGGGAAATGTAGTATATACAGGTGTTCAAAAAATTGTCCATAGAAAGCATGTGTATGAATAGGAAAGACACATTCAAGATAAATTACAGTGCTAAAAACAAACGCTCGGTTTATACAAAAACTATGAATAAGACAGCTGTGTATAGTTCTCATTGCAATAACACACATACAGAAGACCACACGTAAGGACTGCAGTACATCGTCAGTGGTAGAGGCTCCAAATTTTATCGTCGTCCCCAAAACAGCAGCAGTAGGAAAAACATGTACAAGGTATTATAAGTTGATGTTATTTTCAATTTTTTTTCCCTACTTTTTGTTCTTCGATAAGCTGGATGTTGTGTAATGCAAAAAAAAAGTCTTTTAAAGCCTGATCTACCCTCGTTGATTGTAAAACGGATGACGGGAGATCATTCCAAACTTTAACCCCGGCGTACTTGAGACGGCGTTGTCCGTATGTGTTATAAGAGAGAGGGATTAAAATTTGCCTTCGGAGGCAGAGCGACTACTTTTACCTGGTGTTTGGAAAATAGTTCTACGATAGTTCATTCAGCCATCTACAAGCCCATGGGCATCACCAGTTGTGTTGGTGAAAAGGAGAGACAGTACATTTGTGTTTCTGTGTTGATTATCGCACACTGAACACCGTGACAAAAAAAGACGTTTATCCGATTCCTTGCATGAACAACTCACTTGACTGCCTTCGAAACAACCGATATTTTTCATCCATTGATTTACGCAGTGGTTACTGGCAAATTGAGGTCGATGAGCGTGACCAGGAAAAGACCGCCTTCATTACTCCTGACTGTCTCTTCGAATTCAAGGTGCTTCCTTTTGCACTATACTCTGCTCCTGCGACTTTTCAACGAATGATGGACACAGTTTCGTCCGGTCTCAAGTGGCAATCGTGTCTTGTCCATTGAGATGACGTCGTCGTCTTTTCTGCTGACCAAATCCTTCGACACGCACAAGTAATAATGACTTTAGCTACGCAACAGCCAGACACCCACTATATGCTCGTGTCAATACAAAATATGTATTTAAAAAGCAGCTTTTTTTTCTAAAAATAAACTGATAGGCCAAGACAACTGTGATTGTTTTCATTAGTTCAGCCAGGAAAAACAAAAGTACCAGGTCTATAAACGCATGCAACAAGGGCAAGTAATGAAAATGTGTGTATAGCAAGCTAGCTCAGCAAGCTAGCCGAGTGAAGATAGTGCATCCACAATAGTCCTTGTGCCTTCACAAAAGCACATTGATTGGGGTTACACAAGAACAACAAATAAAACCATACTTTTGGCAATTTTCTTTGTTCAGTGGCCATATAACGTACTTCTATTCCGTATACCGTTTACCTTGTTATATCTCGCTTGAGGCGCCGCCCACGCCAAAGCTCCTACGTTTTAAAAATTTAGTCAATGAAAAGTGGTCATTGTCGCCTATAGAGTGTGAACAAGACAAATGCAGCAGTTGGCCCAGTTTACATAGAAATATACAGAAATCATTAGTATTTTCTGGGTATTTTGAGAAGTAAAATTTAAGAGCTTTGGCAACCTTTCGGCTAAAAGTTGCAAAGGGGTCAATTTATTTCTTATGCAAGTGGAAAAATCCATAGTATTTTCTGGGTATTTTGAAGAGGAAATTTTAAGCACCTTAGCGACTTTCTGGCTGAGAGCCGTAAGAGGGTCGCATATTCTATTTATTTTATTTGCGAGAATATAACAAAAAAACCATCCCACGTAAATTAAAATAAATTTCATTTATAGGCTTCTATCGCTAATATGAAATAAATAAATTGATGAAAGTAAATGATAAACTTTTGTGTTCTGAGAGTTGAAGCCACATGTTAGTCATTTTTGCATCCAATCCAAGTCACATAATGGCTGTTGTGTGTAGAGTGAAAAAAAAAAAAACCGATCGTCTGTGTGAGCCGCGTTTTGCGTTTTGTGGCATATAAATCTGCAAGAACATTGTAATTGTGACTACAGGGGAGTACTTTCTTCGCTAAAAGATATGGCAAGCTGCAAAATGCAATTACAACACCTTTGCTTCACTCAGGCGAAAGTGACGCCCAAACTTTGTCAAGCATGTCAAATGAAACCTCGACATCCCTCTGGCGCTTGTGTTAGGTCACGTCCCATAACCAAACGAAACAGCAAAGGTCGCTGGCTCAGCCGGCACTGCCATTTCTCGTATTCCATTTGCGACAGATCCACTCACTGGCTGTTCCATTGTAGCCTGGAACCGATTCGGTTTATTTTTCCATAATAGGCGCCTACTCTTCATTTTGACGTCAACACGATTCGGGCTTCTGAACCGTCACTTGATTGACAGGTTCAACGACCAATCAGCATTTATTTTTGCAGATTGAGCGCACGCTTGCAATTTGGGACATTACCACAATATGGGCTTCCCTCTCGTCACTTGACTGACAGGTTGAACGACCAATCGGGGAGCGCCATTGGGGGCCAAAAAAGGAATAAGGAACAAAAAATAGCAGTTCGTTATCCAGCCACAGGAGCTACCTAGTGCACAATTACAGCTGCCACCAAGATCAGCAGCACAAGTGTTTTAAAAAGTCTGATGCCAAATCACAGGTAGACCAAAGTTATGTAGGAAGAGAAAAGAGCTTGTCAATGAACTGTGACTAAAACTTATTTAGGTGTCTTTATCTATAGGAAAATTTTTTCAATGGCGCAGGATATATAGCACAGGAAAATCCGGAGGGTGCAAATGTAGCAGGGGCTCCACCCTTGAATAAGCAAAAAAATAAACGAATAAATCAATAAATAAAAAATAACCAAAATCATTCAATAAATTAGTAAATCAATATGGGGCTATCATTTTGTGACTTATCTAAAAGAGCCAAATCCAAATTTTACGATTGAGTTCTAGCAATAGTAGATTATGTACACTTTAATTGAAAAATGGCTTTGAGGTATATTGATACCATTAGTACAACAATGAAAAAATTATGGGAGTAGGGAGTAAACTCGATCATACTGACACTAGCAAACAACTGCGTTTTCCTCAGTTATGCTTAATAGAAGTTTTGCTCTTATAAAAGAGCCACGATAGTAGAACTGGCTCTCAATTAAAATATGATATGAAACTATGAGTACATTTGGAACAACATAGTAAAACAAGTGTGATCATTAAAATTGTGTCCACGTTTGTGGATAGAGTCTATCTATTTTAGTCCCTTCTTTCTGCATCTGCTTTGTTATGACAGTAACACACTGAAATGCAAATCTTGGCCGGTATGCCGAGCCCCATAAAAAAACTCACGAAAACGGAATTTCACATGCGATACGTAAGTGAATAAAAATTTTGGTCTTACCACCCTGAAGCTCTCCTTTAGCAGCAAGCTTCTTGAGTGCCTCATACTTCCTTTTGCTTTGGTCATGCTTGCTCAGGAGATGCTGAATAGCTCGACTTCTGCAAGCAGAAGTTGAAACTTGAGGCGCTTCAACAGCCATCACTGGTGACTGTGGTGCAGGGCTGCTGACACGATGCCCTAGGGGTACATCCTCCTTAACGTCGCTGTCCTGCTGCTTTGGTGGTGCATCTGGTACTGCCCTGGGAGGTAGAGAAGGACGCTTGCCCCAACCCCAGTGGGTCATTCCAGAACCTTTCACTGTATTGTCCCATTTCTCCTGTTGAGAACTGTTGCTTCCTGTCAAGTCTGAGCCTTTGAACCCTGCAGGCTTGGCTGACGACTTTACTTCTGCCCTGTTCAGTTGCATTGTGGCGGTATTTTCAGAGGGCTTCGAGTGAAGGTCGGGGAAGTCCTCATCGTGGAATTGGGGGTTTTCAACCAGGCTTCCACCCCTGGTTCTGCGACCACCACATGCTCCTCCACCGCATTCTGACCTTGACCGGAGGCTGTAAGCCTCTTTATCTTCCCAGCTGCGCTCGTATTTGTTAGGGCCACGGCCATAGCGCCTCCATCTCCGAGCTCTAGGAGGCATCAGTTCTAAACGAATATCGTAGCCATATATTCTCACAATCTCCTCACTTGATTTTGGTCCCTGCTCCTCCTCACGATACATGTCATGTTCCCAAACACATTCTTCATGCCAGAGCTTCTTTGGTCGGCGAGAGCCCCTGCCATAAAAAAGGAACACAACTTGCAAGATATGCAGGGTGGAAGCGGGCTTGAGTCTTTTTGGAGCAGCTTTGGAAACAGTAATAATGCGATTTTGGAACAGTTTCAGAGCAATAAAAAAGGAGTTTTGGAGCTGCTCTGGGGCTACAAAAGGTGTGTTCTGGAGCATCGAAATTCAGTTTTGGAGCAGATTTCTCGGGCCACACATCACTGTTAATTAAACTTTTGCATTCTGGTCAACACAAAAAGTTTCAGTGGTTTTCACTAAGCATGCAATACTGATCAAGTGACTGAATTTACCCGAAATTCATATATATTAAATTTTAGAAAATCAAATGTGAAAGCCCTGCAACTAAATAAACAACATAAGTGGCATTCTACATCTCAGACGAATGAAAAAATTTGGTGTTAAAATGTTGCAAGGTTCAAAATGTAATTAAAACAATGCATCTAACATGAACAGCACCTGATGATATTTGGTGTTTTTTGGCGCAAGAGCCATTTGATGGGCAAAGAGCGCCAGTACATTGGACTAGCGATGTGGACAATGATTGTGATTAGCGGCTGTATAAGGGCCTTAATATTCCTAGGTGGGTGAAAACATAGAAGTAATAAAATCATGACCATGTCGTGAACTGAGTGCAATATCAATGGATGACGAAAGTTTGTGACATCAAAAACAGTGATGGACATGTATGGCATTAGCACAAGTGCCTCGATTGTTCACATCTTTGCGTCCAAGGGCAGTGAGGGAAGTGCTTTGTTCAGTGTAGCCACCACAGCGGAGACTTCTCTAAAGAGATCGTGCTACAGAATACTCGGGTTTGTCACATGAAAGATACATAGTTCTCTCAGAAAAGCAAACAACGATTTATGTGTGAAAAGCGGTTCCCTACTAACGAACCTTGCTGGGTGAAGTGGTATGTGTTGTCGGCAGGGCAAAGGAAAGGGTTGTCTCCTCAGCGTGTCTAATTATTCACACTGGGCTAAAATGTAAAGTACAGTGAGTGCTTCTCCACATCTATCACACAAAGGTGGATCGCCACCATACAAATGAAATGAATGTGTTGTGTGTGCATGTCCTGTTCTTAACCTGGTAAGTATTACTTCTGTGTGGCATGATTTTGATACTAGCGGCCAATAACCAAGTTGCGGCTTGATGACATTCAATTTATTACCTGTGTGTGTGTCCCATATGCTCTGCCAATAACACCTGAGCTTTCATTTTAGAAAAGGTTTCAAGTCGAGTGCAGGAACTGGTATCGATGTATTGGTAGCGGTTTTGTTGGCGGATGCAGCTAGCTGGTCTACCAGAACGTTGCCTTGTATTTCACGGTGTCCTGGCACCCAGAAGACTACAGCATGCTGCTTGGATGAGTAGACTGTGCATATGAGTGAATAAAGTGAGACAAGGACAGGGTTTTGTGCTTTTTATAAAGTTTTCAGGGCTTTTACTATGCTTAGGGAATCTGTATATATAATTGCCTTTTATAGTTTTATTTGTTTATCATGTTTAACGGCCGCACGTATTACATAAGCTTCGCTGGTGAAAATGGGTGAATCAAAGTGCAGAACGGCGGCTTCCGAAAAGGATGGGCCAACAGCTGCGTACGAGACAGAAGTGTTGGTCTTTGAGGCATACATAAAGAACTCAGGACATGTGTATTTCTGTTGCAATTCTCAGAAATATGTCTGAATATGTGCAATTGGTGCATGCTTCATAACCTCCAAGAAAGTCATGTCCCAATCTATCGCCTGCCACTGCCACGGTGGCAGGCATACTGCAGAAGCCATCAAATGGTGTTCAAGTGGCACGCGAGTTTCCTCATGCAGTATGCACAGTGAACCTCATCACATTCGCACTCATCAGTACCGTGACCAGTTATGCCGCATTTACCACAAGTAAACTGACCTCAGCAGGTCAGAGATGCGTGTCCGAGTCGCTGGGATATAAAGCAATGTCTCGGGTTAGGAACGCACGGGCGCACACGAAGTTTTACGTAGCCGGTTTTGAGTGTCTGGGGTAGAATGCTTGAATTGAAAGTAAGTATTAAGTGCTTTGTTACGGTTTCTGTGTTGTTGTGTCTGATTTTTATGCGCTGTACATGTGTTATGCCTTGGTCTTTCCATCCATGAAAAAGTTCATCTTTGCTTAGTGTCATGAGGTCTTGATCGGATGCTACACCCTTCACTGTGTTCAGAGTACCATGTGTAGTAATTGATACAGAGATATTTCCAAACGCTACAAGGTGTGAAAATTCGTTTACTGTTTTTTGTCTTTTATTTCGAGAAAACTGTCCTCACTTGCCATCTTTGTGGCCTCATAGCCGGTCCCAATGGTGTCTTTTAAGCACTTGGCCACGAAAAAAGGTGATATTGCTCTGGCTTTAGTTGATATTTCTTCACACTGAAGAACATGGTATCTTGGGAAACTTTTAATGTTTTGGGAGAAAAACAAAGAGAATGCATCGATGCGTACCCTTTTCAGGGCACGATCGGTTACAGGAGGGTTCTGAGGTTCCATAAAAAATGGCTCCTTCGGCAGGAAAATGGCTTCTGTGACAGATACAGGTGTGGTTCCGAAAGAGGTGAGTTTTGAGAGATTTTCGTACTGGGCCCTGCTTTGTACTGCGAGAAGGTCGCCACTAGCCTGATAACCTGTACCGAGGGTATTGGTGGGGCATTTTGATACGACAAATGAAGCGATTTTTCTTGAGTTCTTTAGTGTTTCACAGTCAATCACATGGAAGTGTGGGAAGATTTCTCTGTGTTTTAGGAAGACATTCAGCATTCCTTTGGTGCACACCCTGTTAAAGGGAGGGCAATCAGACAGTTTGGGGAATAGAACAGAGGCCATAAAATATATATAAATTAGGCAGCCATGCCAGCCGCCCACCACGGAGCCTAACATGGGGACGCAGCAGTACAATGATAAAAAGGCATGCCAGCACCAGCTGTACAAAGCCACTATAACCCAATATTCTGTGACCAAGAGAGGGCACATACACAAGGTTAACCCTTGCCACCTGGAAAATGGAAGTAAACAGAAATGAGCAAACGACAGGAAAGATTGAAAGAGAGAAAAGACGAAGATGTAAGAAGAAAGAGATGAGAAAAGGCGACTGCCGGTTTCCCCTGGGTGGGTCAGCCCAGGGATGCTGTCTACGTGAAGCCGGGGCCAAAAGGGTGTGTTGCCTCTGCCAGGGGGCCTGAAAGGTTTAATCACACGGATCCCCTTTTACCCGGACACGGCAAAGCCATGCACTAGGCTAGGCGTGGGAGAGGTCGAAACCCCCCCATTAGCTCGGGTCCGTGGTGTTGCTACACACCAAACGCCTGCTTCGGCGAATGCCCCTGTGGTGGATGAAGAGCAACTCAAGACTAGAGACGAGCTACTATATAACAAAGTTATCTTAATGGTAAACCAATAGGGCTCAATACAAATGTAAAAAACCTATGTTCCAGTCATTGAAGTGCTACAGCCGACACGAAAACCACGAGATAATTCAGATCCGCTCGCCCTGCTATTGCTAGGCAATTAAGTGAATTTTTTTTTATTACGATAGAAATTGTATGGACACTCGACGGGTTTTTGCCGTTGCCCCCATGTTTTGCGTAAACTACAAGTTGGTACCACTCCTCATGCATCGTGAGTTTGACTCGCATGTAAAATTGTGCAAGTTGAGGTCATAAGTGTTACTCAAGCAGAGATCAAATGAGATGACCTATCTACGCCTCTTGGAGGGTGCACGCGTCAGCATCCCACCGCGTGTTAAAACTGTCATCAAATGCTCAAGCAGAGAGGAAACACGCTGCCCATCTTAAACAAGCATGAAAAGACGTGGGGGAAACAGAGGGGTTGCTTGATGAGCAGCAGCCATGAACATTGATTCTATCCGAGGACGTAGTTGCGATAGCTACAATGCCTCGATGCGCTCGTTCACCTCTGCTCATGAATCGAGGCATTCTAGCGATAGCTGGAGTGCGCGGTATCGACAAGCATCAGCGTCCAGCTCGCAAACCGTTCTATGTTGGTGTGCTCTTAAGGGGAAGAGATAGTGCGATAAGAGCATTTCTCCTTGGAATGGACATACTTATTTTTCTTACACCAGCGTCTTGTAGTTATCAGTGTCGAGATGTCGGATCCAAAAGAGTTAGCTGTCAGCCTTCCCATTGTCACGAGTTTGTAATGTCAACGAAGGCAGCAGGCGCTGTTTTCATGATTTACCTTTTTATTTAGGCCAATTTGTGCCCGGAAAACGAAATCTCATTCTACAAGCAATACACGCTGCAGACTGATAGCAGTGAACATAGAGCGTCAGCCGTTGCATCAGCATTTACACATGTGCCATCGAAGATTCCAGTGTTATCGCTAGAGGTCGTGTAATCTCATCGAAAGGTTCTAAGATTATCTAGATGGTCACCAGTCATTCGGGTGCAATTTGCTCAAGGTAAAGTTACATGCGTAATGGTGCAGTAGCAAGAATAGAAAGTAGCGCGTGCGCTATGACCACTACAACATTAAGAATTCTCCGGTGGCACACACTCTTTTTTTTTTCAGCTTATATTGCAAAAAGCTCGCCACACCGATGCTGAGCAACTACCGAGCATAGCACGCGCTCGCAGTTGTTCAGCAATGATGCGGCAGGTATTTTGCAGCACCACTGCCGTCATTAAAGTTTGCCTGAAATCTTGGCTGTTAAAATATATGCAGAGTCGCGTGATAAGGTATGCAGGCAAGCGCCACCTTAACAAGAACCATGCATTATGTTCAGGTGGCGCAAAATTCATGCTGATCCGAAATACGACGTTTGATACGGACACCGTTGCGTCCTTTGTGTAGCCGAAGCGCGTAGCTCGGTCAATGAGGAAACTCTCAACTAAATTTGCCATTGCATGTGCTAATAGCCGTTTAGGCATGGCTTGGTGCGGTAGGTCAGATTGGCGTATTTTGGCATAATCACCGTAGCACTTTCACCCTTGGATATTGATTGATTGATATGTGGGGTTTAACATTCCAAAACCACCATATAATTATGAGAGACACCTATGTGGAGGGCCCTGGAAATTTCGACCACCGGAGGTTCTTTAACGTGCACCCAAATCTGAGCACACGGGCCTACAACATTTGTGCCTACATCGGAAATGCAGTAGAATACTTTAACCACTAGACCACCGTGGCGGAGTCCACCCTTAGATATGGGATCATTCATATAGGTATAGCTATTTATACAATAACAGTGGATTGATAAAACTTATTGTTCAAACAGCATGTGTGATTGCAAATAAAACATTAGTTGCAAGCTAGCGATGTATGTGCATCTCTCTTTTGGTATCCTTGTAGTGGTGCTTTATATCCATATGAATGATGAACCCCAACCAACTAGCCCAGCAATGTGCATTAGGAAAGAAATGGCAGCAATTCCACCCACAACTGATTACACAGAGAAAGCTTTCAAGGACTTGCTTTTAAGGGCTTGCAGGATAAGCAATGAAAGGATCATGCAAAAAATAACCCGTCAAACATGTGGCACTCACTTGTCATATTCAGTTTTTTCTTCTGGTACCTCAGATGAATCTTCATCTCTTACCACACGGTCATCATGCTGGTAAAATGCACCTTTCTTGGGGATGTACTGAGGGTAGCGCTCGTCTTCATCAAAGTCCAAAACTTTATCTTGGAGATCAGAGGGATCAACATTCTCCTGAAAGAAACATCAGGTTCATCTGATTTTACAGGTGGAACTCACAGAGACCGAACGAGCAATCCTGTGCTTTTGCTTTCTGCTCACACAAATGCCCAGAAATAGGCTCTACCGTATTTACTCGCATAGTAGGTGCACCGCCACTTTGGTAGAAAGATATCAATTTTTTTTATTTACACGCATAATAGGTGCACCTTGAACTTGGCCATCATTAGTAGTTCTGTCCCGTATCAACATGATTGTAGTTTGACCCCTCTTATGTCATTTGAAGCGAGAAGAAAATAAGAAAAAAGACAGTGGCAACACTGGGCCAGCTTCGCGGGTCGCGCAGTGAGGAAGGGCAGTTGCCTTTGTTTCAGAGTACCTTTGCACCGGCGCGTGCGTGGCTTCTATTGTTAAACGGCTGAGTGCCCTACGCATGATACTTGTGATCGCGTCCTCGTCAAATGCCAATTGAGTTTCTTGTTGAGAAAAGCATCGTCGTAATCACATTTGCTATCTCATTAAAACATTCAGCTTTCAAACACATGCTTTTGCCATTGCTGCCAATACCGAAATCGGACAAGCTCAGAGGACTTTTGTCGCCATCTATTTCCTAGCCCCGAACATAAACATTGTGTTATGCACGCTGCTCTTGGATTAGTGCTTGAGTGCCATCTTTTTGACGCCCAATCTTCATGTTGTCTAGTACAAGCTTCCCGACACATGACGGACCGTAGGCTAGGCCTTAATCACTGTTCATGCTTTTTGGTGGCGGTCACAGGCAATCAAAGTTGTGGTTTTGACTGGAATTAATGTAAGTCGAACACGGTTATATTGAACCCAAATATACCGAATGTTCGAGTATATCGAACTCGCAAGTTATCTTTTTGAAATTCGTTTGTAAAAGTATAGAAATTTGCACTTTTATATGGAGTGGTATTTTTACCCGCCTTTGGATATATCAAACGCCGCGTGAGCTGGAAGGCGCGCTTCAGCACTTTCCCCCCCTCTCTCTCGCGATCTTCGGGGCTCCACGCGCGAGGTGGACGAAACGCTCGAAAAAGGTAAGGGCGAAAGGGCTCGGACTGGGCAATCTCCAACTTGCGGAACGGCTTTTTTTTTCTCTTTCTCATGCATTTTCCGCATACTCACGTGTCGGCTCAGAGAGCGGGAACGAAGAAGCAGACCTTCTCCTCCTTTTTTCTATTAATTTTTGTTCCTCCTTTGCAAAGTTTGATCAGCCAACCACAGCTCATGCCTTTTGCTGTTGCCCTCGCAGGTATCCATCACCTCGCAAGCACTTTGTTGCTCTCGAGCTATCGCGTCACCCACGTACCACCGCATGTGACGCATTTCTCTTTTGCATGCGTGGTGTGCAAAGCCGCTGCAGACTTGAAATGTCGACTTCTCGTACAGCTATGGCCAGTGTCGAAAAGCACAAAACCCTTGAATTTACAATGAAGTTCAAGGCTATTCTGCGTGTTGAGGCGGGCAGAAAATGTTCGCTCATTGTGGATGACTTCGGGACACCACAAAGCACTGAGTAACTTTGTTGAAAACTAAGGCAGATATCACAGCAAAGGCGCTTCTGTCCACGGGAATGTAGAAAAGGCACTCTATGTTTGGTTTTTAGAAGCGCACACGAATAATATTCCGATGAATGGCCCGATGCTGATCGCCAAGGCCAAATGGTTTGCCGCTGCTCTTGGGAAAACAACTTTTCTGAAAACAGCGGGTAGCTTCACCAATTTAAGCAGTGCTACAAAATCTTTGGCAAAGCGATTTCTGGTGAAAGCGAAGCTGTCAGCAGCCAGGATGACGAAGAAGTGGCTGTAAATCTCCACGAAGTTTCTCCCGCAGAGATCTTCGATGCCTGGCGAGATGTGAAGACGGGCACAGTGGGCAATTGTTTCCGCGAGGCAGGCTTTGAGATGGTGGAACTTGCAGAAACCAGTGAAGATGAGGAGGAGTGCATAGACGATGCGTTTCGCAAATTGTGATATGACCGAGACTAGCGTTTTGAACAATTCAAAAACGAAGAAGCAGGCCCGTCCTGCTGGTCCGTTCTGCCCGTCCTGCTTGGACCATTAAATTGGTCTGCAGTATTGTATAAATAAATAAATAAATAAAAATAAAAGGTTAGCGATGATTTTTCACGCAAATAAAACATTCTGTTGCGGAGTGTGTGTGGAATTAGTTGTCATTCTTGAATGCACCTATTGTGGTGATAATCCTCTACAGGTAAGCTCGCAGGGCCTCACTTTTTTTATATCAAATATTGTGTGGATCACAAATGATGTTATAATAATTCAGCTGACGATATTGACGTTTCAAAACAGTTAAATAATTGTGTGTTGTTTTGGTTTGTTATTCCAACTGTGTCGACTGTCTCTGTGTTTCAAGAGCATGGCGATCTCCAATTCGAGGTCCCACGAACGATAAAAAGTTCTGAAGGCATGAGTCCCTGCCACGCTCGTGCACACAATTGGTGATAAAAAGGCCCGTGGTACAAAACCCGAGCTGTGATGTGAAACGTCCTTAGGAAAAGCGAGCATTGTCCTGTGCGGAGCTCAACGAAGAAGGTCGAAGAAGTCGGCTGCACTCTCTCGGCGAAAGCGTCATAAACTCGGATCTGGAGGTAGCAGCATGAGGGTGTCAGAAAGCAGCTGTCGACCTTGGTAGACACTAAGATACGCTCTCTGAACCTGCAGCACCTCGTAACAGCAAATCTAAAGACACCTGTCACTCTCCACCTTCTTAAGAAGACGACTGCACCCCACACCAGTCGCTCTTCACCTTCTTAACAAGACGACTGCCACACACTTGACAGTCACCGGAGTGCCATATTGACAGTTTGGCCGGGCGAAGAAACGCAGAAGACACAGTAAGGCCTAACCTGCCACAACATGTCGGACTCAGTTTTGCAAAACACTCGAGCTACTTGTCGAAGCCGTTTTATGGAGTGCAAAGTCCAACTCCCTTGCACAGTTTGCTGCGCAATAAGGTGCCACTAGCCTGAGCGAAACAACTAAATATTAAGTGTGTTTATGCATTGAACACTTAGCAAAAGAGCTACGAATTTCTCTCCGCAATTCGGACATGTAGCAGAACCACTATGAAGTGCTTGTTGGACCACTCATCAGAACCACGTAAAAACAAAAGCAGATGCAACAGGTCTGCACACTAAGAAGAAAGGCCCGAGCTGACACTACTATTACATTGTGAATTGCCATGGACGTAAAGGGCTTCAGTTTTATAGATTTCCGTAGCTGCTATACGAAACAGAATAACGTGAGCACTGCAAATGGGCCATTACAAACAAGTACTTGCCTAGAACTCGATGTCATGCGATGCTCGCTTGCACATGCGAGTTGTAGCTCGTTGAAATAACAAGCATTTTTTGCGCTGTACCTGCAGTATGCGTAATTTTTTTGAAGCGAGGGTAGATTGACGGTAAAAGCTTTCCAGGTCCGTAATTTTCAGAAAACAGCATGCCTCAACACCAATGAAAAAAAGGGGGGAAGGGGGGAGTTTTATAGTGGCCTAAGCACAAATGCTTCCAGGTGGCTCCCTCTGCACAACCCGGTTATGGCCAGGGCAGCGATTAGAGCACTTGTGACAGTTTTTTCGCAGCGCCGCCTGGGCAGACCCTGATGTCTTAAATCAGATTGCAAGCAATGGTGACAAGTGGATCATGAGGCGGACGCTGATAGACAGCAACCAGACAACGAGGCTACATCACTACAAAGCCAACGTCTGAATAGTTAGACAAACGTTCAACTAGTGCGTGACTGTAGGAGAGAAGCAAGACAGAGGCCGTTTTGGCTAGTCTAATTAGGGGCTAAAGTACTGAACTTGACTTGGACTGTAGTTAGTTCTTGTTCTGAAATCTAGGGATTTGTAGTGAGCAGGTCGGTCCACTGTTGAAGGGAACACGTGACCGCATGGCTCCCGTTCTGCACAATGACATGCAGAGGAAGCAGCAAAAAGCAAGCATATGTGTAAAATGAAGTGGCACATTTCACACATTGTCTGATACTGAAACAATCCTTGGCATGAGCGTGTACGCGCTTTTGCGGTCCTGCCGAACAATAGCAGCGGAAAAGTTGTGCGAAGATTGTGAGAGTTCCTACTTATGAATTCCTGCACTCAAGGATGAGGTTTACTCAGGGTCAGGCCTGTGCTGGTTCTTTTAACTGTTGCAACAGGTGAAAAACTAGCATTAAACCTTTGATGTAACACAAGAAGAAAAAAGGACTACAATAGCACTGCTTTTTTTCTTGTATAGAGTTGTTGTAGTGCTCACAGAGACCGAGAAACCTACAACTGACATGTATGGCATTGCCTGAGAGTATTCATTTTAAACTTCCCCTCCCGGACTTATGCCCTTAAAAGTCTCTCGTCGGGTGGCCAGGCCTGCATGCCGCCGCCCGCTCTATGTCGTCGGCTCAGGTTTCTGGTGCGTCTAGCAGCCAACACACACAGCATATCTCAACCCCCCCCGAAGCCCCCTACATGCTCGACAGTCTTGACTATGTGTCTTGCAGCCCTACGAAGGGAAAACGAGTAGTCTTCAAGTTCACCTGTTTCTGGTTGCATTTTGTCCTTTTGACCTGGCACATCTTCCACTTTATGACTGTTCACGTATGATCAGGCTTGTGGACTTGTACTGGGCGTTGACTTGCACAATGGTTGTTCCTCCATTTCAGCTCGTGGGGCTAAGTGAAATATGTTCCTTCTTGGTTGGTATGTCTCTACAACATTAGACATCGGAGACCCCGCGGACGAAGTAGCGTTCCAGTCTTGTTCTGGTTCTTTATCCAAACTGTCTTCTCTGGCTCTAAATCTTGAATGATTCAAGCTCTGTGCCTTTTATTATAATTATTCTTTTACTGTCTCCCCTGGCTCTAAACCTCTAAGGATTCAAGCTCCGTGCCTTTTGTGATTATTATTCTTTTGTTCTACTGGACCCTGCTGTTCCTAAGCCTGAAGCACTTGCTTGCCTACCATGATGGGTTCCAGCGAACAACATACCACAGCGGGAGAGGCATTCTCAGACATCGTTGCATTAACAATGTCGCAGGACTGAAACCATTCACAAGCGGTATGGTTCTGTAAGCCTGAACAGCACCATAGCTGTCTCACACATTCTACAGTCTCTATTTACGATCCACACAGCCACCTCAATGAAACTATTGCTTTGAGAAAAACTGGGGCATTATGTTACGTGCTTGAAGCCTCATTCTCTGGTAGAAGGCACAGCCATCAAGTTCTTTCTCACTTCCCGGAAAATTGGCAACTGCAATTTTAACAATGTATGCAAGAACTTCTCGTAGCAAGACTTTTCCTAATTTGTTCATACTTCTTTCTGTTTCTGACATACTACAAGAGGCGTACGCAACAGGTCTGTGGACCTGATTTTTTTTTACTGTCGTAGAACAGCATTTATCACAAAATATGAGACATCCGCCAAACCGCATTTAGAAGAGCGCTCATGGGATGGGCTATTTCTGACATGTTCGAGTCAAATTCTATGAGGTAGTTTATGATTCCGTTAAACCTTCTCTGCTTCAGAGTGTTTGAAGGAGGTCTCATGTCTATGATAGTCTGCACTTTCGAAGGACCAGCATGAATTCCTTGGTTATCAATGACGTGTCCCAAGAACGTCACCTTTTGCACATTGAATTCGCACTTCTAGTGGTTTAGCATGACACCATGCTTCTGTAACCTTTGCAGAAGCTTTCTGAGACTGGCATTGTTCTCTGCCTGCATCCTGTAATAAATCAAGATGCCATCAATGTTACACATCACCTTCCAGATTAGTCAGAAACTTATTCAGAAACTGCGCCTTTAGGAGACCTCAGGTGCAGAATTGATTGCAAAAGATAGTCTTTTGAACCGGTACCTACCAAATGGTGTTATAAATGTGGTAATGTTTCGGGACTCCTCTGCCAACTCGAACTGCCAAAATCCTGAGTTCGCGTCAACTTTTGAAAAATAGTGAGCTCTGGTAAGTTCTATAAGCACATGCTCACTCACAGGCAGAGGCTGCACCTCTTGCTCTACAAGTTTGTTCAGCTCGGTGAAGTATACACATATTTGCACATCTCCAGTAGGCTTCTGAACAATGGCCATACCAGAACAATACTGTGTTGGCTTCTCAACTGGCTCTATGACTCCAAGCTCATCCATCTCTTGCAGCTTTGCCTTGGCTTGCGACATTAACGGTAAGGGAACTTTTCGAGAAGTGGTCAATGCTAGTAGTACAGCATCTTCTTTAGGCTTGATCTTGTATGCAAGCTTGATTTCACCTATACTAATAAAGAATTCAGCAACTCACACTCTGAGTTGACAGCTTCACTTTTTTGACTAATGACTTGGTTAAGGCGTTTCACAATGCCTAGTTTTTCACTAGCCGCCCCTGACAGGAGAGGCATCTGACCATTCACGATGTAGATACTTCTTTTCAATGACAAGTCATGGTATGATATCACTGCTGTAATCATCCCACAGGTTGGGTCCCCTCAAGACCTTGTCTGGCTTCTGGTGATGCAGATTCTTGAAATTTCTCTCGTACATTTGAAGAGGAATCATGGTTACATCTACTCATGTATTCACTTTGAAGGTGACAGGTGATCTATTGATGTCTACAGCAGCTATTCACTTGTCGCTGCAGCTTGGTGAGATGGCTCGGACGACTCCAAGGAATGCGCCATCATTACCGATGATACTGCGTACTCATGCTCTTGATTGATTGATTGATTTGTGGGGTTTAACGTCCCAAAACCACTATATTATTATGAGAGACGCCGTAGTGGAGGGCTCCGGAAATTTTGACCACCTGGGGTTCTTTAACGTGCACCCAAATCTGAGCACACGGGCCTACAACATTTCCGCCTCCATCGGAAATGCAGCCGCCGCAGCCGGGAATCGAACCCGCGACCTGCGGGTCAGCAGCCGAGTACCTTAGCCACTAGACCACCGCGGCGGGGCTACTCATGCTCTTCCTTTGAAGACACGGCAAATTATTCATTTTGGTGGCACTTGTTGCATGTCACATTTTGTGCAGGGCACTTCTCTGTAGTGTGCTGCGAGTAGCCACAGAACATACACTGCTTTAAATCAGCTTCAAGAGGCTCTTTAGTTTGCACTGCAGGCGCCTTTCGCTTTCCTGAAGCACAGTTAGAGTATTAACCTGACTGACTCTTATCCACCTTTCCTTCATTGTAGCCATGCAGCATAGCAGCTCGTTCCGTAATGAGTTCAGACTGCCAAGTGGTGGACTTATTGAAGATCAGCGCCACGCCCAACTGCATTCTGAGAGCTTGCGGTCTCTGATGCCCACTACTATCCTGTCCCGGACCATCTCATTACGCAATTCTCTGAAATTGCACAACTTAGCCAGTAGGTGTAGCTCTGTGACGACCTGTTTAACACCTTTTCCTTCCCACCGTGCTCTTCTGGAGAATGTATGTCTTTTGTACATGACTTTTCTTCCAACTACGAAGTCGTTTTCGAACACCCGCAGAATGTCAATACAGCTGTTCTCTTTCTCTGTAAGCTTGAATGAGGCAAGGATGTCTTCGGCTTTGTCACCCATAAAGTGGGCTATTATGTATACTTGTTCCACAGAGCATTTCTGATGATGATGATGTTTGATGTTTTATGGCGCAAGGGCCATTTCATGGCCAAAGAGCGCCAGTTCATGGGACAAGGAATGTGGACAATGATTGTGATTAGCGGCTGTATAAGGGCCATAAAATTCCTCGCAGTAAGGCAGGTAAAAACATACAAGTAATAAAATCATGACCATGCTGTGAAAGGTGTGTGGTGTGAATAGGTGACAAAAGTTGGTGATAATGTAAAACGATGGTGGACATGTATGGAATTAGCACAAGTACCTCACTCGTACATACCCTTGCGTCCAAGGGTCGTGAGGCAAGTGCTTTTCTGTGTAGCCACCGCAGCAAAAACCTCTCTGGAGGGGTCGTGCTACGGAATGCCCGAGTATATGATATGAAAATTATGAATTTCTTTTAAAAACGCTAACAATGATTTATAACTAAAAAGCGGTTCCCTACCAACGAACATTGCAGGGTGTAAAGGTATATGTTGTCGGTAGGGTAATAGAAAATGTTGTTTTCTTAGATTTTCTAAGTATTTGCACTGGATTAACATGTGAAGCACTGTTAATACTTCACCACATCTGTCACACAATGGTGGATCGCCACCGGACAAAAGACATGTGTGTGTCGTGTATGTGTGTCCTATCCTGAGTCTCGCGTCATACAGAGTATTATCTCTGTATGACGCGATTTCGATATGGGCAGCCAATGACCAAGGTGTGGCTTAATAATGTGTAGTTTGTTTTGTGTGTGTGTATCCCACTTGCTCTGCCAGTAGTCCCTGAGGTTTTGTTTGAGAGACGGCTTAAGATCAAGGGCCTGGATTGATATGGGTGCAGGGGCAGTGCTTTTGTGGACGGATACAGCGAGCTGATCCGCCCTCACGTTGCCTTCGATCTCACGGTGCCCTGGCACCCAGCACACTACAACATGTTGTTTGAGTGTGTAGAGTGTGCACAAAATGGAGTAAAATGAGACAAGGACTGGGTTTTTTTGTTTTTTAAGAGTGTGCAGAGCCGTTACCACACTGAGGGAGTCTGTATAAATTACTGCTTTTTGTATTTGTAATTGCTTGATGTGTTTACTCAAAAGATACTTGTGCCTGGATGTAGAGGGCCAGCATCCGAAAAGGATGGGCCGACAGCAGTGTAGGACACGGAGGAGTCAGACTTGGAGGCATTTGTGAAAAACTCAGGGCGTGTGTATTTTTGTTGAAGTTGTAGGAAGTATGTTCGAATATGGGCAATAGGCGCATGTTTTGTAACTTCTAGAAAAGACACATCGCAGTCAACAGTCTGCCACTGCTACGGTGGCGGGTATGCTACAGGAGCCATTAAACTGTGTTCGAGTGACATTCCAGTTTCCTCAGCTAGACCCTTCAGGTGAACTGAGAAGGGCTGCCTCATCGAAGGCCTGTTTTGAAACAGAATGGAGCTCGACAAATCATTAATAGTAGAGTATGAGGGGTGCTTCTTGTCTGCTTTCACCTTAAGAAAATAAAGAAAGGACATGTAAATTCTCTGCAAATGAAGCGACCACTCATTTGACTCAACATAAAGGCTTTCTACGGGGCTGGTGCGAAAAGAACCCGTAGAAAGGCGGATGCCCAAATGGTGCACGGGGTCCAGCATCTTCGAAGCACTTTGAGTCGCAGACTGATAAACAACGGCCCCATAATCTAAGCGGGTGCGAATGAGGCTTCTATACAGGTTTACGAGACATTGGCTGTCACTACCCCACATAGTACGTGACAACAATTTTAAAACAATCATGGCTTTTAAACATTTTGTTTTTAAATACTTGATGTGCGGTACAAAGGTCAACTTGTTGTCCAATATTAATCCTAAGAATTTATGCTCCGCATTAACAGACAAACGTTGACCGTTCAGTTCAATGTCGGGTTCTAAGTGCATTCCTCTCTTTTGGGAGAGCAAGACACACGTGCTTTTTTATGGGTCCAGTCGGAATCCGTTTTCCTCTGCCCATTTGGAGACCTTGTTTAAACTTAACTGAACCTGCCACTCACACATTGCCAGATTGCAAGACCTACAGCCAAGCTGGACGTCATCGACATATGTACAATAAAACATATTGCGAGGGATGGTCAAGCGCAAGGAATTCATTTTTATGAGAAAAAGTGTGCAGCTAAGTACACCACCTTGTGGCACGCCTGTTTCCTGGACAAATGTTTGGGAAAGAACCGTGCCCACTCGGACACGGAATGTCCGGTTTGACAGGTAACTTTTGATTATGTGAAACATTCTTCCGCGCACGTGAAGGTGGGACAGGTCTCTTAGAATTCCAAAACGCGATGTTGTGTCATAAGCCTTTTTGATATCGAGGAACACAGAGAGAAAACATTGTTTATGGACGAAGGCGTCTCTGATCTGTGCCTCAATACGAACAAGGTGGTCTGTGGTGGATCTACTTTCGCGAAACCCGCACTGAAATGGATCGAGCAAATTGTTTGTTTCAAGAAAATGC
This sequence comes from Rhipicephalus annulatus, assembly GCA_013436015.1. NCBI lineage: Eukaryota > Metazoa > Arthropoda > Arachnida > Ixodida > Ixodidae > Rhipicephalus > Rhipicephalus annulatus. The sequence continues at coordinate 424,091 of WOVY01001329.1, forward strand.
ACAAGTTGGCAGTTTATAATTTTTTCGAAGACTTTGCACAGGCAGCTTGTAAGTGCAATAGGCCTATAACTCGAAGCTAAAGAAGGGTCCTTGCCCTCTTTCAAAATGGGAATAATAATAGCCTCTTCCAGGAGGTAGGAATAGTGCCAGAAAACCAGAAAGCATTTTACAAACAAAGTAAGGTTTTTCGTGTTTCGATTGGTAGGTTTTTTAACATTTCATACACCACACGGTCAGAACCTGGGGCAGAAGTACTGCAGGAGTTTAGAGACGTTTGGAGCTCAGCTAGACTGAAAGATTGGTTATATGCCTCGTATCTAGTGCTTTTCTATTCTTGTTCTGTATTTTTGAAAAGTGTCAGTATTTTGGGATGAGCTGGACACCTGTTCGAAGAGTGCACCGAGGAAGTTTACCTGATCTTCCAAGGTATCACCCTGAGTGTTTACGAGTGGAAGTGTGTGTACTTGTATTCCTGCAATCCTACCGACCATGTTCAAGACTTTAGCCTCCTGTGTGTATGAATTTATTCCTGACAAAAACTTCTGCCAGCTTTCTCTTCTGGCCTGCCGACGCGTTCTCCTGCCTTGAGACTTTATTTTCTTGAAGGTGTCAAGATTTTCGGCTGTCGGTGAGTTTCGAAGCAGCCTGCAAGCTCTGTTTTGCTGTTTGCGCGCGTTTCGGCATTCAGAGTTCCACCATGGCACACGCCGTTTTTCTGGGTGTTCATTTGTTTGCGGGATGCATTTTGTTGCAGCATCAATCAAAAAAGCTGTGAAGTAGTCGACAGCAACATCAATGCTTAAAGTACATATGTCACTCCAATCTATACGAGCGATGGTATAAAACTGTTCCCAGAAGGCTCTGTTTATGAGCCATTTGGGAACACGGGGTGGACACTCAGTTGCTGTAGTTGTGCTCAAAACTACGGGGAAGTGGTCACTTCCGTACAGATTACTGACGACTTTCCACTGGAGTAGAGGCACAAGAGATGGAGATACTATGCTTAGGTCTATGGAGGAGTAGGTGTTATGTGCGAGATTATAATAGGTTGGTTCTTTTCTATTTAGGAGACATGCGCTCGACGAGAGAAGAAACTGTTCAATCAGTCAACCTCGCGTGTCGCAACGGGAGTCTCCCCATAGCCTGCTATGCGCATTGAAGTCTCCAAGGAGAACATAAGACTCCGGAAGTTCATCAATTAAAGAGTGTAAATCAAGTTTTTGCAGCTGATAGCTAGGAGGAATGTAAATAGTGCAGATTGTGATCAGTTTATCAAAAAGAACCGCTCGAACAGCCACTGCCTCAAGGGATGTTTGGAGTTGTAAGTGTGTGCATGCAATTCCTTGATTCACTATGATGGCAACACCTCCAGACGATGTCATGGCGTCATCACGGTCCTTTCGAAAAATAACGTATTTACGAAGAAAATTTGTGTGTTTTGAATTAAGGTGTGTTTCTTGTACACACAGCACTTTTGGTGAGTGTTCGTGTAAGAGTTCTTGGATGTCCTCAAGGTTTCTGAGAAGGCCCCTGACGTTCCATTGTATAATTTGAGTGTTCATGGTGAATGTAAAATAGTGCTGTGTGTACAAAAAGTGAGTGGCTGTTTAGACAGGGAATTTGAGTTCACTTAACAGGGCTGTCACCAGGCCCTGTTATTTGCTTTTTTGTTTTCTTGGCGCTCAAAGGAGCCACGCCGCTCTTTCGGCACCAAGGGTACCGACGTATCCGTTGCCTCCTCGGAGGCACTGGATGCCCGCACATGCGGGCTGTTGGTTCCGATTTCGGGCCTCGCCTGGTGAAAGGAGGCCTTGAGACCCGAGGACTCTGGAGTCTCTGGTCTCTGTTTGGGAGTAGGCGGTGTAGCCTGGGCTACAGCCGCCTTGGGGGCAGGTGCCACAACTGCCGGCTCCGTATGTGCGGGCCGAAGGAGTGGGGAAGGCTGGTGCAGCGGTACCCCCTGACGCGCCGCATCAGCGTATGTAGGCCCATAGAATGGAGCGACTCTTCGCCGTGCTTCCTTAAATGATATGTTCTCCCTCACCTTAATTGTAATTATTTCTTTTTCTTTTTTCCAGTATGTGCAGGAGCGTGAATATGCGGCATGGTTTCCTTCGCAGTTTACACAGTGTGGCAGTTGTTTGCAGTTCTCAGACACGTGGCCTAGGACTCCACATTGTGCACAAGTCTGGCGACCACGACAGGTTTTAGAGCCATGGCCATACCTCTGGCATTGGAAGCAACGACGAGGGTTTGGTATATACGGCGTGATAGATGTCTTCGTGTACCCTGTTTGAATGGAATCTGGTAGTTTACTGGATGCAGACGTGAGTATTAAGTGTTTCGTCAGTATTTCCTTATTATCTCTTCTGATGATAATTCTCTGTACATTATTGACATTTTGGCTCTTCCACCCTTCCAAAAGTTCAGTTTCGGTCAGGTCAAGTAAGTCTGCGTCAGATACCACTCCGCGAGTGATGTTCATAGATCTGTGTGGTGTTGCGGTGATCGATACGTCACCAAACACCAAACGTTGAGAGGCTGTCTAGCTTTACAAATTGTGCTTTGTCCCGAATTTCGAGAAGAAGGTCTCCGCTAGCCATTTTGGTTACTTTGTATCCAGCCCCGAGAGTTTCAGTAAGACATTTAACAACTACGAAAGGAGATACGGTCCTGGCTTGCTTTCCGGTTTTTTCACAGTGAATGACGTGAAATTGGAGAAAAGTTTCCATTGGCTGGTTGAAGAAATTTATGTCGTCGGTGCATACCCACTTTAGGCCGGTATGATCAGACAGTAGAGGGAATGCTCCATGCATGCCGGTCTTATTTTTGTTCAGCAGCATTGGCTGCTGAACAAAAACGCTGCAAGTTTGCAGGTGCTGAAAGCTTGCAGACGTCAGCCGTACAACACTGCCATAACCCAATGCGCCTAGACCAAGGTAGGCTATTTGCACAGGGTTAACCCTTGCCGCAGGGAAAATTGGAAGTAAACAGAAGAGAGTAGAAGACAAGACAGATAGATAGTGAGAGATAAGGACGAAGATGTAGGCAGAGAGAGATAGAAAAAGGCGACTGCCGATTTCCCCTGGGTGGGTCAGCCCAGGGGTGCCATCTACGTGAAGCCGGGGCCAAAGGGGTGTGTTGCCTCTGCCGGGGGGCCTTAAAGGTCCAATCACCCAGCATTGGCTCAACCCCCAGGATCCCCTTTTCCCTGGACACGGCAAAGCCACGCACGGCTAGGCGTGGGAGGGAGTCAAAACTCCCCCGTTAGCTCGGGTCCGTGGTGTCGCTACACACCAAACGCCTACTTGTGCAGGCGCCCCTGCGGGGGGGGGGGGGGGGGGGGCTCACTTACAAACTATCAACTAATACAAAAATAAAATTTGCGGATGTCATGATTTTTGAGGGCAAATGGTATACCTGCAGGGAATAAGCAGTGTCATGAATTTATCTCAGCAGCACTTGCAAAGGGTTGAATTTAGAGAGAGACTCCAGTGGGCCATAATACGGCAAACCCATTTTATTATTACACAAGATGGCAAAACACTAATGAACCTTCAAAAATCACCCGTACAAGAAACATGCACACAACAACTGGCTATCCCAGGAAACCGGAACTAATACCAATCCAAGTCAAGTTCGATCTTTAGCCCTAATTTGTCTTAAGCAAAGATGGCGTCTCGATGGCTACACTCATGCACTCTCACAGTAGCAGAACATCCTTACTGTTCACATGACATCCTCGGATATACCTACAGCAAAGTGGTACCGCCTCGCTGTCATCGTTTTCAGCACGCGTTCGCTTGACAATCCACTCGTCTTCGATGCCAATGTGCCGGTCTTATTCGTCATCTTCGGCCTGCTTGGTCAAACCCAACTTGACCATGGCCTATGATGACACACTCCGATGACTGGTGTGGGCCACATCCGTTCTGGCTTGAAGCAAAAAAACTCGTCCATGGCCTATGGATAACGCACCCCGATGACTGGTGTGGGCAGCATCCATTCTGGCTTGAAGTAAAAAAGCTGTAGTTCCTCAAGAAACTGCTGTGCAAGGTTGCGGCAAGTCCAGCCAGCCTCAACAGGGACCACCGAGGTCGACGACCATTTCCCAGGCCTCTTACCTCGACAGCCACCAGTACCGGGCAGCTACTGCTTTCGTTGCTGACCTACCTGACCTTCGCAATTCGAAGCTCCATAGTACAGTAACAGCTTATTCTCCGTGATTTCCCATCCCAGTTCGGGTCCTGTGCTACGACCCTTTTTCTTGTACGTGAATCTCGTACGTGAACGTGGCAAGTCTGCCTATTGTCGGAGTCTCACACACTGACGCCGCACTCCAGCATCCGGCATGTCCCTCGTGCCCTCTTACTCACGACAGCGGTAAAGAGTGATAAAAGCATCTTGAGCTTTGATTCCAGACATTTAAAATTGGTAATTGGTAAAATTAACTGCTGTATATGCCTGCATTCTCAATAGCTCAAAATCATGAGCACTTGCAGCAGCTAGAAAGCCTGATGAACCGAGTGGACAGATGCAATTATCTGGATGCCCAGGTAGCATCCTTGGCTGTGAAGCTGTTAAAGGACTTAAGAACTAGCGACAATGAATGCCTACTGCGTTGCCATACATTCATGTTTCCCATAGACTAAAGAAAATCACAAACAGGTTTGGCATACCCAGGGTTTTTACGGCTCCTAACAAAATCTCACTATGTTGAAGATCACAACAATCAGCAGCAGTACGAAATTGTGCAGTGTCAGCCCTTTGGTCGAGTTCATTGCATGCGAAAAAGAAGTTGTTTATTGTGTACGCCTTTCCTACGGAAGGAAGAATACTAGATAAACCGCAAGGTGCATGAACACATAACTGCCCAGAAATAACTATAACTGGAAGCAGATTCATCATCATCATCATCAGCCTGACTACGTCCACTGCAGGACAAAGGCCTCTCCCATGTTCTGCCAGTTAACTCTGTCCTGTGCTTGCTGCTGCCAATTTATACCCACAAGTTTCTTAATCTCATCTGCCCACCCAACCTTCTGTCTCCCCCTAACTCTCTTGCCTTCCCTGTGAATCCAGTCAGTTACCCTTAATGACCAGCAGTTATCCTGTCTACGTGCTGAATGCTCGGCCCATGTCCGTTTCTTCTTCTTGATTTCAGCTATGATATCCTTAACCCACCTTTTATTCCCTAATCCACTCTGCTCTCTCCTTGTCTCTTAAGGTTACACCTACCATTTTTCTTTCCATTGCTCACTGCATTGTCCTCAATTTAAGTTGAACCCTCTTTGTAAGTCTCCAGGTTTCTGCTCCGTAGCTAAGTACCGGCAAGATACAACTGTTATATACCTTCCTCTTGAGAGATAGTGGCAATCTACCTGTCATGATTTGAGAGTGCTTGCCAAATGTGCTCCACCCCATTCTTATTCTTCTAGTTACTTCAATCTCATGGTTCGGCTCTGCGGTTATTACCTGCCCTAAGTAGACATACGTACTCGTTTACAACTTGAAGTGCACTATTACCTATGGCTACACATTAGAACAGGTGTCTATGTCATCCAAAGTTCAATCACACCATGCACCATGATGGTATCATGGTGCAATAACTAAAAAAAAGGAGGGGGAATCATCGAAGCCTTCACCATGCACTACCCAGATGTTCATACTTATGCTAGCGCTCTTTCACGACCAGTAAAAGAAGCTGAGGGTCATTCCTTTAGTACAGGGAAGCAAATAGACCTCGGGACACGTGGGCGCTTGGTTGAGTATAGTATTTCTTGATGTTTTTCATGCCCATGTGAAAGGGTTTCATTTTACCCTTATTTTGCCATGACTCTGTCAAAATAAGCAGTTGTCAGATTGCATACGTGTTGCCCGTGCCATTCTCTTTACGGCGTTTCGTTTCACTGTAGTGTGCTATAAGGCTAAACAAATGTCAGAAAATTTATTTTAACAGTATCGTTTTGCATTTTAATACCAAAATTGCTTAACATATGAAGCCAAGGTGCTTCTGTAAGGTGTTCGAAGCTAAAAAATATTACTGTTATATTTCTGCAAAATTTTGCCCCGACGTTCTATGTTTGCATTTTTTCTCTCATAATATTACACTATGCAATACACTTCAACCTCGATATAACGAACCCAGATATAATAAAATACTGGTTATAACAAAGTAAATAAAGATAGTCTTGTAATACATAGTGTTAGGAATAAACTATTATAACAAATTTTTCAACATAACAAACCTATTTTTGTGTAAGATGCAAGTTTTTTATAATGAGGTTTGAGTGCAATACCTCAGTAATGAATACTTACTTCAAGTAAGGTATATTACCAACATCCGAAGTTTGTATATTTAAAGCAGCACCGACATCAAATTTCAAGATCGAGATGTGCCCATCATTCAATCACTTGGTATGCATAGGTCTTTTATGCCAAATTTGAATGGTGTCTGATGCATCGAAGTTGTTTTATTTCGATGTCAAACAGCGTAAAAAAGTTAAGGAAAAAAAAACGAAAAGTAGACTGCCCTGCGACACCGACACTAGTGCTACGTGTTCGGTCTGATACATTCCACAAATACCATCCTGAGTGACGATGCCCTAGCAACGATGATGTCGACGATCTCCGAGTGTGTTTGGAGCCAACTCCCGGCCATGCTCTCACTAGTGGCTCTCCTTGCTGTGTTGAAGCGTGCATGCAATTCATTACGTCGCATCGACTGATTTGCGTTGTGCTCCACTGCATATGAGTACGATCACTCAGAGTGACAATACGTGCCAGAAAGTCGGGGAACTGCTGCGTAGTAAAAACCTGCACATCCAGGTGCAGAAAAAGCGGAAAGTGCATGCGATTTCATGCCTTTCCAAGTCACGAACATCAATGCAGCCAGTAGGTTGACTTCATACGCGCCGTTCGACAGAGAGACTGGACGCCTCTGAATAACAGCCATGTTTGCTCCCTTCACTTGGTAGCGAGCTGCTACAGGGTAAATTCTGTGTTGGCGAACCAGTTAGGTTTCACTGGCAGTACGAGGCCTCTTCTTGAGGCCAGGGCTATTCTTACTGTGTGCCCTGCTGCAGCTGAAAGCAGCAATTTACTTGCCAAACGTCCAGGACGTGAGTTGCGTAGTTGGTGTTCTTGAAATTCGACAGCACGGCCGGGACTGATAAATATATTGCATTTCACGCGGAGCTTGTCAAGCAAAAATCATCGCGAATCGCGGTGATACCCAATTCCAGCTCACTGTCATCATCACTTGCCGATGTTGACCACGAGGACGGCGAGGACGACGATGTTGGAAACAGAGGCATGTCTACGCCTTCAGAGACACAGCTGGACTGACTGTACGTGCGCTCCTAGAAGACGAAACACCACTATGATGTCACCATTTTTTGTGGAAGGGGCATCAGCTGTGCAGCTGCCTCGACGTAGCCATAAGGCAACACTGCCAGCACTACAATTTGGCGGGCTTTCCATTCATTTTGAACAGTGTTCGATAGCGAGTATATTAATAATTATTACAGATAATCATAAGTCACTCAGATGCATTATAGGTCACGAATCGCTACTAGGGGGTCCAAAGCTACTCGTTGATGCAAAAATATTCACATGAGTAAATTTGATGTCAGTGCTCCTTAAATGAAAAAAAAAATCATGTCATTGAGAATATTATCATTTTGCACCATATTCAGGCACAATTAACACCACATGGTGCTCCAACTAAAAATCAGGTTTGCTGAAAGCAAACAAATGGTTATTCGTATATGGCAAGTTTTACCATTACATATTTTGTTTTAAGGAATAAAAATCAGTTTTGATAATATACAATCACTGCAATGGGGAACTTAAAAAATTGCTTCTCATTCTTAAAGCGAAAAAAAATTTAGCAATGAAGCTCAACATTTAGGAAAACCTATTTGTTAGTTTTCAAATGAGGTCTAAACAGATTTTTATTTGCCACAAATGTGGTGTATATTGCATCTTGTTGTGGAGCAAAATGAGATGTTTTTCAAATTCGCAAAATTCTTACAAAACATACAAACTTTAGACATCAGCAAGTATTTCTTTTTATGCAACTTCAGATGTCAGCAAGTATTTTCAAAGCAAATTATAACTTCCATAGGGTAAGAATTTATTACTCAGGTATAGATATGTAACACAATACAGTAAATCCTCAATAACTCCAAGTCGCATATCTTGAATTCTCGGTTAAGCTGAAACTTTTTTGCCACGCATTAACCCAGCATAGTTGCCGCGTATTTGCCCCCTCTTATCTCGGAAGGTTGTTCGGAGGAAACAGCGTATATCTCGAAATCTTGACCGGGAGGGAGCAAGCAAAGTCCATTCCCAACAGGAAACGAGGGCATTGTGTAATGCTTAGCTCTTACTATGCGTGAGGAACGCGATCGTGAAAGATGAATTTGAAATCCCCACAGTCAAAGCCATTTGTTAACCACCTCGTTAGGCAACTATGGGAGTGATCATGTGTGTGCACCTGCTCGCGACTTTTGCGCTGTGTGTAGCGTGACGTCAGCACGTACGTAAGCTAGCCCTTGCAGGTGCGAGATGGCTGTATGTGTTCCCAGCGATCTGCTTGCGACAAATCTTCAGTGCGTGTCTGTGCAACAAACGCTACTGAATATAGACCAAGATGTCCTGCCCAAAGCAATGCAAATTGCTAACGTTGAAGAGAAAAGTCGCTTTATTCAAGGACGTCAAAAAAGCATGTTGAATCAAGTCGTGCATCACCAATTAATTAGGCATCTCTTTGTCAACTCTCTCGACAGTGCTTAAAAACAAGCAAACGGCTTTGGAAAGCTTCGAGCAAAGCTTCTCAAGCAAGCGGAAGCACATTCGAGCTTTCAAATTTTCGGATGTTGAAGCAGCACTTCTGTTGTGGCTTCACAATGTTCGAACAGCCGATGTTCCAATGATCACCCAAGTGATGATGGAAAAAAGCAGATGCTTTGGCACACCAAATGGGTCACGCGGACTTCAGCCGCAGGAATGGCTGGTTCGAAAGTTTTTCAAGAAAAAAAATGTGTCATCGAAGCCTATTAACAGCGAAAGTGGCATTGTTGACGAACAGGCTCCAGACGCATGGCACAGCCTACGCCTTGCCGCGCTACGAAATGGGTACATAGACGAAAACGTTTTTAATCACAAAAAGCTACTCTTTTTTATAACATGTTGCCTAGCTGCACTTACACACCAAAAGGCGAAGCGTGCTTAGGCGTCAAGCAACGCAAAGACAGAATTATCATTATTTTTGGTACCATCGCTACCGGCGATGAAAAGCTGCCCTTCCTCGTCATTGGCAAGTCGCTGAATTCCAGGTGTTTTCAAAATGCACGGATCCTGATGGATGTGACCAACCGCACAAATAAAACGGCCTGAATGACGGCGGCACTTTTCAAAGAGCATGTCTGTGCACTTGACCGGAAGATGGCTAAGGACTGTCGGAAAGTGTTGTTTGCTGTGGGTAACTTGCCGTGCTTGCTTCGCAATAAGGTCGAAGGCAGTGGCAGCGACCAACGTCTCATGCGATGTGTTGAGCAACTAAAAAACGCATTTTTCGGACCAAACGCGAAACAGGCGAGCATCACGCAGTTTTTTTATCCTCAGTAATAAATTCTTTTTCCCTGCAAATTCTTGTGGCGTTACTACAGTAGCTCTCTCGTGCAGTGGGGCTTTTCCCGACAATGCTGGCTTAAATTTTGCAGTGACCTGGGCAAACATTTTCAGCATTTTGCTTAACTTAAAACACCATTTATCTCGCAATTTTCTCCGGATTTGACGGCTTCTAGTTAAAGAGGGATCACAGTACCAAAAAATGGCACAAAAATTGCAGTAATATTATTGAGCTATAAATACCTGACAAAAGCACTTTTGTTTAATATGTCAACCAACTACGGTATTGAAATGATTGTCTCAGAATAAATTTTTTGACAAACAACATTCAGATGACAAACTATCAAATTGAGATAGCGCCAATGCCACCAAAATAATTCTTGCTCCAATGTATTGTGGTAATTTACTTTTTCAATGCAAGAAATCAGGATAATTCAAATTCATTTGAGATGGGTGTTGAAATGGTTGCGACATTTGGTGTGGAATGACTTGGCGCTTCATAGTAACGATACTCCAAACTCTAACTGCAAAATTAGCATACCAAGTGGGAGAATATAGATGATGAATGCAGTCACTCACTATTTTATTATTTTTTTACTGGCACAAGGCTGCAAGCATGTTCGAAAAATTGGACATTAAAAAACTAAATTCACCTTCAGAGCATACTTTGCTAGTATTTACAATGCCAGCCATATAGAAAATTTACTTAGCGAACTGCATTTTTTTGGTGAAAATTACTACAAAAAAAAATTTTCCCAAGAAATGCAAGAGCACATGATTTATTAGAGCTTGGCACGATCCAGTTTGCTATTAATGCAGCTGTTCAACCACCACTGGTCACTTTTAATGATACAGATAAGTGGCGTTTCAAGCCATTCAACTTTTGTTGGCCTGAACAACTCCTTTAGAGCATGGTAGATGCAGCTTTCTCAAATTCAGTTTAAACACAGCAGGATTCACCTGTGAAGATAATTGGTGCACAAATACCATCACTGAACTTGAACAAAGCACTGGCCTTTTGTTCACCTAATTCCTACACTGTTTCATATGCAGTAAAGTGCACCAAGATATCTGGATAAGCACTAAAGGACACACACCTGTCGGTCTACTGGGCACACATCCCACTAATACATGTGATTACAGTGTTAGCCCCAACCATAAACAAAGGAAAACATACCTTGCCCTCGTCCTGCTGCCTTTCTCCTTTGAGACAATCCTCATCATCATCTTCCTCGTCAAGACCATCCTCTAGCTCATCTTCCAAGCCACGTGTGCCATTGTTAATGCCACTATCATCATCTAGGTCACCCCTGTGTAATTGTGGATGCAATACAATTTTTCCATCAAAGTCCTCTTGATCAGAGTAAGGTTTGATGCGGCCTGTACTGTCTAAGGAGTCAGCGGTGACCCCATGACCACCTTCCAAATCGGTGCCAGTGCCCGCCTCACCAGCTGTAGACACGGTACTTGTGAAGTCTCCATCCTCCTGGACAGCAGCAGATAAACATGTCATGAAGCTCTACACAGGCAAAAAAAAAAAATGAGCTTGTGGGCAGCATTAAAGAGCCCCAGAACCAACTTTGAAAACTTTCTAAAATATTAAGTAGACGCACACATTAGGTTAAGACATTGAGTTTAGAATGCCTAATGATCAACAATGTGGCATGCTTGAGCGCTACAAGCTCTGGGTGCTCTGTAAATTCTAACAAGCAGTCTTTTTGTCTATCTGGGCCTTTTGGCAATCCTCAGCCCCGCAAGAATCAGCAGAGATGATGACACATTGCCTAATCATAATTAGATACCTACAACCGGCAAAAAAGTGTTTCACGCTTGCCGTAATGACAAAAGGCATCGCTGACTGATGTTCCCACACTTAAAAGCAAATATATATCCTATAAAGTGGCCGAAGGGATGATTGCCACCGTAGCTAGATGGTAGAGCATTTGATACAGTATTCAAAGGACGCAGGTTCAATGCCTGCTGGTACCAACTTATCTTTTCATCCACTTTGTTTTGTTCACAGTTACATTACCTCTAACAATATACCCTATATTTTCCAACGCATCACTGTCCATCCTTATAAACTTTTTACCAATATTCATCATCGATAATGATTGTGAGGTTTAACGTCCCAAAACCACCATATGATTATGAGAGACACCGCAGTGGAGGGCTCCGAAATACTGGCCACCTGAGGTTCTTTAACGTGCACCCAAATCTGAGCACACCAGCGTACAGCATTATCGCCTCCATCGAAAATGCAGCCGCCACAGCCAAGACTCGATTCCCCGACCTGTGTGTCAGCAGCCTAGTACTTTAGCCACTAGACCACTGCAGCGGGCCCAAATGTTCATCATCATCAGCCTCACTACGAATGAGGAATTATATAGACCATAACAGACTATGTTTAAAACCATGCCAAGATGGTGCAGACACTTCAAAACAATGTTGCCTGTCTTTTTTGCTTGTACCTTTCCACTTTATCAAGAGCTTTCTCACTGAAAGAGCTACATTTCTGTTATAATAAAAAGTATTTTGCTAAATATTATCATTTTCCTAATTAGGATCTCTTTACCTCGCAGGGCACCACAAATTTGATCAAGAAAAATGTTACAAGAAGCAGTTTATAAATACTTCCTACATCACATGTTTATCGATGTGGCTATTGAAACACACACAAAAACCCCTCCCACACTATTCTCACTTACATTTACATCCCAATTCTCATTGAGTGCGGGTAACAGATGAGTATAAAAGCTCTCAGCTACCCAATGTGTTGCTAAATGAACCTACACTGTGAGGTTCTATATCCAATGAGCCCTCAAAAAAAAAAAAAAAAAACAATGATGGCGCAAGTCTCATCCACCCGCTCCAAACCACTGGTATGTTAGTAGAAACAAATCCATCCACAATTGCTCAACAAGTGATAGTTTTAAAGGAGCCCTGACAGCAAAAGATTCGTTTGTGATATTTTTAGTAATTATTTATGTATTTATTCAAAGTACCCTCAAGGTACAAATAAATTTTAGAGGGAGTGGGGTCTACTTAACAAAAAAGAAAGAGAAAGAAAGCATAACAGTAAAGTTACAGAATTAAAAAAAATTTCGTAAAGGACATTAGAGAACATCAAGTGAAGTAGTTACAAGCAATGTAGAAGAAACAAACGAGCAATGTAGCAGTAAGCTCGATAGGACATTTTTAAATGCAGTTGTATTAGTTATATCCGTTATGAAGGCAGGTAAACGGTTCCAATTTCCTGCTGTTTTAGGAACAAATGAGTTAGAGGCTGCAGTAGTAGACAAATATGATAAGGTAACCTTATGATCATGATAACTCTATGCGAGCGAAATGGAGCTGGGTGTACAAACAAGGAATGAAGTGCGGGTTATGGTAGTTGTTAGGCATTACATCCAGTACGGACAGCTGGCATCACCTATCGTGATGTTGTGCAACTATTAGCCGGTGAAGAGAGTGGCCGCAAGGAAAACGGAGAGGATGGTTGGGGTGAGCGCGAAGCTTTCACGAGGCATCAGTTATGTAATCTCTTCGAATCGTCAATAAATCAGTTGTTTGTCGTTCAATCAGTCGTGTCATCGTACGCATCAACCCCTGACAAGGCGACGAGGTCTTAACAACGAACCTATGGCCGACGTAAAGCAGAAGACAAAGCGAGAAGAAAACACTGTACGTACCGAGGCCTAGCAATAGCAAGTGCAGCCAGTGACAACGACGAGTATGGAGACCTACCACACCAAAGTGAAAAACTCCCCGCTGATCGCGGACGAAGCGGCTTTTGGCACGAACGAGCTGAAGCTTACGATGCCTCAAGGTATTTTCGAAGACATCATCTCTCCAACTCGCTTGACACGCACGAACGCCATCGAAAATTGAACTACGCCGAACGAAAACGCAAACAGAGCAACGGAGCTCGCGATGCTCAACACTACGTTGCAAATGATGGCGCGACTTCTCGAAAGGCAGTTGGGAACACCACCAGGCACATCAAACAACAATGCCACCAGTGCTCAGCTGCAAATAACTACGACACCAGATCTCACGGGAACCCTGCCGACCTATTCAGGAACTGAATCAGACCACTTCGCTCAGTGGGAGACTGCCGTAGAATCAATGCGCGAGTGATGCGCGTGGACTGAGGCAGCAACAATCAACGCAGGAATCTTGCAACATAGGGGCCACACAGCCACTTGGCATAAAACTACCGGGCTCCTGCACGCCGACTGGACATCATGGGTGACGGCATTAAAAACTGAATTTGACAAGCCTCTCCTGTTCTGTCAATAAGTCGCCTACGTCGACGCAAGAGCCCAATGAGAGAACGAAACTATGACAGACTATATGTAAAGAGCCGAATAGCTTCATTGCCGTGCGGCTCTATATTATATAAGATATTGAAGTATTATAAAAAATGCCTTTTCAAACAAGCAGTAATCAGAAAATCATAACCCACTATCAATTGCTCATCAATACCTCTGCAAAGGAACGTTGTCGCAACGAAGAGTAACGGCTTGGCTTGGCTTCAGATTGAGAACTTCTTACAGGGCCTCCCCGAGATGTCACTGTAGTTGCTGTGCTCCTCTTCAAATCTGTGTTATCACCTTAAATGAAATGAATTCAATCATTATTATTTATGAAGCGTTTCTGCGCTGAAATTGTGGGAGATAAAAAGTAAACAATAAAAAGCTATTTTTAACTTTGAAAAACTAAGTTTTTCAAAAGCGAAACGCACATGTGCACATGAAGCAAAGGCCTTTTCTGAAGAGAAACATACCGTTTGAAGAAACATATTCCACAACTTACAATATATAGCTAACATAGGTTCTATATTAATGCAAAACAAGAAATGACTTTGATTTACATCAATAAACACTAACAGTTTTGGCAGCACTGTTGGATGAATAAATACTAAAATCTGATATCTCATATTCCCACATCCTTATTTGTACCTGCTATGTGCAGACAAAGGCAATAAAGATGATTGATCTGGTAGCGCGAGTGTCTTTTCTAGTACAACACACAGGCTATGATTTCTATTTGTGTTGTCACCAGTGAACCTAGGCACAAATATGGATGCACTATCATTATGGACAGAGAAACTATAATAATTGAAAAATTAAAGTATTTAAAGGCCAACTCCAGCTATTTTTCGACTATGTCAGGGTAATGGTGATTCTATGTCCCTGAGACACTCTTGCCACGAGCCTAAAAGCTGAAATAATAATAATAATAATAATAACATTAATAATTTCTCCTTAATACGTGGTACAATACTAATGCACAGAAACTTCGAAAATACTTTTATTAAGCAAGAAGGAAATATCGAAACCACACCAAACTCACTGCCTACGTATGACATACCATTTGATAAGAGCCGAAAGTGGTATACAGGTCCTGCCGGTGCGGAGTATGAAAACTGTGAAAGCCAGGTTGTGCGAACACTCGAGGGAGAGGCGAGCGCGCTGAGCAGAGCCAGCAGAATACCACAAAGTAAGAAAGCTTACCGTGCCAAACACTGCCACCATTGCCTTGTGACCAGCACAGTAAATACGATAGCGGGCAAAGTTCGTGATGCCATCGGCTGCGTCATTTCCCTTGACATGCCAAACATGACGTCACACAGACACTGTTGCAAATAATTCTGCCAAGCCAGGTGAGCGCTTTGAGGTAATCTTTCAAATTCATTTGTAAACAATCAGCATATCTCTTAAGCATGTAATTTGGTATAAATGACAGAGATAAGCAAAGGAACATAACAGCAATTTTCATTGAGATCCATTGACCTGAAAAAAATCGCCGTAGTTGGCCTTCAAATGTTTTTGCATGATATGAAACTCACAATAAATTCTAGCAGGTACAAGCCAGATGACGCAGCCCCACCTTAGTTTTAAATTCTGTCACTAGTGCCCAAACTGTCATAAAAAATAATTTAAGAAAGTACACACAATGCAAACTCTCTTAAAATGGGTCATGAATCACCCCTCACGCTTGGCGAGATAAACACTTTGAAATGAGACGGTTGTAATGTGATTTTAGTTTCAGTTTCATTCTGTTCTTTGGACCCGGGCGGGCGCGTTGTGTATTTGTCTCTGTCCTGTATATATGTAGGGTCCTGAGTAATAAAGGCTTCTTCGAGTCCATGTTTTGGACTGTTCATGATCGCTCTACAGACACTACAATGGCTACGAGGTAAACTGCAAGTAATGCTGCTTCGCAACCGTTTCCAGGCTCCGCTCTGCAGATATATTTTTTCGCCAGTGAGACCAGTGTTATCAGAGACAGACAACCAGGACCCCACCACCGTCATTCCTGCTCAGCCCCAGCCGTCCAGCCCTGCCATGGAAGCAGTGGCACCGCATGTTCGGGACGTGCCTGCTTGCTTCTGGAGCTACTGAACTTTCGCCGGAGCGACGCAGGGCCATCCTCATTCACTGCCTTGGAACGGAGGGACAGCGCATTTTCAACACGCTACCAGCCGCCGTAGCTACAACCTCAACTGCGTCTGCCGACAAGCCCGACGCAACTGGGACGCCAACTGCACCAAATGTGTACGACGTAGCAAACGCGGCGCTCGGGCAACACTTCGCGTCAACCAGCAATGTCGTCGTAGAACACCACCAATTCCATCGTCGGTACCAAAGTACAGGCGAGTCTGTTGCAGACTTTGTCGCGGCTTTGCGGGAGCTCGCATCATTTTGTTCTTTTGTTTCTGAGGACGATGCTCTTCGAGACCAGTTTGTGGCCGGCGTTTCATCAAATTGTGTACGCGAGCGTCTCCTACTTGCAGGTTCTGCGCTTTCACTTACTAGGGCAGTTTGAGCATGCGAGCGAAGAATTAAATGAGTTTTATGCTTCTGTACAGCCTGTTTTGAAGCATTCACATACGCATGCTAAGCACTGATTGAAGAAATGAAGTGCCTGCCCGAAAGCAGAGGATAGTCCATCAACGCATGGTAGCGTCTCATTTGCATCGCAGAGTGTTCCTCCTCATTCACTGCATTGTTTTCATTGTGGCTGCCGGAACCACAATGCTTCGTGGTCTCGATGCCCAGCTCTACGCCAGCGTTGGTTATTCTGCCTTCAGAAAGGTCACTATCAATGCGTTTGTAAACAGAAACGGTTTGCGGAAGCAGAAGTCCATAAGCTTGAGTGCGACGACGCTCCTTTAACACCCGATCATGCCGAGCAAGTTCTGGCCGTCCATCACTCACTGCGTGATGCGGTCAACACAAAAGTGCAAATTTCTGATGCCACGTTGACACTTTTAGTTGATTCGGGCTCATCCGTCTCTATTCTCTCCGACGAAGTGTTCACTGACAGGTTTCCTAACGTGTCACTCTTACCTGCTCCCCACATTTCCTTGCTTAATTATTCAAAACGTGCAATCTCTGTACATGGCTGTTTCTGGGCCGACGTTATTTTCAAGGGTCGGAGTGAGCAGCTCCTGTTCTATGTTGTCCATCGAGGCACTTCTTTGATTACCCTTGATGGCATAAAGGCACTTAAGATACGTAATGAAGGTGCGACATTGGAGTGCCTTCAAATGTCCATTTCTTCTACGAGAAGTGTAGTTGAGAATATGGCACACCCCGACGTTACTACAAAGGACACGCGGTGCAATTATGAAAGCCTTCCACCAGTTCTAGAACGTGACTTTTCTGTGCTGTTCAATTCTGAGCTTGGCCTTGCTAAGAGATTCGTACACAAAGTTAAGACACGTCCAGAGGTGGAGCCGATATCTTCGAAGCTTCGTCGTCTTCCCTTATCTTTTTGGGCACAAGTGTCTGCCGAGCTTCACAGCCTCCTGGACCTCGACATCATAAAAGAGTGACGCTTCAGAATGGGTTTCTCCTATTGTCGTTGTTACCAAGAAGTTTGACAGTATCAGATTATGTGTCGACCTTCGTGAGGCAAATAAGGCCATTGTTCCTGACAGTTTTCGATTACCCCACACAGAAAAACTTCTTCCCCCTTTGTAGGTGCTACCCATTTTTCTACACTAGACTTGGCTTCTCCATACCATCAGATTGTCTTGCACCTTGATAGCAAGGATCTCACTCCTTTCATTACCCATGAAGGTCTGTTCCGGTTCAAAAGAGTGTGTTTTGGATTGGCTTCTGCCTCTGCAGCCTTCCAAAAGTTGATGGCAACGATTCTTAATGGCTGTTCAGGAGTCCTATTCTACATCGATGATGTAATTGTATTTGAAAAGACAGCCCATAAGCACCTTCTGAACCTGAAAGCTGTCCTTCAGAAGATTAAGACAGCAGGCTTGAAGCTATATAACAAATGTATTTTCGACGCTCGGGAGCTGACCTTCCTTGGGCATAAGGTGACTACCAATGGTATCGCGCCACTTCCAGAGAAGGTAGATTCTATCGTAAAAATGCCAGTGCCAACAAATATAGCCACCTTTCGTTCGTTTCTTGGTTTGGTAGAGTACTACTTCATGTCTGTCCTTCGGTTGGCTCAGGTGGTGGAACCTATGAGGCGCTTACTACATCGAAATGAACCTTTCATTTGGTCAGCAGAAGCAGGCAGAAGTTTCAAGAGAGTCAAAGAGCTCCTTTCATCTAGAACAATACTGAATATGTTTGACCCAAGAATGCCGGTGATTGCGTCAACTGATGCATCTGACTGTGGGCTTCGAGCAGCAATGCAGCAGAAAGATGGGCGTGAACTGCGCACGATAGATTTCGCATCCCGCACACTATCACCTACAGAACGAAAGTATTCGGTCGGTGAACCCGAAGCGCTTGCATGCATCTGGGAATGTGTAAAATGGCATACCTACCTTTGTATGCGCCAGTTCACACTTCAAACTGACCATCAAGCATTGGTTTCTTTGCTGGCATCACAAGGATCAGGCCGACGTCCACTTCATATTGCGCGCTGGGATGCTAGGCTCCTCCGCACAATATTCTTGTCGAGTATGAAAAAGAGTCAACGAACACTGTAGCAGACGCTCTTTCTCATCTACCAAGCCCGACTTCAGAAGCTTAACTTGGGACAGATGATGACATTGTCTCACTTGTTGAGCCTGCTTGAATCTCTAAAGAAGAATTCAAGCAAGCTGTTTTTGGTGACGTATGCTTACAACAGGTCAAATCTTTTGTGATGAGTTTTTGGCCATCACACATGCATTTGTGAGCAGATCAAGCCATTTTTGAACATGCGCGAAGAACTTTCAGTGGTCGATGACTTATTGCTCCATGCAGAGCGGCTGGTCGTTCCATCATCTCTTTCGGCTCAAATCATCACCATCACGCATAAGACACATAAGGGCATCACGCGCACGAAAGCAAGACTCCGCAAACAGTTCTGGTGGCCTGGTATGGACAAAGAAGTCGAAACAGCCGTAAAGAACTGTAGTGTGTGCTTGGAGGAAGATAAGTCTGTCAAAACGTCACCAGCTCCCATGCAGCCCGTAGAATGGCCTCAGCGACCATGGCAAAAACTTTGCATTGATATTGTGGGCCCCCTTGAACATGTGCCTCAGAACAACAGGTTCATAATCACGCTCGTGGATTATCACTCAAAATGGCCCGAAGCTTATTTCTGTAGTAGCGTGTCCACAAGTACAGTCAAGGAGTTTCTAACCAACGTAATTTCACGAGAGGGTTATCCTGAAGAAATAGTCACTAACAATGAGCCACAACTTATTTCTCATCAATTCACAAAATTTCTTCACGATCGAGCCATTCGCTTGTCTCATTCATCAGTTTACTAACCTCAGGCTAGTGGACAAGTCGAACGCTTTACTCGAACTCTTAAGAACTATGTACAGGTGTGTCTCCTGGAGCGACAACTGTTCCACCAAGCAGTAACTGAGTATCTGGGTGTATACAGATGCACCACATGCCACAACCAGCGTTGCACCAGCAGTGTTGTTGCATGGCCAGATGCCCCGAAGAAGGCTGCATGTAGTAGGCTTTTCTGCACCAGCTTTTGAAGAAGATCCAGCTAAAAAGCTCTCACAATTATGCCATAGGATCAAGAAGCAGCAGCAAATCAGCAAACAATATGTGGACCGCAGAAGAGCTGCGAAAGATTCTACAATCGCAGTAGGTGATTTCGTTCGTGTCAGGAAGCAGTCTATTCATTTAAAAGCAGATAGTGTCTTTTCATCGCCAACAAAAGTTGTGAAGAAACAAGGACCTTCCTCCTTATGACTACAAGATGGTAGGACCTGGAACGTCTCAAAACTTGCCAAAGTTCCTCAGACGAGCCAGTTTCATCTTCCTGAGTGTTCCAGTGAGCTGCTGCCACTTCCTTGCGAGTGTGCTGTGCCATGCTATCGTTCTGTGCCTACTTCTCCTACAACGGTGCAACCACAACAGTCTCCCGTTCTGCCAGCTTCTCCTGTCGGGTTGCCCCACCTAAGCTTTCTGCTGCGCCAGCTGTTGCGGTGCCAGTGCCACAGCCTACTAGTGTGCAACCAACCTCATCTGGTCCTGTGCAGTCTCAGCCTGTGCCGGCGCAGACTGCTGGCACGCAAACAACAGAGCGGCCGCAGCGAGAACGACGACCTGCTGCATGGGTGAAGGACTATGTGTTGAAGTAGTGCGGGTGTACATTGTGTATATAAGTGTTCTCTATTTGTTCTAACCCCTACTAACACCACTAACCTCTTTAAATAAGAAAGGGAATATATTGTAATGTGATTTTATTTTCAGTTTCGTTCTGTTCTTTGTTTATGTGTGTCTGTCCTGTATATATGTAGATTTCCTGAGTAATAAAGGCTTCTTCGAGTCTATGTTTCGACCTGTTCATGGTCGCTCTATAGACACTACACCTGCCTTAGTTTTAAATTCTGTCACTAGTGCCCAAACTGTCATAATAAAATAATTTAGGGAAGTGCACACAGTGCAAACTCTCTCAAAATTTGTCATGAATCACCCCTTACGCTTGGCATGATAAACACCTTGGAATGAGACAGATGAACCTCAGGATTACATGGTCAAAAAAATTTTTCAAGGAGCGTAGGTAGGACTGGAAATATAACAATCACTATATTTGCCTCACACCGTTCCACTGAACTTGCTTCATTTCAAAAGAGGGCAGCATCTTTTGAGTTGCCCCACCCAGTGCATTACATCACCTTGCTTATATGTTGTGCGGTTTTCTTTCTGGGTACCTGTAGCTGTGCGGTCTAGTGTGGTGTAATTACTACTTTTACTCAGAGAAACTGGATGGCGTTTCGAGCGGGCACAAATTAATCTGCCGCAAGCCAACGCTTTTGTCCCAGAAGAGAGCGCACAACCACTTATTCGCTGTTGGTAAGCTAGCATCTTTTTTTTTCTTTGAATACTATAAACTGCTCAAGCTGACTAAGAAGGTTTTCAAGAAAGACGTTCCATAAGAAGTTACTTCAGAATCGTGTCAAGTTTTGCTCGTTTTACTACAAAATAAGCAGTGAACTATGATTGGGAACTGCCTGCATATTTGTGAGCTCCTCTACAAAAAGAACCCGTAGGGCAGGCAAGGAGTACTGCTTTGCTGTCGCCATATGTTGGCAGTAGAGCTGGCTACATGCAGATTTTCTATGCCTAACTATGACGAATTGGATCCTCTGTGTGACATGACATAGGTGTAGCTATAACAGCATCAGCATTGCATAAATCGGCCGATACACCTGTGCGCTGGTATCGTGATGCATGTGTTCGTTACATGCTACCCTATTAAAAAACCCAGTGGTGTTGCCACTGCAGTGCCTTCCATAATTATTGGACAGACAGACGTTGACCGTTCAGTTCAATGTCGGGTTCTGAGTGCATGCTTCTCTTTCGGGAGAACAAGACACACGTGCTTTTTTGTGGGTTCAGTCGGAAGCCGTTTTCCTCTGCCCATTTGGAGACCTTGTTTAAACCTAACTGAACCTGCCGCTCACACATTGTCAAGTTGCATGACTTGAAGCCAAGCTGAATGTCGTCGACATATGTACAGTAGAACATATTGTGGGGGATGGACAGGTGCAAGGAATTCGTTTTGATAATAAAAAGTGTACAACTAAGTACACCACCTTGCGGCATGCCTGTTTCCTGGACAAATGTTTGGGAGAGAACACTGCCCACACGGACACGGAATGTCCGATTGGACAAGTAACTCTCGATTATGGAAAACATTCTACCGTGCACGCCAAGGTGGGACAGGTCTCTTAAAATTCCAAAGCGCTATGTTGTATCATAAGCCTTTTCGATATCGAGAAACACAGAGGGAAAATATTGTTTATGGACGAAAGCGTCGCTGATCTGTCCCTCGATACGAACAAGGTGGTCTGTGGTGGATCTACTCTGTCGAAACCCGCACTGAAATGGGTCTAGCAAATTGTTTGTTTCAAGAAAATGTACAAGTCGACAGTTTATCATTTTTTCGAAGACTTTGCACAAGCAGCTTGTAAGTGCAATAGACCTATAACTCGAAGCTAAAGAAGGGTCCTTGCCCTCTTTCAAAATGGGAATAATGATAGCCTCTTTCCAGGAGGTAGGAATAGTGCCAGAAAACCAAATAGCATTGTACAAACAAAGCAAGCTTTTTTGCGTTTCGATTGGTAGGTTTTTTAACATTTCATACACCACACGGTCAGAACCTGGGGCAGAAGTACTGCAGGAATTTAGAGAGGTTCGGAGCTCAGCTAGACTGAAAGCTTGGTTATATACCTCGTTTCTAGTGCAGTTGTGTTTGAGTTTCTGCTTTTCTATTCTTGTTCTGTATTTTTGGAAAGTATCAGTATAGTGGGACGGACTGGACACCCGTTCGAAGTGTGCACCGAGGAAGTTTTCCTGATCTTCCAAGGTGTTTACGAGTGTTTACGCCCTGAGTGTTTACGAGTGGAAGTGTGTGTACTTGTTTTCCTGCTATCCTACCAACCATGTTCCAGACTTTAGCCTCCTTTGTGTATGAATTGATCCCTGAGCTTCATCGATTTACACGTCCCGGACGGCTCCGGGCGGCCCCGGACGCCGGCGGCGCATTCGTTTTTCTCGGGAACCAACTGGAAGCTCCGCCCACTGGTTCGGGATCACTCGGACGCATGTTCGTTTTTCGCGTGCCTGGCGGCCTGTGGGCGGCCCGGGACCGGCCGAACAATTTCTTTCAGGCCGCTGGCAGACGAAAGCGCGGTACGCTTGCTGTGCGGCCATCTTAAGTTAGACACGGGAAATTTTCGATGCGCTCTTGCTCTCTCTTTGCTTTTCTGTCCACTTCTCGCATGTTTCTGGATTTCGCATTGTTAGCGCACCCACCTTTCGTCATCGGCGTTCTCAGCCACGTCGAGCATGTGTGTATTCCCGAAGGTCGGGCAAACACGCGTTATGCTCACTAGGAGAAACAGTGGTGGAACGACCGCGCCGGCCCTAATATGCGCACGCACTCAAGTAGTTCACTTCCAGTAAGTTGTATCACAACAGAAATAGGTATAATTCACTACTTAACTGCTATTTAGGTTCGAATTGGGTCGGCGTTGTGGCCTGTGTCACAGCTATGGAGGTAGCAGACGGCATAGCCAGGCATAGCAGACGCCACAGCGAATGCAGTCAGCATCAAGCGCACAGATGGCCCGGGGCCGCTCGGGCTGGCTCAGGACTTTTATATCACGTGCATGTGACGTAACCACCTGTGAGCCGAGGCGTCTGCCGGCCGTCCGCGAGTGATCCGGGACTTGGTAAATAGATGAAGCTCCCTGACAAAAACTTCTGCCAGCTTTCTCTTCTGGCCTGCCGACGCGTTCTCCTGCCTTGAGACTTTATTTTCTTGAAGGTGTCAAGATTTTTGGCTGTCAGTGAGTTCCGAAGCAACCTCCATGCCTTATTCTGCTTCTTTCGCGCATTACGACACTCAGTGTTCCACCATGAGACGTGTTGCTTGCCGGGCAGTGCAGATGTTTGTGGGATGCACTTGGCTGCTGCGTTAATAAGGAGAGCTGTGAAGTACTGCACAGCTTTATCTATGCTTAGCCCACATATGTCAGTCCAACATAACTGAGCATTGTTATGAAACTGTTCCCAGTCGGATTTGTGTATAAGCCATTTGGGAACTCGTGGAGGACATTCGTATGATGTTTGTGTACTGAAAACGACAGGAAAATGGTCACTTCCGTAGGGATTATTTAGGACTTTCCATTGGAGTAATGGTACAAGTGAAGGAGATGCGATGCTGAGGTCTATGGAAGAGTAGGTTTTGTTGGCAAGTTATAATATGTTGCCTCTTTCCTATTCAACAGACAGGCATTGGAGGAAAAAAGAAACTGTTCAATGAGACGACCTCGTGCGTCGCAGCGAGAATCACCCCATAGACTCCTATGAGCACTCAGGTCACCAAGGACCAGATAAGGTTCAGGTAGTTGATCTATTAAGGACTCGAATTCTCGTTTTTCAAGACGGTGGTGTGGGGGTATATACAGAGAGCAGATGGTGTCAAGCTTGTTGAAAAGAACTGCTCGAACAGCCACTGCCTCTAGAGTTGTTTGTAGTGGTAAATGTGTGCATGCTACTTTTTGATTAACAATAATGGCTACACCGCCGGATGACGCCGCAGCATCATCTCTGTCCTTTCGGAAGAGAACATACCGACGCAAAAAATTCTTGTTTTTAGATTTTAAATGAGTTTCCTGTACACACAGCACTTTCGGCGAATGTTTGCAAAAGAGCTCTTGAACATCATCGAGGTTTCTAAGCAGTCCTCTGAGGTTCCAATGAATTATTTGTGTTGCCATATTGGAGGTAACGTAGTGCTGTGTGTAAGAAAAAATGGGTGTGTCTGTTTCTTAAGCTAAACGTTAAGACTCAAAGAACAGGGCCGTCGCCGGGCCCCGTTATTGGCTTTTTATTTCTTTTGGCGCGCTCCAGGGAGCTACGCCGATCTTTCGGCACCAGGGGTACCGTGGTGTCCATCGCCTCCTCAGAGGCACTGCGTGCCCGCATTTGCGAGCCGATGTTTTGGGCTTGGGGCCTCACCTGGTGAGACGAGGCCTTTATATCGGCCGACCCTGGGGTCTCCTTCACCTTGGGGCGCGAAACCTTGGGTCCTCTTGGGCTAAAGGTCGAGGGGACCTCCTATACTGCTGAGATACCCTGGCTGCTGCAAGAGCTTGCAGCTGCCGTGGGTGTGGCCATGGGGACGAGTGGCAGGGCAGCCTTGGCTGTTCCCACCACGGGTGAGGGCATTGGGAACCGCCTGGGCACACTGTGCCTGGCATGGGCAGTTGCTGCAGGCCATTGTAGTGCTGCCCCCTGTTGCACTACATCGGCGAACGATGGTTTGTTTGTGAAAAGACCAAATACTTGTTGACGGGCTTCTCGGAAAGTAATGTTTTGTGTGATTTTGATTGTAACAATTTCTTTTTCCTTTTTGCATGTTGTACAGGCTCGGGAGTATGCGGGACGGGCACCATCGCAGTTTGCGCAGTGGGCCTCATCCTCCACCTTACACTCGTCTGTGGCGTGTCCTGTGGTGGCACACTTTCCGGAGGTGAGTTGGCCGCGACAACTCTGAGAGCCGTGACCAAAACGCTGGCATTTGAAGCACCGTCGTGGGTTGGGAATGTAGGGTTTCACATTCAACTTCAAGTATCCTGTTTCGAGATGTTCAGGCAGGGTACTGGTGCAAAACGTCACAATTGTGTGTTTTGTTGAGACTTCCTTCTTATCACGCCTAATTTTGATTCTTTGTACTTGTGTCACCTGCTGGTCCTTCCAGCCCTCGAGGAGCTCACCTTCAGTCAGGCCAAGCAA
The DNA here is from genome assembly GCA_013436015.1 of Rhipicephalus annulatus. Taxonomy (NCBI): domain Eukaryota; kingdom Metazoa; phylum Arthropoda; class Arachnida; order Ixodida; family Ixodidae; genus Rhipicephalus; species Rhipicephalus annulatus. The sequence goes on from WOVY01001329.1 coordinate 449,473, forward strand.
GTCTTGATCAGATACAACGCCTCAGGAAGTGTTGAGTGAGCAGTGTGGTGTAATTGAGATAGAAATGTTTCCAAACGATTCTAGTTACTTGAGGTTTTCATACTGGCTCTGACTTTTTACCTCGAGGAGGAGATCCCCACTGGCCATTCTTGTAGCCTGGTAACCTGGGCCAAGTGTAGTGGTGAGGCATTTGGAAATAACAAAAGGCAAAATTGTTCTGGCGTTCTTTTCAGCAGTTTCACAGTGGATTACATAGTAGCGGGGAAAGGTTTCTTTCGGTTTTCTGAAATAGTTGAAAATTTCTTCGGTGCGCCCTCGCTTCGAGAGAGGACGATCGTGCAATGAAGGGAAAGAAGACAAAGCCATAAACTAAATATGAGTTCGGCAGCCATGCCAGCCAACCACCATGGAGCCCAATACGGGGACGTGACAAGTCCTAAATTTATATGAGGCATGTCAACGTCAGCTGTACACAGCCGCTATAACCAAATATATTGTGCCCAAGACAGACCACATACACAAGGTTAACCCTTGCCGCCAGGAAAAATCGGAAGTAAATGGAAGAGAGAAGAAGACGGGATAGATTTAAAGACGAGAAAAGACTAAGATGTAGAAAGAGAGAGAAATAGGAAAAGGCGACTACCCATTTCCCCTGGGTGGGTCAACCCAGGGGTGCCGTCTACGTGAAGCCGGGGCCAAAGGGGTGTGTTGCTGCCGCTGGGGGGCCTAGGTTTAATCACCCAGCATTGGCTCAACCCCCATGATCCCCTTTTCCCCGAACACGGCAAAGCCACGCACGGCTAGGCGTGGGAGGGAGTCCAAGCTCCCCCCGTTAGCTCGAGTCCGTGGTGTCGCTACACACCAAACGCCTGCTTGCGCAGGCGCCCCTGCGGGGTGCTCGCTGAAGTGCCATGCGTTGCAGCTCCCACAGACACTAGTGCCAGAATTCCTTCTAGTGTATATTTATAAAACTATGGCACAACGTACTAGAAGGGTGCCACAGTGGGTGCGTGGAAAAATAGGCCAGAGCTCACGTTCTGACACAATGCAGCACGCCACAGCTTGTGCACTAATATGTACTGGCTGTGGCCCTATCAACAATATTGGCACGAGCATGTAGTGGGTTTCTGGCTGTTGCGTGGCTAGTGTCATCATTACTTGTGCGTGTCGAAGGATTTTGTCGGTAAAAAGACCACGACGAGCTCGCGCTGTTCGATCGAAGCTGTTCTGCTGTTTGCTACACTGTTACTTGCACTGATTTTATTACCCTGACAAACTGGTGGATGTGCTGGGTACAATCCAAATTCGCTAGTTTTAACTCAAGCCGCTTCAAGCTTCTGCCACCATTTCAACAATTCTGGAGGAGAACCTGGCACTTCGCCTCAGCCGTCGCTTGCTAGGACTACCTCCTGGCCTTGGTCCCTTGAGCTCGGCAAGAATGACCACAACAACGGCAAGTCAGACACAAGAGAGCATAGTAGACAAACTCGCATTCACCCCAAGCGTCGTCTACACAGCAAGCATCTCGAAGCTGTTTCATGATGATGTCTTCGAGGATGTAGATGACTAGCTAGACCAATTCGATCGGGTCACAGCCGCCAATGAATAGAACGACGCGAAGAAGCTTTGCTACATCTATTTTGCACTTGAAGACTTCGATCGCATCTGGTATGAGAACCATGAGTCGAATATCACCAACTGGCAAGAATTCCAGCGACAGCTATGCCAGGCATTCAGAAATCCCGAAAGGAAAGGAAAGGCCGAGCAGGCTCTGCAGAGCCGGGTTCAGAAGCCAAATGAAATTGTGGCTATGTTTGTTGAAGACATGTCAAGCTTGTTTAAGTGCGCTGACACAGGGATGGATGAAACAAAAAAGTTCGACTCCTCCTGCGCGATATCAAGGAGCAACTTTTCGCTGAACTCATACGCAAGCCCCCAATCACTGTCGATGAGTTCATCGCGGAAGCTAGTACCATGGAAAGGGCACTTCAGCAACGCTCTTTACAGTACGACCGCCAAGCTTCTGTTGTCGCGGTGTCAGCTTTCACCTGTGGACAGGACTTATCACCACTCCGCGAGCTTGTGTGAGCGTGGTCCGGGAGGAGCTCGACAACCTCCATCCCACTTCTGCTAACCCAAGTGCGACAATTCTGGGAGACATTATTCGCGATGAACTCAAAAATGTGACCTAACCAATGCTCCCAATGCGTGCGGAAGCTCCTGCTCTGTCTTACGCCGAAGCATTGAGGAGTCCTCAACCTTCTACCGAACGCCGGCTACCCTCTACTTTCTCACCATCACCCCGTCAATTCCCACCTGCAAATACCTACGAGAGCACTTACCAGTATGACGTTCTGTGTGAAGTCACCAGTAAATCTGACGTATGGTGCACCTCTGAACAAAGGCCTCTTTGCTACCACCACGGCGAAGCGGGCCATGTGTACCGCCAGTGTGCGTATTGCAGGATGGGCCTTCAGGGGTTTCACCTTAACGCGCATTGACCCAGCAACGGGGAGCGTCCTCACGACATTCAGCAATACCTAGAAGCGCAACAGTCGTTTCCTCCTGCACAAAGCCACCGGCCACGCTCACCTTCTCCTCGGCTCGCCTAGTCGTAATGCCACGTTCTCTCGTGTACGAAACAGGTCCCCAAGTCCTGGCCCACGCCAGGAAAACTGAGGCCAGCGACCTCTGGGGATAGGCCCATTGTTGACCGAACTGACAAATATCCTCTGCCATGACACGTTGACGACGCCAATATTTCTGCCATGAAATTTTCTGAACGTGACGCAGCTATTTCCGCCTATATTTCTATAACCGTCGACAATCGCTTGACCACTGCACTCGTGGATACTGGTGCCGATTACTCCGTTATGAGTGGTGACTTCGCAGCTGCTCTCAAAAAAGTGGTGACGCTATTAAGACGATGATGTTCAAGACATTGCAATCAGACTCCACTCTGTCTTAAAGGTATAAGGCAAAAAATACTTGTTTAATTAACTGCGCTCGAAAGGCGCTCTGCTGTAGCTTGTGCGTCTCCACGTCTCTCGCTTGCGCTCTTCTTCTTTCTCGTTTCCTTGTCCCAGCCCAGAACGTGAGAAATAATCAACATTCTCGGCCGCACAAAGTTAAACACATAGTTAAAGTGGGTACAGTCTTTGTATCGGCCTTATCGCAAGGTGACAGCCTTGCAACTTGATCTTGCAGGAACGAATGAGACCGTCGGCACTGCGGTACACTTCCGTGACCCTTGCAAGCTTCTATAGCTGGCGTGGCCTGTTGTCCGCATGCACGAGAACAATGTCCCCTTGCTTCAATGCTGTACTTGATTTCGTGTCAGCAAAGTGTGCAGATCGTAATTGCAACAGGTATTCTTTTTGCCACCGCTTCCAAAACCTTTCAACCTGTAGCTTCCTGTAGTTGTGTCTGCGTATGGCGTCTGCTCATTTGGAATTACTGTTGACTTAGTCAGTGATCGCATACGGTATGGAAGTCAACCTTCGTCCAAAGAAAAGTTCGACTGGTGTCAAAGTGCAAGGTTCTCCTGCATCTGTCTCGATAAAACTCAGAGGCCAAGAGTTTATGACTGCTTCGACCTCCGCCAGCACTGTTGATGTTTCTTCGTAGTTCAGACGAGCTTTGCCGATAATTTTTCGCAGCAGAAGCTTCACTAATCGTACAAGGCGCTCTCACTATCCACCCCACCAAGGAGCATTTGGTACAGTAAACTTCCACAAAATGCTGTTGGCGCTGAGGTGACCAGCGACGTCCTCTTCAGAGAACATTCGGTGTAGTGGCTTTATGTCTGCCGATGCCTTGTGAAAGCTTTGTGCGTTGTCAGAATAGATCACCTTAGGTAATCCTCTCCGAGCTGCAAATCGTCATAGGCACAGCAGGAAAACCTCAAATGTCATTTCTGAGACAAGCTCGAGATGCGCGGCTCAAGATATGGCGCACGTAAAAAGTGAAGGCATTATGATTGGGTGCTTGACATCTTGTGTGGAATGCATGAGGTATACACGGCCTCCAACCAGAAAAATTCCGTCTTTGTCTATGCAAAGGCGTAGTGCAGCGAACCGAGATATAGACTCGACTAGTTGGCCATTGGTCAAAGCGGTGAGTTCTTCAAGAAAGCCTTGCTCTTGTGTACATCTTATCCAATACTCTTCAGCGTTCAGGATTTCTGTTGCCACAAGATGTCCCGTATGATCCGTTCTTTTTCTGCATCGGTCGGTCAATCTGAAAACCCACGCAGTGACACTGAGTAGGTGCTGAAGCCTGCTGTACCGTTGAATGTCGATTATTGGAACTGAGAAGCGTATCATTAGTGCGACGTGGACTGTTGTAACTTCACTTTGGGTGGCTCCCGCTATGTCTAGTTCACTGAACTGTAGGGGCCATTCAGATACCGGTTTAGTTAGCCAACCGGGACCATGCCACCATTTTGAGCTGCACAACAGTCTTTCAAGCGTCGTGCCACGCGTGAGTAGGTCAGCCGGGTTGTCCGTTCCAGGACAGTATCTCCACTTTGATGGATCTGTAGTGCACCTAATTTCATTGGCTCTGTTGGCTACGAACTGTTTCCACTTTTTGACGTCGCCTTTTATCCATGACAACACAATGGCGGAATCTGTCCACATCGTGTAGTCAACTTCAGCATTCCTCAAAGCACTTTTAACGTATGCGAACATTCTTGAGCCGATTAAAGCAGTCAGCAGCTCCTATCGTGGCAGCAATGTCTTCTTAACGGGTGCTACACGGGACTTCGCAATCAACAGTTTCGGCTCTTCAGGACTTGACATGATGTATATCGCTGTTCCATATGCCGCTGAACTGACATCGCAGAAAACATGTACTTGAAGCACATTGGACTTCCTTGCTCCACCTCCCAGATAGCGATGAACTACGACGTCTAGCAGTTGCGGCAGCTGGATGACCAAATCATTCCATTCTTTTTGCAGGTCATTGTGTAGTACTTCATCCCAGCCAATCCCTCGTATCCACAGCTTCTGAAACAATATTCGTATAGCAATAGTATATGGTCCTAGAAATCCAAACAGGTGAAATATTCTTGATGCTGACTGACTGCAAGACAAATTGTTTTGTGTCCGTCTGTGCTGTCAAAAACCGGAGTAGATTTTCAAACGAAAAGTTGAATTCATCCTTTACAGGATTCAAAACCAAACCCAGGACCTTGACTGACGTTTGGTGAAGAACGACCATCTCAGTACTAGTAGATTCTACTTGATTTTCAAGCATTCACATAAAAATTTCTGAATTGTTGTCCATTTCCGCAATCTCATGCCAGCCGATTTTATTATTGTACACGCTTCTCGGCAAAGTTTAGGGGCTTCCTCTTCTGTGTCGGAACAGTGATTAAGTCATCCACGTAAAACGACTCGGCAAGAGTTTGCGCTGTTTGCGCCATGGCAGCTGGTGCTCTTTTCATGTGGTAGAGAATAGTAGCTATGAGCAAATATGGGCTACATGTAGCTCCAAAAGGCACTCGTGTCATCCTCCACTCTTGCAGCTTGCCCTTTGATAAATCTCCTTCTGCAAACCAGAAAAAGCGGAAAGCGTCTCTGGCATCCTCTGTAATCACAATCTCAAGGAATGCCTTTTCTATGTCCGCGATAACTGCCACTGGGTGGGTTCTGAAGCGTAGTAGAATTTGCACAAGGTCTTGGTATAAGTTGTCACCTTTTTCAAGCCAGTCATTAAGGGACTTGCATTCTTTGGCATGTGACGAAGCGTCAAACACCACTCTCATTTTCGTTGTCAGTGCTTGTTCACGCATGACTTTCTTGTGCGGCATGTAATATAATTTGGTCACCTCTGCAGGTACATCACTGACTACTTCGGCGTGTCCTGCCCTCAAGTACTTTCTTATGGTACGGTCATACGCTTCAAGCAGTCCTTTTCTGAAGTCGAGACGGTTGACAAGCTTGTCCAGTTGAGTAACAGCGACTTGCTTGTTGCTTGCAAGCTCGAAATTATCCTTACAAGAAAGGGCCACTTCATATCTTCCGTTTAAAAAGCTAATCATTTGCTCAAAATACCTCATGGTGTTGCTCATTTCAGGTGGCTTGTATATTGTGTCCGTAATTCCTATGTTTTCTAGTTCCCAAAAGGAGTGCAAAAACTCGTCAGAATTGGTAGCTTGGGCTTTTAGCACGCACACCATCATTTGTGAAGTAGTTGGTCGGGACACCAAGTGCGATGTGCTTCTTTGGAAGGTCCATCCAAGCTTTGAGTTCAGTGCGATCGAGGATTCAATGCGTTCGCACCGTGCAACTTCAATGGTCAACACTTTCCACATGTGATCGAGCCCGATAAGTACGCTGATGCCACTCTTAATGATGATAGATGGATGTTTGAGCTTATCAGCGACATTGTTTCCCAGCTTCTTGAAATATGCAACGAAGGCTACGTCAATTGCAGTCTCTGTGATGTCTTGGCAAATGCTTGGGATCTCTATTGCAGTTAAGACTATTTCCGCATCGGAAAATGGGCTTCGCAGTCGTAGTTCTATGATGCGACGCCTCTTAGCCTCTTGTTCCGATGTACTTGCGAAAGTATTGAAGGCTAGTCGAGTTAATCTCCCACTTTTCAGCTGGAGGTGCTTGGAGAGATCTTCAGTTATGAAAGTCCTCTGACTGCCACCATCAAAAATGCCTCGTATGTAGTGGCAGGTGTCATCATTCATGGCCCATGCTCTGAAACTCTGAAGGAAAACGCAAGTGATAAAGCCTTCCTTGACGGTTCTTCTTTCAAGTGATGCGCAGACTGTCGTAGTTTTTTTCGTTGTTCTTGTTAGCATAGTCCGACTTCCGCGAACATCTATCGGGAACGCACATGCTTGTAGCCAGTCGAACTTGGTATCTGGAGGGGGAAATCTTCTTTTTGCATTCCTGGGCCCGATGTCCTTTTGTGCTGTAGCGAAAACACCTTTTGATGTTGGAAAGCAGTTCCTTCTTAGGTGTCAGTGACAAGTCAGCTGTGCAGGCTTCTGATCTGTAATGACTGGACGAGCAAAATACGCAGTTGTCCTTTTTTTCGTACCGAGTTGCCGAGAAGCACAGATGACGTCGGTTTCCCACGCCGAGAGTACGTCGACTGACTGGCCACGGGGAGTATTCCATGTTCCCGTCTTCTGTAATCCTTAAAATCACTCTTCTCCAGGCTTTCCAGCTCGATACACAGGAAGTTGAGCACACGGTCCAGTCCCACAGGTGTAGGTAGCTTCAGCTCTCGAGTCATATGCCAACTGAACGGCACACGATTGATGATGCTGCACGACTATATCCCGTGGAAGAGCATGCAGTAGGATGTCGCAGAGCATTGACGAAAATGACGACTTATGCACACCCAAAGTCTCTAAGCCTCGAATATTAACGAGAACTTGGTTGTACGAGGTGCGCAGTGCTTTGGTGTCAGTCGATGAACGGACAGGTCTTAACATACGTAGCTTGGCAAAATATTCTTGCTCCAGGCGCGTCTTGTCCCCAAATCGCTTCTGTAGCATGTTGATGGCGTCACTGTAGCAACTTTCTGTCATCAGAAGGCCTGCAATTACTGATGCAACATCTCCTTTCAAATACGGTCGCAGGTAATGAAACTTCTCTGTGGCAGTGATGCGATTGTTACTATGAACAATTTGGTCAAATTGTTCCCAAAATTCGGTCCACTTGCATAGGTCTCTTAGAAAAAGGAGCTATTGTCAGTTTAGGCAATTTAACTCCATTTCCATCTGATCGTGCTGCAACTGTCCCGGCAACTGTTTCTTGAGTTTCGGTCGATGTCCTTAGCATGCGATCTTTCTTGCTGAGAATCTATGCGAGAGTGGGCGTAGCACCGTTCTCGTATTGTAAGACGGCGTTATACTCGACTTCGAACTCGTCAGGTATATGCTGCTAAATTTCGTTCTTCAAGTTTTTAAGCTCTTCGTTATTAGCCTTCAGCCTCTCATATATGGAATTGAGATGGTCATAGGAGGCAGAGTCGTTAGCGAGGACAGCACTTGCCTCGTTTATAATCCTCGTGTTCTGTGCTCACCGCGACATCCGCTTCGACTTCAGTCGGTCCATGCCGCTGCAGTTGACTGGTAGCCGTCCGTAGGGTCCTGGTTTTCCATCTCGGTTCTTCGACACCAAATATTAAGACCATGGCGTTCCAGACACTGCGATCAGACTGGTATAAGGCAACAGATACTTGTTTATTTAACTGCGCTCGGAAGCACTCTGCTGTAGCTTGTGCGTCCCCACGTGTCTCGCTCCCACTCTTCTTCTTTCTTGTTTACTTGTCCCAGTCCAGAACGTGAGAAATAATCAACAATGCCATAGAACGGCCCGCAGCTCCGTACCGCCGGTAGTCATCTAGTGACGCCAGTTGGGAAGTGCACTGCCCGAGTACATATTGGCACTTCGACCTTCATCGGGACTTTCGTCGTACAGCAGAAATGCACGAGGCAGGTTATCTTAGGATTAGACTTCCTTCGAGAATATGCCGCTATTATAAATCTCCAAGAATTGATGGTGTCGCTGGCAATGTGTCCATGCTCTTGTCTCGTGAAGTATGCGTCGCCTGTGGTCTCATAGAATTGACCCAAGAGCCTGCGAAAATTCTACTAACAGATTTCAGTCATGAATACCAGCACTTCATGAAGCAGTGTGTCATCGCATACTTCGAAGAAATCGGAGACTTCAAAGCCAGCTTCTCACTCGCGCAACTCTCTTCTGGACCTCGCGACGACAAACAGTCTCCGGTTAAGCTTGATGTGAACTTCGCACTGTCGACTTCACAGCAAGAGAGTCTTCGCTCCCTCCTGTTTGCCTTCAGTGATTGCTTTGCCAGGATGTCCAAAATCAAACCGACACTCGTCGCAGAGCGCAGAATCATAACAGAGCCCAGCGAAAGGCCTATTCGACAACATGCTTATCTGGTTTCCCGCAGAGAACAAGACGCCATCCAAAACCAAGTATAACAAATGCTTGCTGACGACATCATTCAGCCATCTACAAGCCCATGGGCATCACCAATAGTGTTGGTGAAAAGGAGAGACAGCACATTGCGTTTCTGTGTTGATTATCGCAAACTGAACACCTTGACAAAAAAAGACATTTATCCGCTTCCTCGCATCAACAACTCACTCGTCTGCCTTAGAAACAACCTATATTTTTCATCCATGGATCTACGCAGTGGTTACTGGCAAATTGAGGTCGATGAGCGAGACCGGAAAAAGACCGCCTTCATTACTCCTGACTGTCTCTTCGAATTCAAGGTGCTTCTTTTTGCATTTGCACTGTACTCTGCTCCCGCGACTTTTCAATGAATGATGGACACAGTTTTGTCCGGTCTCAAGTGGCAATCGTGTCTTGTCCATTGAGATGACGTTCTTGTCTTTTCTGCCGACCAAATCCTTCGACTCGCACAAGTAATAATGACACTAGCTACGCAACAGCCAGACACCCATTATATGCTCGTGTCAATATAAAATGTGTATTTAAAAAGCAGCTTTTTTTTTCAGAAAATAAACTGATAGGCCAAGACAACTGCGATTGTTTTCATTAGTTCAGCCAGGAAATACAAAAGTACCAGGTCTCTAAACGCACGCAACAAAGGCAAGTAATGAAAATGTGTGCATAGCAAGCTAGCTCAGCAAGCTAGCCGAGTGAAGACAGTGCACCCACAATAGTCCTTGTGCCTTCACAAAAGCACTTTGCTTGGAGTTACACAAGAACTACAAATAAAACCATACGTTTGGCAATTTTCTTTGTTCAGTGGCCATATAACGTACTTCTATTCCGTATACCGTTTTTCTTGTTACATCCCGCTTGAGGTACCACCCACGCCAGAAGCTCCTATGTTTTTAAAATTTGGCCAATGAAAAGTGGTCGTTGCCGCCTATAGAGTGTGAACAAGACAAATGCAGCAGTTGGCCCAGTTTACATAGAAATATAAAAAAATCATTAGTATTTTCTGGGTATTTTCAGAAGAAATTGTTAAAAACTTTAGCAATCTTCTGGCTAAAAGTTGCAAACGGGTCGTATATTCAATTTATTTCTTACACAAGTGGAAAAATCCCTAGTGTTTTCAGGGTATATTGAAGAGAAAATTTCAAGCACCTTAGCGACTTTCTGGCTGAGAGCCGTAAGAGGGTCACATATTTGATTTATTTTAATTGCAAAAATGTAACAAAAAACCATCCCACGTAAATTAAAATAAATTTGATTTATAGGCTTCTATCGCTAACATGAAATAATTAAATTGATGAAAATAAATGATAAAGTTTTGTGTTTTGAGAGTTGAAGCCACATGTTAGTCGTTTTTGCATCCAATCCAAGCCACATAATGGCTGTTGTGTGTTGAGTGAAAAAAAAACTGATCGTCTGTGTGAGCTGTGTTTTGCGTTCTGTGGCATATAAATCTGCGAGAACAATGTAATTGTGACTACCGGGGAGTATTTTCGTCGCTGAAAGATATGGCAAGCTGCAAAATGCAATTACAACACTTTTGCTTTACTCAGGCGCAAGTGATGCCCAAACTGTTTGTCGGGCATGTCAAATGCAACCTCAACATCCCTCTAGCGCTTGTGTTAGGTCACGTCTCATAGCCAAATGTAACAGCAAAGGTCGCTGGCTCAGCCGGCACTGCCATTTTTCATATTCTATTTGCGACAGATCTATTTGCTGGCTGTTCCACCGTAGCGTGGAACCGATTTGGTTTATTTTTCCATAATAAGCGCCTACTCCTCAATTTGACGTCAACACGATTCAGGCTTCTGAACCTTCACTTGATTGACAGGTTCAACGACCAATCAGCATTTATTTTTACATAATGAATGCATGCTTGCAATTTGGAACATCACCACAATGTGGGCTTCCCACTAGTCACTTGACTGAAAGGTTGAACGATCAATCGGGGAGCGCCCTTGGGACTAAAGAAGGAATAAGGAACAAGAAATAGCAGTTCGTTATACGGCCACAGGAGCTAACCAGTGCACAATTACAGCTGCCACCAAGATCAGCAGCACAAGTGTTTTAAAAAGTCTGATGCCAAATCATACGCAGACTAAAGTTATATACGAAGAGAAAAGAGCTTGTCAATGAACTGAGACTAAAACTTATTTAGGTGTCTTTCTCTATAGGAAAATTTTTTCAATGGCACAGGATATATAGCACAGGAAAACCCGGAGGGTGCTAATGTAGCAGGGGCTCCACCCTTGAATAAGTAAATAAATAAACGAATAAATAAATTAATAAAAAATAACTGAAATCTATCTATACATATACCTACAGCGCCCTCTGGGGGCATTGTTGTAGGGGGGTTTACAAATTCAAAGTACATTTAAATCAGTGGGGACAAGTTGAATTGCATGGCTCTCAAAAAAGAAAGACAAATCAAAAACACTTTCAAAAAATAAAGACAAATTAAAAACACCTGAATTCAATAAAATTAATAAATCAATACGGGCAATTATTTTGTGACTTATCTAAAAGAGCCAAATCCAAATTTGACGACTGAATTCTAGCAATAGTAGATTATGTACACTTTCATTGCAAAATGGCTTTGAGGTATATTGATACCATTAGTACAACAATGAAAAAATTATGGGAGTAGGGAGTAAACTCGATCATACTGACACTAGCAAACAACTGCGTTTTCCTCAGTTATGCTTAATAGAAGTTTTGCTCTTATGAGCGACATTTGTAGAACTGGCTCTCAATTAAAATGTGATATGAAACTATGAGCACGTTTGGAACAACGTAGTAAAACAAGTGTGATCATTAATATTGTGCCCACCTTTGTGGATACAGAGTCTATTTTAGCCCCTTCTTTCTGCATCTGCCTTGTTATGACAGTAACACACTGAAATGCAAAACTTGGCCGGTATGCCGAGCCCCATAATAAAACTCATGAAAACAGAATTTCACATGCAATACGTAAGTGAATAAAAATTTTGGTCTTACCATGCTCAAGCTCTCCTTTAGCAGCAAGCTTCTTGAGTGCCTCATACTCCCTTTTGCTTTGGTCATGCTTGCTTAGCAGATGCTGAATAGCTCGACTTCTGCAAGCAGAAGGTGAAACTTGCGGCGCTTCAACAGCCATCATTGGTGACTGTGATGCAGGCCTGCCGACACGATGCCCTAGGGGTACATCCTCCTTGACGTTGTAGTCCTGCTGCTTTGGTGGCGCATATGGTACTGTTCTGGAAGGTAGAGAAGGACCCTTTCTCCAACCCCAGTGGGTCATTCCAGAACCCTTCACTGTATGGTCCCATTTCTCCTGTTGAGAACTGTTCTTCCCAAATGAGTCCGAGCCTTTGAACCCTGCAGGCCTGGCTGACGACTTTACTTCTGCCCTGTTCAGCTGCATTGTGGCGGTATTTTCAGAGGGCTTCGAGTGAAGGTTGGGGAAGTCCTCATCGTGGAATTGGGGGTTTTCAACCAGGCTTCCACCCCTGGTTCTGTGACCACCACGAGCTCCTCCACTGTGTCCTGACCTTGACCGGAGGGTGTAAGCCTCTTCATTTTCCCAGCTGCGCTCGTATTTGTTAGGGCCCCGGCCATAGCGCCTCCATCTCCGAGCTCTAGGAGGCATCAGTTCTAAACGAATATCGTAGCCATATATTCTCACAAGCTCCTCACTTGATTTTGGTCCCTGCTCCTCCTCACGATACATGTCATGTTCCCAAACACATTCTTCATGCCAGAGCTTCTTTGGTCGGCGAGAGCCCCTGTCATAAAAAAGGAACACAACTTGCAAGATATGCAGGGTGGAAGCGGGCTTCAGTCTGTTTGGAGCAGCTTTGGGAGCAGTAATAATGCAGTTTTGGAACAGCTTTGGAGCAATAAAAAAGGAGTTTTGGAGCTGCCATGGGGCTGCAAAAGGTGTGTTCTGGAGCATCGAAATTCAGTTTTGGAGCAGATTTCTCAAGCAACACATCACTGTTGATTAAACTTTTGCGTTCTGGTCAACACAAAAAATTTCACTGGTTTTCACTAAGCATGCAATGCTGATCAAGTGACCAAATTTACTCGAAATTCATATATATTAAACCTTACAAAATCAAATGTGAAAGCCCTGCAACTAAATAAAAAACATAAATGGCATTCTAGATGGCTACTAGATCTCAGAAGAATGAAAAAAATTGGTGTTCAAATGTTGCAAGGTTCAAAATGTAATTAAAACAATGCATCTAACATGAACAGCACCTGATGATATTTGGTGTTTTTGGCACAAGGGCCATTTGATGGGCAAGGAGTGCCAGTTCATTGGACTCGAGATGTGGACAATGATTGTGATTAGCTCCTGTATAAGGGCCTTAATATTCCTGGCGCTAAGGTGGGTAAAAACATAGAAGTAATAAAATTACGGTGAGTGCTTCTCTACATCTATCACACAAAGGTGGATCGCCAACATACAAACGAAATGAATGTGTTGTGTGTGCATGTCCTGTTCTTAACCTGGTAAGTATTACTTCTGTGTGGCGTGATTTTGATACTAGCGGACAATAACCAAGTTGCAGCTTGATGACATGCAATTTATTACCTGTGTGTGTGTCCCATATTCTCTGCCAATAACCCCTGAGCTTTCATTTTAGGAAAGGTTTCAAGTCGAGTGCAGGAACTGGTATCGATGTATTGGTAGCGGTTTTGTTGGCGGATCCAGCTAGCTGGTCCACCAGAACGTTTCCTTGTATTTCACTGTGTCCTGGCACCCAAAAGACTACAGCATGCTGCTTAGATGAGTAGATTGTGTATAACAGTGAATAAAGCGAGACAAGGACAGGATTTTGTGCTTTTTATAAAGTTTTCAGGGCTTTTACTATGCTTAGGGAATCTGTATATATAATTGCCTTTTGTAGTTTTATTTGTTCAATGTGTTTAATGGCCGCAAGTATTGCATAAGCTTCGCTGGTGAAAATGGGTGAATCAAAGTGCAGAACGCCGGCTTCCGAAAAGGATGGGCCAACAGCTGCGTACGAGACAGAAGTGTTGGTCTTTGAGGCATCCGTAAAGAACTCAGGACATGTGTATTTCTGTTGCAGTTCTAGGAACTACGTCTGAATATGTGCAATTGGTGCATGCTTCATAACCTCCAAGAAAGACATGTCCCAATCTATCGCCTGCCACTGCCAGGGTGGCTGGCATACTGCGGGAGCCATCAAACGGTGTTCAAGTGGCACGCGAGTTTCCTTTGCTAGGCCCCTCACACACAGTGAGTACGGATGTGTCATAGAATGTTGTTTCTCAAACACAGCAAGGTTTGACATGTCATTAATTGTAGAATGTGAATGATGTTTCTTGTCTGCGTTCACTTTAAAGGGATATGCTGTACTCAAAGACACTTATTTTTTAATATTCACCCTAGAGCAATGAAACTTGAGCTGTGTATGTAACTTTTTATGCTGACTTCAAATATATAATTAGTTTTCTTACAAGTTGTTTGCTTTTAGCGCGGCAGTATGCTAAAATGAGAACCTTAACCCTTTTATTTCCCTTTATTTCATCCCTAAACGTCCGTGATTTTTTTGCCATTCATAGTTAATAATGTTTCAAATAAAGTGTTGAATACAAATAACTAATTAAGAAGCACATACAAAATACGTAATATGCATGAAAAATAATAGACATAAAAAGGCCATATTTAACCTACTGTAGCAAAAGTTTACATAAACTTTTTAGTATAAAATAAAATATTGAAATATAAACAGTATAGTTGTATTTGTCATACTTTAGAAAAAATTTGGACAAAATTTAACACAGATCCGCTCAATAGAAGTGCCCAAAAAAGAAAGCGCACATTGGAAAAAATGACAAAATTTTTGTTTTGATAAAAACGAGTTTTAAAGTTAAAATTGAGTTTTTATTTATGAAAGATCTCTATAAATTAGATGAAAATTGCACATCAAAAAGAACAGTCCTTCTTGTAGTGGCCACTGCCTCTAAAACACGCCAGCGACATGAGGTTGTCTTTCTAAGCTTTTTCGAGCCGAGTCCTCACAAACATTTCGCTCACAGACAGGGCAATGAAACACTTGTCAAACTTCTTCCGCTCCATCTGGCAGAGCTTTGTGCCAACTGCGAGCTAGAAAGAAGTTCGACAGGACTGCGATATCTAAACTTAGTCCAGTGTCGAGGGACACAACAGTGCCGATGTCATTTTGATGATGATGATGATGATGGTGATGACGATGATGATGGTAGATTTTAGTGTGGCAAGGACAATTCAGGCCAAAGAGCCCCAAACACAGGGTTCTTCGTTGGTTCAATTATAGAAAAAAAATCTCAGGGTGGCAAGAATAAAAGAGTGGGGCATAGGGATTAAACTTAAGTGTAATGACTATGTGTGATGACCTTAAAACGGTCTAAACCTATGGGTTTTAAAAAAGTCACGCAGTGGCGGCAGTGGTCCTTGTCAGGACAAGGAGTGCTTGCTGTATGACATTTGGTAAAGAAGTCTCAGCGGTTATCTCAGGATTGAGAGAGGGCTGAGATTAGTAAGAATATGTAATTGAGTGCAGGAATCCAACATCAGCTAAGAACTTTAAAACTACTTTTATGGGAAACATGGGATAGTCCCCAAGAAAAAATAAAGAGTGAGGCGGTATGTGGCATTTGCATAGCTTTGGGAAGTGATGCAGTCTTTGTGGTTCAAGGTACGGGCACATAATTAAAACGTGAATGACAGATAGCACATCACCACATTTTTCACAACATGGTGCAGGAGAGTTGCTTAAAAGGTGCAAGTGTGTTGCATGTGTATGACCGATCCTGAGTCTGCTCAGTGCAACCTCTTGATGCCTGTTACGTTTTTCAGGAGCATATCTACTTATTCTTAGCTTTAATGTGTGCAATTTGTTTTCAATTGCTGTGTTCCATTCCTCTTGCCATTGCTTACGCATTCGGTTTCTGGCTAGCGGCTTCAAGTCCTCATATGGAATGAAGACTATGTCTACTGTTGGGCGGAGAGCAGAGGACTTGGCAAGTCGGTCCGCTACCTCATTGCCAGCTATGTTGCAGTGTCCCGGAATCCAGCATAGCGTGATTTTAAGCTTGGATATGTAGGCTGACATGAGGCAGTTTAGAAGGGTATTAGTCACTGGATTTTTATGTGTCTTTGCAGAAGACAACGCAGTCACTGCACTGAGGGAATCTGTGTTTATGATGGAGGCTGGTTCTTTCTTCTTTAAGATGTGCCTTACAGCTAGCAGTATGCCATAGCACTCAGCAGTAAATATGCTGGTATGTTTATTCATTGTTGCAGATACGCTGGGCCATATGCAGCACATGCGACGGCCGAGGACTTGGAAGCATCAGTGTAGTACTCAGCACACCTGTATTTTGCCTGCAAGTATATAAAACGCTGCTCGACTGCGACTGGGAGGCCATGCTTTCCTACCTCTAGGAATGACAAGTCGCAATTGATAGCTCGCATTTCCCATGGTGCCACAGTGTCCTTGTGGGAACTTAGTTGAAGATTGGAGATGGGTATATTAAGATTTTCAAAGTGTGAGGCCACTCTGATGGGATACCTTGGCGTAGCTGATGGTCGCCTCAAGAACAGGTGGCCGTTTGATGTATCTTGCAATTGCTCGCGAGATGGGTGGTCGACATGAGAGAGCACCTAGGTTGCATACTTGATGCTTGTAAACTGCCGTCGTCGTTCTAATGACCACCGATCTGTCTCAACATACAGGCTGGCTATTGGGCTGGTTCGGAAAGTGCCACTAGCCAGACGAAGCCCATGGTGATGCACTGGGTCGAGCGTCTTAAGTGTGGATCTCGATGCTGATTCGTACACAACCGAGCCATAATCGATACATGAGAGCACTACACTACTGAGTAGGTTTAATAGACAGTCACGATCTGTACCCCATGACTGGTGCGAGAGGATCTTGAGCAAGTTCAAGGCTTTCAAGCATTTCAGTCGCAGCTGCTTGATGTGTGGGACAAAGCTGAGCTTTTCATCCATCATATCACTTATAAATTTATGATCCTTCTTAGTAGCAATGGTGTGTCCGTTCACTGAAATGTTGGGGGATGGCCTTATGCCACGTAGTTTTGAAAAGAGTAGGCAGACAGTCTTGTCACAGTTAAACTTAAAACCATTTTTGTCTGCCCAGCTTGAGAGCTTGTTTACTGCCAACTGAACCTGATGTTCGCAGATGGCTAGGTTGCATAATTTGAAGCTGATCTGAATGTCATCCACATATACAGAGTAGGAAATTGTTTTAGGCAGTATAGTATTTGTGGAGTTCATTTTTACGATGAATAGTGTGCAACTAAGTATGCCACCTTGGGGGACACCATTTTCCTGCATAAACCACCTTGAAAGGACATTTCCAACACGAACCACGAACGTACATTCAGAGAGGTAGCTTTGAATTGTACTCAGCATGTTCCCTGACACTCAAAGAGATTGCAAGTCACGGAGAATGCCATAACGCCATGTCGTGTCATAAGCCTTCTCCAAGTCGAAAAATACAGAAAGGCAGTGTTGTTTGTGAATGAAGGCATCCCCGATGTAGGATTCGAATGCTACAAGTTGTCAGCTGTCGACTGACCTGATCTGAATCCAGCTTGACGACGGTCAAGGAGGCCATTATATTCAAGGTAATACATGAGGCAGCGGTTTACCATTTTTTTCAAATACCTTGCACAAGCAGCTAGTCAGGGCGATAGGCCTATAACTAGCGACAAGTAGTGGCTTCTTTTCCTTGTTTGAGGACGGGTATTATAACTGCCTCTTTCCAGGCCTTGGGTAGACGCCCGGAGGACCATACGCTGTTGAGCAGTAAGAGAATGACATCAAGCGTGTGTTCGTGTAAGTGTTTCAGCATGCCATATGTAATCTTGTCTTGGCCTGCAGCTGAGTTGCCACATGTTGCCAGCACTGCCTTCAATTCGTCGATGGTAAACAGAGTATTGTAGCCTCCAGCAGATGGCCTTCTATCGCAGATAGGCTTACGTTCCTCAGCAAGCTTGTTTCGTTTAAAGGAGTCTGTATAATGTGCTGAGCTGAAGATATACTCAAAGTGTTGGCCTATGGCATCTGCCTGGTGTTCCAGCGTATCACCAGTAGTACTGACGAGAGGGGCCGGATGAGTGTTGTGCCCATGAAGTGCTTTTACTCTGTTGTACACTCTATGCATATCAGTGTAGGAGTTAACTGACGAGAGAAAGGACTGCCAGCTCTGCCTCTTTGATTCTCGACAGATACGCCTGCCATTTGCTTTTGCACGCTTGAAATTCATCAGGTTGTCAGCTGTCAGGTACCTGCGAAATTTCGACCAAGCTTTGTTTTGGTTCTCGCGAGCTTTTTTGCACTCTGCATTCCACCAGGACCGTCGTTTGTTTCGCATCTTGTCAGATGTCTGTGGGATCGATCGCTCTGCGGCCTGTATGATATGAAGTACGACCAATGCTTCACAGTCATCAATGTCTAGGTTTTCAATAGAAGAACGCGACAGTTCTGTAAGTTCTCGGAATTTTGTACAGTCAACATCCTGTTCTCTAAACCTGAATACATTTGTAGTCGTCTTACTTGTACTTCCTGTGTGTTTTAGGCAGACAGGAAAATGATCACTTCCATAGAGGTTATGAATAACAGACCAGTCTGTGGTTGCCATGAGTGAAGGGGAGCCAATAGCAAGATCTATGGCTGTGTATGAGTTGCACACTGCATTAAAAAATGTTGGTTCTTTTTTGTTAAATATACAGAAGCCGGAGTACAAGAGGAAGTTTTCGATTAAGGAGCCTTGAGAATCTGTTCTTCTGCATCCCCATAGGGGGTTGTGCACATTAGAATCTCCAACCAAAAGGAATTAATGCGGGAGCTGGTCGACTAGAGTTTCAAGCTCTTTAGTAGACAGGTGGTAGTCTGGAGAGATATATAATGAGCACACAGTTGTCATTCGTCCAAAGATAAGGGTTCGTATTGCCACTGCCTCTAAGTCGGTAACCAGAGTGAGGTTTTGAGACGGCAGTGCTTTCTGCACCACGATAGCGACACTGCCGGATGAATGGGCAGTGCCATGCCTGTACTTTCGGTATACCGCATATCTTCTTAGAAAGTTAGTGTGTGTTGAGTTTAAGTGTGTCTCCTGCAGGCAAAGTATGTTAGGTTGGTGTTGCGCAAGTATTTCATAAATGTCATCCAGGTTCTTCAGTAGACCTCGGCAGTTCCAGTAGATGATACTCTCGGCAGCCATTTTTAAGAAGGAAGAAAGGTAGGAGGGTTATTCAGACTTCGCCGCGTTTGTCAGGTGCCTGGACTAAAGGGTGTTTCTTCTCTCTGAGGCGTTCTGTTGGACTCCGCTTCACTAGGATGGATTCCGTGAGCATCGAAGACGCTGAGGACGCCGGTGTCACATCCATTGCCCCCTGTGAACACTCGGAGGTTGACGGAGGTTTCTCAAGAGGGACAAGTGCCCTCTCGTTTGTCTGCGTCGTCTCCGAGGTCTCACGGGGGTTGACCTGCGGGATTTGGATTGTCTGTTTTGTCTCCGAGGTCTGATGGAGGTGGACCTGCGAGACTTCGAACATTGGTACAGCCTGCGGCTGCTTGGTGGGGGGCCGAGATGTGCACGCTACAGCAAAGCTGTACTGCATGCCCACCGTTGCTAGACGCCGCCCTTCCGGTTCGTTTGGAGCTTTCATCGGTGCGGTTCGTTTTCAGGGACCGATCATTGAGAAGGGGGAAAGATTTTGCCATGTGGTGCATTTCATGTTCGGCGGCGATGGTGACCACCCACCACCGAGCCCAACAGGGGGACGCTACAAGGTAGAACACTTGAAGGCGCCAGTCATACATCGCCACTATAACCAGATATAACTACCCAAGGTTAGGTAACTACACAAGGTTAACCCTTGCCGCCAGGAAATTCGGAAGTAAACGGAAGATAGGAGATCACAGGATAGATAAAAAATAAGAGATAAAGACGAAGATGAGAGAGGAGAGAGATAGGAAAAGGCGACTGCCAATTTTTCCTGGGTGGGTCAGCCCAGGGGTGCCATCAACGTGAAGCCCGGGCCAAAGGGGTGTGTTGCCTCTGCCGGGGGGCCTTAAAGGTCCAATCACCCAGCGTCAGCTCAACCCCCAGGATCCCCTTT
The DNA here is from genome assembly GCA_013436015.1 of Rhipicephalus annulatus. Lineage (NCBI taxonomy): Eukaryota > Metazoa > Arthropoda > Arachnida > Ixodida > Ixodidae > Rhipicephalus > Rhipicephalus annulatus. The sequence goes on from WOVY01001329.1 coordinate 469,590, forward strand.
TCCCCAGACACGGCAAAGCCACACACGGCTAGGCGTGGGAGGGAGTCAAAACTCCCCCGTTAGCTCGGGTTCGTTGTGTCGCTACACACCAAACGCATACTTGCGCAGGCGCCCCTGCGGGGGCCAATGCCATTTCGCGGCCACGTTTGTATCACATACCGTGGTGCATAATGGCAATGTCATACCCCCTAAGCTTCCTCACTGTGAGCTCCCTTGACTTCGAGAGATTGGCACTGACTTATCTATTGCCGCATCACAAACTTTTTGGCTGATGACTGTGAATGACTTTTGATGCATTCACTTTTGCAAGCCAAAACCTGCTGCAAATAGAACCAGCTGCTTCTAGCCTATTTCTACAGAGTGCGGCCCCACAGCTGCTTTCACATGCGAACGACAATGGCTTTTTTCATTGATAACAGAGATAAATACACTAGAAAATACACTAGTTTAAAGGCACCTTGTGCTCTTTAAGCGCAATTTTAAAGCATTTCCGATTAAGACTTGATATGCTTTTTTTTCCAGAACAGTAGAGGTACTAATCTTATAACAACAGGCAAATATGAAAAATCAATAATTTTGAAGAAAACTCGTGTTTTTTGGCCCGCATCTCCCCTTAAGATAATATTTATAGGACATGTAACATCTCCGTAGGTGGAGCGACCATTTCTTCGATTCCACGTACAGGTTTTCCACGGGGCTAGTGCGAAAAGCACCCGTAGAGAGACGGATGCCTAGATGATGAACAGGGTCAAGCATTTTAGAGGCAGTAGGTGTCACAGACTGATATAATCTATAATCTAGGCGAGTATGTGTGAGGCTTGTATGCAAATTGATCAGACACTTCTTGTCACTTCCCCACATAGTGCGTGACAACACTTCTAGAACATTCATGGCTTTTATGCACTTGTTTTTTAGATACTTGATGTGTGGTATGAAGGTTAGCTTGGTGTCCAAGATTAGGCCTACGAATTTGTGTTCAGTATAAACAGAAAGACGTTGCCCATGTAGTTGAATAACAGGTTCGGAATGGACGCCTCTCCTCCTGGTGAAAAAAACACACTTGCTTTTCTGTGCATTCAGTCGGAACCCGTTTTCTTCTGCCCAATGGGAGACTTTGTTCAAACCAAGCTGAACCTGCCGCTCACACATGGCCAGACCACAAGACTTAAAACCAAGCTGCATGTCCTCGACATATGTGCAGTAAAACACATTTTGAGGGATGAACAAGCACAAAGAACTCATATTGATAATAAGAAATGTGCAGCTAAGTACTATCGCGCTCAGTAAGAGCTAGACCACGCGAGCGCGTGGCTGAGCACTCTGCAAGGTTGTACAGTAGCGCCAATCGTGACATATTTTCGAGCTATCGGGAGAAGGTTTGGCTGTTAGTACGAATGCACATCACCCCTATTTGCTTTCACGCTCACTCCGGTTTGGCCCTGCGGTGATACGAGTTTCAAAAATGATAACTGCCACCGTGTCTTGACGACCAAATTTTCAGCTACTCGACAAGCCGAGCTTCACAAAACACGTGATATCTAGCTGTGCTCTTTTTGTTTGCCTCGTTTTATTCAATTGGGAATTTCAGACTAATGTGCTGCTTACCAGTATTACGTGAAAGTAGCGGTGTCTAGCGTGCACTGTGAAACATTGGAAAGCTTTATTACATGGAAATTGTCCTGAGTGCCTAACAGTGAGCGCCTGTGGATAGTTTAATTGTCCCAGAAGCAGTACTCTCAACACTAAAGAGCAGGGATGACAGAGAGGTCTAATAAAACCTTAAATCGCATCATCCAAGCTTACAAGAAAGAAGGCCACATCAGCGATACTCCACATAAACAACACCCTCGTGCAACGACTGCTGCTAAGGACTCCGACATCCGCGACGCCGTGAAGGCAGGCCCCTTCAGTACTGCCAGAGATCGCTTTGGCCGCTAGAGTGTCTGCAAGCGCGCCGACCATAAAACGACGGCTAGCAGAAAATAAACTGAAGAGCTACGTTGCGGCCGAGCAGCCGCGCCTCTTCTTGTCTAATAGGATGGCGCGCCTTAACTTCGCAAAAGAACACGCTTCTTGGATGATGGACGACTGAAAAACAGTACTTTTTTCTGACGAGTTCCCGTTCACCACACGCTGGGACCAAAAGCAACGTGTGTGGCGCCCTATCAATGCCCGCTACGACTCCCTCTACATGCAAGAAGTAGCATCGAGTGAACGCACGGCTGTGAATGTTTGGGGTGCTATGTCCCGTGATGGGTTTGGTGTTTTGCACTGCATTGAGGGACACCCGACATCGGTAAAGTACTGCAACATCCTCGATTATGTCATGATACCTTACGCGTTGGATGGCTCTTTTCCTGGGGGGGACTTCCTGTTTCAGCAAGATATCGACTTGTCACCTGTTCACACTCCAAAGGTTGTTGAAGAGCTCCTGAACAAGCGAGGTGTGCAGTGCCTGAAGTGGGTCCCCAAAGGGCCAGACCTCAACATCATTGAGGCCGTATGGGGCAGAATGAAGGCTAGGCTGTGTAGAAGAGGGTCACACAGTTCATCCGCCGATGAGCTGTGAAGCGCTGTTCAAGAAGAATGGATTCGCCTTTAAAAACAAACGCAGTTTCATTGACAATTTGTACGTGTCACTACCGTCCAGAATGCAGGATGTAATTGCCGTGCAAGGGGCCATGACCCGCTACTAAGGCCTGGCGACCGCTTTATCTGCTTTCAGTTCCTGTCAGTCGCATTCTTGCATCTTGATACTATCAGTGCCGACACGTCATCGGTTCATCAGCAGCTGTTCAGCATTGGCTCTGCAACCAAGCACCATTCACAAAGTTACTGGCCGGAATAGAAATTCCCATGTAGTTTCTTCTTATGTATTTTAGTGTAACTTCATTTTATTTTATTTTTGTGCACAATTCTGCCTTTTCACAGTACTCTTTGCATTATTATGTGCCTAATTTCTTTAACTGTGAGAAATTGACTTTCCTTTGCCATTTCAAGCAACACTTAATGAATATTAGAGAAGAATAAAAAAAAAGAGAAAGCAGCACAGCATTTTTTCTCACTTAAATATCAGTTAACTTTTTTATTCGAGCAGTACTTTGCTCTCTTTTAATGACCACAAAATTATTTTTGAAAACCAAGGAAGTTTATTATTCGAGAACACGAAACACGATCTCATGTTCTCATGAAAAGTGCTTCCTGCCTCCCCCTTTTCTTGGCGAACTGACTGGAGAGTGGTATATGTTCATAACTAGTGTTAATAAAATGTATTATTAGCGTAGTTACAGAAACAAGCAAAGTAACAGCTGCCGCCCCTAAAATAAATGCTGCTAGCGATCATCGAAACGGTAGTAATAACAACACGTTGGAGATTGACAGCATAGCTCAGCTAAAAATTATTACTAAAGATACTGCACAGCCCGAGTTGTCACCGGCTCTTTATTTTCTAGAGAAGCATGACAAAATCTGAAAGTACCCAATTCATGTAAAACAGTACTTTCACATCCATTCTTGCACGAAGTTAATGCTCAAACTTTGATAAGATTCACACGACATGTTTTGTGGGTGATGAAGTCACTGCACTGTGCTCAAAATTTTTTTCAGTAAAGACAGTATCAGAGACCAAAACGAAGAGCAAAAGGTTCTTTCAAACATAGAAGGGCGAGGGTGAAAGCAAGCATGTGGGGGTGATGTACATTTGCTGGATCAGCCAAACTCTTTCCCGGTAATTCGAAAATATGTCCCCATCGGCGCTACTGTACGAACTTGCAGGCACGCTCAGCCACGTGCTCGCGTGATGTAGCTCATACTGAGCGCGATAGTACACCACCTTGCGTAACTCCTGTTTCTTGGACAGATGATTGTGAGAGTACACTGCCCACACGGCCATGGAATGTCCGATTTGACAAGTAACTTTCGATTATGGTAAACATTCTGCCACCCACGCCAAGGTGGGACAGATCTCTTAATATTCCAAAGTGCCATGTTGTATCGCAAGCCTTTTCGATATTGAGGAACACAGAGAGAAAATATCTTTTGTGAACGGAAGCATCTCTGATCTGTGCCTCCATACGAACAAGGTGGCCGGTGGTGGATCTACCTTCTCAAAATTCGCACTGAAATAGGTCGAGCGAATTGTTTGTTTAAAGGACATGTACAAGTTGGCAGTTTATCATTTCTTGAAAAGTTTGCACAAGCAGCTTGTAGTGCAATAGGCCTGTCTCTCCAAAACTGTGGAAAGGTCCTTTCCCTCTTTCAAAATGGGAATAATTATAGCCTCTTTCCAGGAAGTATGGATAATGCCAGAAAACCAGATAGCGTTGTACAAGCAAAGTAGGGTTTTTTGCATTTCAATTGGTAGGTTTTTCAACAATTCGTACACTACACGTTCAGAACCTGTGGCGGAATGACTGCAGGAGATTAGTGATGTTTGGAGCTCGGCTAAGCTGAAAGCTAGGTTGTATGCTTCGTGTTTTGTGTTCTAGTTTTTACTTTTCAATTCTTGTTTTGTATCTTTGGAAGGCTTCACTCTAGTGCGAAGAGCTGGACAATTGTTCGAAGTGTGCGCCGAGGAAGTGTGCTTGATCTTCTAAGCTGTCACCTTGTGTGTTAATGAGAGAAAGTGAATGTACTTGTCTTCCTGCTATTCTTCTAACCATGTTCCATACTTTAGCCTCCTGAGTATATGAATGGATGCCCAATATAAAGTTGTGCCAACTTTCCCTTCTGGCCTGGCGGCGCATCCTCCTGCCTTTATGTTCTTTAATTTTATGTTTTTAAAATTTGTAAGGTTTTCTGCTGTCAGAGAGTCTCGAAGCAGCTTCCCTGCTTTATTTTGCTTTCTACGTGCATTATGACACTCACTGTTCCATCCAGTTTGTGGAATATACTTTGTTGCAGCATCAATAAAAAGTGCTGTCAAAAAGTCTACAGCTGCATCTATACTTAATTGACATATGTCTGACCAACTTAAGCAAGTAGCTTTTCTGAACTTTTCCCAGTCCGTTTTGCCTGTCTGCCATCTGGGAGCATGTGGAAGACCTTCGTCTATTGGTATACTTAGAATGATCGGATAGTGATCATTTCCAAAAGGACTGTTGATCACTTTCTATTGAAGCAGGAGTAGAAGTAATGGGGACATAATGCTGAGATCTATGCATGAGTAGGTTTTGTTAATGAGGCTAAAGTATGTTGGTTCTTTGATGATGATATGTAGGTTTTAATGGCGCAAGGGCCATGTCTTGGCCAAAAAGCGCCATGGAAAAAGATGGAAGAGTGGCAATGATTTGCAATGTAACAATGACATGTGAAGTATATACACTAAGATGATGCTACAGGGCTGTATAGGGGCCTGAAATTGCTCGCCTTAAGGCGGATAAAACATAATATCATAAAACCATGTGCATGAGGTGAAATAAATGACTAAAAACTAATGGCAATACTCATAGTAAAAGAATAAGGAAAACTTTGGGACCGACATCTTATTTAGCACAATTGCCTCATGAGTGCCCCTTAATGCAAGAGCCGTGAGGCAGGGTGCTGTCTATGTGGCTACTGACACAGCAACCTCGGATGGAGGCCATGCTATGGGTCAGCTCGAAATATAATGTCAAAACTATGTACTTCTTTTAAAAATGCCAACATTGATTTTTGTTTAAACAGAGCATCCCTACCGATAAATATACAAGGGTGCAGTGGAAGCTGCTATCGATACGGCAGTAAAAAATGTTTTTTTCTGATAGCATCCAACTCGCTGCACTGGTCAAGGATGTGGAGAACTAAGTGCTTCACCACATTTGTCCATGCTAGGTTGTTCACCACCACACAGAAGATATGAATGTGTGCTTTGTGTGTGTCCTATTTGTAGCCTCGTAAGTGTTACTTGTGCGTAGCGAGACTTAGATACTGTTGGCCAATTTTCAAGTCTGGGTTTAAAAATATGTAGTTTATTTTCAGTCTGGCTATCCTATAGGCCCTGCCAATATGCTCTGAGGCTTTGTTTTAGGAAGTGCTTCATGTCAAGTGCAGGGAAAGTCAAAGATGTGTTGGTGGCAGCGTTATCCTGTGCGGATACAGCTAGCTGGTCCGCGGCCACGTTTCCAGCGATCTGGCGGTGCCCTGGCACCCAGCACACCACAACATGCTGTTTGAGAGCGTAGATCGTACATAAAAGCGAGTAAAGCGATACAAGCAAGGTATTTTTATGTTTTTTCATTGTTTTCAAAGCTGTTACACTACTCAAAGAGCCCGTGTATATAACCGCGCGTTTTAGTTTTGTTTCCTTATTATGTTTGGCAGCCACAGATAGCGCATGTGCTTCTGTGGTGAAAATGCTTGTTTGTGGGTGCAGAATAAAGGAAGGTGAAAAGAATGGCCCAACAGCTGCATAAGACACAAAAGCGAGAGACTTGGAGGCATCTGTAAAAAATTCAGGGCAAACATATTTGTGTTTAGGTTTCATGAAGCATGTGTGTATATGTGCAATAGGTGCATGCTTTGTCACTTCCGCAAGGAATACATCACAATTTATCACCTGCCACTGGCACGGCGGCAGGTTTCCAGCAGGAGCCATGAGACACTGTTGAAAAATTGGCACACCTATTATCTCGGCTAGGCCCCTCACGCGAAGTGAGTAAGGCTGCCTTATAAAGGGGCGATTTCCAAAAAGTGCAGAACTAGACAGATCATTAATTATGGAATGCGTAGGGTGTACCTTATCGCCATTCATTTTCAGGTAACAGATAAAAGACATGTACGACCACTGCACGTAGAGTGACCACTCACTCGACTCAGCGTAAAGGCTCTTCAGGGCTCGTTCAATAGGCCCTGTAGAGAGGCGGATGCCCAGAGAATGTACAGAATCTAGAATCTTCAATGTGCCTGGCCAGGCTGAATTATATACTATTGCCCCATAGTCAAGATGTGAACATACTAGGCTTTTGTACAGATTCATGAGGAACTCTCTGTCGCTGCCCCAGGATGTGTGCGACAGTAACTTCAGGATATTCCTTGTTTTCATGCATTAATTTTTAAGGTGTTTGATGTGTGATACAAATGTTAGTTTTGCATCCAAGATTATACCTAGAAACTTATGTTCTGTGTTTACGGGCAGACGTTTGCCTTTCATAACAATCTGAGTATCAGGGCAAAGCCTCTTTTCTGTGTGAACAGGACACATGTGCTTTTTTGTGGGTTGACTTTGAACTTATTTTCATCAATCTATTTGGACACTTTGTTTATAGCAAGCTAGACCTGTCGCTCCCAAAGGCCGAGGGAACACGATTGAAAAGCTATCTGGATGTCATCAACATATGTGGAGTAAAATATGTTATGGGGGATGTACTAACGGAGAGAGTTCATTTTTATAATAAAGAGCGTGCAGCTCAGTACCCCACCCTGTGGTACTCCGGTTTCCTGTACAAATGTTCGGGACAAGACATTGCCCACTCAAACTTAGAATATGCGATCATACAGGTAACTTTCGATGATATTGAACATATTAACACATATACCCATATGCGAGAGGTCTCTCAATATCCCAAACCTCTACGCTGTATCATAGGCCTTTTCCATGTCAAGGAATACAGATAGAGCAAGCTGGTTATGGACAAATGCTTCACGTATGCGTGTCTCAATCCGTTCGAGATTATCGGTGGTGGATTAGCCTTCTCGATCTAAACCCGCACTAGTACGGGTCTACCAGTTTGTTTGATTCTAGGAAGTGGAGTAGGCGGCAATTAATCATTTTTTTCCAAAACTTTACAGATGCAACTGGTTAATGCTATAGGCCTGTAATTTGATGCAGACGACGGATCCTTACCCTGCTTCAAAATCAGAATTATCACAGCTTCTTTCCAAGAAGAGGGGATCACACGAAAAAACCAGAAAAGATTGTAAAGGGAAAAGGGAGTTTTTTGTGTTTTGGAGGGTAGTTGCTTCAACATCTCATACATTATGGTGTCAGGACCTGGGAAAGATGTGTTGCAGCAGTTCAGTGCTCTTTGCTATTCTGCTGCGCAGAATGGCTCAATGTAAGGCTCGATTTTTTTAGATTTCCTTTCTCGGTTTTGTTCCAACTGTAGTTTGTATTTTTGGAATGAATCAGAGTAGTGTGAGGAGCTTGGTATATTTTCGAAATGTGAACCAAGAAAGTCGGCTTGGTCCTCCAAGCTTTCTCCGAGGGTATTTACTAATGGGAGAGAATATGTTTGTTGGCCTTTAATCTTCTGGACTTTCTTCCACACTTTTTTTTTTCATCTGTGTACGAACTGATGCTCCTAATAAACTTTGTCCATCTCTCATCTGGTTTGTCTGCATGTTCTCCTTGCCTGTGATTTGACCTGCTTAAAATTTTCCAGGTTTTCTACTGTTGGAAAATCACAGAGCAATGCGCACGCTTTGTTCTGATTCATCTAAGCTTTCCTACAGGCATCATTCCACCATGAAACTCGCTGCTTAGAACTCATTTCGCTCGTTTGAATAATGCACGTAGATGCGGTACCAAGAATAAAAGCTGTAAAATACGCGACAGCGTCATCTATGGTCAGAGCAGACAACTCCGTCAATGTCATGTGGGTGAAAGTTTGGTACTGTTCCCGATCAGCTGAGTCAAGCTTCAACCTCGGAACCTGTGAAGATAAGTGTCCTTCGTTTGGCACTCTCAGGATGATCGGGAAGTGGTCACTCCCACAAAGGTTTTTAAGAATACTCCATTTAAAGTCGGCTAAAAGTGATGGTGATGAAATGCTAAGATCTATCGAGGAGTATGAATTGTTTGCCAGGCTAAAATACATAGGCTCCTTTGTATTTAAGAGACATAACCTAGACGACTAAAGAAGCTGTTTAATGAGACGCTCTTGAGCGTCACAGCGCATTGCAGCGCACGCGAGCGTCACCCCACAGGGCATTGTGTGCGTTAAAGTCACCTAAAATCAAAAAGGGTTCTGGGAGTTCATCAATAAATGATTCCAATCACGCCTTTAAGCTGATGGTGAGGTAGTATATGCAGAGAGCATAAGGTGACGAGTTTGTTAAAAAGTACAGCTCGAATGGCCACTGCCTGAAGCGCTGTGAGGAGCTTCATCTGCTGGCATGCCACACTTTATCAGCTATAATGATAATACGGCAGCATCTTCACGGCCCTTCCGGAAAGTAATGTATGAGCGAAGAAAGCTCTTGTATTTAGGAGTTAGGTGTGTTCCTCGCACACACAGCACTTTTGGGTTGAACTTACTGAGAAGTTCTTGTACATCAACTAGATTTCCAAGTAGCCCACTAACATTCCACTGAATAATTTTATCCATTATGAATTAAAAAAAGTGCTGTGTGTAGACAAGATTGAGATTCGTTACTTTTACAGGGCCTTTGTGAGGCCCTGTAATTGGTGTTTTATATTTTTTGAAGCGGTCGACAAGAGGTCGCCGCTCCTTTGGCGCTACCGGCGCTGTCTCGATAGAAGTGGTGTCCGTAGCCACCTGTGAGGCACTGGACACCCGCTCCAAAGAGCGATCTAAGTGTCGCTTACACTTCGCCTCAGTCGATGAAGTCTATGCCATCACCGAGGAGGAGGTTGTTGGGGCCTCGTTGGTCTCCTTATTGTTCTGGCTGCTGCCAGGGCTTGTAGAGGCCACCGGTGTGGACTGATTGGCTGTGGGCGGGGCAGCGCTGGCTGCTTCCACCAGAAGGACAGGCGGCTTTCACCTGGGCACCCTAGACGTGGTCCAGATAGCCACCAAGTGCCATTGTGGTGCCACCCTTTGTTGCACTACTTCAGCGAAGGAAGTTCTCAGTATGAAAGAAGGTGAGACTCGCTGTCGTGCTTCACGAAACGCTTTATTTTCGTTTACTTTTATGGTGGTAATTTTTTTTTCTCTTTTCCAGGCTGGGCATGCTCTGCAGTATGTGGCATGGCTGCCTTTGCAGTTTGCACAGTGAACCTCATCATATTCGCACTCATCAGTACTGTGACCAATTATGCTGCATTTACCACAAGTAAGCTGACCTCGGCAGGTCTGGGATTCGTGTCTGAATCGCTGGCATTTAAAGCAACATCTCGGGTTAGGAAGGTACGGACCCACACAAAGTTTTACGTAGCTGTTTTGAGTGTATGGGGTAGAATGCTTGAATTGAAAGTAAGTATTAGGCGCTTTGTTGCGGTTTCAGTTTTGTTGCATCTGAATTTTATGTGCTGTACTTGTGTTATGCCTTGGTCTTTCCATTCGTCAAGGAGTTCCTCTTCGCTTAGTCTCATAAGGTCTGGATCGGATGCCACACCCTTCACGGTGTTCAGAGTACCATGTATAGTAATTGATACAGGGATATTTCCAAACGCTACGAGGTGTGAAAAGTTGTTTACTGTTCTTTGTCTTTTATTTCGAGGAAACTGTCCTCACTTGCCATCTTTGTGGCCTTATAGCCGGTCCCAATGGTGTCTTTTAAGGACTTGGCCACGAAAAAAGGTGATATTGCTCTGGATTTAGTTGATATTTCTTCACGCTGAAGAACATGGTATCTTGGGAAACTTTTAAATCTTTTGGGAGAAAAACACAGAGGATGCATCGATGCGTACCCTTTACAGGGCACGATCGGTTACAGGAGGGTTCTGAGGTTCCATGAAAAATGGCTTCTTCGGCAGAAAAATGGCTTCTGTGACAGATACAGGTGTGGTTCCGAAAGAGGTGAGTTTTGAGAGATTTTCGTCATTGAAGTGCCACAGCCGACACGAGAACCACGAGGAAATTCAGATGCACTCGCCCTGCTGTTGCTAGACAATTAAGTGAATTTTTTTTTATTGCGATAGGAATTGTAGGGACACTCGACGGGTTTTTGCCATGGCCATCATGTTTTGCGTAAACTACAAGTTGGTACCACTCCTCATGCATCGTGAGTTTGACCCGCATGTAAAATTGTGCAAGTTGAGGTCATAAGTGCTACTCAAGCAGAGACTAAACGAAATGACCTATCTACGCCTCTTGGAGGGTGCAGGCGTCAGCATCCCACCGCGTGTTAAAACTGTCATCAAATGCTCAAGCAGACACAAACATGCTGCCCATCTTCAACAAGCATGAAAAGACGAGGAGGAAACGGAGGGGTTGATCGATGACCAGCAGCCGTGAGCATTGATTCTAACCGAGGATGTAGTTTCGATAGCTTGAATGCCTCGATGCATTAGTTCACCTCTGCTTGTGAATCGAGGCACTCTAGCGATAGCTGGCGTGCGCAGTATCGACAAGCATCAGCGTCCAGCTCGCAAACCATTCTACGTTGGTGTGCTCTCAACGGGAAGAGATTGTGCGATAAGAGCATTTCTCCTTCGAGTGGACGTACTTATTTTCTCTTACACCAGCGCTTCTAGTTATCATTGTTGAGATGTCGGATCCAAAAGAGTTAGCTGTCAGCCTTCCCATTGTCACGAGTTCGTAATGTCAACGAAGGCAGCAGGCGCTGTTTTCATGATTTAACTTTTTATTTAGGCCAACCTGTGTCCCGAAAACGAAATGTGACTCTAAAGCAATACACGCTGCAGACTGATAGCAGTGAACATAGAGCATCGGCCGTTGCATCAGCATTTACACATGTGGCATCGAAGATTCCAGCGTTATTGCTAGAAGCCGTGTAATCTCATCGAAAGGTTCTAAGATTATCTAGATGGCCACCAGTCATTCGGGTGCAATTTGCTCAAGGCAGAGTTACACGCGTAATGGTGCAGTAGCAAGAATAGAAAGGAGCGCGTGCGCTATGACCACCACAACATTATAAATTCACCGGTTGCACAAATTTTTTTTTCAGCTTATATTGCAAAAAAACTCGCCGCACCGTTGCTGAGCAACTGCCGAGCATAGCATGCGCTCGCAGTTGTTTAGCAATGGTGCGGCAAGTATTTTGCAGCACCACTGCCGTCTCTAAAGTTTGCCTGACAGCTTGGCTGTTGAAATATATGCAGAGTGGTATAATAAGGTATGCATGCAAGTGCCACCTCAACAAGAACCATGCATCATGTTCAGGTGGCGCAAAATTCATGCTGATCCGAAATACGACATTTGATATGGACACTGCTGTGTCCTTTGTGTAGCCCACGTGCGTAGCTCGGTCAATGAGGAAACTCTCAATTAAATTTTCCATTGCACGTGCAAATAGCCGTTTAGGTGTGGCTTGGCGCGGTAGGTCAAATTGGCACATTATGGCGCAATCAGCGTAGCACTTTCACCCTTGGATATTGATTGATTGATTGATATGTGTGGTTTAACATTCCAAAACCACCATATGATTATGAAAGACGCCGTAGTGGAGGGCCCCGAAAATTTTGACAACCTGAGGTTCTTTAACGTGCACCCAAATCTGAGCACATGGGCCTACAACATTTGTGCCTACATCAGAAATGCAGCAGAATACTTTAGCCACTAGACCACCGTAGCGGAGTCCACCCTTAGATAAGGCATCATTCATATAGGTATACCTATTTATACAATAACAGTAGATTATTAAAACTTATTGTTCAAATAGCATGTGTGATTGCAAATAAAACATTAGTTGCAAGCTAGTGATATGTGTGTGTCTCTCTTTTGGTGTTCTTGTCGTTATGCTTTATATCCATATGAATGATGAACCCCAACCAACTAGCCCAGCAATGTGCGTTAGGAAAGATAAGGCAGCAATTCCACCTACAACTGATTACACAGAAAAAGCTTTCAAGGACTTCCAGGATAAGCAATGAAAGGATCATGCAAAAAATAACCCGTCAAACATGTGACACTCACTTGTCATCTTCAGTTTTTTTCTTCTGGTACCTCAGATGAATCTTCATCTCTTACCACACGGTCATCATGCTGGTAAAATGCACCTTTCCTGGGGATGTACTGAGGGTAGCGCTCGTCTTCATCAAAGTCCAAAACTTTATCTTGGAGATCAGAGGGATTAACATCCTCCTGAAAGAAACATCAGGTTCATCTGATTTTACAGGTGGAGCTCACAGAGACAGAAGGACTCATCCTGTACTTTTGCTTTCTGCTCACACAAATGCCCAGAAGTAGGCTCTACCGTATTTACTCGCATAGTAGGTGCACTGCCACTTTGGTAGAAAGATATATTTATTTATTTATATGCATCATAGGTGCACCTTGAACTTGGCCATGATCAGTAGTTCTGTCCCGTATCAACACGACTGTATTTTGACCCCCCCTTACATTATTTGAAGCGAGAAAAAAATAAGAAAAAAACAAATGCCCTGAAGTAGGCTCTACCGTATTTACTCGCATAGTAGGTGCACCGCCACTTTGGTAGAAAGATATCAATTTTTTTATTTACACGCATAATAGGTGCACCTTGAACTTGGCTATGATCAGTAGTTCTGTCTCGTATCAACACGATTGTATTTTGACACCCTCATACGGGAACAAAATAAGAAAAAAGACAGTGGCAGCACTACACCAGCTTCGCGGGCCGCGCAGTGAGGAAGGGCAGTTGACTTTGTTTCAGCGTACCTTTGCACCGGTGCTGGCGTGGCTCCTATCCTTAGAGGCTGCATGCCCTACGCATGAAACATGTGAGTGTGTCCTTGTCAAATGCCAATTGAGTTTCTTGTTGGGAAAAGCATCGTCGTTACCACGTTCGCTTAAAACGTTCAGCTTTCCAACGAATGCTTTCGCCATTGCTGCCAATACCAAAATCGCACAAGCTCAGAGGACTTTTGTCGCCATGTATTTCCTGGCCGCGAACATAAACATTGCGTCATGCACGCTGCTCTTGGATTAGTGCTTGAGTGCCATCTTTTTGACGCCCAATCTTCATGTTGTCTAGTACAAGCTTCCCGACACATGACGAACCGTAGGCTAGGCCTTAATCACTGTTCATGCTTTTTGGTGGCGGTCGCAGGCAATCAAAGTTGTGGTTTTGACCGAAATTAATGGAAGTCGAACACGGTTATATCGAACCCACATATACCGAATGATCGAGTATATCGAGCTCGCAAGTTATCCTTTTGAAATTCCTTTGTAAAAGTATAGAAATTCGCACTTTTATATCGAGCGGTATTTTTACCCACCTTCGGATATATCAAACACAGCGTGAGCTGGAAGGCACGCTTCAGCACTTGCCCCCCCTCTCTCCCGCGATCTTCGGGGCTCCATGCGCGAGGTGGACGAAACGCTCGAAAAAGGTAAGGGCGAGAGGGCTCATCTGGGCAATCTCCAACTTGCGGGACATCTTTTTTTTTCTCTTTCTCATGCATTTTCCGCATACTCACGTGTTGGCTCAGAGCGGGAACGAAGGAGCCGACCTTCTCCTCCTTTCTCCTAATAATTTTTGTTCCTCCTTTGCAAGGTTTGATCAGCCAACCACAGCTCACGCCTTTTGCTGTTGCCCTCGCAGGTATCCATCACTTCGCAAGCACTTTGTTGCTCTCGAGCTATCGCGTCGCTTACGTACCACTGCATGTGCCGCATTTCTCTTTTGAATGCGTGGTGTGCAAAGCCGCTGCGGATTTGAAATGTCGACTTCTCGTATAGCTATTGCCAGTGTCGAGAAACGCAAAAAACTTGAACTTACAACAAAGTTGAAGGCTATTCTGCGTGTTGAGGTGGGCGGGAAATGTTCGCCGATTGCAGATGACTTCGGGACACCACAAATCACTGAGTACCTTGTTGAAAACTAAGGCAGATATCACAGCAAAGGCAGTGCGCTTCTGCCCACGGGAATGTAGAAAAAGCACTCTATGTTTGGTTTTTAGAAGTACACACGAAGAATATTCTGATGGATGGCCCGATGCTGATCGCCAAGGCCAAATGGTTTGCCGCTGCACTTGGTGAAACAACTTCTCTGAAAACAGCGGATGGCTTCACCAATTTAGGCAGTGCTACAAAATATTTGGCAAAACGATTTCTGGTGAAAGCGAAGCTGTCAGCAGCCAGGACATCCAGCAGTGGATGACAAAGGAGTGGCTGGAAATCTCCACGAAGTTTTCTACCGCGGAGATCTTCAATGCCTGGCGAGACGTGAAGACGGACACAGTGGGCAACTCTTCTGCAAAGCAGGCTTCGAGATGGTGGAACTTGCAGAAACCAGTAAAGATGAGGAGGAGTGCATAGACGACGCGTTTTGCGAATTGTGATAAGATCGAGACTAGTGTTTTGAACATTTCAAAAACGAAGGAGCAGGCAAAGGTTAGCGATGTTTTTTTACGCAAAAAAACACTCTGTTGCAGAGTGTGTGTGGAATTAGTTGTCATTCTTGAATGCACCCATTGTGGTGATAATCCTCTACAGGTAAGCTCTCGGGGATTCAATTTTTTTATATCAAATTTTTCATATATCGAACTAATTTACGATCCCCTTCAATACAATATATCGATGTTTGACTGTACTTCTTTTCAGTGGCTCTACTTGAAGTAAATGGGGCTTGGGTGGTACTCGTAAAACTCCAATAGTGGTTCGCGATTCGATTAAAACGTCTTAGATATGAGGTGCGGGCCTATGAAATCAAACAATCAGTACCACTTAACGCACAAAATTTCAGTCGTGATAATGCAAATATTCGAGGTAGCCTGAAATCTAATTAATGAATTTAGGCGAAGGAGTTTTTTCTTTTTTTTGTGTTTTTTTTTTCTCGCATTCAGTTCGTTGGCAATGCAGGTCTACAGATGTAAATTTTCGGACATTTCAATGCACACCACATCTCACACCAAGATTCTCAGACATGTGAGACTGCATGCTTAACATGTTTTGCACTAGTGTAGCCTATGAAGAAAGTTGTTTCTGCTATAATATGGGAATTCGTGAAGTCTGCAACATGCAAATTATGAATAGTCTATGCAGTAGTAGGATAATATAAAATTTTCAGAGTAAACGTATTATGGCAACAGCTGGCTTCTGATCAAGCACATGAGCTAATAACGAACAATAGGAAACATAGACCGAACATGCACAAGAATGTGAAGACACATATTTGTGACTGGCAATTCTTGCCCTAGGTTTGCTGCAACAATAATATCCATTTGTATAATCAAATATTCATAACTATTTCACAAACATGCATACCACACATGAGTATGCTGAAAAGGCAAAAAATTTGAGATGACTTGCTTCTCCGAGCACCGTGGCAGTGGCTGAGCATGTGTGATCGGTAAGGAGCACGAGGCATGTGCCACACGTGTGGGGGTTCTAACAACCCTAGTGAAGTTATTTGCTCCTCATAGCCCACGTGTTTTAGACATAAGCCTCATTTAGGGGAAACAAGTACCGAGCGGTAGGTGGCGAAGTGCTCGCGGGCGTTTGGTATCACCACCATCATCATCATGGTTGGAACGCTAGCACCGGCGGTGACACCTAGCGGCAAGCCTAGGTGGTGGCGCACGGGAAAGAGACGGGCGCCTATGGCTGGCGGCGTTTGGCACGAATGGTTGTCTCTCGCAGCGAGAGCCCGGTGCATGGCACCGCAGGTCGTCTGGCTGGGGCCCTTGTGGTGAGTCAGGCGCTAGCAACACAGCCTTGCTTGTCATGTTGTTGAGCGTTGTGTAATATTGTGTAAGATTGTTTAGCGTGTGGGTCATAATTGATGCTATAATAATTCAGCTAACGATATTGTCCTTTATAAAACAGTTAAATAATTGTGTGTTGTTTTGGTTTGTTCAAACTGTGTTGACTGTGTCTGTGTTCCAAGAGCGTGGTGATCTCCAATTCAAGACCCCACGAACGATAAAAAGTTCTGAAGGCATGAGTCTCTGCCATGCTTGCGCACACAATTGGTGTTAAAAAGGCCTGTGGTGCCAACCCGAGCTGTGATGTGAAAACTCCTTAGGAAAAGTGAGCATTGTCCAGTGCAAAGCTGTACAAAGAAGGTCGAAGAAGTCAGTTCACTCTCTCAGCGAAAGTGCCATTAACCCGGATCTGGAGGTAGCAGCACGAGGGTGCCAGAAAGCAGCTGTCGACCTTGGTAGACACTGAGAGACGCTCTCCGAACCTGCAGCACTTCGTAACAGCAGTTCTAAAGACACCTGTCACTCTTCACCTTCTTAACAGGACGACTGCACCCCACACCTGTGGCTCTTCACCTTCTTAACAAGACAACTGCCACCGACTTGAAAGTCACCGGAGTGCCATATTGACGGTTTGGCTGGGCGAAGAAACGCCGAAGACACAGTTAGGCCTAACCTGCCACAAAACGTCAAACTCAGAATTGCAAAACACTCGTGCTACCTGTCGGAGTCGTTTAATGTAGTGCAAAGTCCAACTCCCTTGCACAGTTTGCTGCGCAACCAGGTGCCATTAGCCTATGCGAAACATTTAAATATTATGTGTGTTTATGCATTGAACACTTGGAAAAAGAGCTAGGAATTTCTCTCCACAATTCGACGTCTAGCAGAACCACCATGAAGTGATTGTTGGACCACTCATCAGAACGACGGTGAAAACAAAAGCAGACGCAACAGGTCTGCACACTAAAAAGAAAGGCCTGAGTTGACACTACTATTGCATTGTGAATTGCCATGGACGTAAAGGGCTTCAGTTTTATAGATTTCCCTAGCTGTTATACGAAACAGAATGACGTGAGCACTGCAAATGGGCCATTACAAACAAGTGCTTGCCTAGAACTCGATGTCATGCGATGTTCGCTTGTACATGCGAGTTGTAGCACGTTGAAATTACCAGCATTTTTTGCATTGTACCTGCAGTTTGCGTAATTTTTTGAAGTAGATTGACGGTAAAAGCTTTCCAGGTCCGTAATTTTCAGGAAACAGCATGCCTCAACACCAATGAAAAAAAGAGGGAAGGGGGGGAGGTTTATAATGGCCTAAGCACAAACGCTTCCAGGTGGGTCCCTCTGCTTTACCCAGTTATGGCCAGGGCAGCCATTAGAGCACTTGTGACAGTTTTTTCGCAGCGCCGCCTGGGCAGACCCTGATGTCTAAAATCAGATTACAAGCGATGGAGACAAGTGGATCATCGGGCGGATGCTGATAGACAGCAACCAGACAACGAGGCTACGTCACTACAAAGCCAACGTCTGAATAGTAAGACAAATGTTCAACTAGTACGTGACTGTAGGAGAGAAGCAAGACAGAGGCCATCTTGGCTAGTCTAATTAGGGGCTAAAGTACTGAAGTTAACTTGGACTGTAGTTAGTTCTTGTTTTGAAATCTAGGGATTTGTAGTGAGCAGGTTGGTATACTGTTGAAGGGAACACGTGACCGCATGGCTCCCGTTCTGCACAATGACATGCAGAGGAAGCAGCAAAAAGCAAGCATATGTGTAAAATGAAGTGGCACATTTCACACATTGTCTGATACTGAAACGATCCTTGGCATGAGCGTGCACGCGCTTTTGCGGTCCTGCCGAACAATAGCAGCTGAAAAGTTGTGCGAAGATTGTGAGAGTTCCTACTTATGAATTCCTGCACTCAAGGATGAGGTTTACTCAGGGTCAGGCCTGTGCTGGTTCTTTTAACTGTTGCAATAGGTTAAAAACTAGCATTAAACCTTTGATATAATGCAAGAAGAAAAAAGGACTACAACAGCGCTGTTTCTTCTCTTGTATAGAGTTGTTGTAGTGCTCCCAGAGACTGAGAAACCTACAACCGACATGTATGGCATTGTCTGAGAGTATTTATTTTAAACTTCCCCTCCCAGACTTACGCCCTCATAAGTCTTTCATCGGGTGGGCCAGGCCTGCATGCCGCCGCCAGCTCTATGCCGTCGGCTCAGGTTTCTGGTGCGTCTAGCAGCCAACACACACAGCATATCTCCACCCACCGAAAGCCCCCTACATGCCCGACAGTCTCAACTATGTGTTTTACAGCCCTATGAAGGGAAAACGAGTAGTCTTCAAGTTCGCCTCTTTCTGGTTGCATTTTGTCCTTTTGACCAGGCACATCTCCTGCTTTATGACTGCTTACGTATGATGAGGCTTGCGGGTTTGTACTGAGCGTTGACTCGCACAATGGCTGTTCCTCCATTTCAGGTCGTGGGGCTAAGTGAAATATGTTCCTACTTGGTTGGTCTATTTCTACAACATAAAACATCGGAGACCCCGCCGGCGAAGTAGCGTTCCAGTCTTGTTCTGGTGCTTTATCCCAACTGTTTCCCCTGGGTCTAAATCTCGAATGATTCGAGCTCCGTGCCTTTTGTTATTAACATTCCTTTACTGTCTCCCCTGGCTCTAAACCTCTAAGGATTCACGCTCCGTGCTTTTTGTGATTATTATTCTTTTGCTCTACTCGACCCTGCTGTTCCTAAGCCTGAAGCACTTGCTTGTCTACTATGGTGGGTTCCAGCGAACAACACACCACAGCGGGAGAGGCTCAGACATCGTTCCAATAACGTCGCAGGACTGAAACCATTCGCAAGCGGCGTGGTTCTGTATGCCTGAACAGCATCATAACTGCCTCACACTTTCTACAGGCTCTATTTACGATCTGCACGGCCACCTAAATGAAACTATTGCTTTGAGAAAAACTGGGGCTTCATGTTACATGCTTGAAGCCCTATTCTCTAGTGGAAGGCACAGCCATCAAGTTCCTTCTCACTTTCTGGATGATTGGCAACTGCAATTTTAACGTTGTATGCAACAACTTCTCGCAGCAAGCCCTTTCTTAATTTGTTCATACTTCTATCTGTTTCTGACAGACTCTAGGAGGCGTACGCAACAGGTCTGTGGACCCCATCTTTTTTCTTCTGTCGCAGAACAGCACCTGACACAAAATATGAGACATTCGCCAAAACTACCACTGGATTCTCCATATCGAACTGAAAAAACTGGGCTTTCAGACCAGCTTTTCCTGTACTCTTCAAGGCTTTTCTGTTGGGTTGAGGTGATTACCCACTCATTTTTTGCATTTAGTAGAGTGCTCATGGGATGGGCTATTTCTGACATGTTCGAGTCAAATTCCATCAGGTAGTTTACGATTCCCATAAACCTTCTCCACTTCAGAGTGTTTGAAGGAGGTCTGATGTCTATGATAGCCTGCACTTTCGAAGAGCCAGCATGAATTCCTTGGTTATCAATGATGTGTCCCAAGAACTTTACCTTTTGCACATTGAATTCGCACTTCTAGTGGTTTAGCATGACACCATGCTTCTGTAACCTTTGCAGAAGCTTTCTGAGACTGGCATTGTACTCTGCCTGCATCCTGCAATAAATCAAGATGCCATCAATGTTACACATCACCTTCCAGATTAGTCAGAAACTTATTCAGAAACTGCGCCTTTGGAAGACCTCAGGTGGAGAATTGATTGCAAAAGATAGTCTTTTGAACCGATACCTGTCAAATTGTGTTATAAATATGGTCATGTTTCGGGACTCCTCTGCCAACTGGAACTGCCAAAATGCTGAATGCGTCAACTTTTGAAAAATAGTAAGCTCTGGTAAGTTCTACAAGCATATGCTCACTCACAGGCAGAGGCTGCACCTCTTGCTCTACAAGTTTGTTCTGCTCGGTGAAGTCCATGCATATTTGCACATTTTCATTAAACTTCTGAACAATGGCCATTCCAGAACATTACTGTGTTGGCTTCTTAACTGGCTCAATTACTCAAGGCTCATTCATATCTTGCAGTTTTGCCTTGGCTTGCGACATTAACGGTAAGGGAACTTTTCGAGAAGTGGTCAATGCTAGTGGTACAGCATCTTCTTTAGGCTTGATCTTGTATGCAAGCTTGATTCCACCAATACTAATAAAGAATTTAGCAACTCACCCTATGGGTTGACAGCTTCACTTTTTTGACTAATGACTTGGTGAAGGAGTTTTACAATGCCTAGTTTTTCACTAGCCGCCCCTGACAGGAAAGGCATCTGAAGACCATTCACGATGTAGATACTTCCTTTCTAAGACAAGTCATGGTATGATATCACTGCCGTAATCATCCAACAGGTTGGGTCCCCTCAAGACCTTGTCTGGCTTCTGGTGATGCAGATTCTTGAAATTTCTCTCGGGTCCCGTGCCACGAGCCTTTTTCTTGTATGTGAATCTCGTATGTGAACGTGGCAAGTCTGCCTATTGTCGGAGTCTCACACACTGACGCCGCACTCCAGGATCCGGCATGTGCCTCGTGCCCTCTTACTCATGACAGCGGTAAAGAGTGATAAAAGCATCTTCAGCTCCGATTTCAGACATTGAAAAATTGGTAATTGCTAAAATGAACTGTTGTATATGCCTGCATTCTCAATAGCTCAAAATCATGAGCACTTGCAGCAGCTAAAAAGCCTGATGAACCGAGTGGACAGATGCAATTACCTGGATCCCTGGTAGCATCCTTGGCTGTGAAGCTGTTAAAGGACTTAAGAACTAGAGACAATGAATGCCTACTGTGTTGCCATACATTCATGTTTCCCATGGACTAAAGAAAATCGCAAACAGGTTTGGCATACCCAGGGTTTTTACGGCTCCTAACAAAATCTCACTATGTTGAAGATCACAACAATCAGCAGCAGTACGAAATTGTGCAGTGTCAGCCCTTTGGTCGAGTTCATTGCATGCGAAAAAGAAGTTGTATATTGTGTACGCCTTTCCTGCGGAAGGAAGAATACTAGACAAACCGCAAAGTGCATGAACACACAACTGCCAAGAAATAACTATAACTGGAAGTAGATTCATCATCATTATCATCATCAGCCTGACTACGTCCACTGCAGGACAAAGGCCTCTCCCATGTTCTGCCAGTTAACTCGGTCCTGTGCGTGCTGCTGCCAATTTATACCCGCAAGTTTCTTAATCTCATCCGCCCACCTAACCTTCTGTCTCCCCCTAACTCTCTTGCCTTCTATGGGAATCCAGTCAGTTACCCTTAATGACCAGCAGTTATCCTGTATATGCACAACATGCCCGGCCCATGTCCATTTCTTTTTCTTGATTTCCACTATGACATTCTTAACCCCGCTTTGTTCCCTGACCCACTCTGCTCTCTTCTTGTCTCTTAAAGTTACACCTACCATTTTTCTTTCCATTGCTCGCTGCGTTGTCCTCAATTTAAGCTGAATCTTCTTTGTAAGTCTCCAGGTTTCTGCTCCGTAGCTAAGTACTGGCAAGATACAGCTGTTATATACCTTTCTCTTGAGAGATAGTGGCAATCTACCTGTCATGATTTGACAGTGCTTGCTAAATGTGCTCCACACCATTCTTATTCTTCTAGTTACTTTAATCTCATGGTTCGGTTCTGCGGTTATTACCTGCCCTAAGTAGACATACTCGTATACAACTTGAAGTGCACTATTATCTATGGCTACACATTAGAAATGTGTCTATGTCATCCAAAGTTCAATCACACCATGCACCATGATTGTATCACGGTGCAATAACTAAAGAAAAAAAGGGGGAATCATCGAAGTCTTCCACATGCACTACCCAGACGTTCATACTTTTGCTAGTGCTCTTTCACGACCAGTAAAAGAAGCTGAGGGTCATTCCTTTAGTACAGGGAAGCAAATAGACCTCGGGACACGTGGGCGCTTGGTTGAGTATAGTATTTCTTGATGTTTCTCGTGCCCATGTGGAAAGGTTTCACTTTATCCTTTTTTTGCCATGACTCTGTCAAAATAAACAGTTGTCAGTTTGCATATGTCTTGCCCCGTGCCGTTCTCAATACGGCGTTTCGTTTCACTGTAGTGTGCTATAGGGCTAAACAATTGTCAGAAAATTTATTTTAACAGTATCGTTTTGCATTTTAATACCAAAATTGCTTAACATATGAAGCCAAGGTGCTTCTGTAAGGTGTTTGAAGCTAAAAAATATTACTGTTATATTTCTGCAAAATTTGCCCCGATGTTCTATGTTTGCATTTTTTCTCTCATAATATTGCACTATGCAATACACTTCAACCTCGATAGAACGAACCCAGATATAATGAAATACTGGTTATAACAAAGTAAAGAAAGATAGTCTTGTAATAGATAGTAATAGGAATAAACTATTATAACAAATTTTTCGACATAACAAACCTATTTTTGTGTAAGATGCAAGTTTGTTATAATGAGGTTTGAGTGCAATACCTCAGTAATGAATATTACTTCAAGTAAGGTATATTACCAACATCCGAAGTTTGTATATTTAAAGCAGCACTGACATGAATTTTCAAGATTGAGATGTGCCCATCATTCAATCACTTGGTATGCATAGGTCTTTTATGCCAAATTTGAATGGTGTCTGATGCGTCGAAGTTATTTTATTTCAACGTCAAACAGCATAAAAAGTTAAGGAGAAAAAATGAAAAAATCACTGCCCTGCGACATCGACACTAGTGCTACGTGTTCGGTGTGATACATTCCACAAATAGCACCCTGAGTGATGATACCCTAGCAACGATGATGTCGACGATCTCCGAGTGTGTTTGGAGCCAACTCCCGGCCATGCTCTCACAAGTGGCTCTCCTTGCCGTGTTGAAGCGTGCGTGCAACTCATTACGTCGCATCGACTGATTTGCGTTATACTCCTCTGCATGTGAGTACGATCACTCAGAGTGACAATACGTGCCAGAAAGTCGGGGAACTGCTGCGTAGTGAAAACCTGCGCGTCCAGGCGAAGAAAAAGCGGAAAGTGCGTGCCGTTTCATGCCTTTCCAAGCCACGAACATCAATGCAGCCAGTGGGTTGACTTCATACGCGCCGTTCGACAGAGAGACTGGACGCCTCTGAATAACAGCTGCATTTGCTCCCTTCCCGTGGTGGCGAGCTGCTACAGGGTGAATTCTGTGTTGGCGAACCAGTTAAGTTTCACTGGCAGTACGAGGCCTCTTCTCGAGGCCAGGGCTATTCCTACCGTGTGCCCTGCTACTTTCAGCTGCAGCAGGACATGAGGTGCGTAGTTGGTGTTCTTGAGTTACGACAGCACGGCCGCGACTGATAAATATATTGCATTTCACGCGGAGCTTGTCAAGCAAAAATCATGGCGAATCACAGCGATACCCAATTCAAGCTCACTGTCATCATCACTTGCCGATGTTAACCGCGACGACGGCAAGGACAACAATGTTGGCGACAGAGGCATGTCTACGCCTTCAGAGACACAGCTGGACTGACTGTACGTGCGCTCCTAGAAGACGAAACGCCATCTTGATGTCACAATTTATTGTGGAAGGGGCATCAGCTGTGCAGCTGCCTCGACGTGGCCACAAGGTAGCGCTGCCAGCACTACCATTTCGCGGGCTTTCCATTAATTTTGAAAAGTGTTCGATAGCGAGTACATTAATAAATATTACAGATAATCATTCGTCACTCAGATGCATTATAGATCACAAATCGCTACTAGGGGGTCCAAAGTTACTCGTTAATGCAAAAATCTTGACATGAGTAAATTTGATGTCAGTGCTCCTTTAACGAAAAAAAAAATCATGTCATTCAGAATATTATTATTTTGCTTCATATTCAGGCACAATTAACACCACATGGTGCTCCAACTAAAAGTCAGTTTTGCAGCTTATTTAAAAAAAATAAATGGTTATTCTTATATGACAAGTTTAACCATTACATATTTTGTTTTAAAGAATAAAAATCAGTTTTGACATTATACAATCACTCCAATGGGGAACTTAAAAAATTGCTTCTCATTCTTAAAGCAAAAAAAATTTAGCAATGAAGCTCAACATTTAATAAAACTAATTTGTTTGCGTGAGGATTCGAGAAAAACGACAACAACGAAGGTGTGGGACAACGCACGTGTGATTACGAGGCAACTGTGCGCCAATCAGCTGATGACTTGCGGTGGCCCATGGAAGTGGCGTTCCACGATTGGGCCACGTACGATCATTAGGTGGTGGTAGGCTTTGTGGCTGGGGACGAGCGGAAGCAGCGGGTGACGGAAGACAGCAGGCCGAAGCGTCGGACGCAGGCGATCCAGGTTCCGGCCAGGGAACGCGGCCGTCCACGCTGCTGCCGTCTAACCACCAGCTGGGGTGGCATTGCCAGAACAAGTACTGCATCTCGGGGCGCGGCCTGGCCTGCTTTTCTATTCATTGTCGAGGGCATCGCGGATATCGACGAGGTGTCTCCACGGTCAGCCATTCGGCACAGCGATGAACGTGGCCTGGCTAATGGTCACAGTTGCGCCGAGCATCGCGTCTCGACACAAGCTGTTCGCTGGACGGGCTGGCCAATTTAACGCATGGAGCATCGCGTCTCCAATGCGGGTTGACTGCTCCGTAGTCGCACCCTTGCCATCAAGCGCCGGTGTCACCAGAGCGTCGCACATCGGCAAGTGAGCGCATTCCATAGCGCCTTTCCACTGCCTCCTGCCCTGCACGTCATCGGCGTCTGTCGTACCGCCGATCTGGCCCTCAGGGGACGAGCGAGACAATCTGCCGGGCGAGACGCGGGCGTGTGTACTGAGGACTACGGAGCCGGGCGAGGTGCAGGGTGGCCGAGGATGCAGGTGCCAGGGGAGTTGCTGGCTGAATCGAGGATCGCCGAGCGGTGCCGAGCCGTACGGAGCGATGCGCCAGACTCGGACGTGGGCCACGAGCTCACGAGCTGTGCACTCGAGGGTACCTGGCTGTGTCCTGGTTAAGGCGAGAAACGCCGGCGACTGAGCTGCCGCACCGCAGCTGTAGCGAGCAGCATTTCAGCACGGTACAGACGGTGCTGTGCTGGCCAAAACCCGCAAGTGGAACCATTTCGCCCGGGCGGTGATAAAGAGCTCAAAAACAAGGTCCGAGGTCGCGCTGGTCCTGGCATCTCCTAGACAACACCACCGCTGCTCGAGAGTCGTGAGTCTACGAGACTCTTTTTCCTCATGTGCCGTGGTGGTCGTCCCGACGGCGTCCACACTAACTTTTCATAGCCTTCCTTTTGTATTTAAACGTTTGAACTTGTCTCCCTGCCTGTTTCCTGCGCCGCTGCACAGTGGTGGAAGTGCTCGAACCGTCCTAAACATCACAGTTTGTTTTCAAATGAGGTTTAAACAGATTTTAATTTGGCACAAATGTGGTGTATATTGCATATTGTTGTGGAGCAAAATGAGATGTTTTACGAATTCGCAAAATTTTTGCAAAACATACAAACTTTAGACATCAGCAAGTATTTCTTTTTACGCAACTTCAGATATGAGCAAGTATGTTCAAAGCAAATTATATTTTCCATAGGCTAAGAATTTATTACTCAGGTATTGATACGTAACGCAATACAGTAAATCCTCATCAACTCCAAGTGGCATATCTTGAACTCTCGGTTAAGCTGAAACATTTTTTGCCACGCATTAACCCACGATAGGTGCCGTGTATTTGCCCCCTTTTATCTCGAAAGGTTGTTCGGAGGGGACAGCGCATATCTCGAAATCTTGACCGGGAGGGAGCAAGCAAAGTCCACTCCCAACAGAAAACGAGGGCATTGTGTAATGCTTAGCTCTTACATTGCGTGAGGAACCCGATCGTGAAAGATGAATTTGAAATCCCCACAGTCACAGCCATTTGTTATCTGCCTCGTTAGGCAACTATGGGAGTGATAATGTGTGTGCACCTGCGCGCGACTTTTGCGCTGTGTGCAGCGTGACGTCAGCGCGTACGTAAGTTAACCCTTGCCGGTGCAAGGTGGCTGTGTGTGTTCCAGCGATCTGCATGTGACAAATCTTCAGTGCGTGTCTGTGCAACAAACGCTTCTGAATATAGACCAAGATGTCCTGCCTAAAGCAATGCGAATCGCTAAGGTAAAAGAGAAAAGTCGCTTTATTAAAGGGCGTCAAAAAAGCATGTTGAAGCAAGCCGTGCATCACCAAATAATTCGGCCTTTCTGTGTCAACCCTCTCGACAGTGCTTAAGAACAGGCAGACGGCTTTGGAAAGCTTCGAGCAAAGCTTCTCGAGCAAGTGGAAGCACATTCTAGCTTCCAAATTTTCGGAAGTTGAAGCAGCACTTCTGTTGTGGCTTCACAACGTTCGAACAGCCGATCTTCCAATGATCACACAAGTGATGATGGAAAAAAGCAGATGCTTTGGCACCCCAAATGGGTCATGCGGACTTCAGCTGGAGGAACGGCTGGTTCGAGACGTTTTCAAGAAAAGAAACGTGTCATCGAAGCCTACTAACGGCGAAAGTGGCATTGTTGACGAATAGGCTCCAGGCGCATGGCACAACCTACGCCTTGCCGCGCTACGAAATGGGTACATAGACGAAAACGTTTTTAATCACAACAAAGCCACTCTTTTTTATAACATGTTGCCTAACCGCACTTACACACCAAAAGGCGAAGCGTGCTTAGGCGCCAAGCAACGCAAAGACAGAATTATCATTCTTTTTGGTGCCATCGCTACCGGCGATGAAAAGCTGCCCTTCCTCATCATTGGCAAGTCGCTGAATCCCAAGTGTTTTCGAAATGCACGGCTCTCGATGGATGTGATCAACCGCGTAAATAAAACGGCCTGAATGACGGCGGCGCTTTTCAAAGAGCATGTCTGTGCACTTGATGGCTAAGGACTGTCGGAAAGTGTTGTTTGCTGTGGGTAACCCCGGTCACGAAAAAATCGACAACTTGCCGGCTGTTGTGCTGGAATTCTTGCTGCCAAGTATGACATCTGTTCTCCAGCCTATGGATCACGGAGTGAGATGGCCTGGAAATGTTATAGAAAAAGCCTGCTGCATCATATTCTGCTGCCATACCACAATGGGAAGAAGTATGACACCAATCTGCTGTGTGGCCGAAGCCTGGCGCCAAGTATGCCCGCTGGAGATTGCCAGCTGCATCGCTCATGCCGGGTTTTCTCGAGCCCCGGCATTGATCGAAGAAGACATTGGCGCGGAATTCAGCGGCTGTGATGAGCTGCGCAGTGAAGTGCACAAGGGAACTGGGTGCGTGAGCGATATTGAAGACGGCGAGATTGCCTTTGAGGAGTACGCGCTCTACGAGGCGGACATCCCCGTTCCTGGTATGCTGTCGGGCGGGGATATCGATGAGATGGTCGTAAACAATGCAGATGACCACACAGAAGGGGAAGAGCCCTGAGAAATGCCTAGGATGACAAAAACACGTAACTTGCCGTGCTTGCTCCGTAACAAGGTCGAAGGCAGCGGCAGCGACCAACGTCTCATGCGATGTGTCGAGCAAATAAAAAACGCATTTCTCGAACCAAACGCGAAACAGTCAAAAATCACGCAGTTTTTTGGTCCTCGGTAATGAATTCTTTTTCCCTGCAAATTCTTGTGCCTTTACTACAGTAGCTCTCTCGTGCAGAGGGGCTTTTCCCGACAACTCTGGCTTAAATTTTGCAGTGACCCGGGCAAACATTTTCAGCGTTTTGCTTAACTTAAAACACTGTTTATCTCGCAGTTTTCCCCGGATTTGATGGCTTCTAGTTAAAGAGGGATCACTGTACTATAAGATGGCACAAAAATTGCAGTAATATTGATGAGCTATAAGTACCTGACAAAAGCACTTTTGTTTAATATGTCAACCAACTATGGTATTGAAATGATTGTCTCAGAATAAATTTTTTGACAAACAACGTTTGGATGACAAACTATCAACTTCAGATAGCACTCATGCCACCAAAATAATTCTTGCTCCAATGTATTGTGGTTGGGACACTTGGTGTGGAGTGACCCAACATCTGGTGGGTGCTTCATAAGAACGATACTCCGAACTCTAACTTCAAAATTAGCATACCAAGTGCGAGAATATAGATGATGAATGCAGTCACTCACTATTTTATTATTTTTTTACTGGCACAAGGCTGTAAGCATGTTCGAAAAATTGGACATTAAAAAACTAAATTCACCTTCAGAGCATCCTTTGCTAGTTTTTACAATGCGAGCCATATAGGAAATTTACTTAGCGAACTGCATTCTTTCGGTGAAAATTACTGGATGAAAAAATTTTCCCAGCAAATACAAGAGCACATGATTTAATGGAGCTTGGAACAATCCAGTTTGCTATTAATGCAGCTGTTCAACCACCACTGGTCACTTTAATGATACAAATAAGTGGCGTTTCAAGCCATTCAACTTTTGTTGACCTGAACAACTCCTTCAGAGCATGGTAGATGCAGATTTCTCAAATTCAGTTTAAACGCAGCAGGATTAACCTGTGAAGATAATTGGTGCACAAATAACATCACTGAACTTGAACAAAGCACTGGCCTTTTGTTCACCCAGTTTCTGCACAGTTTCATATGCAGTAAAATGCACCAAGAAATCTGGATCAGCATTAAAGGACACACACCTGTCGGTCTACTGGGCACACATCCCACTAACACATGTCATTACAGTGTTAGCCCCAACCATAAACAAAGGATAACATACCTCGCCCTCGTCCTGCTGCCTCTCTCCTTTGAAACAATCCTCATCATCATCTTCCTTGTCAAGACCATCCTCTAGCTCATTTTCCAAGCCACATGTGCCATTGTTAATGCCACTTTCATCATCTAGGTCACCCCTGTGTAATCGTGGATGCAATACAATTTTTCCATCAAACTCCTCTTGATCAGAGTAAGGTTCGATGCGGCCTGTACTGTCTAAGGAGTCAGCGGTGACTCCATGACCACCTTCCAAATCAGTGCCAGTGCCCGCCTCACCAGCTGTAGACACGGTACTTGTGAAGTCTCCATCCTCCTGCACAGCAGCAGATAAACATGTCATGAAGCTCTACACAGGCAAAAAAAAAAGAGCTTGTAGGCAGCATTAAATAGCCCCAGAACCAACTTTGAAAACTTTCTAAAATTTTAAGTAGACGCACACATTAGGTTAAGACATTGAGTTTAGAATGCCGTAATGATCAACAATGCGGCATGTTTCAGCGCTACAAGCCCTGGGTGCTCTGTAAATTGTAACAAGCAGACTTTTCTTCTATCTGGGCCTTTTGGCATTCCTCAGCCTCGCAAGAATCAGCAGAGATGATGACACATTGCCTAATCATCATTAGATACCTACAACTGACACAAAAGTGTTTCACGCTTGCCGTAATGACAACAGGCATCGCTGACTGATGTTCCCACACTTAAATGCAAATATATACCCTATAAAGTGGCCGAAGGGATGATTGCCATCTTAACTAGATGGTAGAGCATATTATGCGTTATTCAAAGGCTGCAGGTTCAATGCCTGCTGGTACCAACTTATCTTTTCGTCCACTTTTCTTTGTTCACATTTACACTACCTATAACAATATCCCCTATAGTTTCCAACGCATCACTGTCCATCCTCATAAACTTTTTACCAATATTCATCATCGATGATGATTGTGAGGTTTAACGTCCCAAAACCACCATATGATTATGAGAGACACCGTAGGGGAGGGCTCCGAATTACTGACCACCTGAGGTTCTTTAATGAGCACCCAAATCTGAGCACACCGGCGTACTGCATTATCGCCTCTATCGAAAATGCAGCCACCCCAGCCAAGACTCTTCAAGACAATGTCGCCTGTCTTTTTTGCTTGTACCTTTTCACTTTAACAAGAGCTTTCTCACTGAAAGAGCTACATTTCTGTTATAATAAAAAGTATTTTGCTAAATAATATCATTTTCCTAATTAGGATCTCTTTACCTCGCAGGGCACTACAAATTTGATAAAGAAAATTGTTACAGGAAGCAGTTTAGAAATACTTCCTACATCACATGTTTATCGATGCAGCCATTGAAACACACACACAAACCCCTCCCACACTATTCTCATTTACATTTACACCCCAATTCTCATTGAGTGCGAACAACAGATGAGTATAAAAGCTCTCAGCTACACAATGTGTCGTTAATTGAACCTACACTGTGATGTTCTATATCCAATGAGCCCTCAAAAAAAAAAAAGTAACAATGATGGCGCAAGTCTCATCCACCTGCTCCAAACCACTGGTATGTTAGTAGAAACAAATCCATCCACAATTGCTCAACAAGTGACAGTTTTAAAGGAGCCCTGACAGCAAAAGATTTGTTTGTGATATTTTTGTTATTTATGTATTTATTTATAATACTTTCAAGGTATAAATAAATTTTAGAGGGAGTGAGGTCTACTTAACAAAAAAGAAAGAGAAAGAAAGCATAACAGTAAAGTTATACAATTAAAAAAATTTCGTAAAGGACATTAGAGAATATCAAGTGAAGTAGTTACAAGCAATGTAGAAGAAACAAACGAGCAATGTTGCAGTAGGCTTGATAGGACATTTTTAAATGCAGTTGTATTAGTTATATCCGTTATGAAGGCAGGTAAACGGTACCAATCTCCTGCTGTCCTAGGAACAAATGAGTTAGAGGCTGCAGTAGTAGACAAATATGATATGGTAACCTGATGATGATGATAACTCTGTGCGAGCGAAATGGAGCTGGGTGTACAAACAAGGAATGAAGTGCGGGTTATGGTAGTGGTTAGGCATTACATCTACTACGGACAGCTGGCATCACCTATCGTAATGTTGTGCAACTATTAGCGGTTGAAGAGAGTGGCCGCAAGGGGAACGGAGAGGATGGTTGGGGCGAGCGCGAAGCGGTTCACGAGGCATCAGTTATGTAATCTTTTCGAATCGTTAATAAATCAGTTGTTTGTCGTTCAATCAGTCGTGTCATCGTACGCATCAACCCCTGACATGGCGACGAGGACTTAACAAT
This sequence comes from Rhipicephalus annulatus, assembly GCA_013436015.1. NCBI lineage: Eukaryota > Metazoa > Arthropoda > Arachnida > Ixodida > Ixodidae > Rhipicephalus > Rhipicephalus annulatus. The sequence goes on from WOVY01001329.1 coordinate 501,090, forward strand.
GAACCTATGGTCGACGTAGAGCAGAAGACGAAACGAGAAGATAACACTACGTACCAAGGCCTAGCAACAGCAAGTGCAGCCAGCGACAACGACCAGTATAGAGACCGACCACACCGAAGTGAAAAACTCTCCGCTGATCGCGGACAAAGCGGCTTTCGGCACGAACGAGCTGAAACTTACGACGCCTCAAGGTATTTTCGAAGACAGCATCTCTCCATCTCACTTGACACGCACGGACGTCATCCAAATCAAACTACACCGAACGAAACGCAAACAGAACAATGGAGCTCGCGATGCTAAACACTACGTTGCAAATGATGGCGCGACTTCTCGAAAGGCAGTTGGGAACACCGCCAGGCACATCGAACAACAACGCCACTAGTGCTCAGCTGTAAATAACTACGACACCAGATCTCACGGGAACACTGCCGACCTATTCGGGAACTGAATCAGACAACTTCGCTCGGTGGGAGACTGCCGTAGAGTCAATGCGCGAGTGGTGCGCATGGACTGAGGCAGCAACAATCAACGCAGGAATCTCGTGACTTAGGGGCCACACAGCCACTCGCCACCAAACTACCGGGCACCTGCACGCCGACTAGACATCATGGGTGACGACATTAAAAACTGAATTTGACAAGCATCTCCTGTTCTGTCAATGGGTTGCCTACGTCAACGCAAGGGCTCAACGAGAGAACGAAATTATGACAGACTATATGTACAGAGCCGAATGGCTTCATTGCCTTGTGGCTCTATATTATATAAAATATTGAAGTATTATAAAAAATACCTGTACAAACAAGCAATAATCATAAAATCATAACCCTCTATCAATTGCTCATCAATACCTCTGCATGGGAACGTTGTCGCAATGAAGAGTAACGGCTTGGCTTGGCTTCAGATTGAGAACTTCCTACAGGGCCTCCCCTAGGTGTCACTGTAGTTGCCGTGTTCCTCTTCAAATCTGTGTTATCACCTTAAATGAAATGAATTCAATCATTATTATTTATGAAGCGTTTCTGCGCTGAAATTGCTGGTGATGAAAAGTAAACGATACAAAGCTATGTTTAACTTTAGAAAACTAAGTTTTTCAAAAGCAAAATGGACATTGTGCACATGAAGCAAAGGCCATTTCTGAAGAGAAACATACGGTTTGAAGAAACACATTCCACAAGTTAATTATATAGAGCCAACATAAGTTCCATAATAAATGCAAAACAAGAAATGACTTTGATTAACATCAATAAACACTGAAAGTCTAGGCAGCACTGCTGGATGAATAAATACCGACTTCTGATACCTCATATTCCCACATCCTTATTTGTACCTGCTATGAGCAGACAAAGGCAATAAAGATGATTGCTCTGGTAGCGCGAGTGTCTCTTTTAGTACAACACACAGGCTACGATTTCTATTTGTGTTGTCACCAGTGAAACTAGGCACAAATATGGATGCACCATAATTATGGACAGAGACGCTATAATAATTGAAAAATTAAAGTATTTAAAAGCCAACTACGGCGATTTTTCGACTATGTCAGGGTAATGGTGATTCTATGTCCCTGAGACACTTTTGCCACGAGCCTAATAGCTGAAATAATACTACTAATAATAATATTAATAAAAATAATTTCTCCTCAATACGTGGTACAATACTAATGCACAGAAAATTCGAAAATACTTTTAATAAGCAAGAAGGCAATATCGAAACCACACCAAGCTCACTGCCTACGTATGACATATTATTTGGTAAGAGCCGGAAGTGGTATACAGGTCCTGCCGGTGCGGAGTATGAAAACTGTGAAAGCCAGGTTGTGCGAACACTCGAGGGAGAGGCAAGCGCGCTGAGCAGAGCCAGCCAAATACCACAGAGTAAGAAAGCTTACCGTGCCAAACACTGCCACCGTTGCCTTGTGACCAGCACAGTAAACTTGATAGCGGGCAAAGTTAGTATTGCCATCGGCTGCGTCATTTTCGTTGACATGCCAAACATGACGTCACACAGACACTGTGCAAATAATTCTGGCAAGCCAGGAGAGCGCTTTGAGGTAATCTTTCAAATTCAATTACAAACAATTAGCACATCTCTTAAGCATGTAATTTGGTATAAATGACAGAAATAAGCAAAGGAACATACACAGCAATTTTCATTGAGATCCATTGACTTGAAAAAAATCGCCGTAGTTGGCCTTCAAATGTTTTTGCATGATATGAAACTCACAATAAATTCTAGCAGGTAGAAGCCAGATGACGCAGCCCCACCTTAGTTTTAAATTCTGTCACTAGTGCCCAAACTGTCATAAAAAAATATATTAAGGAAAGTACACACAATGCAAACTCTCTTAAAATGGGTCATGAATCACCCCTCACGCTTGGCGTGATAAACACCTTGAACTGAGACGGTTGTAATGTGATTTGAGTTTCAGTTTCATTCTGTTCTTTGGACCCGAGAGGGCGCGTGGTGTATTTGTCTCTTTCCTGTATATATGTAGGTGTCCTGAGTAATAAAGGCTTCTTCGAGTCCATGTTTTGGACTGTTCATGGTCGCTCTACAGACACTACAATGGCTACAACGTAAACTGCAAGTAATGCGGCTTCGCAACTGTTTCCAGGCTCCGCTCCGCAGATCTATTTTTTTCGCAAGTGTAACGAGGGTCCAGCTGCATGAGCTGTTCTGGGTTGACCCCGCAACCCTCATTCCTGCTCAGCCCCGGCCGTCCAGCCCTGCCATGGGAACAGTGGCACCGCATGTTCGAGTTGTGCCTGCTTGCTTCTGGAGCTACCGAACTTTCGCCGGAGCGATGCAGGGCCATCCTCATTCACTGCTTCGGAACGAAGGGACAGCGCATTTTCAACACACTACCAGCCGACGCAGCTACAACCCTAACTGCGTCTGCCGAAGCCCGACGTAACTGGGATGCCAACTGCATCGAATGTCTACAACCTAGCAATCGCGGCGCTCGGGCAACACTTTGCGTCAACCAGCAACATCGTCGTAGAACGCCACCGATTGCATCGTCGGTGCCAAAGTACAGGCGAGTCTGTTGCCGACTTTTTCGCGGCTTTGCGGGAGCTCGCATCATTTTGTTCTTTTGTTTCTGAGGACGATGCTCTTCGAGACCAGTTTGTGGCCGGCGTTTCATCAAATTGTGTACGCGAGTGTCTCCTACTTGCAGGTTCTGCACTTTCACTTACTAGGGCAGTTTGAGCAGGCGAGCGAAAAGTTAAATGAGTTTTATGCTTCTGTACAGCCTGTTTTGAAGCATTCACATACGCATGCTAAGCACTGATTGAAGAAATGCAGTGCCTGCCCGAAAGCAGAGGATAGTCCATCAACGCATGATAGCGTCTCATTTGCGTCGCAGAGTGGTCCTTCTCATTCACTGCATTGTTTTCATTGTGGCTGCCGGAACCACAACGCTTCGTGGTCTCGATGCCCAGCTCTACGCCAGCGTTGGTTATTCTGCCTTCAGAAAGGTCACTTTCAATACGTTTGTTAACAGAAACGGTTTGCGGAAGCAGAGGTCCATAAGCTTGAGTGCGACGACGCTCCTTCGACACCCGATCATGCCGAGCAAGTTCTGGCCGTCCATCACTCACCGCGTGATGCGGTCAACAAAAAAGTGCAAATTTCTGATGTCCCGTTGACACTTTTAGTTGATTCGGGCTCATCCGTCTCTATTCTCTCCGACGAAGTGTTCACTGACAGGTTTCCTAACGTGTCACTCTTACCTGCTCCCCACATTTCCTTGCTTAATTATTAAAAACGTGCAATCTCTGTACATGGCTGTTTCTGGGCCGACGTTATTTTCAAGGGTCGGAGTGAGCAGCTCCTGTTCTATGTTGTCCATCGAGGCAATTCTTTATTGGCCTTGATGACATAAAGGCACTTAAGATACGTATTGAAGGTGCGACATTGCAGTGCCTTCAAATGTCCATTTCTTCTACGAAAAGTGTATTTGAGAATATGGCACACTCGGACGTTGCTACAAAGGACACGCGGTGCAATTAAGGAAGCCTTCACCAGTTCAAGAACGTGACTTTTCTGTGCTTTTCAATTCTGAGCTTGGCCTTGCTAAGGGATTCGTACACAAACTTAAGACACGTCCAGAAGTGGAGCCAATATCTTCGAAGTTTCGCCGTCTTCCCTTATCTCTTTGGGCACAACTGTCTGCCGAGCTTCACAGGCTCCTGGACCTCGACATCATAAAAGAGTGACGCTTCAGAATGGGTTTCTCCTATTGTCGTTGTTGCAAGAAGGTTGACAGTATCAGATTATGTGTCTACATTCGTCAGTCAAATAAGGCCATTGTTCCTGACAGTTTTCGATTACACCGCACAGAGGAACTTCTTGCCGCCCTTGTAGGTGCTACCCAATTTTCTAAACTAGACTTGACTTCTCCATACCATCAGATTGTCTTGCACCCTTATAGCAAGGATCTCACTCCTTTCATTACCCATGAAGGTCTGTTCCGGTTCAAAAGAGTGTGTTTTGGATTGACTTCTGCCTCTGCAGCCTTCCAAAAGTTGATGGCAACTATTCTTAATGGCTGTTCAGGAGTCCTATTCTACATCGATGATGTAATTGTATTTGAAAAGACAGCCCATGAGCACCTTCTGAACCTGAAAGCTGTCCTTCAGAAGATTAAGACAGCAGGCTTGAAGCTATATAACAAATGTATTTTCGACGCTCGGGAGCTGACCTTCCTTGGGCATAAGGTGACTACCAATGGTATCGCGCCACTTCCAGAGAAGGTAGATTCTATCGTAAAACAGCCAGGCACCCACTATATGCTCGTGTCAATATAAAATGTGTATTTAAAAAGCAGCTTTTTTTTTTCGAAAATAAACTGATAGGCCAAGACAACTGCGATTGTTTTCATTAGTTCAGCCAGGAAAAACAAAAGTACCAGGTCTGTAAACGCACGCAACAAAGGCAAGTAATTAAAATGTGTGCACAGCAAGCTAGCTCAGCAAGCTAGCCGAGTGAAGATAATGCACCCACAATAGTCCTTGTGCCTTCACAAAAGCACATATGTTGGGGTTACACAAGAACTACAAATAAAACCATACTTTTGGCAATTTTCTTTATTGAGTGGCCAGATAATGTTCTTCTATTCCGTATACCGTTTTTCTTGTTAAATCCCGCTTGAGGTGCCGCCCTTGCCAGAAGCTCCTACGTTTTTAAAGTTTGGCCAATGAAAAGTAGTTGTTGCCGCCTATAGAGTGTGGACAACACAAATTCGGCAATTGGTCCAGGTTACATAGAAATATAAAGAAATAATTATATTTTCTGGGTATTTTGAGAAGAAAAATTTAAGAACTTTAGGAACCTTCAATTTATTTTTTACACAAGTGGAAAAATCACTAGTATTTTTTGGGTATTTTGAAGAGGAAATTTTAAGCACCTTAGCGACTTTCTGGCTGAGAGCCGTAAAGGGGTCGCATATTCTATTTATTTTATTTGCGAGAATGTAACAAAAAAACCATCCCACGTAAATTAAAATAAATTTGATTTATAGGCTTCTATCGCTAACATGAAATAATTAAATTGATGAAAGTAAATGATAAACTTTTGTGTTTTGAAAGTTGAAGCCCCATGTTAGTCGTTTTTGCATCCAATCCAAGTCACATAATGGCAGTTGTGTGTAGAGTGAAAAAAAAAAAATTGATCCTCTGTGTGAGCCGCGATTTGCGTTCTGTGGCATATAAATCTGCAAGAACAATGTAATTGTGACTACCAGGGAGTATTTTCGTCGCTGAAAGATATGGCAAGCTGCAAAATGTAATTACAACACCATTGCTTTACTCAGGCAAAAGTGACATCCAAACTGTTTGTCGGGCATGTCCAATGCAACCTCTACATACCTCTGGCGGTTGTTGTCGGTCACGTCTCATAGCCAAACGTAACAACAAAGGTCGCTGGCTCAGCCGGCACTGTCATTTTTCATATTCCATTTGTGAGAGATCCATTAGTTAGCTGTTCCGCCGTAGCGTAGAAGCGATTCGGTTTATTTTTTCATAATAAGCACCTTCTCCTCATTTTGACGTCAACACTATTCGGGCTTCTGAACCGTCACTTCATTGACAGGTTCAATGACCAATCAGCATTTATTTTTGCATAATGAGCGCACGCTTGCAATTTAGGACATCACCACAATGTAGGCTTCCCACTCGTCACTTGACTGATAGGTTGAAGTTGAACGACCAATCGGGGAGCCCCATTGTGGGCCAAAAAAGTAATAAGGAACACGAAATAGCAATTCGTTATACGGCCACAGGAGCTACCCAGTGCACAATTACAGCTGCCACCAAGATCAGCAGCACAAGTGTTTTAAAAAGTCTGACGCCAAATCAACCGCAGACTAAAGTTATGTAGGAAGAAAAAAGAGCTTGTCAATGAACTGAGACTAAAACTTATTTAGGTGTCTTTATCTATAGGAAAATTTTTTCAATGGCACAGGATATATAGCACAGGAAAATCCGGAGGGTGCAAATGTAGCAGGGGCTCCACCCTTGAATAAGTAAAAAATAATCGAATAAAACAATAAATAAAGAATAATTAAAATCATTCAATAAATTAATAAATCAATATGGGGCAATCATTTTGTGACTTATCTAAAAAAGCCAAATCCAAATTTTACGATTGAGTTCTAGCAATAGTAGATTATGTACACTTTAATTGAAAAATGGCTTTGAGGTATACTATTGATACCATGAGTACAAAAATGAAAAAGTCATGGGAGTAGGGAGTAAACTCGATCATACTGACACTAGCAAACAAGTGCATTTTCCTAAGTTATGCTTATTAGAAGTTTTGCTCTTATAAAAGAGCCACATTTGTAAAACTGGCTCTCAATTAAAATATGATTTGAAACTATGAGCACATTTGGAACAACGTAGCAAATCAAGTGTGACCATTATTATTGTATTCACCTTTGTGGATACAGAGTGTATTTTAGTCCCTTCTTTCTGCATCTGCCTTGTTATGACACTAAACACTGAAATGCAAATCTTGGCCGGTATGCCGAGCCCCATTAAAGACTCATGAAAACGGAATTTCACATGCACTACGTAAGTGAATAAAGATTTGGTCTTACCATCCTGAAGCTCTCTTTTAGCAGCAAACTTCTTGAGTGCCTCATACTCTTTTTTGCTTTGGTCATGCTTGCTCGGCAGATGCTGAATAGCTCGACTTCTGCAAGCAGAAGGTGAAACTTGAGGCGCTTCAACAGCCATCACTGGTGACTGTGGTGCAGGGCTGCTGACACCATGCCCTAGGGGTACATCCTCCTTGACGTCGCAGTCCTGCTGCTTTGGTGGTGCATCTGGTATTGCCCTGGGAGGTAGCGAAGGACGCTTGCCGCAACCCCAGTAGGTCATTCCAGAACCTTTCACTGTATTGTCCCATTTCTCCTGTTGAGAACTCTTGCTTCCTGTCAAGTCTGAGCCTTTGAACCCTGCAGGCCTGGCTGACGACTTTACTTCTGCCCTGTTCAGCTGCATTGTGGCGGTATTTTCAGAGGGCTTCGAGTGAAGGTCGGGAAAGTCTTCATCGTGGAATCGGCGGTTTTCAACCAGGCTTTCAGCCCTGGTTCTGCGACCACCACGTGCTCCTCCACTGCGTCCTGACCTTGACCGGGGAGCGGAAGCCTCTTCATCTTTCCAGCTGCGCTCGTATTTGTTAGGGCCACGGCCATAGCGCCTCCATCTCCGAGCTCTAGGAGGCGTCGGTTCTGAACGAATATCGTAGCCATATATTCTCACAAGCTCCTCACTTGATTTTGGTCCCTGCTCCTCCTCACGATACATGTCATGTTCCCAAACACATTCTTCATGCCAGAGCTTCTTTGGTCGGCGAGAGCCCCTGCAATAAAAAAGGAACACAACTTGTAAGATATGCAGGGTGGAAGGGGGCTTCAGTCTTTTTGGGGCAGCTTTGGGAGCAGTAATATTGCAGTTTTGGAAATGCTTTCGAGCAATAAAAAAGGAGTTTTGGAGCTGCTCTGGGGCTGCAAAAGGTGTGTTCTGGAGCATCGAAATTCAGATTTGGAGCAGATTTCTCGGGCCACACATCACTGTTAATTAAACTTTTGCGTTCTGGTCAACACAAAAAATTTCAGTGGTTTTCACTAAGCATGCAATGCTGATCAAGTGACCAAATTTACCCGAAATTCATATATATTTAACCTTAGAAAATCAAATTCGAGAGCCCTGCAACTAAATAAAAAGCATAAGTGGCATTCCAGACCTCAGACGAATAAAAAAATTTGGTGTTAAAATGTTGCAAGGTTCAAAATGTAATTAAAACAATGCATCTAACATGAACAGCACCTGATGATATTTGGTGTTTTTTGGCGCAAGGGCCATTTGATGGGCAAGGAGCGCCAGTTCATTGGACTGGAGATGTGGACAATGATTGTGATTAGCGGCTGTATAAGGGCCTTAAAATTCTTGGTGCTAGGGTAGGTAAAAACATAGAAGTAATAAGGTTGTTGAAGAGCTCCTGAACAAACGAGGTGTGCGGTGCCTGAAGTGGGTCCCCAAAGGGCCAGACTTCAACATCATTGAGGCCGTATGGGACAGAATGAAGGCTAGGCTGTGTAGAAGAGGGTCACACAGTTCATCTGCCAATGAGCTATGAAGCGCTGTCGAAGAAGAATGGATTCGCCTTTAAAACGAACGCAGTTTCATTGACAATTTGTACGTGTCACTACCGTCCAGAATGCAGAATGTAATTGCCGTGCAAGGGGCCATGACCCGCTACTAAGGCGTGGCGACCGCTTTATCTGCTTTCAGTTCCTGTCAGTCACATTCTTGCATCTTAATACTATCAGTGCCGACACTTCATCGGTTCATGAGCAGCCCTTCAACATTGGGTCTGCAACCAAGCACTATTCACGAAGTTACTGGCCGGGATAGAAATTCCCATGTAGTTGCTTCTTATGTTTTTTAGTGTAACTTCATTTTATTTTATTTTTGTGCACAATTCTGCCTTTTCACAGTACTCGTGGTATTATTATGCGCCTAATTTCTTTGACTGCGAGAAATTAACTTTCCTTCGCCATTTCAAGCAACACTTAATGAATATTAGAGAAGAATAAAAAAAAGAGAAAGCAGCACAGCATTTTTTCTCACACAAATATCAGTTACCTTTTTTATTCGAGCAGTACTTTGCTCTCTTTTAATGACCACAAAATTATTTTTGAAAGCCAGGGAAGTTTATTATTCGAGAACATGGAACACGATCTCATGTTGACGTTTTCATGAAAAGTGCTTCCTGCCTCCCCCTTTTCTTGGCGAACTGACTGGAGAGTGGTATATGTTCATAACTAGTGTTAATAAAATGTATTATTAGCGTAGTTACAGAAACAAGCAAAGTAACAGCTGCCGCCCCTAAAATAAATGCTGCTAGCGATCACCGAAACGGTAGTAATAATAACACGTTGGAGATTGACAGCACAGCTCAGCTAAAAATTATTACTAAAGATACTGCACAGCCCGAGTCGTCACCGGCTCTTTATTTTCTAGAGAAGCATGACAAAATCTGAAAGTACCCAATTCATGTGAAACAGTACTTTCACATCCATTCTTGCACGAAGTTAATGCTCAAACTTTGATAAGATTCACACGACATGTTTTGTGGGTGGTGAAGTCACTGCACTGTGCTCAAAATTTTTTTCAGTAAAGACAGTATCAGAGACCAAAACGAAGAGCAAAAGGTTCTTTCAAACATAGAAGGGCGAGGGTGAAAGCAAGCATGTGGGGGTGATGTACATTTGCTGGATCAGCCAAACTCTTTCCCGGTAATTCGAAAATATGTCCCCATCGGCGCTACTGTACGAACTTGCAGGCACGCTCAACCACGTGCTCGCGTGGTGTAGCTCATACTGAGTGCGTTAGTACACCACCTTGCAGAACTTCTGTTTCTTGGACAGATGATTGTGAGAGAACCCTGCCCACACGGACATGGAATGTCCAATTTGACAAGTAACTTTCGATTATGGTAAACATTCTGCCACCCACGCCAAGGTGGGACAGGTCTCTTAATATTCCAAAGGTGCCATGTTGTATCGTAAGCCTTTTCGATATTGAGGAACACAGAGAGAAAATATCGTTTGTGGGCGAAAGGATCTCTGATCTGTGCCTCCATACGAACAAGGTGGTCGGTGGTGGATCTACCCTCTCAAAGTTCGCACTGAAATGGGTCGAGCGAATTGTTTGTTTCAAGGACTTGTAAAGTTGGCAGTTTATCATTTTTTGAAAAGTTTGCACAAGCAGCTTGTAAGTGCAATAGGCCTGTCTCTCGAAAACTGTGGAAAGGTCCTTTCCCTCTTTCAAAATGGGAATAATTATAGCCTCTTTCCAGGAAGTATGGATAGTGCCAGAAAACCAGAAAGCCTTGTACAAGCAAAGTAGGGTTTTTTGCATTTCAATTGGCAGGTTTTTCAACAATTCGTACACTACACGTTCAGAACCTGTGGCGGAATGACTGCAGGAAATTAGTGATGTTTGGAGCTCGGCTAAGATGAAAGCTAGGTTGTATGCTTCGTGTTTTGTGTTCCAAGTTTTTACTTTTCAATTCTTGTTTTGTATCTTTGGAAGGCTTCACTGTAGTGCGAAGAGCTGGACAATTGTTCGAAGTGTGCGCCGAGGAAGTGTGCTTGATCTTCTAAGCTGTCACCTTGTGTGTTAATGAGAGAAAGTGAATGTACTTGTCTTCCTGCTATTCTTCTAACTATGTTCCATACTTTAGCCTCCTGAGTATATGAATGGATGCCCAATATAAAGTTGTGTCAACTTTCCCTTCTGGCCTGGCGGCGCATCCTCCTGCCTTTATGTTCTTTAATTTTATGTTTTTAAAATTTGTAATGTTTTCTGCTGTCAGAGAGTCTCGAAGCAGCTTCCCTGCTTTATTTTGCTTTCTACGTGCATTCTGACACTCACTGTTCCATCAAGGGACGTATCGCCTGGTGGTCCGTCCAGTTTGTGGGATATACTTTCTTGCAGCATCAATAAAAAGTGCTGTCAAAAAGTCTACAGCTGCATCTATACTTAATTGACATATGTCCGACCAATTTAAGCAAGTAGCTTTTCTGAACTTTTTTTGTCTGTCTGCCATCTGGGAGCATGTGGAAGACCTTTGTCTATTGGTGTACATAGAATGATCGGAAAGTCGCCATTTCCAAAAGGATTGTTGATCACTTCCTATTGAAGTAGGAGTAGAAGTGATGGGGACACAGTGCTGAGATCTATGCATGAGTAGGTTTTGTTGGCGAGGCTAAAGTATTCTGGTTCTTTGATGATGATATGTAAGTTTTAATGACGCAAGGGCCATGTCTTGGCCAAAGAGCGCCATGGAAAAAAATGAAACATGGCAATGATTTGCAATGTAACAATGACATGTGAAGTATATCAAGTAAGATGATGCTACAGGGCTGTATAGGGGCCTGAGATTGCTTGCCTTAAGGCGGATAAAACATAATATCTTAAAACCACGTGCGTGAGGTGAAATAAATAACTAAAGACTAATGGCAATACTAATAGTAAAAGAATAAGGAAAACTTTGGAACCGACATCTTATTTAGCACAATTGCGTCATCAGTGCCCCTTAACACAAGAGCCGTGAAGCAGGGTGCTGTCTATGTGGAAACTGCAACAGCAATCTCTGGGTGAAGGCCGTGCTACGGGTCACCTCGGAAAATAATGTTAAACTATGTACTTATTTTAAAAATGCCAACAATGATTTTTGTTTAAACAGAGCATCCCTACTGATAAATATAGAAGGGTGCAGTGAAAGCTGCTATCGATACGGCAGTAAAAAAATGTTTTTTTCTGATAGCATCCAACTCGCTGCACTGGTCAAGAATGTGGAGAACTAAGTGCTTCACCACATTTGTCCAAGCTAGGTTGTTCACCACCACACAGAAGATATAAATGTGTGCTGTGTGTGTGTCCTATTTGTAGCCTCGTAAGTGTTACTTGTGCGTAGCGAGACTTAGATACTGGTGGCCAATTTTCAAGTTTGGGTTTAATAATATGTAGTTTATTTTCAGTCTGGCTATCCTATAGGCCCTGCCAATATGCTCTGAGGCTTTGTTTTAGGAAGTGCTTCATGTCAAGTGCAGGGAAAGTCAAAGATGTGTTGGTGGCAGCGTTATCGTGCGCGGATACAGCTAGCTGGTCCGCGGCCACGTTTCCAGCGATCTGGCGGTGCCCTGGCACCTAGCACACCACAACATGCTGTTTGAGAGCGTAGATCGTACATAAAAGCGAGTAAAATGATACAAGCAAGAAATTTTTATGTTTTTTCATTGTTTTCAAAGCTGTTACAACACTCAACGAGTCCGTGTATATAACCGCGTGTTTTAGTTTTGTTTCCTTATTATGTTTGGCAGCCACCGATAGCGCATGAGCTTCTGTGGTAAAAATGCTTGTTTTTGCGTGCAGAATAAAGGAAGGTGAAAAGAATGGCCCAACAGCTGCATAGGACACAGAAGCGAGAGACTTGGAGGCATCTGTAAAAAATTCAGGGCAAACATATTTGTGTTTAGGTTTCATGAAGCATGTGTGTATATGTGCAATAGGTGCATGCTTTGTCACTTCCGCAAAGAATACATCACAATTTATCACCTGCCACTGGCACGGCGGCAGGTTTCCAGCAGGAGCCATGAGACACTGTTGAAGATTTGGCACACCTATTATCTCGGCTAGGCCCCTCACGCGAAGTGAGTAAGGCTGCCTCATAAAGGGGCAATTTCCAAAAAGTGCAGAACTAGACAGATCATTAATTATGGAATGCGTAGGGTGTACCTTATCGCCGTTCATTTTCAGGTAATAGATAAAAAACATGTACGACCTCTGCAGGTAAAGTGACCACTCATTCGACTGAGCGTAAAGGCTCTCTTCAGGGCTCGTTCAATAGGCACCTGTAGAGAGGCGGATGCCCAGATGGTGTACAGGATCTAGAATCTTCAATGTGCTTGGCCAGGCTGAATTATACACGATTGCCCCACAGTCAAGATGTGAACATACTAGGCTTTTGTACAGATTCATGAGGAACTCTCTCTCGCTGCCCCAGGATGTGTGCGACAGTAACTTCAGGATATTCTTTGTTTTCATGAATTAATTTTTGAGGTGTTTGATGTGTGATACAAATGCTAGTTTTGCATCCAAGATTATACCTAGAAATTTATGTTGTGTGTTTACGGGCAGACATTTGCCTTTTATGACAATCTGAGGATCAGGGCAAAGCCTCTTTTCTGTGTGAACAGGACACATGTGCTTTTTTGTGGGTTGACTTTGAACCCATTTTCATCAACCTATTTGGACACTTTGTTTATAGCAAGCTAGACCTGTCGCTCCCAAAGGCCGAGGCAACACGATTGAAAAGCTATCTGGATGTCATCAACATATGTGGAGTAAAATATGTTATGGGGGATGTACTGACGGAGAGAGTTCATTTTTATAATAAAGAGCATGCAGCTCAATACCCAACCTTGTGGTACTCCGGTTTCCTGTACAAATGTTCGGGACAAGACATTGCCCACTCGAACTTGGAATATGCGATAATACAGGTAACTTTCGATGATATTGAACATATTACCACGAATACCCACATGCGAGAGGTCTCTCAATATCCCAAACCTCTACGCTGTATCATAGGCCTTTTCCATGTCAAGGAATACAGATAGAAAAAGCTGGTTATGAACAAAGGCTTCATGTATGCGTGTCTCAATTCGTACGAGATTATTGGTGGTGGATTGGCCTTCTCGATCTAAACCCGCACTGGTATGGGTCTAGCAGTTTGTTTGATTCTAGGAAGTAGAGTAGGCGGCAATTAATCATTTTTTTGAAAACTTTACAGATGCAACTGGTTAATGCTATAGGCCTGTAATTTGATGCAGACGACGGATCTTTACCCTGCTTCAAAATTGGAATTATCACTGCTTCCTTCCAAGAAGAGGGGATCACACCAGAAAACCAGATGAGATTGTAAAGGGAAAAGAGAGTTTTTTGTGTTTCAGAGGGTAGTTGCTTCAACATCTATCACATTATGGTGTCAGGACCTGAGCAAGATGTGTTACAACAGTTCAGTGCTCTTTGCAATCCTGCTAAGCAGAATGGCTCATTATAAACCTCGCTTTTTTTAAATTTCCTTTCTAGGTTTTCTTCCAACTGTACTTTGTATTTTTGGAATGCATCAGAGTAGTGTGAGGAGCTTGATATATTTTTGAAATGTGAACCAAGAAAGTTGGCTTTGTCTTCCAAGCTTTCTCCGAGGGTATTTGCTAATGGGAGAGAATATGTTTCTTGGCCTTTAATTTTCTGGTCTTTGTTCCACACTTTTCTTTCATCTGTGTATGAATTGATGCTCGTAATAAACTTTGTCCAGCTTTCTCGTCTGGCTTGTCTGCGTGTTCTCCTTGCCTGCGATTTGACCTGCTTAAAATTTTCCAGGTTTTCTACTGTTGAAAAATCACAGAGCGATGCCCACGCTTTGTTCTGAATCATCCGAGCTTTCCTACAGGCATCATTCCACCATGAAACTCGCCGTTTAGAACTCATTTCTCTCGTTTGAATAATGCAAGTAGATGCGGCATCAAGAATAAAAGCTGTAAAATACGCGACAGCATCATCTATGGTCAGAGCAGACAACTCAGTCCTTGTCATGTGGGTAAAAGTTTGGTACTTTTCCCACTCAGCTGAGTCAAGCTTCAACCTCGGAACCTGCGAAGATAGTTGTCCTTTGTTTAGCACGCTCAGGATGATCGGGAAGTGATCACTCCCCCAAAGGTTTTTAAGAATATTCCATTTAAAATCGGCTAAAAGTGATGGTGATGAAATGCTAAGATCTATCGAGGAGTATGAATTGTTTGCGAGGCTAAAATACATTAACTCCTTTGTATTTAAGAGACATAACATAGAAGAATAAAGAAGCTGTTTAATGAGATGTCCTTGAGCGTCACAGCGCATTGCAGCGCACGCGAGCGTCACCCTACAGGGCATTGTGTGCGTTAAAGTCACCTAAAATCAAAAAGGATTCTGGGAGTTCATCAATTAGTGATTCGAATCACGCCTTTAAGCTGATAGTGAGGTGGTATATACAGAGAGCATAAGGTGATGAGTTTGTTAAAAAGTACAGCTCGAATGGCCTTTGCCTCAAGGGCTGTCAGGAGCTTCATCCGCTGGCATGCCACACTTTATCAGCTATAATGATGATACGGCAGCATCTTCACGGCCCTTCCGGAAAATAATGTATTAGCGGAGAAAGCTCCTGTATTTAGGAGTTAGCTGTGTTCCTCGCACACACAGCACTTTTGGGTTGAACTTACTGCGAAGTTCTTGTACATCACATAGATTTCTAAGTAGCCCACTAACATTCCATTGAATGATTTTATCCATTATGAATTAAAAAAAAGTGTTGTGTATAGACAAGATTGAGATTCGTTACTTTTACAGGGCCTTTGTGAGGCCCTGTAATTGGTGTTTTATCTTTTTTGAAGCGGTCGACAAGAGGTCGCCACTCCTTTGGCGCTACCGGCGCCGTTTGGATAGAATTTGTGTCCGTAGCCGCCTGTGAGGCACTGGACCCCCACTCAAAAGAGCGATTTAAGTGTCACTTTGGCTTCGCCTCAGTCAATGAAGTCTATGCCACCACCGGGGAGGAGGTTGTTGGGGCCTCCTTGGTCTCCTCATTGTTCTGGCTGCTGCCAAGGCTTGTAGAGGCTACCGGTGTGGACTGGTTGGCTGTGGGTGGGGCAGCGCTGGCTGCTCCCACCAGAGGGGCAGGTGGCTTTGACCTGGGCACGCTAGACGTGGTCCAGATAGCCGCCAAGTGCCATTGTGGTGCCACCCCTTGTTGTACCACTTCAGCGAAGGAGGTTCTCAGTGTGAAAGAAGGTGAGACTCGCTTTTGTGCTTCAAGGAACGCTATATTTTCGTTAATTTTATGGTGGTAATTTCTTTTTCTCTTTTCCAGGCTGGGCATGCTCTGCAGTATGCGGCATGGCTACCTTTGCAGTTTGCACAGTGAACCTCATCATATTCGCACTCATCAGTACCGTGACCAGTTATGCCGCATTTACGACAAGTAAGCTGACCTCAACAGGTCTGGGATCCGTGTCTGAATCGCTGGCATTTAAAGCAACATCTCGGGTTAGGAACGTACGGGCGCACACAAAGTTTTACGTAGCCGGTTGTGAGTGTCTGGGGAAGAATGCTTGAATTGAAAGTAAGTACTAGGTGCTTTGTTGCGGTTTCAGTTTTGTTGCGTCTAAATTTTATGCGCTGTACATGTGTTATGCCTTGGTCTTTCCATCCGTCAAAGAGTTCCTCTTCACTTAGTGTCATAAGGCCTTGATCGGATGCTACGCCCTTCACGGAGTACCATGTGTAGTAATTGATACAGGGATATTTCCAAACGCTACGAGGTGTGAAAGTTTGTTTACTGTTCTCTGTCTTATATTTCGAGGTAACTGTCCTCACTTGCCATCTTTGTGGCCTTATAGCCGGTCCCAACGGTGCCTTTTAAGCACTTGGCCACGAAAAAAGGTGATATTGCTCTGGCTTTAGTTGATAGTTCTTCACACTGAAGAACATGGTATCTTGGCAAACTTTTCAATCTTTTGGGAGAAAAACAAAGAGGATGCATCTATGCGTACCCTTTTCAGGGCACGATCGGTTACAGGAGGATTCTGAGGTTCCATGAAAAATGGCTACTTCGGCAGTAAAATAGCTTCTGTGACAGATACAGGTGTGGTTCCGAAAGAGGTGAGTTTTGAGAGATTTTCGTACTGGGCTTTGCTTTGTACTGCGAGAAGGTCGCCACTAGCCTGATAACCTGTACCGAGGGTACTGGTGAGGCATTTTGATACGACAAATGAAGCGATTTTTCTTGAGTTCTTTTGTGTTTCACAGTCAATCACATGGAAGTGCTTAAAATTTCTCTGTGTTTTAGGAAGACATTCAGCATTTCTTCGGTGCACACCCTGTTAAAGGGAGGACAATCAGACAGTTTGGGGAATAGAAAAGAGGCCATAAAGTATATATCAATGAGGCAGCCATGCCAGCCGCCCACCATGGAGCCCAACATGGGGACGCAGCAGTACAATGATAAAAAGGCATGCCAGCACCAGCTGTACAAAGCCACTATAACCCAATATTATGTGACCAAAAGAGGGCACATACACAGGGTTAACCTTTGCCACATGGAAGATGGAAGTAAACAGAAATGAGAAGACGACAGGAAAGATTGAAAGAGAGAAAAGACGAAGATGTAGGAAGAGAGAGAGATAGGAAAAGGCGACTGCCGGTTTCCCCTGGGTGGGTCAAGGCCCAGGAATGCTGTCTACGTGAAGCCGGGGCCAAAAGGGTGTGTTGCCTCTGCCAGGGGGCCTGAAAGGTTTAATCACACGGATCCCCTTTTACCCGGACGTGGCAAAGCTATGCACTAGGCTAGGCGTGGGAGAGGTCGAAACCCCCCATTAGCTCGGGTCCGTGGTGTTGCTACACACCAAACGCCTGCTTCAGCGGATGCCCCTGTGGGGGATGAAGAGCAACTCAAGACTAAAGGTGAGCTACTATATAACAAAGTTATCTTAATGGTAAACCAATAGGGCTCTATACAAATGTAAAAAACCTATGTTCCAGTCATTGAAGTGCTACAGCCGACACGAGAACCACGAGATAATTCAGATCCGCTCGCCCTGATATTGCTAGACAATTAAGTGAATTTTTTTTTATTACGAGAGAAATCGTATGGACACTCGACGGGTTTTTGCTGTTGCCGCCATGTTTTGCGTAAACTACAAGTTGGTACCACTCCTCATGCATCGCGAGTTTGACCCGCATGTAAAATTGTGCAAGTTGAGGTCATAAGTGCTACTCAAGCAGAGATTAAATGAGATGACCTATCTACGCCTCTTAGAGGGTGCACGCGTCAGCATCCCACCACGTGTTAAAACTGTCGTCAAATGCTCAAGCAGAGAGGAAACACGCTGCCCATCTGAAACAAGCATGAAAAGACGAGGGGGAAACAGAGGGGTTGCTCGGTGAGCAGCAGCCGTGAGCATTGATTCTATCCGAGGACGTAGTTGCGATAGCTAGAATGCCTCAAGGCGTTTGTTCACCTCTGCTCGTCAATCGAGGCACTCTAGCGATAGCTGGCGTGCGCAGTATTGATAACCATCAGCGTCCAGCTCGCAAACCGTTCTACGTTGGTGTGCTCTCAACGGGAAGAGATTGTGCGATAAGAGCATTTCTCCTTCGAGTGGAGACGTACTTATTTTCTCTTACACCAGGGTCTTATAGTTATCATTGTCGAGATGTCGGATCCAAAAGAGTTAGCTGTCAGCCTTCCTATTGCCACGAGTTCGTAATGTCAACGAAGGCAGCAGGCGCTGTTTTCATGATTTAACTTTTTATTTAGGCCAACCTGTGTCTCGAAAACAAAATGTGACTCTACAAGCAATACACGCTGCAGAATGATAGCAGTGAACATAGAGTGTCCGCCGTTGCATCAGCATTTACACATGTGCCATCGAAGATTCCAGCATTATCGCTAGAGGCCGTGTAATCTCATCGAAAGGTTCTAAGATTATCTAGATGGTCACCAGTCATTCGGGTGCGATTTTCTCAAGGCAGAGTTACACCCGTAATGGTGCAGTAGCAAGAATAGAAAGGAGCGCGTGCGCTATGAACAGCAAAACATTAAAAATTCACCGGTGGCACAGACTTTTTTTTTCAGCTTATATTGCGAAAAAACTCGCCGCGCCGTTGCTGAGCAACTGCGGAGCATAGCATGCGCTCGCAGTTGTTCAGCAATGGTGCAGCAAGTATTTTACAGCACCACTGCCGTCATTAAACTTTGCCTGACAGCTTGGCTGTTAAAATATATGCAGAGTGGTATAATAAGGTATGCATGCAAGTGCCAACTTAACAAGAACCATGCATCATGTTCAGGGGGCACAAAATTCATGCTGATCCGAAATACGACGTTTAATATGGACACCGTTGCGTCCTTTGTGTAGCCCACGCGCGTAGCTCGGTCAATGAGGAAACCCTCAACTAAATTTGTCATTGCACGTGCAAATAGCCGTTCAGGTGTGGCTTGGCGCAGTAGGTCAGATCGGCGCATTATGGCGCAATCAACGTAGCACTTTCACCCTTGGATATTGATTGATTGATATGTGGGGTTTAACATTCAAAAACCACCATATGATTATGATAGACGCCGTAGTGGAGGGCCCCGGAAATTTTGATCACATGAGGTTCTTTAACGTGCACCCAAATCTGGGCACATGGGCCTACAACATTTGTGCCTACATCAGAAATGCAGCAGAATACTTTAGCCACTAGACCACCGTGACGGAATCCACCCTTAGATATGGCATCATTCATATAGGTATAGCTATTTATAAAATAACAGTAGATTCATAAAACTTATTGTTCAAAGAGCATGTGTGATTGCAAATAAAACATTAGTTGCAAGCTAGCGATGTGTGTTTGTCTTTCTTTTGGTGTCTTTGTCGTGGTGCTTTATATCCATATGAATGATGAACCCCAACCAACTAGCCCAGCAATGTGCGTTAGGAAAGATAAGGCAGCAATTCCACCCACAACTGATTACACAGAGAAAGCTTCAAGAACTTGCTTTTAAGGGCTTGCAGAATAAGCAATGAAAGGATCATGCAAAAATAACTCGTCAAACATGTGGCACTCACTTGTCATCTTCAGTTTTTTCTTCTGGTACCTCAGATGAAGCTTCATCTCCTACCACACGGTCATCATGCTGGTAAAATGCACCTTTCTTGGGGATGTACTGAGGGTAGCGCTTGTCTTCATCAAAGTCCAAAACTTTATCTTGGAGATCAAAGGGATCAACATTCTCCTGAAAGAAACATCAGGTTCATCTGATTTTACAGATGGAGCTCACAGACAGAAGGACTCATCCTGTACTTTTGCTTTCTCCTCACACAAATGCCCTAAAGTAGGCTCTACCGTATTTACTCGCATAGTAGGTGCACCGCCACTTTGGTAGAAAGATATATTTTTTTATTTACATGCATAATAGGTGCACCTTGAACTTGGCAATAATCAGTAGTTCTGTCCCGTATCAACACGATTGTATTTTGACCCCCTCTTACGTTATTTAAAGTGAGAAGAAAATAAGAAAAAAGATAGTGGCAGCACTGCACCAGCTTCGCGGGCCGCGCAGTGAGGAAGGGCAGTTGCCTTTGTTTCAGAGTACCTTTGCACCGGCGCTGGTGTGGCTCCTATCGTTAGATGGCTGCATGCCCTACGCATGAAACGTGTGATCGCGTCCTAGTCAAATGCCAATTGAGTTTCTTGTTGGGAAAAGCATCGTCGTTACCACGTTCGCTTAAAACGTTCAGCTTTCCAACGCATCCTTTCGCCATTGCTGCCAATACCGGAATCGCACAAGCTCAGAGGACTTTTGTCGCCATCTGTTTCCTGGCCCCGAACATAAACAATGTGTCACGCACGCTGCTCTTGGATTAGTGCTTGAGTGCCATCTTTTTGACGCCCAATCTTCATGTTGTTTAGTACAAGCTTCCCGACACATGACAGACCGTAGGCTAGGCCTTAATCACTGTTCATGCTTTTTGGTGGCGGTCGCAGGCAATCAAAGTTTTTGTTTTGACTGGAATCAATGGAAGTCGAACACGGTTATATCGAACCCACATATACCGAATGTTCGAGTATATCGAACTCTCAAGTTATCCTTTTGAAATTCGTTTGTAAAAGTATAGAAATTCGCAATTTTATATTGAGCGGTATTTTTACCCACCTTCAGATATATCAAACGCCACGTGAGCCGGAAGGCATGCTTCAGCACTTGCCCCCTCTCTCTCCCGCGATCTTTGGGGCTCCACGCGCGAGGTGGACGAAACGCTCGAAAAAGGTAAGGGCGAGAGGGCTCGGACTGGGCAATCTCCAACTTGCGGAACGGCTTTTTTTTTTTCTTTTTTCATGCATTTTCCACATACTCACGTGTCGGCTCAGAGAGCGGGAACGAAGAAGCCGACCTTCTCCGCCTTTTTTCTATTAATTTTTGTTCCTCCTTTGCAAGGTTTGATCAGCCAACCACAGCTCACGCCTTTTGCTGTTGCCCTCACAGGTATCCATCACCTCGCAAGCACTTTGTTGCTCTCGAGCTATCGCGTCGCCCACATACCACCGCATGCGCTGCATTTCTCTTTTGCATGCGTGGTGTGCAAAGTCGCTGCGGACTTGAAATGTCGACTTCTCGTATAACTATGGCCAGTGTCGAGAAAAGCAAAACCCTTGAATTTACAACGAAGTTGAAGACTATTCTGCGTGTTGAGGTGGGCGGAAAATAATCGCTCATTGCAGATGACTTGGGGACACCACAAAGCACTGAGTACCTTGTTGAAAACTAAGGCAGATATCACAGCAAAGGCGGTGGGCTTCTGCCCACGGGAATGTAGAAAAGGCACTCTATTTTTGGTTTCTAGAAGCGCACACGAAGAATTTTCCGATGGATGGCCCGATGCTGATCGCCAAGGCCAAATGGTTTGCCGCTGCTCTTGGGAAAACAACTTCTCTGAAAACAGCGGGTAGCTTTACCAATTTAAGCAGTGCTACAAAATCTTTGGCAAAACGATTTCTGGTGAAAGTGAAGCTGTCAGCAGCCAGGACATCCAGCAGAGGATGACAAAGGAGTGGCTGGAAATCTCCATGAAGTTTTCTCCCGCAGAAATCTTCGATGCCTGGCGAGATGTGAAGACGGACACAGTGGGCAACTGTTTCGGCAAGGCAGGCTTCGAGATGGTGCAACTTGCAAAAACCAGTGAAGACGAGGAGGAGTGCATAGACGACGCGTTTCGTGAATTGTGATAAGATTGAGAGTAGGGTTTTGAACCTTTCAAAAACGAAGAGGTAGGCAAAGGTTAGCGATGTTTTTTGACGAAAATATAACATTCTGTTGCGGAGTGTGAGTGGAATTAGTTGTCATTCTTGAATGCACCTATTGTGGTGATAATTCTCTTCAGGTAAGCTCTCAGGGCCTCAATTTTTTTATATCGAATTTTTCATATATCGAACTTATTTGCGATCCCCTTCGAGTACAATATATCCATGTTCGACTGTACCTTTGTTCAGGGACTCTACTTGAATAAATGAGGCTTGGGTGGTGCTTGTAAAACTCCAATAGTGGTTCCCGATTCAATTGAAACGTCTTAGATATGAGGTGCGGGCCCATCACATCAAAGGATCAGTATCGTTTAGTGCACAAAATTTCAGTCGTGATAATGCACATATTCGAGGTAGCCTGAAACATAATTGGTGAATTTAGGCGAAGGCGTTTTTTCTTTTTTTGTGTTTTTTTTCTCGCATTCAGTTCGTTGGCAATGGAGGTCTATAGATGTTAATTTTTGGACATTTCAATGCACACCACATCGCACACAAGATTCTAAGACATGTGAGACTGCACAACATTCTCAGACATGTGAGACATCTGAGACTGTGAGACCAACCTCCTTCCACACGCCGTGACGTCAACTCGGCTTTCGGCAATGTGACGCAGCCCACAGCTCGTCAATTGGCCTAAGCCAGGTCTCAACAAATAGTAATGAAGCCAATGTCGCCGATCCCAGAGTTGGCATCACCGAGCATAGAACAAGGTTAGTCAGGCATACAAAAGATGCGCGAGCTTGTTTGGAGTCTGAGCCTGTTGATTGGTCCTTTAAAAAAACTCCTGTGCTGCTAATGATTTTATTAAAGAGGAACAGTCAATCACTCATATTTCTGCTGATGTTAAAGACATGTATTACAATTGATTGATTTGTGGGGTTTAACGTCCCAAAACCACCATTTTAATTATGAGAGACGCCGCAGTGGAGGGCTCCGGAAATTTTGACCACCTGGGGTTCTTTAACGTGCACCCAAATCTGAGTACACGGGCCTACAACATTTCCGCCTCCATCGGAAATGCAGCTGCCGCAGCCGGGAATCGAACCCGCGACCTGCGGGTCAGCAGCCGAGTACCTTAGCCACTAGACCACCGCGGCGGGGGGCATGTATTACAATATTTTTCAAGCAGAGGTCATTGCAACAGTGCAGGACTGCACCGACATTTACAGTAACATTCGGTTCTAAAAAAGTGTGGCTACCTGAAATGGCAGCATTTGTGCCTCCAGTCAGTCTACATTGAAAGATCAGTTTTTGTGCAGAAAGATGGAATACGTTGTGGTGTACACGTATCCCGAAGGAGTACGGCCACCAGCGTGGGTCCGGTCTTAGCGAGCCGCAGGGCACGCGTTAACCGTTGCCGTGGCGAGAACACGATACTGCTTAAAGTCGCAACACTTTATTGTGACAACACCAAACGCAGTACAGCCCGTTGCAAAAAGGCGTGGCGGGAAAGCAAGTAGGCTTATTCACGCCACGGGCACAAAGTACTACACAGGGTGCCACGAGCACGTCTCCGCGGTAAAGGTGATCCACTAAGACACCGGGACCAAGGCCCGGTTGCTCGAGCGAGGGCAAAGGCGCTCGCATTGGCTTCGAAGGGAGACGGGTTGGCGTAGGGAGGCCACGCACTAGGACACCGTGCCGCCCTTCGGCCCTGCGTACGCAGCAAGGCAACAAAAGGTGAGCGTTCGCCTCGGGCACGAGGCGCCGTCAGCGAAGTCCGACGAGCCCCGAGTAACGGGAGTCGATGGACGGAAAAGATTGCGTGGCTCATCGCTTGCTGTCCCGGAGAGTACTGTCCGCTCCCGATGCAGCGCGCGAAAACCTCTCGGGAGTCCCCGCGCGCGGCGCCATAGTCAACATCCGCTTCCGGGTGAGGAAGTTAAACGTAACTCCGCTCTCCCACCACGGCAGACAGCAAAAGAGGGCAGACATGTCGGGACATGAGAACGGCAGAAAAGGCGGCAAAGCCCGCGCAAAGGCAGCGGGTTAGCCTCAGTTCCCACAACGTACAGGTTCAAGACTGGTGCCAGTCCTGTCAAACATGTTCATGGCACAGGAAGACCAGGAGCAGCAGACTAATCTGAGTGGGTGACATGTGGTTGGATGTTTCTACAACAATGATTATTGTTTATGTGTTTTCCTTCCACAATGAATACCTCTGTAAATGTGAAAGAAATCATATCGGTATATAATGTCAGTTCCTAGTTCGGGGTTCACTTACAAACTATCAACTAATACAAAAATAAAATTTGCGGATGTCATGATTTTTGAGGGCAAATGGTATACCTGCTGGGAATAAGCAATTGTCATGAATTTATCTCAGCAGCACTTGCAAAGGGTTGAATTGAGAGAGAGACTCCATTGGGCCATAATACGGCAAGCCCATTTTATTATTACACAAGATGGCAAAACATGAATGAACCTTCAAAAATCACCCGTACTAGAAACATGCACACAACTGGCTATTCCAGGAAACCGGAACTAATACTAATCCAAGTCAAGTTCGATCTTTACCCCCAATTTGTCTCAAGCAAAACATGGCGTCTCGATGGCTATGCTCATGCGCTCTCACAATAGCAGAACCTCCTTACTGTTCAGATGACATCCTCGGATATACCTACAGCAAAGTGGTACCGCCTCGCCGTCATCGTCTTCAGCACGCGTCCGCTTGACAATCCACTCGTCTTCATTGCCAATGTGCCGGTCTTGTTCGTCATCTTCAGCCTGCTTGGTCAAACCCAACTCTTCCATGGCCTATGACGACACACTCCGATGACTGGTGTGGGCCACATCTGTTCTAGCTTGAAGTAAAAGAACTTGTCCATGGCCTATGATAACGCACCCCGATGACTGGTGTGGGCCACATCAATTCTGGTTTGAAGTAAAAGAGCTGTTTTTCCCCAAGAAACTGCTGTGCAAGGTTGCGGCAAGTCCAGGCATCCTCAATCAGGACCACCGAGGTCGACGGCCATTTCCCGGACCTCTTACCTCGACAGCCATCAGAACCGGGCAGCTACTGCTTTCGTTGCTGCCCTTCCTGACCTTCACAATTCAAAGCTCCACAGTACAGTAACAGCTTATTCGTGATTTTCCATCCCAGTTCGGGTCCCGTGTCACGAGCTTTTTTCTTGTATGTGAATCTCGTACGTGAACGTGGCAAGTCTGCCTATTGTCGGAGTCTCACACACTGACGCTGCACTCCAGGATCCGGCATGTACCTCGTGCCCTCTTACTCATGACAGCGGTAAATAGTGATAAAAGCATCTTCAGCTCTGATTCCAGACATTGAAAAATTGGTAATTGCTAAAATGAACTGTTGTATATGCCTGCATTCTCAATAGCTCAAAATCATGAGCACTTGCAGCAGCTAAAAAGCCTGATGACCCGAGTGGACAGATGCAATTACCTGGATGCCCTGGTAGCATCCTTGGCTATGAAGCTGTTAAAGGACTTAAGAACTAGCGACAATGAATGCCTACTGTGTTATCATACATTCATGTTTCCCATAGACTAAGAAAAATCGCAAACAGGTTTGGCATACCCAGGATTTTTACGGCTCCTAACAAAATCTCACTACGTTGAAGATCACAACAATCAGCAGCAGTACGAAATTGTACAGTGTCAGCCCTTTGGCCGAGTTCATTGCATGCGAAAAAGTAGTTGTATATTGCGTACACCTTTCCTGCGAAAGGAAGAATACTAGACAAACCGCAAGGTGCATGAACACACAACTGCCAAGAAATAACTATAACTGGAAGTAGATTCATCATCACTATCATCATCAGCCTGACTACGTCCACTGCAGAACAAAGGCCTCTCCCATGTTCTGCCAGTTAACTCGGTCCTGTGCTTACTGCTGCCAATTTATACCCGCAAGTTTCTTAATCTCATCTGCACACCTAACCTTCTGTCTCCCCCTAACTCTCTTGCCTTCTCTGGGAATCCAGTCAGTAACCCTTAATGACCAGCAGTTATCCTGTATACGCGCGACATGCCCGGCCCATGTTCCTTTTTTTTTTCTTGATTTTCACTATGATATTCTTAACCCCGGTTTGTTCCCTGACCCACTCTGCTTTCTTCTTGTCTCTTAAGGTTACACCTACCATTTTTCTTTCCATTGCTCGCTGTGTTGTCCTCAATTTAAGCTGAACCCTCTTTGTAAGTCTCCAGGTTTCTGCTCCGTAACTAAGTACCGGCAAGATACAGCTGTTATATACCTTCCTCTTGAGAGATAGTGGCAATCTACCAGTCATGATTTGAGAGTGCTTGCTAAATGTGCTCCACACCATTCTTATTCTTCTAGTTACTTCAATCTCATGGTTCGGCTCTACGGATATTACCTGCCCTAGGCAGACATACTCGTATACAACTTGAAGTGCACTATTATCTATGGCTACACATTAGAAATGTGTCTATGTCATCCAAAGTTCAATCACACCATGCACCATGATTGTATCACGGTGCAATAACTAAAGAAAAGAAGGGGGAATCATCGAAGCCTTCACCATGCACTACCCAGACGTTCATACTTATGCTAGCGCTCTTTCACGACCAGTAAAAGAAGCTGAGGGTCATTCCTTTAGTACAGGGAAGCAAATAGATCTCGGGACACGTGGGCGCTTGGTTGAGTATAGTATTTCTTGATGTTTCTCTAGCTCATGTGGAAAAGTTTCATTTTATTCTTTTTTTGCCATGACTCTGTCAAAATAAACAGTTGTCAGTTTGCATATGTCTTGCCCCGTGCCGTTCTCTATACGGCGTTTCGTTTCACTGTAGTGTGCTATAGGGCTAAACAATTGTCAGAAAATTTATTTTAACAGTATCGTTTTGCATTTTAATAGCAAATTTGCTCAACATATGAAGCCAAGGTGCTTCTGTAAGGTGTTTGAAGCTAAAAAATATTACTGTTATATTTCTGCAAAATTTTGCCCCGATGTTCTATGTTTGCATTTTTTCTCTCATAATATTGCACTATGCAATACACTTCAACCTCGATGTAACGAACCCAGATATAATGAAATACTGGTTATAACAAAGTAAAGAAAGATAGTCTTGCAATAGATAGTGTTAGGAATAAACTATTATAACAAATTTTTCGACATAACAAACCTATTTTTGTGTAAGATGCAAGTTTGTTATAATGAGAGTTGAGTGCAATACCTCAGTAATGAATACTTACTTCAAGTAAGGTATATTACCAACATCCGAAGTTTGTATATTTAAAGCAGCACTGACATCAATTTTCAGATTGAGATGTGCCCATCATTCAATCACTTGGTATGCATAGGTCTTTTATGCCAAACTTGAATGGTGTCTGATGCGTCGAAGTTATTTTATTTCAACGTCAAACAGCGTAAAAAGTTAAGGAGAAAAAATGAAAAAATCACTGCCCTGCGACATCGACACTAGTGCTACGTGTTCGGTGTGATACATTTCACAAATAGCATCCTGAGTGATGATACCCTAGCAACGATGATGTCGACGATCTCCGAGTGTGTTTGGAGCCAACTCCCGGCCATGCTCTCACAAGTGGCTCTCCTTGCCGTGTTGAAGCGTGCGTGCAACTCATTACGTTGCATCGACTGATTTGCGTTATGCTCCTCTGCATGTGAGTACGATCACTCAGAGTGACAATGTGTGCCATAAAGTCGGGGAACTGCTGCGTAGTGAAAACCTGCGCGTCCAGGTGAAGAAAAAGCGGAAAGTGCGTGCCGTTTCATGCCTTTCCAAGCCACGAACATCAATGCAGCCAGTGGGTCGACTTCATATGCGCCGTTCGACAGAGAGACTGGACGCCTCTGAATAACAGCTGCATTTGCTCCCTTCACTTGGTGGCGAGCTGCTACAGGGTAAATTCTGTGTTGGCGAACCAGTTAGGTTTCACTGGCAGTACGAGGCCTCTTCTCGAGGCCAGGGCTATTCCTACCGTGTGCCCTGCTGCTTTCAGCTGCAGCAGGACGTGAGGTGTGTAGTTGGTGTTCTTGAGTTACGACAGCACGGCCGCGACTAATAAATATATTGCATTTCACGCGGAGCTTGTCAAGCAAAAATCATGGCGAATCACAGCGATACCCAATTCCAGCTCACTGTCATCATCACTTGCCGATGTTGACCGCGACGATGGCGAAGACAACAATGTTGGCGACAGAGGCATGTCTACGCCTTCAGAGACACAGCTGGACTGACTGTACGTGCGCGCCTAGAAGACGAAACGCCATCTTGATGTCACAATTTATTGTGGAAGGGGCATCAGCTGTGCAGCTGCCTCGACGTGGCCACAAGGTAGCCCTGCCAGCACTACCATTTGGCGGACTTTCCATTATTTTGAAAAAAGTTCGATAGCGAGTACATTAATAAATATTACAGATAATCATTCGTCACTCAGATGCATTATAGATCACAAATCGCTACTAGGAGGTCTAAAGCTACTCGTTGATGCAAAAATCTTGACATGAGTAAATTTGATGTCAGTGCTCCTTTAACGAAAAAAAAATCATGTCATTCAAAATATTATCATTTTGCTTCATATTTAGGCACAATGAACACCACATGGTGCTCCAACTAAAAGTCAGTTTTGCAGCTTATTTAAAGCAGATAAATGGTTATTCTTATATGATAAGTTTAACCATTACATATTTTGTTTTAAGGAATAAAAATCGGTTTTGACATTATACAATGACTCTAATGGGGAACTTGAAAAATTGCTTCTCATTCTTGAAGCAAACAAAAATTTAGCAATGAAGCTCGACATTTAATCAAATTAATTTGTTTGTGTGAGGATTCGAGAAAAACGACAACGACGAAGGTGCGGGACAACGCACGTGTGATTACGAGGCAACTGTGCACCAATCAGCTGATGACTTGCGGTGGCCCATGGAAGTGGCGTTCCACGATTGGGCAACGTAAGATCATTACGTGGTGGTAGGCTTTGTGGCTGGGGACGAGCGGAAGCAGCGGGTGACTGAAGACAGCGGGCCGAAGCGTCGGACACAGGCGATCCAGGTTCCGGCCAGGGAACGCGGCCGTCCACGCTGCTGCCGTCTAACCACCAGCTGGGGCGGCATTGCCGGAACAAGTACTGCATCTCGGGGTGCGGCCTGGCATGCTGTTCTCTTCCTTGCCGAGGGCATCGCGGATCTCGACGAGGTGTCTCCACGGTCAGCCGTTCGGCACAGCGATGAACGTGGCCTGGCTAATGGTCACGGTTGCGCCGAGCATCGCGTCTCGACACAAGCTGTTCGCTGGACGGGCTGGCCCATTTTACGCATGGAGCATCGCGTCTCCGATGCGGGTTGACTGCTCCGTAGTCGCACCCATGCCATCAAGCGCCGGTGTCACCAGAGCGTCGCACATCGGCAAGTGAGCGCATTCCATAGTGTCTTTCCACCGCCTCCTGCCCTGCACGTCATCGGCGTCTGTCGTACCGCCGATCTGGCCCTCAGGGGACGAGCGAGACAATCTGCCGGGCGAGACGCGGGCGTGTGTACGGAGGAATACGGAGCCGGGCGAGGTGCAGGGTGGCCGAGGATCCAGGTGCCAGGGGAGTTGCTGGCTGAATCGAGGATCGCAGAGCAGTGCCGAGCCGTACCAAGCGATGCGCCAGACTCGGATGTGGGCCGCGAGCTCACGAGCTGTGCACCCGAGGGTACCTGGCTGTGTCCTGGCCAAGGCGAGGAACGCCGGCGACTGAGCTGCCGCACCGCAGCTGTAGCGAGCAGCATTTCAGCACGGTACAGACGGTGCTGTGCTGGCCAAAACCCGCAAGTGGAACCCTTTCGCCCGGGCGGTGATAAAGAGCTCAAAAACAAGGTCCGAGGTCGCGCTGGTCCAGGCATCTCCTAGACAACGCCACCGCTGCTCGAGAGTCGTGAGTCTACGGGACTCTTTTTCCTCATGTGCCGTGGTGGTCGTCCCGACCGCGTCCACACTAACTTTTCATAGCCTTCCTTTTGTATTTAAACGTTTGAACTTGTCTCCCTGCCTGTTTCCTGCGCCGCTGCACAGTGGTGGAAGTGCTCAAACCGTCCTAAACATCACAGCTTGTTTTCAAATGAGGTTTAAACAGATTTTAATTTTGCACAAATGTGGTGTATATTTCATATTGTTGTGGAGCAAAATGAGATGTTTCTCAAATTCGCAAAATTTTTGCAAAACATACAAACTTTAGACATCAGCAAGTATTTCTTTTTACGCAACTTCAGATATGAGCAAGTATGTTCAAAGCAAATTATAACTTCCATAGGCTAAGAATTTATTACTCAGGTATTGATACGTAACGCAATACAGTAAATAAAGTGGCATATCTTGAACTCTCGGTTAAGCTGAAACTTTTTTTGCCACGCATTAACCCACGATAGGTGCCGTGTATTTGCCCCCTCTTATCTCGAAAGGTTGTTCGGAGGGGACAGCGCATATCTCGAAATCTTGACCGGGAGGGAGCAAGCAAAGTCCACTCCCAACAGAAAACGAGGGCATTGTGTAATGCTTAGCTCTTACTATGCGTGAGGAACCCGATCGTGAAAGATGAATTTGAAATCCCCACAGTCACTGCCATTTGTTATCTGCCTCGTTAGGCAACTATGGGAGTGATAATGTGTGTGCACCTGCGCGCGACTTTTGCGCTGTGTGCAGCGTGACGTCAGCACGTACGTAAGCTAACCCTTGCAGGTGCAAGGTGGCTGTGTGTGTTCCCAGCGATCTGCATGTGACAAATCTTCAGTGCGTGTCTGTGCAACAAACGCTTCTGAATATAGACCAAGATGTCCTGCCTAAAGCAATGTGAATCGCTAAGGTTAAAGAGAAAAGTCGCTTTATTAAAGGGCGTCAAAAAAGCATGTCGAAGCAAGCCGTGCATCACCAAATAATTCGGCCTTTCTGTGTCAACCCTCTCGACAGTGCTTAAGAACAGGCAAACGGCTTTGGAAAGCTTCGAGCAAAGCTTCTCGAGCAAGCGGAAGCACATTCTAGCTTCCAAATTTTCGGAAGCTGAAGCAGCACTTCTGTTGTGGCTTCACAACGTTCCAACAGCCGATCTTCCAATGATCACCCAAGTGATGATGGAAAAAAGCAGATGCTTTGGCACCCCAAATGGGTCATGCGGACTTCAGCTGCAGGAATGGCTGGTTCGAAAGGTTTCCAAGAAAAGAAAGGTGTCATCGAAGCCTACTAACGGCGAAAGTGGCATTGTTGATGAACAGGCTCCAGACGCATGGCACAACCTACGCCTTGCCGCGCTACGAAATGGGTACATAGACGAAAACGTTTTTAATCACAACAAAGCCACTCTTTTTTATAACATGTTGCCTCACCGCACTTACACACCAAAAGGCGAAGCGTGCTTAGGCGCCAAGCAACGCAAAGACAGAATTATCATTCTTTTTGGTGCAATCGCTACCGGCGATGAAAAGCTGCCTTTCCTCATCATTGGCAAGTCGCTGAATCCCAAGTGTTTTCGAAATGCACGGCTCCCGATGGATGTGACCAACCGCGCAAATAAAACGGCCTGAGTGACGGCGGCGCTTTTCAAAGAGCATGTCTGTGCACTTGACCGAAAGATGGCTAAGGACTGTCGGAAAGTGTTGTTTGCTGTGGGTAACCCCGGTCACGAAAAAATCGACAACTTGCCGGCTGTTGTGCTGGAATTCTTGCTGCCAAGTATGACGTCCGTTCTCCAGCCTATGGATCACGGAGTGAGATGGCCTGGAAAGATTATAGAAAAAGCCTGCTGCATCGTATTCTGCTGCCATACGACAATGGGAAGAAGTATGACACCAATCTGCTGTATGGCCGAAGCCTGGCGCCAAGTATGCCCGCTGGAGATTGCCAGCTGCATCGCTCATGCCGGGTTTTCTCGAGCCCCGGAATCGATCGAAGAAGACATTGGCGCGGAATTCAGCGGCTGTGATGAGCTGTGCAGTGAAGTGCGCAAGGGAACTGGCTGCGTGAGCGATATTGAAGACGGCGAGATTGCCTTTGAGGAGTACGCGCTCTACGAGGCGGACATCTCCGTTACCGGTATGCTGTCGGGTGCGGATATCGCTGAGATGGTCGTAAACAATGCAGATGACCACACAGAAGGGGAAGAGCCCCGAGAAGTGCCTAGGATGACAAAAACACGTAAATTGCCGTGCTTGCTCCGCAACAAGGTCGAAGGCAGCGGCAGCGACCAACGTCTCATGCGATGTGTCGAGCAAATAAAAAACGCGTTTCTCGAACCAAACGCGAAACAGGCAAGCATCACGCAGTTTTTTGGTCCTCGGTAATGAATTCTTTTTCTCTGCAAATTCTTGTGCCTTTACTACAGTAGCTCTCTAGTGCAGAGGGGCTTTTCCCGACAACGCTGGCTTAAATTTTGCAGTGACCCGGGCAAACATTTTCAGCGTTTTGCTTAACTTAAAACACTGTTTATCTCGCAGTTTTCCCCGGATTCGACGGCTTCTAGTTAAAGAGGGATCACTGTACAATAAGATGGCACAAAAATTGCAGTAATATTGATGAGCTATAAGTACCTGACAAAAGCACTTTTGTTTATTATGTGAACCAACTATGGTATTGAAATGATTGTCTCAGAATAAATTTTTTGACAAACAACGTTTGGATGACAAACTATCAACTTCAGATAGCGCCCATGCCACCAAAATAATTCTTGCTCCAATGTGTTGTGGCAATTCACTTTTTCAATGCAAGAAATCAGGACAATTCAAATTCATTTGAGATGGGTGTTGAAATGGTTGCGACACTTGGTGTGGAGTGACCCAACATCTGGTGGGTGCTTCATAGTAACGATACTCCGAACTCTAACTTCAAAATTAGCATACCAAGTGCGAGAATATAGATGATGAATGCAGTCACTCACTATTTTATTATTTTTTTTACTGGCACAAGGCTGTAAGCATGTTCGAAAAATTGGACATTAAAAACTAAATTCCCCTTCAGAGCATACTTTGCTAGTTTTTACAATGCGAGCCATATAGGAAATTTACTTAGCGAACTGCATTCTTTCGGTGAAAATTACTGGATGAAAAAATTTTCCCAACAAATACAAGAGCACATGATTTAATGGAGCTTGGCACGATCCAGTTTGCTATTAATGCAGCTGTTCAACCACCACTGGTCACTTTAATGATACAAATAAGTGGCGTTTCAAGCCATTCAACTTTTGTTGACCTGAACAACTCCTTCAGAGCATGGTAGATGCAGCTTTCTCAAATTCAGTTTAAACGCAGCAGGATTAACCTGTGAAGATAACTGGTGCACAAATAACATCACTGAACTTGAACAAAGCACTGGCCTTTTGTTCACCCAGTTCCTGAACTGTTTCATATGCAGTAAAATGCACCAAGAAATCTGGATCAGCATTAAAGGACACACACCTGTCGGTCTACTGGGCACACATCCCACTAACACATGTCATTACAGTGTTAGCCCCAACCATAAACAAAGGAAAACATACCTTGCCCTCGTCCTGCTGCTTCTCTCCTTTGAGACAATCCTCATCATCATCTTTCTTGTCAAGACCATCCTCTAGCTCATCTTCCAAGCCACATGTGCCATTGTTAATGCCACTATCATCATCTAGGTCACCCCTGTGTAATTGTGGAAGCAATACAACTTTTCCATCAAAGTCCTCTTGATCAGAGTAAGGTTCGATGCGGCCTGTACTGTCTAAGGAGTCAGCGGTGACCCTATGACCACCTTCCAAATCGGTGCTAGTGCCCGCCTCACCAGCTGTAGACACGGTACTTGTGAAGTCTCCATCCTCCTGGACAGCAGCAGATAAACATGTCATGAAGCTCTACACAGGCAAAAAAAAATGAGCTTGTAGGCAGCATTAAATAGCCCCAGAACCAACTTTCAAAACTTTCTAAAATTTTAAGTAGACGCACACATTAGGTTAAGACATTGAGTTTAGAATGCCGTAATGATCAACAATGCGGCATGCTTCAGTGCTACAAGCTCTGGGTGCTCTGTGAATTCTAACAAGCAGACTTTTCTTCTATCTGGGCCTTTTGGCATTCTTCAGCCTCGCAAGAATCAGCAGAGATGATGACACATTGCCTAATCATCATTAGATACCTACAACCGACACAAAAGTGTTTCACGCTTGCCGTAATGACAACAGGCATCGCTGACTGATGTTCCCACACTTAAATGCAAATATATACCCTATAAAGTGGCCGAAGGGATAATTGCCACCGTAGCTAGATGGTAGAGCATTTGATACAGTATTCAAAGGACGCAGGTTCAATGCCTGCTGGTACCAACTTATCTTTTCGTCCACTTTTCTTTGTTCACATTTACACTACCTCTAACAATATCTCCTATAGTTTCCAAAGCATCACTGTCCATCCTCATAAACTTTTTACCAATATTCATCATCGAGGATGATTGTGAGGTTTAACATCCCAAAACCACCATACGATTATGAGAGACACCGTAGGGGAGGGCTCCGAAATACTGACCACCTGAGGTTCTTTAACGTGCACCCAAATCTGAGCACACCGGCGTACTGCATTATCGCCTCCATCGAAAATGCAGCCGCCGCAGCCAAGACTCCATCCCCCGACCTGCGGGTCAGAAGCCTAGTACCCTAGCCACTAGACCACTGCGGCGGGCCCAAATGTTCATCATCATCAGCCTGACTACAAATGAGGAACTATATAGACCCTAACAGACCATGTATGAAACCATGCCAAGATGGTGCAGACACTTCAAGACAATGTCGCCTGTCTTTTTTGCTTGTACCTTTCCACTTTATCAAGAGCTTTCTCACTGAAAGAGCTACATTTCTGTTAAAATAAAAAGTATTTTGCTAAATAATATCATTTTCCTAATCAGGATCTCTTTACCTTAACGGGGCACTACAAATTTGATAAAGAAAATTGTTACAGGAAGCAGTTTAGAAATACTTCCTACATCACATGTTTCTCGATGCAGCCATTAAAACACATCCACAAACCCCTCCCATACTATTCTCACTTACATTTACATCCCAATTCTCATTGAGTGCAGGCAACAGATGAGTATAAAAGCTCTCAGCTACCCAATGTGTCGTTAATTGAACCTACACTGTGATGTTCTATATCCAATGAGCCCTCAAAAAAAAAAAAAAGAAACAATGATGGCGCAAGTCTCATCCACCTGCTCCAAACCACTGGTATGTTAGTAGAAACAAATCCATCCACAATCGCTGAACAAGTGATAGTTTTAAAGGAGCCCTGACAGCAAAAGATTTGTTTGTGATATTTCTAGTATTTATGTATTTATTTATAATACCTTCAAGGTATAAATAAATTTTAGAGGGAGTGAGGTCTACTTAACAAAAATGAAAGAAAAAGAAAGCATAACAGTAAAGTTACAAAATTAAAAAGATTTCGATTGATATGTGGGGTTTAACGTCCCAAAACCACTATATGATTATGAGAGACGCCGTAGTGGAGGGCTCCGGAAATTTAGACCACCTGGGGTTCTTTAACGTGCACCCAAATCTGAGCACACGGGCCTACAACATTTCCGCCTCCATCGGAAATGCAGCCGCCGCAGCCGGGATACGAACCCGCGCCCTGCGGGTCAGCAGCCGAGTACCTTAGCCACTAGACCACCGCGGCGGGGCATTAAAAAGATTTCGTAAAGGACATTAGAGAACATCAAGCGAAGTAGTTACAAGCAATGTAGAAGAAACAAACGAGCAATGTTGCAGTAGACTTGATAGGACATTTTTAAATGCAGTTGTATTAGTTATATTCGTTATGAAGGCAGGTGAACGGTACTAATCTCCTGCTGTCTTAGGAACAAATGAGTTAGAGGCTGCAGTAGTAGACAAATATGATATGGTAACCTAATGATGATGATAACTCTGTGCAAACGAAATGGAGCTGGGTGTACAAACAAGGAATGAAGTGCAGGTTATGGTAGTTGTTAGGCATTACATCCACTACGAACAGCTGGCATCACCTATCGTGATGTTGTGCAACTATTAGCGGTTGAAGAGAGTGGCCGCAAGGGGAACGGAGAGGATGGTTGGGGCGAGCGCGAAGCGGTTCACGAGGCATCAGTTATGTAATCTCTTTGAATTGTTAATAAATCAGTTGTTTGTCGTTCAATCAGTCGTGTCATCGTACGCATCAACCCCTGACATGGCGACGAGGACTTAACAACGAACCTATGGTCGACGTAGAGCATAAGACGAAACGAGAAGATAACACTGTACGTACCGAGGCCTAGCAACAGCAAGTGCAGCCAGCGACAACGACCAGTATCCAAATCAGTGAAACCAGCCAGCGGCAACGACCTATTCGGGAACTGAGTCAGACAACTTCGCTCGGTGGGAGACTGCCGTAGAATCAATGCGCGAGTGGTGCGCATGGACTGAGGCAGCAACAATCAACGCAGGAATCTCGCGACTTAGGGGCCACACAGCCACTCGGCACCAAACAACCAGGCACCTGCACGCCGACTGGACATCATGTGACGGCATTAAAAACTGAATTTGACAAGCCTCTCCTGTTCTGTCAATGGGCCGCCTACGTCAACGCAAGAGCTCAACGAGAGAACGAAACTATGACAGACTATATGTACAGAGCCGAATAGCTTCATTGCCTTGTGACTCTATATTATATAAAATATTGAAGTATTATAAAAAATACCTGTTCAAACAAGCAATAATCATAAAATCATAACCCTCTATCAAGTGCTCATCAATACCTCTGCAAGGGAACGTAGTCGCAATGAAGAGTAACGGCTTGGCTTGGCTTCAGATTGAGAACTTCCTACAGGGCCTCCCCTAGGTGTCACTGTAGTTGCTGTGCTCCTCTTCAAATCTGTGTTATCACCTTAAATGAAATGAATTCAATCATTATTATTTATGAAGCATTTCTGCGCTGAGATTGCTGGTAATGAAAAGTAAACGATACAAAGCTATTTTTAACTTTGGAAAACTAAGTTTTTCAAAAGCAAAATGCACATTGTGCACATGAAGCAAAGGCCATTTCTGAAGAGAAACATACAGTTTGAAGAAACATATTCCACAAGTTACAATATATAGTTAACATAAGTTCCATAATAAATGCAAAACAAGAAATGACTTTGATTTACTTCAATAAACACTAACAATCTAGGCAGCACTGTTGGATGAATAAATGCCGACATCTGAGATCTCATATTGCCACATCCTTATTTGTACCTCCTATGTGCAGACAAAGGCAATGAAGATGATTGATCTGGTAGCGCGAGTGTCTCTTCTAGTACAACACACAGGCTGATTTCTATTTGTGTTGTCACCAGTGAAACTAGGCACAAATATGGATGCACCATAATTATGGAAAGAGACGCTATAACAATTGAAAAATTAAAGTATTTAAAAGCCAACTACGGCGATTTTTCGACTATGTCAGGGTAATGGAGATTCTATGTCCCTGAGACACTCTTGCCACGAGCCTAATAGCTGAAATAATAATAATAATAATAATAATAATAATAATAATAATAATAATAATAATAATAATAATAATAATAATAATAATAATAATAATAATTTAAAATTATAATAATTTCAATATAATAATATATATTATAAATATAATATAAATTATATAATTATAATAATTATATATATAATATAAATATAATATAATTTATATAATAATATATATTATAATATAATATAAATTATAATAATTTAAAATAAATAAAATAAAATAAAAATAAGGAATGATGGACACAGTTTTGTCCGATCTCAAGTGGCAATTGTGTCTTGTCCATTGAGGTTACGTCGTCGTCTTTTCTGCTGACCGAATCCTTCGACACGCACAAGTAATAATGACACTAGCTACGCAACAGCCAGGCACCCACTATATGCTCGTGTCAATATAAAATGTGTATTTAAAAAGCGGCTTTTTTTTTTTTTCGAAAATTAACTGATAGGCCAAGACAACTGCGATTGTTTTCATTAGTTCAGCCAGAAAAAACAAAAGTACCAGGTCTCTAAACGCACGCAACAAAGGCAAGTAATGAAAATGTGTGCATAGCAAGCTAGCTCAGCAAGCTAGCCGAGTGAAGACAGTGCACCCACAATAGTCCTTGTGCCTTCACAAAAGCACTTTGCTTGGAGTTACACAACAACTACAAATAAAACCATACGTTTGGCAATTTTCTTTGTTCAGTGGCCATATAACGTTCCTCAATTCCGTATACCGTTTTCCTTGTTACATCCCGCTTGAGATGCCGCCCACGCCAGAAGCTCCTACGTTTTTAAAGTTTGGCCAATGAAAAGTGGTTGTTGCCGCCTATAGAGTGTGAACAAGACAAATTTGGCAATTGGCCCAGTTTACATAGAAATATAAAGAAATAATTAGTATTTTCTGGGTATTTTGAGAAGAAAAATTTAAGAACTTTAGGAACCTTCTGGCTAAAAGTTGCAAAGGGGTCGTATATTCAATTTATTTTTTACGCAAGTGGAAAAATCACTAGTATTTTTTGGGTATTTTGAAAAGGAAATTTTAAGCACCTCAGCGACTTTCTGGCTGAGAGCCGTAAAGGGGTCGCATATTCTATTTATTTTATTTGCGAGAATGTAACAAAAAAACCATCCCACATAAATTAAAATAAATTTGATTTATAGGCTTCTATCGCTAACATGAAATAATTAAATTGATGAAAGTAAATGATAAACTTTTGTGTTTTGAGAGTTGAAGCCACATGTTAGTCGTTTTTGCATCCAATCCAAGTCACATAATGGCAGTTGTGTGTAGAGTGAAAAAAAAAATTGATCCTCTGTGTGAGCCGCGATTTGCGTTCTGTGGCATATAAATCTGCAAGAACAATGTAATTGTGACTACCAGGGAGTATTTTCGTCGCTGAAAGATATGGCAAGCTGCAAAATGCAATTACAACACCATTGCTTTACTCAGGCAAAAGTGACACCCAAACTGTTTGTCGGGCATGTCCAATGCAACCTCTACATCCCTCTGGCGGTTGTTGTCGGTCACGTCTCATAGCCAAACGTAACAACAAAGGTCGCTGGCTCAGCCAGCACTGCCATTTTTCATATTCCATTTGTGAGAGATCTACTGGCTGGCTGTTCCGCCGTAGCACAGAAGCGATTTGGTTTATTTTTCCATAATAAGCGCCTACTCCTCATTTTGACGTCAACACGATTCGGGCTTCTGAACCGTCACTTTATTGACAGGTTCTATGACCAATCAGCATTTATTTTTGCATAATGAGCGCACACTTACAATTTGGGACATCACCACAATGTGGGCTTCCCACTCGTCACTTGACTGATAGATTGAACGACCAATCGGGGAGCCCCATTGTGGGCCAAAAAAGGAATAAGGAACAAGAAATAGCAATTCGTTATACGGCCACAGGAGCTAACCAGTGCACAATTACAGCTGCCACCAAGATCAGCTGCACAAGTGTTTTAAAAAGTCTGACGCCAAATCATACACAGACTAAAGTTATGTAGGAAGAAAAAAGAGCTTGTCAATGAACTGAGACTAAAACTTATTTAGGTGTCTTTATCTATAGGAAAATTCTTTCAATGGCACAGGATATATAGCACAGGAAAATCCGGAGGGTGCAAATGTAGCAGGGGCTCCACCCTTGAATAAGTAAAAAATAATCGAATAAAAGAATAAATAAAGAATAATAAAATCATTCAATAAATTAATAAATCAATATGGGGCAATCATTTTGTGACTTATCTAAAAAAGCCAAATCCAAATTTTACGATTGAGTTCTAGCAATAGTAGATTATGTACACTTTAATTGAAAAATGGCTTTGAGGTATACTATTGATACCATGAGTACAAAAATGAAAAAGTCATGGGAGTAGGGAGTAAACTCGATCATACTGACACTAGCAAACAAGTGCATTTTCTTAAGTTATGCTTATTAGAAGTTTTGCTCTTATAAAAGAGCCACATTTGTAAAACTGGCTCTCAATTAAAATATGATATGAAACTATGAGCACATTTGGAACAACGTAGCAAATCAAGTGTGACCATTATTATTGTATTCACCTTTTTGGATACAGAGTGTATTTTAGTCCCTTCTTTCTGCATCTGCCTTGTTATGACACTAAACACTGAAATGCAAATCTTGGCCGGTATGCCGAGCCCCATTAAAGACTCATGAAAACGGAATTTCACATGCACTACGTAAGTGAATGAAGATTTTGGTCTTACCATCTTGAAGCTCTCTTTTAGCAGCAAACTTCTTGAGTGCCTCATACTCTTTTTTGCTTTGGTCATGCTTGCTCGGCAGATGCTGAATAGCTCGACTTCTGCAAGCAGAAGGTGAAACTTGAGGCGCTTCAACAGCCATCACTGGTGACTGTGGTGCAGGGCTGCTGACACCATGCCCTAGGGGTACATCCTCCTTGACGTCGCAGTCCTGCTGCTTTGGTGGTGCATCTGGTATTGCCCTGGGAGGTAGCGAAGGACGCTTGCCGCAACCCCAGTAGGTCATTCCAGAACCTTTCACTGTATTGTCCCATTTCTCCTGTTGAGAACTCTTGCTTCCTGTCAAGTCTGAGCCTTTGAACCCTGCAGGCCTGGCTGACGACTTTACTTCTGCCCTGTTCAGCTGCATTGTGGCGGTATTTTCAGAGGGCTTCGAGTGAAGGTCGGGAAAGTCTTCATCGTGGAATCGGCGGTTTTCAACCAGGCTTCCACCCCTGGTTCTGCGACCACCACGTGCTCCTCCACTGCGTCCTGACCTTGACCGGGGAGCGGAAGCCTCTTCATCTTTCCAGCTGCGCTCGTATTTGTTAGGGCCACGGCCATAGCGCCTCCATCTCCGAGCTCTAGGAGGCGTCGGTTCTGAACGAATATCGTAGCCATATATTCTCACAAGCTCCTCACTTGATTTTGGTCCCTGCTCCTCCTCACGATACATGTCATGTTCCCAAACACATTCTTCATGCCAGAGCTTCTTTGGTCGGCGAGAGCCCCTGCAATAAAAAAGGAACACAACTTGTAAGATATGCAGAATGGAAGGGGGCTTCAGTCTTTTTGGGGCAGCTTTGGGAGCAGTAATAATGCGGTTTTGGAACAGCTTTGGAGCAATAAAAAAGGAGTTTTGGAGCTGCTCTGGGGCTGCGAAAGGTGTGTTCTGGAGCATTGAAATTCAGTTTTGGAGCAGATTTCTCGGGCAACACATCACTGTTAATTAAATTTTTGCGTTCTGGTCAACACAAAAAAATTTTAGTGGTTTTCACTAAGCATGCAATGCTGATCAAGTGACCATATTTACCCTAAATTCATATATATTAAACCTTAGAAAATCAAATGTGAAAGCCCTGCAACTAAATAAAAAGCATAAGTGGCATTCTAGACCTCAGACGAATAAAAAAATTTGGTGTTAAAATGTTGCAAGGTTCAAAATGTAATTAAAACAATGCATCTAACATGAACAGCACCTGATGATATTTGGTGTTTTTTGGTGCAAGGGCCATTTGTTGGGCAAGGAGCGCCCGTTCATTGGACTGGAGATGTGGACAATGATTGTGATTAGCGGCTGTATAAGGGCCTTAAAATTCTTGGCTCTAGGGTGGGTAAAAACATAGAAATAATAAAATCATGACCATGTCGTGAAATGAGTGCAGTAACAATGGATGACGAAAGTTTGTGACATAAAAAACCGTGATGGACATGTATGGCACTAGCATAAGTGCCTCGATTGTTCACATCTTTGCGTCCAAGGGCCGTGAGGGAAGTGCTTTGTTCAGTGTAGCCACCACACCGGAGACCTCTCTAGAGAGGTAGTGCTACAGAATACTCAGGTATATCACATGAAAGGTAAATAGTTCTCTCAGAAAAGCAAACAACGATTTATGTGTGAAAAGTGGTTCCCTACTAACGAACATTGCTGGGTGAAGTGGTATGTGTTGTCGGCAGGGTAAAGGAAAGGGTTGTTTCCTCAGCGTGTCTAATTATTTACACTGGGCCAAAAATTAAAGTACAATGAGTGCTTCTCCACATCTATCACACAAAGGTGGATCGCCATCATACAAACGAAATGAATGTGTTGTGTGTGCATGTCCTGCTCTTAAGGGGGGATGCTACACCTTCCAAAAACTCTTTTATTTTTGCGAGTACCTCAGTCAAATTTGGAGAGCCTATGTAGATTTTACTGCTGATTTCAAAAATCTAACTCTTTTTTTGCTGTGACAATTAGTTTTAAAGATATAATGAACTGGGACTTTTTCAATTAAGGCCTAATTAGCTAATTAAATGTAACTTGGATATTGATGTGCAACCTATAGAACCAATTCGGTATGTTCACAGTGTGCAATAAAGTATAAATCATTGTTCTGGGCTATTTCGAAGCAAAGTTGTGGGATGTTGAATATGACATAAAAAATTTCCCCATCTACACTTGAAACAAAAGATCCATTAAGAGAATTTTCTCCAAAAATTATTACAATAAAACTTACTTTACGACACATCCCCTGCATTTATCTTCGAAACAAAAAAGAAATCGTAATGATAACCCAGATAGAACAAGAGATATTGCTCCGGCATAATGGGAAGCACATGAAAATTGTCGTTTTGAGAAATCGAGAAAAAACGTGGGCACACATTTTTATTGCAGAAGATGCAACAAGACAACCTCAAAACGCACCAGAAGCATAGTCTGAATGCATTCTGTGCTCATGCCTCCTCTTCACTAGCTTCCAGAGTTCCAATGAGGCTGTTCTTTTCTTGTTGGAGACAATGCTGCGACGGTGGTCTTTTTCTCTCGCTCTCCTGGCACCAGTACTTGTCGCATTCATGTCATTTCACCTAAGTTTGCCGTTGCAGAATTCAAATTGCCCGTGTTGAAGCGCAGCACTGCTTCTGCAACAGCTGCTTCAACAGCGAACAGGGACGCATGGTGCCCTTGGGGGCCAAACTCCAGATTACCGAATGTAGGCTCTCGTTGGAGTTCTGCGTTTTGCCGCGTTCGCACCTCTGAAGCAGGGCTCTTTCCGAAAGCCGGGTATAAACCGGTAGTAATGCCTCTGCCACGTCTTTCGGTAGATTGTAGGCATGCCTGGGGTCGGGCTCACCCTTTGCTTTTGCGGCATTGTGCCGACACCATGAAGTTTCACCAGCTGGGCACAGACTGTGGTCCGAGCATTCATCAGTGGAGGTGACGTGGCGGTATGTGGCCATCACAGCCTTTTGCATCTCGCCCACGTCACCTTCATGCGATTTCAGAGCCCGGCCATAATATGTGCTCAGCCTGGTGATCAGCTTACCTGTGAGCCTGCCTTTCCCACCAAGGCCTCTTTTCCCATCGCACTTTTGTTTCTGCACCAGGTTTCTCAATGCGGTGCCCATCCGTTTCTGTACATGATTAATACAGTCTTCCTTCTGCACGTCAATGTAACCATACACCTTGGCGTCTTGTATGGCGCAAAATGTCCTAGAGTCTCCATCAGACAGCATAGTTGTGTAGCGCAGGCCATGGCGTTCAAGCGACCTCTGAAATAGAATTAGAGCCGCCTCCACTTCCATTTGCCCCGCTTTACTGTTCGTATTTTTTTGACATTTGTGGTTAGCCTTCCATTCTTGATAGCCCTCACTACTAGGCTTTGGGCCCACCTCGCAGCCTAGGCAAAAGTTGGAAAGAACGATGTAGTCCAACACGTAGCCACTAAATAATTCGATAACTGTGCCCACGCCGATGTGGGAAGAATGGCCTTGCGTCTTCCACGTGCCGTCGTAGCTAACGGCAATATTGCCCCGGTGGCCGAAGCACAAGTCATCATAAATTGTTCTAACCTTTTCCGCACATTCGCTCATAGCGGACTCAGCCGCTCGCGTTGCAGCGGGTGCCAGCGTGTTCTTCAAATGCCGCTGAAACGTCTTGTGGTGCATACCGCGGTGTGAGATGCCCATTGTTGCGGAAATATCGTTCATTTTCGTTTAGCCGTTGCCGGTAGCCACCATCGCCCTCGAAGCGAGAAGATTTACTTCAAACGGATTGCACGTTTTCGTGCCGTTCGCGTGGGGCGAAGTCCAGTCATTCGCGATCTCGCCGCACCTTTCACACTGCACTAGCACTTTCACGGCAAGTCAGTAGTCCCGATCCCCTCTGACGATCGTAGCCGGTCCGTGGCAGGCTTTGCAACACAAGGCACCCATTATCGCGTTTAGAATATCTAGATGCATAAGCAAATAAGGAGCAGCGTGGTCCGAGTCCTGTGCGGTTGCCTCGCTACAACTCGCGATGAAAAAGTCAATTTTCCGTGCAGTTGCTGGCGCCGATGAAAGCCGGTCGAGCGTCGCTTTCTCCCGGGCATGATTTTCTTCAACTTCGGCGTTTGTCACCACCTTGGCGTCGATTCGTAGTCGTCCGGAATTCGCTTCACCGTCATCGTCGTCGGAGGCAACGCGCTCGGTCGCACCATCGCTGAACGGCCGCGGAGCGTCGACACATCGTTCGTCGGAGTCAACCAAGGGCTCTGATGACTTCGTAGACTTTCTCCCACGACCTTTGCGTTTCCTGCGACCAAATGCGTGCACGGTCCGATACTTTTTTGCGCTTCCAGGCATGGCGATACGATCAGAAGCTTCAGAGTGCTCTGCCGATTTCGAGGCGTCACAGCGGTAACACTTTCAAAATGGCGTCGGGTCGCGTATGCAGGCGCAAGCCGCGAGCTTCCAGCCAACCGGAAAGCGCCATTTCAGTCACGTGCGCCGTTTAGCCAATGGCAGTGAGCGCGGCTCTTCGTCTTTGAGGCCCCGTTTTTCGAGCCGGGGAAACGCTCAATGTTGCTTACTGAATAAAAAAAAACAGCTGAAAACGCGTTCTTTCAAACAAGACCAAAATGGCGCCGATCGAGCGCGTAGTTCCCGCGTATCGTAGAGCCGAAACCTGCACTATTCGCCCTCAATTTAAAGGGCAGGACGCCCGTTTTAGATTTTTTAAAGTTGAATAATGATAAAAGTTGATGGTATTCGGCTATGAAATTTTGTAAATAGGTGCGCAATGATGTCGGGAACGCGAAAAGAAGGTCCGCGAAAACTCGATTTTTTGGCTG
Source organism: Rhipicephalus annulatus (assembly GCA_013436015.1). NCBI lineage: Eukaryota > Metazoa > Arthropoda > Arachnida > Ixodida > Ixodidae > Rhipicephalus > Rhipicephalus annulatus. The sequence continues at coordinate 546,084 of WOVY01001329.1, forward strand.
ATTTTCGGTCCCGAAGTGCCGCGTCCCCCCTTAACCTGGTCAGTATTACTTCTGTGTGGCGTGATTTTGATACTAGCGGCCAATAACCTAGTTGCGGCTTGATGACATGCAATTTAGTACCTGTGTGTGTGTCCCATATGCTCTGCCAATAACCCCTGAGCTTTCATTTTAGAAAAGGTTTCAAGTCGAGTGCAGGAACTGGTATTGATGTATTGGTAGCGGTTTTGTTGGCGGATGCAGCTAGCTGGTCTACTAGAACGTTGTCTTGTATTTCACGGTGTCCTGGCCCCCAGAAGACTACAGCATGCTGCTTGGATGAGTAGACTGTGCATAAGAGTGAATAAAGCGAGACAAGGACAGGGTTTTGTGCTTTTTATAAAGTTTTCAGGGCTTTTACTACGCTTAGGGAATCTGTATATATAATTGCCTTCTGTAGTTTTATTTGTTTATCGTGTTTAACGGCCGCAAGTATTGCATAAGCGTCGCTGGTGAAAATGGGTGAATCAAAGTGCAGAACGCCGGCTTCCGAAAAGGATGGGCCAACAGCTGCGTACGAGACAGAAGTGTTGGTCTTTGAAGCATACGTAAAGAACTCAGGACATGTGTATTTCTGTTGCAATTCTAGGAAATATGTCTGAATATGTGCAATTGGTGCATGCTTCATAACCTTCAAGAAAGACATGTCCCAATCTATCGCCTGCCACTGCCACGGTGGCAGGCATACTGCAGGAGCCATCAAACGGTGTTCAAGTGGCACGCGAGTTTCCTTCGCTAGGCCCTTCACACACAGTGAGTACGGCTGTCTCATAGAAGGTTGTTTCTCAAACACAGCAAGGTTTGACTTGACATGTCATTAATTCTAAATTGTGAAGGATTTTCCTTGTCTGCGTTCACTTTAAAGGGATATGCTGTACTCAAAGAAACTTTTTTTTAATAATCACCCTAGAGCAATGAAACTTGAGATGTTAAGGAACTTTTTATGCTGATTTCAAATATATAATTAGTTTTCTTGTAAGTTGCTTACTTTTAGATCTGCAATATGACAAAGTGAGAACCTTAACCCTTTTACTTCCCTTCTTTTCATCCCTAAACTTCTGTGATTTTTTTGCCATTTATAGTTAATAATGTTTCAAATGAAGTGTAGAATACAAATAACCAATTAAGAAGCACATACAAAATACGGAATGTGCATAAAAAATAATAGACAGAAAAAGGCCATATTTCATCTACCGCAGCAAAAGTTTACATAAACTTTTTAGTATAAAATAAAATATTGAAATATAAACGAGATAGTTGTATTTGTAATATTTTTTTAAAAATTTGGACAAAATTTAATACAGATCCGCTCACTAGAAGTGCCCGAAAAAGGAAGCACATATTGGAAAAAAATGACAAAACTTTTGTTTTGATAAAAACGAGCTTTAAAGTTAAATTTGAGTTTTTATTTATAAAAAATGTCTATAAATTCGATGAAATTTGCACATCAAAAAGAACAGTCCTATTTGTAGTGGCCACTGCCTCTAAAACATGCCAGCACCATGAGTTTGTCTTTCTCAGCTTTTTCGAGCCGACTGCTCAAAAACATTTTGCTCACAGACAGGGCCCTGAAACACTTGTCAAACTTCTTCCGCTCCATCTGGCAGAGCTTTGTGCCAACTGCAAGCTAGAAAGAAGTTCGACAGGACTGCGAAATCTAAACTTAGTCCAGTGTCGGGGTCACAACAGTGCCGACGTCATTTTGCGGCCACGTTTGTGTCACATACCGTGGTGCATAATGGCAATGTCGTACCCCCTAAGCTTCCTCACTGTGAGCTCCTTCGACTTCGAGAGATTGGCACTGACTCATCCATTGCCGCATCACAAACTTTTTGGTTGATGGCTGTGAATGACTTTTGATGCATTTACTTTTGCAAGCCGAAAACTGCTGCAAATCGGACCAGCTGCTCGTAGCCTATTCCTACAGAGCGTGGCCCCACAGCTGCTTTCACACGAGAACAATGGCTTTTTTCATTCATAACAGAGCTAAATACACTAGGAAAGCATTGTTCAGCTATGCTGCTCGACAAGACAAACTCCGCAAGGAGGCTTCACAGCACATACAGGCGCGCAACGGCCAATGGCGGTCCCCGATCCATACCTCGTCATAAGCCAGTCGTGGCCCACGAAAAACGCGCAAAAGCATGCTTCTTTTTAATATTTATTGCGCCACATCAGGGAGGGAAAGTGTCATTATTTGAAGAGTGAGGGTCGACTCTTCGCCTCATGCCATCGACAATGTCGAGTGGCGGCGTATTATCGACGGCAAGGTGCTCGAAGACTGCACACTTTGAGCCTTTTACCAGCCACCTTATGCTCTTTAAATGCAATTTTAAAGCATTTCTGATTAAGTCTTGATATGCTTTTTTTTTTAAGAACTATAGAGGTACTAATCTTATAACAACAGGCGAAAATGAAAAATCAATAATTTTGAAGAAAACTCGTGTTTTTTGACCCCCATCTCCCCTTAAGATAATATTTATAAGACATGTAACATCTCTGTAGCTGGAGCGATCATTCGTTCGATTCCACTTATGCGCTGTCCATAGGGCTAGTGCAAAAAGCACCCGTAGAGAGACGCATGCCTACATGATGAACAGGGTCAAGCATCATAAAGGCAGTAGGTGTCGCAGACTGATATGCTATTGCCCCATAATCTAGGCGAGTACGTATGAGGCTTGTATACAAATTGATCAGACACTTCTTGTCACTTCCCCACATAGTGCGTGACAACACTTTTAGAACATTATTGGCTTTTATGCATTTGTTTTTTAGATACTTGATGTGTGGTATGAAGGTTAGCTTGGTGTCCAAGATTAGGCCTAATAATTTGTGTTCAGTATTAACAGAAAGACGTTGCCCATGTAGTTGAATAAGAGGTTCGGAATGGACGCCTCTCCTCCTGGTGAACAAAACACACTTGCTTTTTTGTGCATTCCGTCGGAACCCATCTTCTTCTGCCCAATTAGAGCCTTTGTTCAAACCAAGCTGAACCTGTCGCTCACACATGGCCAGGCCACAAGACTTAAAACCAAGCTGCATGTCCTCGACATATGTGCAGTAAAACATATTTTGAGGGATGGACAAGCGCAAAGAACTCATTTTGATAATAAAAAGTGCGCAGCTAAGTACTTTCGCGCGCAGTATAAGCTACACCACGCGAGCGCGTGGCTGAGCACGCTGCAAGGTTGTACAGTAGCGCCAATCGTAACATATTTTCGAGCTATCGGGAGAAGGTTTGGCTGTTAGTGCGAATGCACATCACCCCTATTTGCTTTCACGCTCACTCCGGTTTGGCCCTGCGGTGATATGAGTTTCAAAAATGATAACTGCCACCGTGTCTTGACGACCAAATTTTGAGCTACTCGACAAGCCGAGCTTCACAAAACACGTGATATCTAGCCGTGCTCTTTTTGTTTGATTCGTTTTATTCAATTGGGAATTTCAGACTAATGTGCTGGTTACCGTATTACGTGAAAGTAGCGGTGTCTAGTGTGCACTGTGAAACACTGGAAAGCTCTATTACATTGGAAAATGTCCCGAGTGCCTAACAGTGAGCGCCTGTGGATAGTTTAATTGTCCCAAAAGCAGTACTCTCAACGCTAAATAGCAGGAATGACAAAGAGGTCTAATAAGACCGTAAATCGCATCATCCAAACTTACAAGAAAGAAGACCGCATCAGCGATGCTCCACATAAACAACACCCTCGTGCAACGACTGCTGCTCAGGACGCCGACATCCACGCCGCCGCGAAGGCAAGCCCTTTCAGTACTGCCAAAGGTCGCTGTGGCCGCTGGAGTGTCTGCAAGCGCGTCGACCATAAAACGACGGCTAGCAGAAGGTAAACTGAAGAGCTACGTTGCGGCCCAGAAGCCGCACCACTCCTTGTCTAATAGGACGGCGCGCCTTAACTTCGCAAAAGAACACGCTTCTTGGACGATTGACGACTGGAAAACAGTACTTTTTTTTGACGAGTTCACGTTCACCACACGCTGGGACCAAAAGCAACGTGTTTGGCACCCTATCAATGCCCGCTAGGACTCCCTCTACATGCAAGAAGTAGCATCGAGCGAACGCACGGCTGTGAATGTTTGGGGTGCTATGTGCCGTGATGAGCTTGGTGTTTTGCACTGCATTGAGGGACACCCGACATCGGTAAAGTACTGCAACATCCTCGATTATGTCATACCTTACGCGTTGTATGGCTCTTTTCCTGGGGGGGTGGGGGGGGACTTCCTGTTTGAGCAAGACGTCACCTGTTCACACTCCAAAGGTTGTTGAAGAGCTCCTGAACAAGCGAGGTGTGCGGTGCTTGAAGTGGGTCCCCGAAGGGCCAGACTTCAACATCATTGAGGCTGTATGGGACAGAATGAAGGCTAGGCTGTGTAGAAAAGGGTCACACAGTTCATCTGCCGATGAGCTATGAAGCGCTGTCGAAGAAGAATGGATTCGCCTTTAAAACGAACGCAGTTTCATTGACAATTTGTACGTGTCACTACCGTCCAGAATGCAGAATGTAATTGCCGTGCAAGGGGCGATGACCCGCTACCAAGGCGTGGCGACCGCTTTATCTGCTTTCAGTTCCTGTCAGTCACATTCTTGCATCTTAATACTATCAGTGCCGACACTTCATCGGTTCATCAGCACCCGTTCAGCATTCGGTCTGCAACCAAGCACTATTCACGAAGTTACTTTCCGGTATAGAAATTCCCATAAAGTTGCTTCTTATGTTTTTTAGTGTAACTTCATTTTATTTTATTTTTGTGCACAATTCTGCCTTTTCACAGTACTCGTGGTATTATTATGCGCCTAATTTCTTTGACTGCGAGAAATTGACTTTCCTTCGCCATTTAAAGATACACTTAATGGATAATAGAGAAGAATAAAAAAAAGAGAAAGCAGCACAGCATTTTTTCTCACACAAATCTCAGTTACCTTTTTTATTCAAGCAGTACTTTGCTCTCTTTTAATGACCACAAAAATTATTTTTGAGAGCCAGGGAAGTTTATTATTCGAGAACATGGAACACGATCTCAAGTTGACATTTTCGTGAAAAGTGCTTCCTACCTCCCCCTTTTCTTGGCGAACTGACTGGAGAGTCGTATATGTTCATAACTAGTGTTATAAAATGTATTATTAGCGTAGTTACAGAAACAAGCAAAGTAACAGCTGCCGTGCCCATAGAATAAATGCTGCTAGCGATCACCGAAACGGTAGTAATAACAACTTGTTGGGGATTGACAGCACAGTTCAGCTAAAAATTATTACTAAAGATACTGCACAGCCCGAGTCGTCACCGGCTCTTTATTTTCTAGAGAAGCATGACAAAATCTGAAAGTACCCAACTCATGTAGAACAGCACTTTCACATCCATTCTTGCACGAAGTTAATGCTCAAACTTTGATAAGATTCGCACGACATGTCTTGTGGGTGGTGAAGTCACTGCACTGTGCTCAAAATTTTTTTCAGTAAAGACAGTATCAGAGACCAAAACGAAGAGCAAAAGGTTCTTTCAAACAAAGAAGGGCGAGGGTGAAAGCAAGCATGTGGGGGTGATGTACATTTGCTGGATCAGCCAAACTCTTTCCCTGTAATTCGAAAATATGTCACCATCGGCGCTACTGTACGTACTTGCAGGCACGCTCAACCACGTGCTCGCGTGGTGTAGCTCATACTGAGTGCGTTAGTACACCACCTTGCAGAACTCCTGTTTCTTGGACAGATGATTGTGAGAGAACACTGCCCACACGGACATGGAATGTCCAATTTGACAAGTAACTTTCGATTATGGTAAACATTCTGCCACCCACGCCAAGGTGGGACAGGTCTCTTAATATTCCAAAGTGCCATGTTGTATCGTAAGCCTTTTCGATATTGAGGAACACAGAGAGAAAATATCGTTTGTGGACGAAAGCATCTCTGATCTGTGCCTCCATACGAACAAGGTGGTCGGTGGTGGATCTACCCTCTCAAAGTTCGCACTGAAATGGGTCGAGCGAATTGTTTGTTTCAAGGACATGTAAAGTTGGCAGTTTATCATTTTTTGAAAAGTTTGCACAAGCAGCTTGTAAGTGCAATAGGCCTGTCTCTCGAAAACTGTGGAAAGGTCCCTTCCCTGTTTCAAAATGGGAATAGTTATAGCCTCTTTCCAGGAAGTACGGATAGTGCCAGAAAACCAGATAGCGTTGTACAAGCAAAGTAGAGTTTTTGAATTTCAATTGGTAGGTTTTCCAACATTTCTTACACTACACGATCAGAACCTGTGGGGGAATGACTGCAGGAGTTTAGTGATGTTTGGAGCTCGGCTAAGCTGAAAGCTAGGTTGTATTCTTCGTGTTTTGGTGTTTTGTATTCTGATTTTTACTTCTCAATTCTTGTTTTGTATCTTTGGAAGGCTTCACTGTAGTGCGAAGAGCTGGACAATTGTTCGAAGTGTGCGCCGAGGAAGTGTGCTTGATCTTCTAAGCTGTACACCTTGTGTGTTAATGAGAGAAAATGAATGCACTTGTCTTCCTGCTATTCTTCTAACCATGTTCCATACTTTAGCCTCCAGAGTATATGAATTGATGCCCGATATGAGTTGTGCCAACTTTCCCTTCTGGCCTGGCAGCGCATCCTCCTGCCTTTATGTTCTTTAATTTGATGTTTTTAAAATTTGTAAGGTTTTCTGCTGTAAGAGGGTCTCGAAGCAGCTTCCCTGCTTTATTTTGCTTTCTACGTGCATTCTGACACTCACTGTTCCATCAAGAGACGTATCGCCTGGTGGTCCGTCCAGTTTGTGGGATATACTTTGTTGCAGCATCAATAAAAAGTGCTGTCAAAAAGTCTACAGCTGCATCTATGCTTAATTGGCATATGTCCGACCAAATTAAGAAGTAGCTTTTCTGAACTTTTTTGTCTGTCTGCCATCTGGGAGCATGTGGAAGACCTTCGTCTATTGGTGTACTTAGAATGATCGGAAAGTGGTCATTTCCAAAAGGATTGTTAATCACTTACTATTGTAGCATGAGTAGAAGCGATGGGGACACAATGCTGAGATCTATGCATGAGTAGGTTTTGTGTGCGAGGCTAAAGTATGTTGGTTCTTTGATGATGATATGTAGGTTTTAATGGCGCAAGGGCCATGTCTTGGCCAAAGAGCGCCATGAAAAAAGATGGAAGAGTGGCAATGATTTGCAATGTAACAATGACATGCGAAGTATATCAAGTAAGAAGATGCTACAGGACTGTATAGGGGCCTGAAATTGCTCGCCTTAAGACGGATAATACATAATATCTTAAAACCATGTGCGTGAGGTGAAATAAATAACTAAAGACTAATGACAATACTAATAGTAAAAGAATAGGGAAAACTTTGGAACCGACATCTTATTTAGCACAATTGCCTCATCAGTGCCCCTTAACACAAGAGCCGTGAGGCAGGGTGCTGTCTATGTGGATACTAGAACAGCAACCTCTGGGTGGAGGCCGTGCTACGGGTCACCTCGAAAAATAGTGTTAAAACTATGTACTTATTTTAAAAAAGCCAACAATGATTTTTGTTTAAACAGAGCATTCCTACCGATAAATATAGAAGGGTGCAGTGAAAGCTGCTATCGATACGGCAGTAAAAAAATGTTTTTTCTGATAGCATCCAACTCGCTGCACTGGTCAAGGATGTGGAGAACTAAGTGCTTCACCACATTTGTCCCAGCTAGGTTGTTCACCACCACAAAGAAGATATGAATGTGTGCTGTGTGTGTGTCCTATTTGTAGCCTGGTAAGTGTTACTTGTGCGTAGCGAGACTTAGATACTGGTGGCCAATTTTCAAGTTTGGGTTTAATAATATGTAGTTTATTTTTAGTCTGGCTATCCTATAGGCCCTGCCAATATGCTCTGAGGCTTTGTTTTCGGAAGTGCTTCATGTCAAGTGCAGGGACAGTCAAAGATGGGTTGGTGGCAGCGTTATCGTGCGCGGATACAGCTAGCTGGTCCGCGGCCACGTTTCCAGCGATCTGGCGGTGCCCTGGCACCCAGCACACCACAACATGCTGTTTGAGTGCGTAGATCGTACATAAAAGCGAGTAAAGCGATACAAGCAAGGGATTTTTATGTTTTTTCATTGTTTTCAAAGCTGTTACAACACTCAAAGAGTCCGTGTATATAACCCCGCGTTTTAGTTTTGTTTCCTTATTATGTTTGGCAGCCACAGATAGCGCATGAGCTTCTGTGGTGAAAATGCTTGTTTGTGGGTGCAGAATAAAGGAAGGTGAAAAGGATGGCCAAACAGCTGCATAGGACACAGAAGTGAGAGACTTGGAGGCATCTGCAAAAAATTCAGGGCAAACATATTTGTGTTTAGGTTTCATGAAGTATGTGTGTATATGTGCAATAGGTGCATGCTTTGTCACTTCCGCAAAAAATACATCACATTTTATCACCTGCCACTGGCACGGCGGCAGGTTTCCAGCAGGAGCCATGAGACACTGTTGAAAAATTGGCACACCTATTATCTCGGCTAGGCCCCTCACGCGAAGTGAGTAAGGCTGCCTCATAAAGGGCCGATTTCCAAAAAGTGCAGAACTAGACAGATCATTAATTATGGAATGCGTAGGGTGTACCTTATCGCCGTTCATTTTCAGGTAATAGATGAAAGACATGTACGACCTGTGCAGGTAGAGGGACCACTCATTCGACTCAGCGTAAAGGCTCTCTTAAAGGCTCGTTCAATGGGCACATGTAGAGAGGCGGATGCCCAAATGATGTACAGGATCTAGAATCTTCAATGTGCTTGGCCAGGCTGAATTATACACGATTGCCCCATAGTCAAGATGTGAACATACTAGGCTTTTGTACAGATTCATGAGGAACTCTCTCTCAATGCCCCAGGATGTGTGCGACAGTAACTTCAGGATAGTCTTTGTTTTCATGAATTTATTTTTAAGGTGTTTGATGTGTGATACAAATGCTAGTTTTGCATCCAAGATTATACCTAGAAATTTATGTTGTGTGTTTACGGGCAGACATTTACCTTTTATGACAATCTGAGGATCAGGGCAAAGCCTCCTTTCTGTGTGAACAGGACACATGTGCTTTTTTGTGGGTTGACTTTGAACCCATTTTCATCAACCTATTTGGACACTTTGTTTATAGCAAGCTAGACCTGTCGCTCCCAAAGGCCGAGGCAACACGATTGAAAAGCTATCTGGATGCCATCAACATATGTGGAGTAAAATATGTTATGGAGATGTTATGTTACTGATGGAGAGAGTTCATTTTTATAATAAAGAGCGTGCAGCTCAGTACCCAACCCTGTGGTACTCCAGTTTCCTGTACAAATGTTCGGGACAAGACATTGCCCACTCGAACTTGGAATATGCGATAATACAGGTAACTTTCGATGATATTGAACATATTACCACGAATACCCATATGCGAGAGGTCTCTCAATATCCCAAACCTCTACGCTGTATCATAGGCCTTTTCCATGTCAAAGAATACAGATAGAAAAAGCTGGTTATGAACAAAGGCTTCATGTATGCGTGTCTCAATTCGTACGAGATTATAGGTGGTGGATTGGCCTTCTCGATCTAAACCCGCACTGGTATGGGTCTAGCAGTTTGTTTGATTCTAGGAAGTGGAGTAGGCGGCAATTAATCATTTTTCTGAAAACTTTACAGATGCAACTGGTTAATGCTATAGGCCTGTAATTTGATGCAGACGACGGATCTTTACCCTGCTTCAAATGTGGAATTATCACTGCTTCCTTCCAAGAAGAGGGGATCACACCAGAAAACCAGATAAGATTGTAAAGGGAAAAGAGAGTTTTTTGTGTTTCGGAGGGTAGTTGCTTCAACATCTAATACATTATGGTGTCAGGACCTGGGCAAGATGTGTTACAACAGTTCAGAGCTCTTTGCAATTCTGCTAAGCAGAATGGCTCATTATAAGCCTCGATTTTTTTAGATTTCCTTTCTAGGTTTTCTTCCAACTGTGCTTTGTATTTTTGGAATGCATCAGAGTAGTGTGAGGAGATTGATATATTTTCGAAATGTGAACCTAGAAAGTTGGCTTTGTCCTCCAAGCTTTCTCCGTAGGTATTTACTAATGGGAGAGAATATGTTTGTTTGTAATGAACTTTGTCCAGCTCTCTTGTCTGGCTTGTCTGCGTGTTCTCCTTGCCTGCGATTTGACCTGCTTAAAATTTTCCAGGTTTTCTACTGTTGAAAAATCACAGAGCAATGCCCACACTTTGTTCTCAATCATCCAAGCTTTCCTACAGGCATCATTCCACCATGAAACTCGCCGTTTAGAACTCATTTCTCTCGTTTGAATAATGCACATAGATGCGGCATCAAGAATAAAAGCTGTAAAATACGCGACAGCATCATCTATGGTCAGAGCAGACAACTCAGTCCTTGTCATGTGGGTAAAAGTTTGGTACTTTTCCCAATCAGCTGAGTCAAGCTTCAACCTCGGAACCTGCGAAGATAGTTGGCCTTTCTTTGGCACGCTCAAGATTATCAGGAAGCGGTCACTCCCACAAAGGCTTTTAAGAAGATTCTATTCAAAATTGGCTAAAAGTGATGGTGATGAAATGCTAAGATCTATCAAGGAGTATGAATTGTTTGCGAGGCTAAAATACGTAGGCTCCTTTGTATTTAAAAGACATAACCTAGAAGAATAAAGAAGCTCTTCAATGAGACGTCCTCGAGCGTCACAGCACATTGCAGCGCCTGCGAGCGTCACCCCACAGGGAATTCTGTGTGTTAAAGTCACCTAAAATAAAAAAGGGTTCTGGGATTTCATCAATTAATGATTCCAATCACGCATTTAAGCTGATGGTGAGGTGGTATATGCAGAGAGCATAAGGTGATGAGTTTGTTAAAAAGTACAGCTCGAATTGCCACTGCCTCAAGGGCTGTCAGGAGCTTCATCTGCTGGCATACCACACTTTATCAGCTATAATGATGATACGGCAGCATCTTCACGGCCTTTCCGGAAAGTAATGTATTAGCGGAGAAAGCTCCTGTATTTAGGAGTTAGGCGTGTTCCTCGCACACACAGCACTTTTGGGTTGAACTTACTGCGAAGTTCTTGTACATCACATAGATTTCTGAGTAGCCCACTAACATTCCACTGAATGATTTTATCCATTATGAATTAAAAAAAGTGCTGTGTGTAAACAAGATTGAGATTCGTTACTTTTACAGAGCCTTTGTGAGGCTCTGTAATTGGCGTTTAATCTTTTTTGAAGAGGTCGACAAGAGGTCGCCACTCCTTTGGCGCTACCGGAGCCGTTTGGATAGAATTTGTGTCCGTAGCTGCCTGTGAGGCACTGGACCCCCACTCCAAAGAGCGATTTAAGTGTCACTTTGACTTCGCCTCAGTCAATGAAGTCTATTCCACCACCGGGGAGGAGGTTGTTGAGGCCTCCTTGGTCTCCTCATTGTTCTGGCTGCTGCCAGGGCTTGTAGAGGCCACCGGTGTGGACTGGTTGGCTGTGGGCGGGGCAGCGCTGCCTGCTCCCACCAGAGGGGCAGGTGGCTTTGACCTGGGCACGCTAGACGTGGTCCAGATAGCCGCCAAGTGCCATTGTGGTGCCACCCCTTGTTGTACCACTTCAGCGAAGGAAGTTCTCAGGGTGAAAGAAGGTGAGACTCGCTTTCGTGCTTCAAGGAACGCTATATTTTCGTTAACTTTTATGGTGGTAATTTCTTTTTCTCTTTTCCAGGCTGGGCATGCTCTGCAGTATGCGGCATGGCTGCCTTTGCAGTTTGCACAGTGAACCTCATCATATTCGCACTCATCAGTACCGTGACCAGTTATGCGGCATTTACCACAAGTAAGCTGACCTCAACAGGTCTGGGATCCGTGTCTGAATCGCTGGCATTTAAAGCAACATTACGACATAGGAACGTACGGACGCACACAAAGTTTTACGTAGCCGGTTTTGAGTGTCTGGGGTAGAATGCTTGAATTGAAAGTAAGTACTAGGTGCTTTGTTGCGGTTTCAGTTTTGTTGCGTCTAAATTTTATGCGCTGTACATGTGTTATGCCTTGGTCTTTCCATCCGTCAAAGAGTTCCTCTTCACTTAGTGTCATAAGGCCTTGATCGGATGCTACGCCTTTCACGGAGTACCATGTGTAGTAATTGATACAGGGATATTTCCAAACGCTACGAGGTGTGAAAGTTTGTTTACTGTTCTCTGCCTTTTATTTCGAGGTAACTGACCTCACTTGCCATCTTTGTGGCCTTATAGTCGGTCCCATTGGTGTCTTTTAAGTACTTGGCCACGAAAAAAGGTGATATTGCTCTAGCTTTAGTTGATATTTCTTCACACTGAAGAACATGGTATCTTGGGAATGGAATGAAAAAACTTTATTTCAGTCCTGCAGGACGCGCTTAGCGCGTAGCGGGCGTCTCCCACGTAGGGACCGACAGGGAGTACCTGGCGGCCGCTTCGTGGGCCTGCTGGACGGCCCATTGCTGGTCGGCGAGAAGTGAGCTCCTGAGGGACCTCTCCCACTTGCTTGAAGTAGAGTCGGGAGGAGTTGTTCCACACTCCCAGAGCATGTGTGCGAGTGTCGCTGTGTGTCCACATGATGGGCATGTGTCGCTGGGGTATGCATCGGGAAAATAAACGTGAAGCGTGGCAAGGTTTGGGTACGTGTGTGTCTGTAATAGGCGTAGGGTTAATGCCTGCGGTCGGTTAAGTTTCGGATGTAGGGGTGGAAAAATGCGGCGTTCCAAGTAAAAGTGCTTTGTGATTTCATTGTACGTCATTGGTGCATCCCGATTGGTATCTAACCCAACAAGATGAGGTTGCCCTGTGGCAGTGCGGTCAGTAAGTGCGCGCGCTGCATCATGGGCGATCTCGTTGAGGTTGGATAGGGCACCCGGCACCTGGCCGATATGGGCGGGGAACCAGATGACAGTGTGGTGCTTCAGGGCACTCGGGTCCGCATTGCGCAGGATACGTAACGCCTGGTCGGAGATGACTCCGCGTTCGAAGGCTTTGATGGCCGGCCTGGAGTCGCTGTAGATAAATTCCCGTTTGCTGTCGAGCATAGCTATAGCTATAGCTACTTGCTCCGCTACTTCGGGTTTTCGGGTGAGGATTGTGGCTGAGTTAAGAGTCTGCTGCGCGGATGATACTGCGACCGCAGCGAAGGCTTGGTTGTTGCGATAGGCAGCGGCGTCCACGAACGAGACGTTGTCCGCTTCCGTGTCTATGCGCTTCAGAATGGCGGTCGCCCGCGCAAGGCGCCTGCCTCTATTGTATTCGGGGTGTACATTTCGTGGTATGGGAGCGATAGTGATAAGGTCGCGGATTTCACGGGGAATTAGAGTCAACTCTGGGGGGTCCCTGGCCCTCGAGGAGAAGAAGCCGAGCTCGCGCAGAATATGGCGGCCCGCCTTGGTGGTAGTGAGTCGGGTCAATTGCACACGCTCCTGAGCTTCGGCGATCTCTTCTAGCGTGTTATGTACGCCAAGCTCGAGGAGTTTGTACGTTGGAGTGGTGATAGGGAGGCCAAGGGCTCGTTTGACCACCTTGCGAATAAGCGCATTGAGTTGATCGCGTTCAGCACGCAGCCACTTGTGTATAGCGGCAACGTAGGTAAAATGACACAAAACAAACGCGTGTACGAGACGCAGCAGGTTATCTTCTTTGAGACCATGGTGCCTGTTGGCTACTCTACGTATGAGTCGTATGGCATTCTCAGTCTTAGTCCTGAGCTTGTGCACTGTTTGGGTGTTGGTTCCGCGGGACTCGATGATCATGCCGAGGACCTTGATGGTGTCTACCCTGGGTATAGTACGACCATCTCTGGTGTGGAGGGTGATATTGCGTTCCGCCGGAGGTTTCCACCCTTTGGGCTTGGCACCCCGGCGTTTGGGCAAATATATCAACAGCTCCGACTTTGCAGATGAGCACCTGAGACCGGTGTGGTCGAGGTAAGACTCGGTGGTGTCGATAGCCTCTTGCAGGGCAGACTCAATGAAGCCATCCGACCCTGTGGAGCACCATATGGTTACATCATCCGCATAGATAATGTGATTTAGCCCGTCTATTTTTGAAAGTCGTTCGGAAAGCCCAATCATCACGAGGTTGAAAAGCGTGGGTGAGAGGACGGATCCCTGAGGAGTGCCCCGCTGCCCGAGCTCCACTTCTTCCGACACTAGGTCTCCTACGCGGAGGACGGCTCTGCGTCGAGTAAGAAAAGAGCGGATAAAGTAGTAAAATCGATGACCTAGGCCGAGGCCTGCGATCGCTTTCAAGATTGACGAGTGCGTTATTGTATCGAAGGCCTTTTCTAAATCGAGACCGAGTATTGCACGAGTGTCCCGAGTGTTCCCGCCATCTAGAATTTGATGCTTTAGGAGTAGCATGGCGTCTTGTGTGGATAACCCTGGTCGGAAGCCAATCATGTGGTGCGGGATGCAGTCGTTATCTTCGAGGTATCGACCAACCCTGTTGAGGACGACGTGCTCAGCCACTTTGCCCACACACGACGTGAGAGATATGGGGCGTAGGTTATCTAGGCTCGGCGCCTTTCCCGGTTTGGGTATGAGAACCGTGTGAGCTAGTTTCCAAGCATCGGGTATCTCACCCTTTTTCCATATCTCGTTGATAGTGTCAGTGAGATAAGTGACGGAGGAATCGTCCAGGTTGCGTAGGAGCTTGTTGGTGATGCCATCGGGGCCAGGGGCTGAGCGGCCATTGAGCTCATGGAGAGCTCGGCGCACATCTTCAATAGAGAATTCGGCGTCTAAGTTAGTGTTGTCGCTGCCAGAGTAATCTGGGTGAGGGGTCACAGGGCCCGTGGGAAGCGGGAGATATTTTTCCACGAGGTTCTTGACAACATCTTCCGGTGACACTGTCCGTTTAGCCTGATGAAGTATCTTCACGATCGAATGACGCTGATTTGTGCGGGTGTTGGTTTCATTGAGGAGGTGTTTGAGTAAGTTCCACGTTTTGCCATTTCGGACCTGACCATCGATCGAATTACAAATTTCGTCCCACTGCTGTTTTGAAAGGATGCGGCAGTGATCCATCATGGTCTTGTTCAGCTGAGATATGCGTTTGCGTAACCTCCGATTAAGGTATCTTGGGAAACTTTTAAAATTTTGAGAGAAAAACAAAGAGGATGCATCGATGCGTACCCTTTTCAGGGCACAAACGGGTTAAAGGAGGATTCTGAGGTTCCATGAAAAATGGCTACTTGGACTGCTGCGTCCTAAACATAAGGACGCAGCAGTACAATGATAAAAAGGCATGCCAGCAACAGCTGTACAAAGCCATTATAACCCAATACTATGTGACCAAAAGAGGGCACATACACAGGGTTAACCTTTGCTACATGGAAGATGGAAGTAAACAGAAATGAGAAGACGACAGGAAAGATTGAAAGAGAGGAAAGACGAAGATGTAGGAAGAGAGAGATAGGAAAAGGCGACGGCCGGTTTCCCCTGGGTGGGTCACAGCCCAGGGATGCTGTCTACGTGAAGCCGGGGCCAAAAGGGTGTGTTGCCTCTGCCGGGGGGCCTTAAAGGTTTAATCACACGGATCCCCTTTTACCCGGACGTGGCAAAGCTATGCACTAGGCTAGGCGTGGGAGAGGTCAAAACCCCCCATTAGCTCGGGTCCGTGGTGTTGCTACACACCAAACGCCTGCTTCGGTGGATGCCTCTGTGGTGGATGAAGAGCAACTCAAGAGTAGAGATGAGCTATTATATAACAAAGTTATCTTAATGGCAAACCAATAGGGCTCTATACAAATGTAAAAAACCTATGTTCCAGTCATTGAAGTGCTACAGCCGACACGAGAACCACGAGATAATTCAGATCCGCTCGCCCTGCTATTGCTAGACAATTAAGTGAATTTTTTTTTATTACGATAGAATTTGTATGGACACTCGACGGGTTTTTGCCGTTGCCACCATGTTTTGCGTAAACTACAAGTTGGTACTACTCCTCATGCATCGTGAGTTTGACCCGCATGTAAAATTGTGCAAGTTGAGGTCATAAGTGCTACTCAAGCAGAGATTAAATGAGATGACCTATCTACGCCTCTTGGAGGGTGCACGCGTCAGCATCCCACCGCGTGTTAAAACTGTCATCAAATGCTCAAGCAGAGAGGAAACACGCTGCCCAACTTAAACAAGCATGAAAAGGCGAGGGGGAAACAGAGGGGTTGCTCGATGAGCAGCAGCCGTGAGCATTGATTCTATCCGAGGACGTAGTTGCGACAGCTAGAATGTCTCAAGGCGTTTGTTCACCTCTGCTCGTGAATCGAGGCACTCTAGCGATAGCTGGCGTGCGCAGTATCGATAAGCATCAGCGTCCAGCTCGCAAACCGTTCTACGTTGGTGTGCTCTCAACGGGAAGAGATTGTGCGATAAGAGCATTTCTTCTTCGAGTGGACGTACTTATTTTCTCTTACACCAGCGTCTTCTAGTTATCATTGTCGAGATGTCGGATCCAAAAGAGTTAGCTGTCAGCCTTCCCATTGCCACGAGTTCGTAATGTCAACAAAGGCAGCAGGCGCTGTTTTCATGATTTAACTTTTTATTTAGGCCAACCTGTGCCCCGAAAACGAAATGTGACTCTACAAGCAATACACGCTGCAGCCTGATAGCAGTGAACATAGAGCGTCCGCCGTTGCATCAGCATTACACATGTGCCATCGAAGATTCCAGTGTTATCGCTAGAGGCCGTGTAATCTCATCGAAAGGTTCTAAGATTATCTAGATGGTCACCAGTCATTCAGGTGCAATTTTCTCAAGGCAGAGTTGCACGCGTAATGGTGCAGTAGCAAGAATAGAAAGGAGCGCGGGCACTATGACCAGCAAAAAATTACAAATTCACCGGTGGCACAGACTTTTTTTCAGCTTATATTGCGAAAAAACTCGCCGCACCGTTGCTGAGCAACTGCCGAGCATAGCAAGCGCTCGCAGTTGTTCAGCAATGGTGCGGCAAGTATTTTGCAGCACCACTGCCGTCTTTAAAGTTTGCCTGACAGCTTGGCTGTTAAAATATATGCAGAGTGGTATAATAAGGTATGCATGCAAGTGCCAACTTAACAAGAACCATGCATCATGTTCAGGTGGCACAAAATTTATGCTGATCCGAAATACGACGTTTGATATGGACACCGTTGCGTCTTTTGTGTAGCCCACGCGCGTAGCACGGTCAATGAGGAAATTTTCAACTAAATTTGCCATTGCACGTGCAAATAGCCGTTCAGGTGTGGCTTGGCGCAGTAGGTCAGATCGGCGCATTATGGCGCAATCAGCGTAGCACTTTCACCCTTGGATATTGATTGATTGATATGTGGGGTTTAACATTCCAAAACCACCATATGATTATGAAAGGCGGCGTAGTGGAGGGCCCCGGAAATTTATACCACCTGAGGTTCTTTAACGTGCACCCAAATCTGGGCACATGGGCCTACAACATTTGTGCCTACATCGGAAATGCAGCAGAATACTTTAGCCACTAGACCACCGTGGCGGAGTCCACCCTTAGATATGGCATCATTCATATAGGTATAGCTATTTACACAATAACAGTAGATTGATAAAACTTATTGTTCAAAGAGCATGTGTGATTGCAAATAAAACATTAGTTGCAAGCTAGTGATGTGTGTGTCTCTCTTTTGGTGTCTTTGTCGTGGTGCTTTATATCCATATGAATGATGAACCCCAACCAACTAGCCCAGCAATGTGCGTTAGGAAAGATAAGGCAGCAATTCCACCCACAACTGATTACACAGAGAAAGCTTCAAGAACTTGCTTTTAAGGGCTTGCAGGATAAGCAATGAAAGGATCATGCAAAAATAACTCGTCAAACATGTGGCACTCACTTGTCATCTTCAGTTTTTTCTTCTGGTACCTCAGATGAATCTTCATCTCCTACCACACGGTCATCATGCTGGTAAAATGCACCTTTCTTGGGGATGTACTGAGGGTAGCGCTTGTCTTCATCAAAGTCCAAAACTTTATCTTGGAGATCAAAGTGATCACCATTCTCCTGAAAGAAACATCAGGTTCATCTGATTTTACAGGTGGAGCTTACAGAGACAGAAGGACTCATCCTGTACTTTTGCTTTCTGCTCACACAAATGCCCTAAAGTAGGCTCTACCGTATTTACTCGCATAGTAGGTGCACTGCCACTTTGGTAGAAAGATTTATTTATTTATTTATATGCATAATAGGTGCACCTTGAACTTGGCCATGATCAGTAGTTCTGTCCTGTATCAACACAATTGCATTTTGACCCCCCCTTACCTTATTTGAAGTGAGAAGAAAATAAGAAAAAAACAAATGCTCTGAAGTAGGCTTTACCGTATTTACTCGCATAGTAGGTGCACCGCCACTTTGGTAGAAAGATATATTTTTTTTTATTTACATGCATAATAGGTGCACCTTGAACTTGGCCATGATCAGTAGTTCTGTCCCGTATCAACACGATTGTATTTTTACCCCCTCTTACGTTATTTGAAGTGAGAAGAAAATAAGAAAAAAGATAGTGGCAGCACTGTGCCAGCTTTGCGGGTCGCGCAGTGAGGAAGGGCAGTTGCCCTTGTCTCAGAGTACCTTTGCACCGGCGCTGGTGTGGCTCCTATCGTTAGACGGCTGCATGCCCTATGCATGAAACGTGTGATCGCGTGCTAGTCAAATGCCAATTGAGTTTCTTGTTGGGAAAAGCATCGTCGTTATCGCGTTTGCTACCTCATTAAAACGTTCAACTTTTCAACGCATGCTTTCGCCATTGCTGCCAATACCGGAATCGCACAAGCTCAGAGGACTTTTGTCGCCATCCATTTCCTGGCCGCGAACATAAACAATGTGTCATGCACGCTGCTCTTGGATTAGTGCTTGAGTGCCATCTTTTTGACGCCCGATCTTCATGTTGTCTAGTACAAGCTTCCCGACACATGACGGACCGTAGGCTAGGCCGTAATCACTGTTCATGCTTTTTGGTGGCGGTCGCAGGCAATCAAAGTTGTTGTTTTGACCGGAATCAATGGAAGTCGAACACGGTTATATCGAACCCACATATACCGAATGTTCGATTGATTGATTGATTTGTGGGGTTTAACGTCCCAAAACCACCATTTGATTATGAGAGACGCCGTAGTGGAGGGCTCCGGAAATTTTGACCACCTGGGGTTCTTTAACGTGCACCCAAATCTGAGTGCACGGGCCTACAACATTTCCGCCTCCATCGGAAATGCAGCTGCCGCAGCCGGGAATCGAACCCGCGACCTGCGGGTCAGCAGCCGAAAACCTTAGCCACTAGACCACCGCGGCGGGGCTATACCGAATGTTCGAGTATATTGAACCCGCAAGTTATCCTTTTGAAATTCGTTTGTAAAAGTATAGAAATTCGCAATTTTATATTGAGCGGTATTTTTACCCACCTTCAGATATATCAAACGCCGCGTGAGCTGGAAGGCGCGCTTCAGCACTTTCCCCCCCTCTCTCCCGCGATCTTCGGGGCTCCACGCGCGAGGTGGACGAAACGCTCGAGAAAGGTAAGGGCGAAAGGGCTCGGACTGGGCAATCTCCAACTTGCGGAACAGCTTTTTTTTCTCTTTCTCATGCATTTTCCGCATACTCACGTGTCGGCTCAGAGAGCGGGAACGAAGAAGCCGACCTTCTCCTCCTTTTTTCTATTAATTTTTGTTCCTCCTTTGCAAGGTTTGATCAGCCAACCACAGCTCATGCCTTTTGCTGTTGCCCTCGCAGGTATCCATCACCTCGCAAGCACTTTGTTGCTCTCGAGCTATCGCGTCACCCACGTACCACCGCATGTGCCGCATTTCTCTTTTGCATGCATGGTGTGCAAAGCCGCTGCGGACTTGAAATGTCGACTTCTCGTATAGCTATGGCCAGTGTCGAAAAGCGCAAAACCCTTGAATTTACAACGAAGTTGAAGACTATTCTGCATGTTGAGACGGGCGGAAAATGTTCGCTCATTGCGGATGACTTGGGGACACCACAAAGCACTGAGTACCTTGTTGAAAACTAAGGCAGATATCACAGCAAAGGCGGTGCACTTCTGCCCACGGGAATGTAGAAAAGGCACTCTATTTTTGGTTTTTAGAAGCGCACACGAAGAATATTCCGATGGATGGCCCGATGCTGATCGCCAAGGCAGATGGTGTGCCGCTGCTCTTGGGAAAACAACTTCTCTGAAAACAGCGGGTAGCTTCCCCAATTTAAGCAGTGCTACAAAATCTTTGGCAAAACGATTTCTGGTGAAAACGAAGCTGTCAGCAGCCAGGACATCCAGCAGAGGATGACAAAGGAGTGGCTGGAAATCTCCACGAAGTTTTCTCCCGCAGAAATCTTCGATGCCTGGCGAGATGTGAAGACGGACACAGTGGGCAACTGTTTCCGCAAGGCAGGCTTCGAGATGGTGCAACTTGCAAAAACCAGTGAAGACGAGGAGGAGTGCATAGACGACGCGTTTCGTGAATTGTGATAAGATTGAGAGTAGGGTTTTGAACATTTCAAAAACGAAGAGGCAGGCAAAGGTTAGCGATGTTTTTTCACGCAAATATAACATTATGTTGCGGAGTGTGAGTGGAATTAGTTGTCATTCTTGAATGAACCTATGGTGGTGATAATCCTCTTCAGGTAAGCTCTCGGGGCCTCAATTTTTTTATATCAAATTTTTCATATATCCAACTTATTTGCGATCCCCTTCGAGTACAATATATCCATGTTCTACTGTACCTCTGTTCAGGGACTCTACTTGAAGTAAATGGGGCTTGGGTGGTGCTTGTAAAACTCAAATAGTGGTTCCCAATTCAATTGAAACGTCTTAGATATGAGGTGCTGGCCCATGACATCAAAGAATCAGTATCGTTTAGAGCACAAAATTTCAGTCGTGATAATGCACATATTCGAGGTAGCCTGAAACGTAATTGGTAAATTTAGGCGAAGGCGTTTTTTTCCTTTTTTTGTGTTTTTTTTCTCGCATTCAGTTCGTTGGCAATGCAGGTCTATAGATGTTAATTTTTGGACATTTCAATGCACATCACATCGCACACAAGATTCTCAGACATGTGAGACATGTGAGACTGTGAGACCAACCTCCTTCCACACGCAGTGACGTCAACTCGGCTTTCGTCAATGTGACGCAGCCCACAGCTCGTCAATTGGTCTAAGCCAGGTCTCAACAAATAGTAATGAAGCCAATGTCGCCGATCCCAGAGTTGGCATCACCGAGCGTAGAACAAGGTTAGTCAGGCATACAAAAGATGCGCGAGCTTGTTTGGAGTCTGAGCCTGTTGATTGGTCCTATAAAAAAACTCCTGTGCTGCCTATGATTTTATTAAAGAGGAACAGTCAATCACTCATATTTCTGCTGATGTTAAAGACTATTACAATATTCCTCAAGCAGAGGTCATTGCAACAGTGCAGGACTGCACTGACATTTACAGTAACATTCGGTTCTAAGACAAGTGTGGCTACCTGAATTGGCAGCATCTGTGCCTCCAGTCAGTGTACTTTGAAAGATCAGTTTTTGTGCAGAAAGATGGAATACGTTGTGGTGTACACGTATCCCGAAGGAGTACGGCCACCAGCGTGGGTCCGGTCTTAGCGAGCCGCAGGGCACGCGTTAACCGTCGCCGTGGCGAGAACACGATACTGCTCAAAGTCGCAACATTTTACTGTGGCAACACCAAACGCAGTACAGCCCGTTGAAAAAAGGCGCGGCGGGAAAGCAAGTAGGCTTATCCACGCCACGGGCACAAAGTACTACACAGGGTGCCATGAGCACGTCTCCGCGGTAAAGGTGATCCACGGAGACACCAGGACCAAGGTCCGGTTGCTCGAGCGAGGGCAAAGGCGCTCGCGTTGGCTTCGAAGGGAGACAGGTCGGCGTAGTGAGGCCACGCACCAGGACGCCGTACCGCCCTTCGCCCGTGCGTACGCAGCAAGGCAACAAAAGGTGAGCGTTCGCCTCGGGCGCGAGGCGCCGTCAGCGAAGTCCGACGAGCCCCGAATGACGGGAGTCGACGGACGGAAAAGATTGCGTGGCTCACCGCTTGCTGTCCCGGAGAGTACTGTCCGCTCCCGATGCAGCGCGCGAAAACCTCTTATGAGTCCTCGCGCGCGGCGCCACAGTCAACATCCGCTTCCGGGTGAGGGAGTTAAACGTCACTCCGCTCTCCCACCACGACAGACAGCAAAGGAGGGCAGACATGTCGGGACATGAGAACGGCAGAAAAGGCGGCAAAGCCCGCGCAAAGGCAGCGGGCTAGCCTCTATTTCCACAACGTACAGGTTCAAGCCTGGTGCCAGTCCTGTCGAACATGTTCATGGCACAGGAAGACCAGGAGCAGCAGACTAATCTGAATGGGTGACATGTGGTCGCATGTTTCTACAACAATGATTATTGTTTGTGTTTTCATTCCACAATGAATACCTCTGTAAATGTGGAAGAAATCATATCGGTATATAATGTCACTTCCTAGATTGGGGTTCACTTACAAACTATCAACTAATACAAAAATAAAATTTGCGGATGTCATGATTTTTGAGGTCAAATGGTATACCTGCTGGGAATAAGCAATTGTCATGAATTTATCTCAGCAGCGCTTGCAAAGGGTTGAATTGAGAGAGAGACTCCAGTGGGCCATAATACGGCAAGCCCATTTTATTATTACACAAGATGGAAAAACATGAATGAACCTTCGAAAATCACCCGTACTAGAAACATGCACACAACAACTGGCTATCCCAGGAAACCGGAACTAATACTAATCCAAGTCAACTTCGATCTCTACCCCCAATTTGTCTCAAGCAAAAATGGCATCTCGATGGCTACACTCATGCACTCTCACAATAGCAGAACCTCCTTATTGTTCAGATGACACCCTCGGATATACCTACAGCAAAGTGGTACCGCCTCGCCGTCATCGTCTTCAGCACGCGTCCGCTTGACAATCCACTCGTCTTCATTGCCAATGTGCCGGTCTTGTTCGTCATCTTCAGCCAGCTTGGTCAAACCCAACTCGTCCATGGCCTATGATGACACACTCCGATGACTGGTGTGGGCCACATCCGTTCTGGCTTGAAGTAAAAGAACTTGTCCATGGCCTATGATAACGCACCTTGATGACTGGTGTGGGCCACATCCATTCTGGTTTGAAGTAAAAGAGCTGTTCTTCCCCAAGAAACTGCTGTGCAAGGTTGCGGCAAGTCCAGGCAGCCTCAATCAGGACCACCGAGGTCGACGGCCATTTCCCAGACCTCTTATTTCGACAGCCATCAGAACCGGGCAGCTACTGCTTTCGTTGCTGACCTTCCTGACCTTCACAGTTCCAAGCTCCACAGTACAGTAACAGCTTATTTGTGATTTTCCATCCCAGTTCGGGTCCCGTGCCACGAGCCTTTTTCTTGTATGTGAATCTCGTACGTGAACGTGGCAAGTCTGCCTATTGTCGGAGTCTCACACACTGACGCCGCACTCCAGGATCCGGCATGTGTCTCGTGCCCTCTTACTCATGACAGCGGTAAAGAGTGATAAAAGCATCTTCAGCTTTGATTCCAGACATTCAAAAATTGGTAATTGGTAAAATGAACTGTTGTATATGCCTGCATTCTCAATAGCTGAAAATCATGAGCACTTGCAGCAGCTAAAAAGCCTGATGAACCGAGTGAACAGATGCAATTACCTGGATGCCCTGGTAGCATCCTTGGCTGTGAAGCTGTTAAAGGACTTAAGAACTAGCGACAATGAATGCCTACTGTGTTGCCATACATTCATGTTTAACATAGACTAAAGAAAATCGCAAACAGGTTTGGCATACCCAGGGTTTTTACGGCTCCTAACAAAATCTCACTATGTTGAAGATCACAACAATCAGCAGCAGTACGAAATTGTGCAGTGTCAGCCCTTTGGTCAAGTTCATTGCATGCGAAAAAGAAGTTGTATATTGTGTACGCCTTTCCTGCGGAAGGAAGAATACTAGACAAACCGCAAGGTGCATGAACACACAACTGCCAAGAAATAACTATAACTGGAAGTAGATTCATCATCACTAGCATCATCAGCCTGACTACGTCCACTGCAGGACCAAGGCCTCTCCCATGTTCTGCCAGTTAACTCGGACCTGTGCTTGCTGCTGCCAATTTATACCCGCAAGTTTCTTGATCTCATCTGCCTACCTAACCTTCTGTCTCCCCCTAACTCTCTTGCCTTCTCTGGGAATCCAGTCAGTTACCCTTAATGACCAGCAGTTATCCTGTATACGCGCGACATGCCCGGCCCATGTCCATTTCTTGATTTCCACTATGATATTCTTAACCCCGGTTTGTTCCCTGACCCACTCTGCTCTCTTCTTGTCTCTTAAGGTTACACCTACCATTTTTCTTTCCATTTCTCGCTGCGTTGTCCTCAATTTAAGCTGAACCCTCTTTGTAAGTCTCCAGGTTTCTGCTCAGTAGCTAAGTACCGGCAAGATACAGCTGTTATATACATTCCTCTTGAGAGATAGTGGCAATCTACCTGTCATGATTTGAGAGTGCTTGCTAAATGTGCTCCACAACATTCTTATTCTTCTAGTTACTTCAATCTCATGGTTCGGCTCTGCGGTTATTACCTGCCCTAAGTAGACATACTCGTGCTCATGTGGAAGGGTTTCATTTTATCCTTTTTTTGCCATGACTCTGTCAAAATAAACAGTTGTCAGTTTGCATATGTCTTGCCCCGTGCCGTTCTCTATACGGCATTTCGTTTCACTGTAGTGTGCTATAGGGCTAAACAATTGTCAGAAAATTTATTTTAACAGTATCGTTTAGCATTTTATTACCAAAATTGCTTAACATATGAAGCCAAGGTGCTTCTGTAAGGTGTTTGAAGCTAAAAAATATTACTGTTATATTTCTGCAAAATTTTGCCCCGATGTTGAATGTTTGCATTTTTTCTCTTATAATATTTCACTATGCAATACACTTCAACCTCGATGTAACGAACCCAGATATAATGAAATACTGGTTATAACAAAGTAAAGAAAGATAGTCTTGCAATAGATAGAGTTAGGAAAAAATTTTAACAAATATTTCGACATAGCAAACCTATTTTTCTGTAAGATGCAAGTTTGTTATAATGAGGTTTGAGTGCAATACCTCAGTAATGAATACTTACTTCAAGTAAGGTATATTACCAACATCCGAAGTTTGTATATTTAAAGTAGCACTGACATCAATTTTAGAGATTGAGATGCGCCCATCATTCAATCACTTGGTATGCATAGGTCTTTTATGCCAAATTTGAATGGTGTCTGATGCATCAAAGTTATTTTATTTCGACGTCAAACAGCGTAAAAAGTTAAGGAGAAAAAATGAAAAATAGACTGCCCTGCGACATCGACACTAGTGCTACGTGTTCGGTGTGATACATTCCACAAATAGCATCCTGAGTGATGATACCCTAGCAACGATGATGACGACGATCTCCGAGTGTGTTTAGAGCCAACTCCCGGCCATGCTCTCACAAGTGGCTTTCCTTGCCGTGTTGAAGCGTGCATGCAACTCATTACGTCGCATCGACTGATTTTCGTTATGCTCCGCTGCATGTGAGTACGATCACTCAGAGTGACAATACGTGCCAGAAAGTCGAAGAACTGCTGGGTAGTGAAAACCTGCGCGTCCAGGCGAAGAAAAAGCGGAAAGTGCGTGCCGTTTCATGCCTTTCCAAGCCACGAACATCAATGCAGCCAGTGGGTCGACTTAATACGCGCCGTTCGACAGAGAGACTGGACGCCTCTGAATAACAGCTGCATTTGCTCCCTTCACTTGGTGGCGAGCTGCTACAGGGTAAATTCTGTGTTGGCGAACCAGTTAGGTTTCACTGGCAGTACGAGGCCTCTACTCGAGGCCAGGGTTATTCCTACCGTGTGCCCTGCTGCTTTCAGCTGCAGCAGGACGTGAGGTACGTAGTTGGTGTTCTCGAGTTACGACAGCACGGCCGGGACTGATAAATATATTGCATTTCACACGGAGCTTGTCAAGCAAAAATCATGGCGAATCACAGCGATACCCAATTCCAGCTCACTGTCATCATCACTTGCCGATGTTGACCGCGACGATGGCGAGGACAAGGATGTTGGCGACAGAGGCATGTCTACGCCTTCAGAGACACAGCTGGACTGACTGTACGTGCGCTCCTAGAAGACGAAACGCCATCTTGATGTCACCATTTATTGTGGAAGGGGCATCAGCTGTGCAGCTGCCTCGACGTGGCCACAACGTAGCGCTGCCAGCACTACCATTTGGCGGGCTTTCCAATAATTTTGAAAAGTGTTCGATAGCGAGTACATTAATAAATATTACAGATAATCATTCGTCACTCAGATGCATTATAGATCACAAATCGCTACTAGGAGGTCCAAAGCTACTCGTTGATGCAAAAATCTTGACATGAGTAAATTTGATGTCAGTGCTCCTTTAACGAAAAAAAAATCATGTCATTCAAAATATTATCATTTTGCTTCATATTCAGGCACAATTAACACAACATGGTGCTCCAACTAAAAGTCAGTTTTGCAGCTTATTTAAAGCAAACAAATGGTTATTCTTATATGGCAAGCTTTACAATTACATATTTAGTTTTAAGGAATAAAAATCAGTTTTGACATTATACAATCACTCCAATGGGGAACTTAAAAAATTGCTTCTCATTCTTAAAGCAAAAAAAGAAAATTTAGCAATGAAGCTCAACATTTAATAAAACAAATTTGTTTGTGTGAGGATTCGAGAAAAACTACAACGACGAAGGTGCGAGACAACGCACGTGTGATTACGAGGCAAATGTGCGCCAATCAGCTGATGACTTGCGGTGGCCCATAAAAGTGGCGTTCCACGATTGGGCCACGTACGATCATTAGGTGGTGGTAGGCTTTGTGGCTGGGGACGAGCGGAAGCAGCGGGTGACGGAAGACAGCAGGCCGAAGCGTCGGACGCAGGCGATCCAGGTTCCGGCCAGGGAACGCGGCCGTCCACGCTGCTGCCGTCTAACCACCAGCTTGCGGCATTGCCGGAACAAGTACTGCGTCTCGAAGCGCGGGCTGGCCTGCTGTTTTTTTTCTTGCCGAGGGCATCGCGGATCTCGACAAGGCGTCTCCACGGTCAGCCCTTCGGCACAGCGATGAACCCGGCCTGGCTAATGGTGACGGTTGCGCAGAGCATTGCGTCTCGACGCAAGCTGTTCGCTGGACGGGCTGGCCCATTAAACGCATGGAGCATCGCGTCACCGATGGGGTTGACTGCTCCGTAGTCGCACCCATGCCATCAAGCGCCGGTGTCACAAGAGCGTCGCACATTGGCAAGTGAGCGCATTCCATGGCGCCTTTCCACCGCCTCCAGCCCTGCACGTCATCGGCGTCTGTCGTACTGCCGATCTGGCCCTCAGGGGACGAGCGAGACCATCTGCCGGGCGAGGTCCAGGTTGGCCGAGGATCCAGGTGCCAGGGGAGTTGCTGACTGAATCGAGGATCGCCGAGCGGAGCCGAGCCGTACCGAGCGATGCGCCAGACTCGGACGTGGGCCGCGAGCTCACGAGCTGTGCACCCGAGGGTACCTGGCTGTGCCCTGGCCAAGGCGAGGAACGCCGGTGACTGAGCTGCCGCACCGAAGCTGTAGCGAGCAGCATTTCAGCACGGTACAGACGGTGCTGTGCTGGCCAAAACCCGCAAGTGGAACCATTTCGCCCGGGCGGTAATCAAGAGCTCAAAAACAAGGTCCGAGGTCGCGCTGGTCCAGGCATCTCCTAGACAACGCCACCGCTGCTCGAGAGTCGTGAGTCTACGGGACTCTTTTTCCTCATGTGCCGTGGTGGTCGTCCCGATGGCGTCCACACTAACTTTTCATAGCCTTCCTTTTGTATATAAACGTTTGAACTCGTCTCCCTGCCTGTTTCCTGCGCCGCTGCACAGTGGTAGAAGTGCTCGAACCGTCCTAAACATCACAGTTTGTTTTCAAATAAGGTCTAAACAGATTTTTATTTGGCACAAATGTGGTGTATATTGTATATTGTTGTGGAGCAAAATGAGATGTTTCTCGAATTCACAAAATTTTGCAAAACATACAAACTTTAGACATCAGCAAGTATTTCTTTTTACACAACTTCAGATATGAGCAAGTATGTTCAAAGCAAATTATAACTTCCATAGGCTAAGAATTTATTACTCAGGTATTGATACGTAACGCAATACAGTAAATCCTCGTCAACTCCAAGTGGCATATCTTGAACTCTCAGTTAAGCTGAAACTTTTTTTGCCACGCATTAACCCACGATAGGTGCCGTGTATTTGCCCCCTCTTATCTCGAAACGTTTTTCGGAGGGGACAGCGCATATCACGAAATCTTGACCGGGAGGGAGCAAGCGAAGTCCTTTCCCAACAAAAAACGAGGGCATTGTGTAATGCTTAGCTCTTACTATGCGTGAGGAAGGCGATCGTGAAAGATGAATTGGAAATCCCCACAGTCACAGCCATTTGTTATCCGCCTCGTTAGGCAACTATGGGAGTGATAATGTGTGTGCACTTGCGCGCGACTTTTGCGCTGTGTGCAGCGTGACGTCAGCACGTACGTAAGCTAACCCTTGCAGGTGCGAGGTGGCTGTGTGTGTTCCCAGCGATCTGCATGTGACAAATCTTCAGTGCGTGTCTGTGCAACAAACGCTTCTGAATATAGACCAAGATGTCCTGCCTAAAGCAATGCAAATCGCTAAGGTTAAAGAGAAAAGTCGCTTTATTAGAGGGCATGTCAAAAAAGCATGTCGAAGCAAGCCGTGCATAACCAAATAATTCGGCCTTTCTGTGTCAACCCTCTCGACAGTGCTTAAGAACAAGCAAACCGCTTTGGAAAGCTTCGAGCAAAGCTTCTCGAGCAAGCGGAAGCACATTCTAGCTTCCAAATTTTCGGAAGTTGAAGCAGCACTTCTGTTGTGGCTTCACAACGTTCAAACAGCCGATCTTCCAATGATCACCCAAGTGATGATGGAAAAAGGCAGATGCTTTGGCACCCCGAATTGGTCCTGCGGACTTCAGCTGCAGGAATG
Organism: Rhipicephalus annulatus; assembly: GCA_013436015.1. NCBI lineage: Eukaryota > Metazoa > Arthropoda > Arachnida > Ixodida > Ixodidae > Rhipicephalus > Rhipicephalus annulatus. The sequence continues at coordinate 575,192 of WOVY01001329.1, forward strand.
GCTGCTTCGAAAGGTTTTCAAGAAAAGAAACGTGTCATCGAAGCCTATTAACAACGAAAGTGGCATTGTTGATGAACAGGCTGCAGATGTATAGCGCAATCTACGCTTGCCGCCCTACAAAAAGGGTACGCGGACGGAAACATTTTTAATCGCGACAAAGCTGCTCTTTTTTATATAATGTTGCCTAACCGCACTTACACACCAAAAGGCAAAGCATGCTCAGGCGCCAAGCAATGCAAAGACAGGATTATCATTCTTTTTAGTGGCATCGCTACCGGCGATGAAAAGCTGCCCTTCCTCATCATTGGCAAGTCGCTGAATCCCAAGTGTTTTCGAAATGCACGGCTCCTGATGGATGTGACCAACCGCGCAAATAAAACGGCCTGAATGACGGCGGCGCTTTTCAAAGAGCATGTCTGTGCACTTGACCGAAAGAAGATGGCTAAGGACTGTTGGAAAGTGTTGTTTTCTGTGGGTAACCCCGGTCACGAAAAAATCGACAACTTGCCGGCTGTTGTGCTAGAATTCTTGCTGCCAAATATGACGTCCGTTCTCCAGCCTATGGATCACGGAGTCATTGAGATGGCCTGGAAATATTATAGAAAAAGCCTGCTGCATCGTATTCTGCTGCCATACGACAATGGGAAGAAGTATGACACCAATCTGCTGTGTGGCCGAAGCCTGGCGCCAAGTATGCCCGCTGGATATTTCCAGCTGCATCGCTCATGCCGGGTTTTCTCGAGCACTGGCATTGATCGAAGAAGACATTGGCACGGAATTCAGCGGCTGTGATGAGCTGTGCACTGAAGTGCGCAAGGGAACTGGCTGCGTGAGCGATATTAAAGACTGCGAAATTGCCTTTGAGGAGTACGCGCTCTACGAGGCGGACATCCCCGTTACCGGTATGCTGTCGGGCGCGGATAGCGATGAGATGGTCGTGAACAATGCAGATGACCACACAGAAGGGGAAGAGCCCTGAGAAGTGCCTAGGATGACAAAAACACGTAACTTGCCGTGCTTGCGGAGTCGAAGGCAGCGGCAGTGACCAACGTCTCATGCGATGTGTCGAGCAAATAAAAAACGCATTTCTCGAACCAAACGCGAAACAGGCAAGCATCACGCCGTTTTTTGGTCCTTGGTAATGAATTCTTTTTCCCTGCAAATTATTGTGCCTTTACTACAGTAGCTCTCTCGTGCAGAGGGGCTTTTCCCGACAACGCTGGCTTAAATTTTGCAGTGACCCGGGCAAACATTTTCAGCGTTTTGCTTAACTTAAAACACCGTTTATCTCGCAGTTTTCTCCGGATTTGATGGCTTCTAGTTAAAGAGGGATCACTGTACATAAGATGGCACAAAAATTGCAGTATTATTGATGAGCTATAAGTACCTGACAAAAGCACTTTTGTTTAATATGTCAACCAACTATGGTATTGAAATGATTGTCTCAGAATAAATTTTTTGACAAACAACGTTTGGATGACAAACTATGAACTTCAGATAGCGCCCATGCCACCAAAATAATTCTTGCTCCAATGTATTGTGGTAATTTACTTTTTCAATGCAAGAAATCAGGACAATTCAAATTCATTTGAGATGGGTGTTGAAATGATTGCGACACTTGGTGTGGAGTGACCCAACATCTGGTGGGTGCTTCATAGTAACAATACTCCGAACTCTAACTTCAAAATTAGCATACCAAGTGCGAGAATATAGATGATGAATGCAGTCACTCACTATTTTATTATTTTTTTACTGGCACAAGGTTGTAAGCATGTTCGAAAAATTGGACATTAAAAAACTAAATTCACCTTCAGAGCATACTTTGCTAGTTTTTACAATGTGAGCCATATAGGAAATTTACTTAGCGAACTGCATTCTTTCGGTGAAAATTACTGGATGAAAAAATTTTCCCAACAAATACAAGAGCACATGATTTAATGGAGCTTGGCACGATCTGGTTTGCTATTAATGCAGCCGTTCAACCACCACTGGTCACTTTTAATGATACAGATAAGTGGCGTTTCAAGCCATTCAACTTTTGTTGGCCTGAACAACTTCTTTAGAGCATGGTAGATGCAGCTTTCTCAAATGCAGTTTAAACGCAACAGGATTCACCTGTGAAGATAATTGGTGCACAAATAACATCACTGAACTTGAACAAAGCACTGGCCTTTTGTTCACCCAGTTCCTGCACTGTTTCATATGCAGTAAAGTGCACCAAGATATCTGGATCAGCATTAAAGGACACACACCTGTCAGTCTACTGGGCACACATCCCACTAACACTGTACATGTCATTACAGTGTTAGCCCCAATGATAAGCAAAGGAAAACATACCTTGCCCTCGTCCTGCTGCCTCTCTCCTTTGAGACAATCCTCATCATCATCTTCCTTGTCAAGACATTCCTCTAGCTCATCTTCCAAGCCACGTGTGCCAGTGTTAATGCCACTATCATCATCTAGGTCACCCCTGCGTAATCCTGGATCCAATACAGTTTCTCCATCAAAGTCCTCTTGATCAGAGTAAGGTTCGATGCGGCCTGTACTGTCTAAGGAGTCAGCAGTGACCCCATGACCACCTTCCAAATCAGTGCCAGTGCCTGCCTCACCAGCTGTAGACACGGTACTTGTGAAGTCTCCATCCTCCTGGACAGCAGCAGATAAACATGTCATGAAGCTCTACACAGGCAAAAAAATGAGCTTGTAGGCAGCATTAAATAGCCCCAGAACCAACTTTGAAAACTTTCTAAAATTTTAAGTAGACGCACACATTAGGTTAAGACATTGAGTTTAGAATGCCGTAATGATCAACAATGCGGCATGCTTCAGTGCTACAAGCTCTGGGTGCTCTGTGAATTCTAACAAGCAGACTTCTCTTCTATCTGGGCCTTTTGGCATTCCTCAGCCTCGCAAGAATCAGCAGAGATGATGACACATTGCCTAATCATCATTAGATACCTACAACCGACACAAAAGTGTTTCACGCTTGCCGTAATGACAATAGGCATCGCTGACTGATGTTTCCACACTTAAATGCAAATATACACCCTATAAAGTGGCCGAAGGGATGATTAGGCATCGCTGACTGATGTTTCCACACTTAAATGCAAATATACACCCTATAAAGTGGCCGAAGGGATGATTGCCACCTTAGCTAGATGGTAGAGCATTTGATGCGTTATTCAAAGGACGCAGGTTCAATGCCTGCTGGTACCAACTTATCTTTTCATCCACTTTTATTTGTTCACATTTCCACTACCTCTAACAATATCCCCTATAGTTTCCAAATTATCACTGTCCATCCTCATAAACTTTTTACTAATATTCATCATCGATGATGATTGTGAGGTTTAACGTCCCAAAACCACCATATGATTATGAGAGACACCGTAGGGGAGGGCTCCGAAATACTGACCACCTGAGGTTCTTTAACGTGCACCCAAATCTGAGTACACCGGCGTACTGCATTATCGCCTCCATCGAAAATGCAGCCGCCGCAGCCAAGACTCGAACCCCCGACCTGCGGGTCAGAAGCCTAGTAGCCTAGCCACTAGACCACTGCGGCGGGCCCAAATGTTCATCATCATCAGCCTGACTACAAATGAGGAACTATATAGACCCTAACAGACTATGTATGAAACCATGCCAAGATGGTGCAGACACTTCAAGACAATGTCGCCTGTCTTTTTTGCTTGTACCTTTCCACTTTATCAAGAGCTTTCTCACTGAAAGAGCTACATTTCTGTTATAACAAAAAGTATTTTGCTAAATAATATCATTTTCCTAATTAGGATCTCTTTACCTCGCAGGGCACTACAAATTTGATAAAGAAAATTGTTACAGGAAGCAGTTTAGAAATACTTCCTACATCACATGTTTCTCGATGCAGCCATTAAAACACACCCACAAACCCCTCCCATACTATTCTTACTTACATTTACATCCCAATTCTCATTGAGTGCAGGCAACAGATGAGTATAAAAGCTCTCAGCTATCCAATGTGTCGTTAATTGAACCTACACTGTGATGTTCTATATCCAATGAGCCCTCAAAAAAATAAAAAAACAATAATGGCGCAAGTCTCATCCACCTGCTCCAAACCACTGGTATGTTAGTAGAAACAAATCCATCCACAATTGGTCAAAGTGATAGTTTTAAAAGAGCCCTGACAGCAAAAGATTTGTTTGTGATATTTCTAGTATTTATGTATTTATTTATAATACCTTCAAGGTATAAATAAATTTTAGAGGGAGTGAGGTCTACTTAACAAAAATAAAAGAGAAAGAAAGCATAACAGTAAAGTTACAGAATTAAAAAGATTTCGTAAAGGACATTAGAGAACATCAAGCGAAGTAGTTACAAGCAATGTAGAAGAAACAAACGAGCAATGTTGCAGTAGGCTTGATAGGACATTCTTAAATGCAGTTGTATTAGTTATATTCGTTATGAAGCCAGGTAAACGGTGCCAATCTCCTGTTGTCCAAGGAACAAATGAGTTAGAGGCTGCAGTAGTAGACAAATATGATATGGTAACTTGATAATGATGATAACTCTGTGCGAACGAAATGGAGCTGGGTGTACAAACAAGGAATGAAGTGCGGGTTACGGCAGTTGTTAGGCATTACATTCACTACGGACAGCTGGCATCACCTATCGTGATGTTGTGCAACTATTAGCGGTTGAAGAGAGTGGCCGCAAGGGGAACGGAGAGGATGGTTGGGGCGAGCGCGAAGCGGTTCACGAGGCATGAGTTAAGTAATCTCTTTGAATTGTTAATAAATCAGTTGTTTGTCGTTCAATCAGTCGTGTCATCGTACGCATCAACCCCTGACATGGCGACAAGGACTTAACAACGAACCTATGGTCGACGTAGAGCAGAAGACGAAGCCAGAAGATAACACAATACGTACCGAGGCCTACCAACAGCATGTGCAGCCAGCGACAACGACCAGTATAGAGACCGACCACACCGAAGTGGAAAAACTCCCTGCTGATCGCGGACGAAGCGGCTTTTGGCACTAACGAGCTGAAACTTACGACGCCTCAAGGTATTTTCGAAGACAGCTTCTCTCCAACTCGCTTGACATGCACGGACGCCATCGAAAATCAAACTACACCGAACGAAACGCAAACAGAACAATGGATCTCGCGATGCTCAACACTACGTTGCAAATGATGGCTCGACTTCTCGAAAGGCAGTTGGGAACACCGCCAGGCACATCGAACAACAACGCTACCAGTGCTCAGCTGTAAATAACTACGACACCAGATCTTACGGGAACACTGCCGACCTATTCGGGAACTGAATCAGACAACTTCGCTCGGTGGGAGACTGCCGTAGAATCAATGCGTGAGTGGTGCGCATGGACTGAGGCAGCAACAATCAACGCAGAAATCTCGCGACTTAGGGGCCACACAGCCACTGGGCACCAAACTACCGGGCACCTGCACGCCGACTGGACATCATGGGTGACGGCATTAAAAACTGAATTTGACAAGCCTCTCCTGTTCTGTCAATGGGTCGCCTACGTCGACGCAAGAGCTCAACGAGAGAACGAAACTATGACAGACTATATGTACAGAGCCGAATGGCTTCATTGCCTTGTGGATCTATATTATATAAAATATTGAAGTATTATAAAAAATACCTGTTCAAACAAGCAATAATCATAAAATCATAACCCTCTATCAAGTGCTCATCAATACCTCTGTAAGGGAACGTTGTCGCAATGAAGAGTAACGGCTTGGCTTGGCTTCAGATTGAAAACTTCTTACAGGGCCTCCCCTAGGTGTCACTGTAGTTGCTGTGCTCCTCTTCAAATCTGTGTTATCACCTTAAATGAAATGAATTCAATCATTATTATTTATGAAGCATTTCTGCGCTGAAATTGCTGGTAATGAAAAGTAAACGATACAAAGCTATTTTTAACTTTGGAAAACTAAGTTTTTCAAAAGCAAAATGCACATTGTGCACATGAAACAAAGGCCATTTCTGAAGAGAAACATACGGTTTGAAGAAACATATTCCACAAATTACAATATATAGCCAACATAACTTCCATAATAAATACAAAACAAGAAATGACTTTGATTAACATCAATAAACACTGAAAATCTAGGCAGCACTGTTGGATGAATAAATACTGACTTCTGATATCTCATATTCCCACATCCTTATTTGTACCTGCTATGTGCAGACAAAGGCAATAAAGATGATTGATCTGGTAGCGCGAGTGTCTCTTCTAGTACAACACACAGGCTATGATTTCTATTTGTGTTGTCACCAGTGAAACTAGGCACAAATATGGATGCACCATCATTATGGACAGAGACGCTATAATAATTGAAAAATTAAAGTATTTAAAAGCCAACTACAGCGATTTTTCGACTATGTCAGGGTAATTGTGATTCTATGTTCCTGAGACACTCTTGCCAGGAGCCTAATAGCTGAAATAATAATAATAATAATAATAATAATAATAATAATAATAAAAATAATTTCTTCTCAATACGTGGTACAATACTAATGCACAGAAAATTCGAAAATACTTTTAATAAGCAAGAAGGCAATATCGAAACCACACCAAGCTCAGTGCCTATGTATGACATACCATTTAGTAAGAGCCGGAAGTGGTATACAGGTCCTGCCGGTGCGGAGTATGAAAACTGTGAAAGCCAGGTTGTGCGAACACTCGAGGGAGAGGCAAGCGCGCTGAGCAGAGCCAGCCAAATACCACAGAGTAAGAAAGCTTACCGTGCCAAACACTGCCACCGTTGCCTTGTGACCAGCACAGTAAGCTTGATAGCGGGCAAAGTTAGTAATGCCATCGGCTGCGTCATTTTCGTTGACATGCCAAACATGACGTCACACAGACACTGTTGCAAATAATTCTGGCAAGCCAGGAGTGCGCTTTGAGGTAATTTTTCAAATTCATTTACAAATAATTAGCACATCTCTTAAGCATGTAGTTTGGCATAAATGACAGAAATAAGCAAAGGAACATACACAGCAATTTTCATTAAGATCCATTCACCTGAAAAAAATCGCCGTAGTTGGCCTTCAAATGTTTTTGCATGATATGAAACTCACAATAAATTCTAGCAGGTAGAAGCCAGATGACGCAGCCCCACCTTAGTTTTAAATTCTGTCACTAGTGCCCAAACTGTCATAAAAAAATAATTTAGGAAAGTACACACAATGCAAACTCTCTTAAAATGGGTCATGAATCACCCCTCACGCTTGGCGTGATAAACACCTTGAAATGAGACGGTTGTAATGTGATTTTAGTTTCAGTTTCATTCTGTTCTTTGGACCCGAGAGGGCGCGTTGTGTATTTGTCTCTTTCCTGTAGTATATATGTAGGTGTCCTGAGTAATAAAGGCTTCTTTGAGTCCATGTTTTGGACTGTTCATGGTCGCTCTACAGACACTACAATGGCTACAACGTAAACTGCAAGTAATGCTGCTTTGCAACAGTTTCCAGGCTCCGCTCCACAGATCTATTTTTTTCGCAAGTGTAACCAGGGTCCAGCTGCATGAGCTGTTCTGGGTTGACCCCGCAACCGACATTTCTGCTCAGCCCCGGCCGTCCAGCACTGCCATGGGAACAGTGGCACCACATGTTCGAGTTGTGCCTGCTTGCTTCTGGAGCTACAGAACTTTCGCCGGAGCGATGCAGGGCCATCCTCATTCACTGCCTTGAAACGGAGGGACAGCGCATTTTCAACACGCTACCAGCCGACGCAGCTACAACCCCAATTGCGTCTGCCGAAGCCCGACGCAACTGGGATGCCAACTGCACCGAATGCCTACAACCTAGCAATCGCGGCGCTCGGGTAACACTTTGCGTCAACCAGCAGCATCGTCGTAGAACGCCACCGATTGCATCGTCGGTACCAAAGTACAGGCGAGTCTGTTGCCGACTTTGTCGCGGCGTATCAGGAGCTCGCATCATTTTGTTCTTTTGTTTCTGAGGACGATGCTCTTCGAGACCAGTTTGTGGCCGGCGTTTCATCAAATTGTGTACGCGAGCGTCTCCTACTTGAAGGTTCTGCGCTTTCATTCACTAGGGCGGTTTGAGCATGCGAGCGAAGAATAAATGAGTTATATGCTTCTGTACAGTCTGTTTTGAAGCATTCACATACGCATGCTAAGCACTCATTGAAGAATGAAAGTGCATGCCCGAAAGCAGAGGATAGTCCGTCAACGCATGATAGCATCTCACTTGCGTCGCAGAGTGGTCCTTCTCATTCACCGCATTGTTTTCATAGTGACTGCCGGAACCACAACGCTTCGTGGTCTCGATGCCCAGCTCTAGGCCAGCGTTGGTTATTCTGCAATCGGAAAGGTCACTTTCAACGAGTTTGTAAACAGAAACCGCTTGCGCAAGCAGAGGTCCATGAGCTTGAGTGCGACGGCACTCCTTTGACACCCGATCATGCCGAGCAAGTTCTGGCCGTCCATTACTCTCCGCGTGATGCGGTCAACACAAAAGTGCAAATTTCTGATGTCACGTTGACACTTTCAGTGTATTTGGGCTCATCCGTCTCTATTCTCTCTGACGAAGTGTTCACTGACAGGTTTCCTAACGTGTCACTCTCACCTGCTCCTCGCGTTTCCTTGCTTGATTATTCAAAATGTGCAATCTCTGTACATGGCTGTTTCTGGGCCGACGTTATTTTCAAGGGTCGGAGTGAGCAGTTCCTGTTCTATGTTGTCCATCGAGGCACTTCTTTATTGGCCTTGATGACATAAAGGCACTTAAGATACGTATTGAAGGTGCGACATTGCAGTGCCTTCAAATGTCCATTTCTCCTATGAAAATTGTATTTGAGAATATGGCACACTCTGACGTTGCTACAAAAGACACGCGGGGCAATTATGGAAGCCTTCACCAGTTCTAGAACGTGACTTTTCTGTGCTTTTCAATTCAGAGCTTGGCCTTGCTAAGGGATTCGTACAAAAACTTAAGACACGTCCAGAGGTGGAGCCAATATCTTCGAAGCTTCGCCATCTTCCCTTATCTCTTTGGGCACAAGTGTCTGCCGAGCTTCACAGGCTCCTGGACCTCGACATCATAAAAGAGTGACGCTTCAGAATGGGTTTCTCCTATTGTCGTTGTTGCAAGAAGGTTGACAGTATCAGATTATGTGTCGACCTTCGTCAGTCAAATAAGGCCATTGTGCCCGACAGTTTTCGATTACCCCACACAGAGGAACTTCTTCCCGCCCTTGTAGGTGCTACCCATTTTTCTAAACTAGACTTGACCTCTCCATACCGTCAGGTTGTTTTGCACCCTGATAGCAAGGATCTCACTGCTTTCATTACCCATGAAGGTCTGTTCCGGTTCAGAAGAGTGTGTTTTGGATTGGCTTCTGCCCCTGCAGCCTTCCAAAAGCTGATGGCAACAATTCTTGATGGCTGTTCAGGAGTCCTATTCTACATCGATGATGTAATTGTATTTGGAAAGACAGCCCATGAGCACCTTCTGAACCTGAAAGCTGTCCTTCAGAAGATTAAGACAGCAGGCTTGAAGCTATATAACAAATGTATTTTCGATGCTCGTGAGCTGACCTTCTTTGGCCATAAGGTGACTACCAATGGTATCGCGCCACTTCCAGAGAAGGTAGATTCTATCGTAAAAATGCCAGTGCCAACAAATATAGCCACCTTTCGTTCGTTTCTTGGTTTGGTAGAGTACTACTTCATGTCTGTCCTTCGGTTGGCTCAGGTGGTGGAACCTATGAGGCGCTTACTACATCGAAATGAACCTTTCATTTGGTCAGCAGAAGCAGGCAGAAGTTTCAAGAGAGTCAAAGAGCTCCTTTCATCTAGAACAATACTGAATATGTTTGACCCAAGAATGCCGGTGATTGCGTCAACTGATGCATCTGACTGTGGGCTTCGAGCAGCAATGCAGCAGAAAGATGGGCGTGAACTGCGCACGATAGATTTCGCATCCCGCACACTATCACCTACAGAACGAAAGTATTCGGTCGGTGAACCCGAAGCGCTTGCATGCATCTGGGAATGTGTAAAATGGCATACCTACCTTTGTATGTGCCAGTTCACACTTCAAAGTGACCATCAAGCATTGGTTTCTTAGCTGGCATCCCAAGGATCAGGACGACGCCCACTTCGTATTGCGCGCTGGGGTGCTAGGCTCCTCCGCTACAATTTTTTTGTCGAGTACGAAAGAGGGTCGATGAACACTGTACCAGACGCTCTTTCTCCTCTACCAAGCCCTACTTCAGAAGCTTAACTTGGGACAGATGATGACATTGTCTCACTTGTCGAGCCTGATTGAATCTCTAAAAAAGAATTCAAGCAAGCTGTTTTCGGTGACGTATGCTTACAACAGGTTAAATCTTTTGTGATGAATTCTTGGCCACCACACATGCATTCGTGAGCAGATCAAGCCATTTTTCAACATGCGTGAAGAACTTTCAGTGGTCGATGACTTATTGTTGCGTGCAGAGCAGCTGGTCGTTCCTTAAACTCTTTCTGCCCAAATCATTGCCACCACGCATAAGACGCATCTTGGCATCACGCGCACGAAAGCAAGACTCCGCAAACAGTTCTGGTGGCCTGGTATGGACAAAGAAGTCAAAACAGCCGTAAAGAACTGTACTGTGTGCTTGGAGGCAGATAAGTCTGTGAAAACATCACCAGCCCCCATGCAGCCCGTAGAATGGCCTCAGCGACCATGGCAAAAACTTTGCATTGATATTGTGGGCCCCCTTGAACATGTGCCTCAGAACAACAGGTTCATAATCACACTCGTGGATTATCACTCAAAATGAGCCGAAGCTTATTTCTGTAGTAGCGTGTCCACAAGTACAGTCAAGGAGTTTCTAACCAACGTAATTTCGCGAAAGGATTATCCTGAAGAAATAGTCACTGACAATGGGCCACAATTTATTTCTCATCAATTCACAAAATTTTTTCACGATCGAGCCATTCGCTTGTCTCATTCATCAGTTTACTATCCTCAGGCTAGTGGACAAGTCTAACGCTTTATTTGAACTCTAAAGAACTATGTACAGGTGTGTCTTCTGGAGTGACAACCGTTCCACCAAGCAGTAATTGAGTATCTGGGTGTATACAGATGCACCACATGCCACAACCAGCGTTGCACCAGCAGTGTTGTTGCATGGCAGGATGCCCCGAAAAAGGCTGCATGTAGTAGGCTTTTCTGCATCAGCTTTTGAAAAAGATCCAGCTAAAGAGCTCTCACGATTACGACATAGGATCAAGGAACAGCAGCAAACATGCAAACAATATGCGGACCGCAGAAGAGCTGCCAAAGAGACTACAATCGCAGTAGGTGATTTTGTTCGTGTCAGGAAACAGTCTATTCGTTTCAAAGGAGATAGTGTCTTTTTATCGCCAACAAAAGTTGTGAAGAAACAAGGACCTTCCTCCTTCTGGCTACAAGATGGTAGGACCTGGAACGCCTCAAAACTTGCCAAAGTTCCTCAGACAAGCCAGTTTCATCTTCCTGAGTGTTCCAGTGAGCTGCTGCCACTTCCTTGCGAGTGTGCTGTGCCATGCTATCGTTCTGTGCCTACTTCTCCTACAACGGTGCAACCACATCAGTCTCCTGTTCTGCCAGTTTCTCCTGCCGGGTTGCCCCACCTAAGATTTCTGCTGGACCAGCTGTTGCGGTGCCAGTGCCACAGCCTACTAGTGTGCAACCAACCTCATCTGGTCCTGTGCAGTCTCAGCCTGTGCCGGCGCAGACTGCTGCCACGCAAGCAACAGAGCAGCCGCAGCGAGAATGACGACCTGCTGCACTTGTGAAAGACTATGTGTCGAAGTACTGCGGGTGTACATTGTGTATATAAGTGTTCTCTATTTGTTCTAACCCCTACTAAAACCACTAACCTCTTTAAAAAAGGAAGGGAAAATTTGTAATGTGATTTTATTTTCAGTTTCGTTCTGTTCTTTGTACCGGAGAGGGGGCATTGTTTATGTGTGTCTGTCCTGTATATATGTAGGTGTCCTGAGTAATAAAGGCTTCTTCGGGTCTATGTTTCGACCTGTTCATGGTCGCTCTATAGACACTACACCCACCTAAGTTTTAAGTTCTGTCACTAGTGCCAAACTGTCATAATAAAATAATTTAGGAAAGTGCACACAGTGCAAACTCTCTCAAAATTGGTCATAAATCACCGTTCACGCTTGGCGTGATAAACACCTTGGAATGAGACGGATGAAGCTAAGGATTACATGGTCAAACGAATTTTTCAAGGAGCGTAAGTAGGACTGGAAATACAACAATCACTATTTTTGCCTCACACCGTTCTACTCAACTTGCTTCATTCCAAAAGAGGGCAGCATCGTTTGAGGTGCCCCACCCAGTGCATTGCATCCCCTTGCTTATATGCTTGTGGTTTTCTTTCTGGGTAGCTGTAGCTGTGCAGTCTGGTGTGGTGTATTTACTACTTTTACTCAGAAAAACTGGATGGCATTTCGAGCGCGCACAAATGAAGTTGCCGCAAGCCAACGCTTTTGTCCCAGAAGAGAGTGCACAACCACTTATTCGCCGTTGGTAAGCTAGCATCTTTTTTTTTTCTTTGTATACTATAAACTGCTCAAGCTGACTAAGAAGGTTTTTAAGAAAGACGTTTCATAAAAAGTTACTTCAGAATCGTATCAAGTTTTGCTCGTTTTACGAGAAAATAAGCAGTGAGGTATGATTGGTAACTGCCTGCATATTTGTGAGCTCCTCTACAAAAAGAACCCGAAGGGCAGGCTAAGAGTATTCCTTTGCTGTCGCCATATGTTTGCAATAGAGCTGGCTACATGCAGATTTTCTATGCCTAACTATGACGAATCGGATCCCCTGTGTGACATGACATAGGTGTAGCTATAACAGCATCAGCATTGCATAAATCGGAAGATACACCCGTGCGCCGGTATCGTGATGCATGTGTTCGTTACATGCTACCCTATAAAAAAACCCAGTGGTGTTGCCACTGCAGTTCTTTCCATAATTATTGGACAAGTGTGGCATAGGGCATAGAGTTTCCTAAAATTGACTAGAGGGTACTCTGGTGCTGTGATCGCTCAGTGACGATGGGAATGATGGGTAGTACACAGATTTGCCTAGCCTTCGTACTTGTGGGCGGCGAATCGCACGTGTGGCTTCGTTGATCGCTGGTTTTGGTTTTCTTTCGAAGAAAAAAACCAACAGTTTTGAACTTCGCAAGCCAATTTGAAATGATAAGCCTAAAAGATTAAAGTTGTAAAGTGCAACTGATAAACTATTGCTGATTGTTCTTTCGTGACAAAGCAGCTTCAAGCCATGAAAATCCAAAAGGAATGTAAAGTACGAAGACTAGGCAAATTCGTGTACTACCTATATTTCCCATGCTCGCTGGAGTGCCATGCGTTGCAGCTCCCACAGACACTAGTGCCAGAGTTCCTTCTAGTGTATATTTAGAAAACTATGGCACAGGGTACTAGAAGGGTGCCACAGTGGGTGTGTGGAAAAATAGGCCAGAGCTGACGTTCTGACACAATGCAGCATGCCTCAGCTTGTGCACTAATATGTACTGGCTGTGGCCCTATCAACAATCTTGACGCGAGCTTGTAGTGGGTTTCTGGCTGTTGCGTGGCTAGTGTCATCATTACTTGTGCGTGTCGAAGGATTTTGTCGGTGAAAAGACGACGACGAACTCGCGCTGTTCGATTGAAGCTGTTCTGCTGTTTGCTACCACTGTTATTTGCGCTGATTTTATTACCGTGACAAACTGGTGGACGTGCTGGGTACAATCCAAATTCGCTAGTTTCAACTCAAGCCACTTCAGGCTTCTGCCACCATTTCCACAATTCTGAAGGAAAACCTGGCACTTCGCCTCAGCTGTCGCTTGCTAGGACTATCTCTTGACCTTGGTCCCTTGAGCTCGGCAAGAATAACCACCACAATGGCAAGTGAGACGCAAGACAGCAACGTAGACCAACTCGCATTCACCCCAAGCGTCTTCTACACAGCAAGCACCCCGAAGCCGTTTCATGGTGATGTGTTCGAGGACGTAGATGACTGGCTAGACCAATTCGATCAGGTAGCAGCCCGCAATGAATGAATCGACACGAAAAAGCTTCGCTACATCTATTTTGCACTTGAAGACTTCGCTCGCAACTGGTATGAGAACCATGAGTCGAATATCAGCAACTGGCAAGAATTCGAGCGACAGCTATGCCAGGAATTCAGAAATCCCGAAAGGAAAGAAAAGGCCGAGCAGGCTCTGCAGAGCCGGGTTCAGAAGCAAAATGAAAACGTGGCTATGTTTGTCGAAAACATGTCACGCTTGTTTAAGCCTGCTGACACAGGGATGGATGAAACAAAAAAGTTCAACTCCTCGTGCGGGATATATCAAGGAGCAACTTTTTGCTGGACTCATACGCAAGCCCCCAATCACTGTCGATGAGTTCATTGCGGAAGCTACTATCATAAACAGGCACTTCAGCAATGCTCTCTACAGTACGACCCCCAAGCTTCTGTTGCCGCGATGTCAGCTTTCACCTGTGGACAAAACTTATCAGCACTCCGCGAGCTTGTGCGGAGCGTGGTCCAAGAGGAGCTCGAAAACGTCCATCCCACTTCTGCTCACCCAAGTGCGACAATTCTGGGAGACATTATTCACGATGAACTCAGAAATCTGACCTAACCATTGCTCCCAATGCGTGCGAAAGCTTCTGCTCTGTCTTACGCCGAAGCATTGAGGAGTTCTCAACCTTCTACCGGACGCCAGCCACCCTCTACTTTCTCCTCATCGCCCCATCAATTCCCACCTGCAAATAACTACGAGAGCACTTTCCAGTATGACGTTCCACGTGAAGTCACCCGTAAATCTGACATATGGCGCACCTCTGAACACAGGCCTCTTTGCTACCACAGCGGCGCAGCGGGCCATGTGTACCGCCAGTGTGCGTATTGCAGAATGGGCCTTCAGGGGTTTCACCTTAACGCGCATTGACCCAGCAACGGGGAGCGTCCTCGCGAGATTCAGCAATACCTAGCAGCACAGCAGCCGTTTCCTCCTGCACAAAGCCACCGGCCACGCTCACGTTCTCCTCAGCACCTCGGCTCGCCTAGTCGTAACGCCACATTCTCTGGTGTACGAAACAGGTCCCCAAGTCCTGACCCACGCCAGGAAAACTGAGGCCAGCGACCTCTGGGGGTAGGGCCGCTGTTGACCGAACTGACAAACATCCTCTGCCACGACACATTGAAGACGCGAATATTTTTGTCACGAAATTTTCCGAACGTGACGCAGCGATTTACCCAGATATTTCTATAACCGTCAGCAATCACTCGATCACTGCACTCGTAGATACTGGCACCGATTACTCCGTTATGAGTGGTGACTTCACGGCTGCTCTCCGAAAAGTGGTGACGCTATCAAGACGATGGTGTTCAAGACACTGCGATCAGACTCAACTCTGTCTTTAAGGTATAAGGCGAAAAATACCTGTTTATTTAACTGCGCTAGGATGGCGCTCTGCTGTAGCTTGTGCATCCCCGCGTCTCTCGCTCGCGCTCTTCTTCTTTCTCGTTTCCTTGTCCCAGCCCAGAATGTGAGAAATAATCAACATTCTCGGCCGCGCAAAGTTAAACACATAGTTCAAGTGGGTACAGTCTTTGTATCGACCTTATCACAAGGTGACCGCCTTGCGACTTGATCTTGCAGGAACGAATGAGACCGTCGGTACTGCGGTACAATTCCCTGACCCTTGCAAGCTTCCATAGCCGGCATGGTGTGTTGTCTGCATGCACGAGAACGATGTCCCCTTGCTTTAATGCTGTATTTGATTTCGTGTCAGCAAAGTGTGCAGATCGTAATTGCAACAGGTATTCTTTTTGCCAACCCTTCCAAAGACTTTCAACCTGCAGCTTCCTGTAGTTGTGTCTGCGTATGGCGTCTGCTCATTTGGAATTACTGTTGACTTAGTCAGCGGTTGCAAACGGTATGTAAGTCAACTTTCGTCCAAAAAGAAGTTCGCCTGGTGTCAAAGTGCAAGGTTCTCCTGCATCTGTCTCGATGAAAGTCAGAGGCCTATAGTTTACGACTGCTTCGACCTCCGCCAGCACTGTCGATGTTTCTTCGTAGTTGAGACGAGCTTTGCCGATAATTTTTCGCAGCGAAAGCTTCACTAATCGTACTAGGCGCTCTCACCATCCACCCCACCAAGGAGCATTTGATGCAATGAACTTTCACGAAATGCTGTTGGCGCTGAGGTGACCAGCGACGTCCTCATCAGAGAACATTCGGTGAAGTCGCTTTATGTCTGCCGATGCCTTGTGAAAGCTTCGTGCGTTGTCAGAATAGATCACCCTAGGTAATCCTCTCCGAGCTGCAAATCGTCGTAGGCACAGCAGGAAAGCCTCGGATGTCATTTCCGAGACAGCGGTGAGTTCTTCAAAAAAGCCTTGCTCTTGTGTACATCTTATCCAATACTGTTCAGCGTTGAGGATTTCTGTTGCCACAAGATGTCCCGTATGATCCGTCCTTTTTTTGCATCGGTCAGTAAATCTGAAAACCCACGCAGTGACTCTGAGTAGGTGCTGAAGCCTGCTGTACCGTTGAATGTCGATTATGGGAACTGAGAAGCGTGTCATTAGTGCGACGTGGACTGTTGTAACTTCACTTTGGGTGGCTTCCGCTATGTCTAGTTCACTGAAATGTAGGGGCCATTCAGATATCGGTTTAGTTAGCCACCCGCGACTATGCCACCATTTTGAGCTGCACAGCAGTCTTTCAAGCATCGTGCCACGCATGAGTAGGTCAGCTGGGTTGTCCGTTCCAGGACAGTATCTCCACTTTGATGGATGTGTAGTGCACCTAATTTCATTGACTCTATTGGCTACGAACTGTTTCCACTTTTTGACGTCACCTTTTATTCATGACAACACAATGGCGGAATCTGTCCACATCGTGTAGTCAACTTCAACATTCCTCAAAGCACTTTTCATGTATGCCAACATTCTTGAGCCGATTAAGGTAGCCAGCAGCTCCAATCGCGGCAGCAATGTCTCCTTAATGGGTGCTACACGGGACTTCGCAATCAACCGTTTCGGCTCCTCAGGACTTGACACGACGTATATCACTGTTCCATATGCCGCTGGACTGGCATCGCAGAAAACATGTACTTAATGCTAATTGGGCTTCCTTGCTACTCCTCCCAGATAGCGATGAACTACGTCGTTTTGCAGTTGCGGCAGCTGAATGACCATATCATTCCATTCTTTTTGCAGGTCATTAGGTAGTACTTCACCCCAGCCAATCCCTCGTATCCACAGCTTCTGAAACAATATTCGTATGGCAATAGTATATGGTCCTACAAATCCGAACGGGTCAAATATTCTTGATGCTGACTGACTGCAAGACAAATTGTTTTGTGTCCGTCTGTGCTGTCAAAAACCGGAGTAGATTTTCAACCGAAAAGTTGAATTCATCCTTTCTAGGATTCCAAACTAAACCCAGGACCTTGACCGATGTTTCGTGAAGAACGACCATCTCCTTACTAGTAGATTCTACTTGATTTTCAAGCATTCGCATCGAATTTCCTGAATTTGTTGTCCATTTCCGCAATGTCATGCCGGCAGATTTCATTATTGTACGCGCTTCTCGGCAAATTTTAGTGGCTTCCTCGTCTGTGTCGGCACCAGTGACTAAGTCATCCACGTAAAACGACTAGGCAAGAGTTTGCGCTGTTTGTGCCATGGTAGCCGGTGCTCTTTTCACGTGGTAGAGAATAGTAGCTTTGAGCAAAAATGGGCTACATGTAGCTCCAAAAGGCACTCATGTCATCCTCCACTCTTGCAGCTTGCCCTTGGATAAATCTCCTTCTGCAAACCAGAGAAAGCGGAAATCATCTCTGGCAATCTCTATAATTGCAATCTGAAGGAATGCTTTTTCTATGTCCGCGATAACTGCCACCGGGTTAGTTCTGAAGCGTAGCAGAATTTGCACAAGGCCTTGGTATAAGTCGTCACCTTTTTCAAGGCAGTCATTAAGGGAATTGCATTCTTTGGCATGTGACGAAGCGTCAAACACCACTCTCACTTTCGTTGTCAGTGCTTGTTCACGCATGACTTTCTTGTGTGGCATGTAATATAATTTCGTCACCTCTGCAGGTACATCACTGACTACTTTGGTGTGTCCTGCCCTCAAGTACTCTCTTATGGTATGGTCATACGTTTCAGGCAGTCCTCTCCTGGAGTCGAGACGGTTGATAAGCTTGTCCAGTTGAGTAACAGTGACTTGCTTGTTGCTTGCAAGCTCCAAATTATCCTTTCCAGAGAGGGCCACTTCATATCTTCCGTTTAAAAAGCTAATCGTTTGCTCAAAATACCTCATGATGTTGCTCATTTCAGGTGGCTTGTTTATTGTGTCCGTAATTCCTATGTTTTCAAGTTCTCAAAAGGAGTGCAAAATCTCATCAGAATCGACAGCTTGGGCTTTTAGCACGCACACCATCATTTGTGAAGTAGTTGGTCGGGACACCAAGTGCGGTGTGCTTCTTTGGAAGGTCTATCCAAGCTTGGAGTTCAGTGCGATCAAGGATTCGTTGCCTTCGCACCATAAAACTTCACCGGTCAATACTTTCCACATCTGATCAGACCCGAAAAAGTACGCTGATGCCACTCTTAGTGATGATAGATGGGTGTTTGAGCTCATCGGCGACATCGTTTCCCAGCTTCTTGAAAGACGCAACGAAGGCTACGTTCATTGCAGTCTCTGCGATGTCTTGGCAGATTCTTAGGATCTCTATTGCAGTTAAGACTATTTCCGCGTCAGAAAATAGGCTTCGCAGTCGTAGTTCTATGATGCGAAGCCTCTTAGCCTCTTGTTCCGATGTACTTGCGAAAGTATTGAAGGCTATTCGAGTTGTTCTCACGCTTTTCAGCTGCTGGTGCTTGAAGAGATCTTCAGTTATGAAAGTCCTCTGACTGCCATCATCAAAAATGCCTCGTATGTAGCGGCAGGTGTCATCATTTATGGCCCATGCTCTGAAACTCTGAAGGAAAACACAAGTGATAGAGCCTTCCTTGACGGGTCTTCTAAGTGATGCGCAGACTGTCGTAGTTTTTTCATTGCTCTTGTTAGCATAGTCTGACTTCCGCGAACATCTATCGGGATCGCAAATGCTTGTAGCGTGTCGAACTTGGCATCTGGAGCGGGAAATCTTCTTTTTGCATTCCCGTGCCGATGTCCTTTGGTGGTGCAGCGAAAACACCTTTTGTTGTTGGAAAGCAGTTCCTTCTTCTGCGTCAGTGACAAGTCAGCTGTGCAGGCTTCCGATCTGTGATTACTGGACGAGCAAAATACGCAGTTGTCCTTTTTTTTCCGTACCGAGTTGCTGTGAAGCACAGATGACGTCGGTTTCCCACGCCGAGAGTACGTCGACTGACTGGCCACGGGGAGTATTCCATGTTCCCGTCTTCTGTCATCCTTAAAATCACTCTTCTCCAGGCTTTCCAGCTCGATACACAGGGAGTTGAGCACACGGTCCAGTCCCACAGGTGTAGCTTCAGCTTTCGAGTCATATGCCAACTGGACGGCGCACGATCAATGATACTGCACGACTATATCCCGTGGAAGAGCATGCAGTAGGATGTCGCAGAGCATTGACGAAAATGACGACTTGTGCACACCCAAAGTCTCTAAGTATCGGATATTAACGAGAACTTGGTCGTACAATCTGCGCAGCGCTTTGGTGTCAGTCGAACGGACAGGGCTTAACATCCGTAGCTTGGCAAAATATTCTTGCTCCAGGCACGTCTTGCCCCCAAATCGCTTCTGTAGCATGTTGATGACGTCACTGTAGCAACTTTCTGTCGTCGGAAGGCCTGCAATTACTGATGCAACGTCTCCTTTCAGATACACTTGCAGCTAATGAAACTTCTCTGTCGCAGTGATGCGATTGTTATTATTAACAATTTGGTCAAATTGTTCCCAAAATTCAGTCCACTTGCATAAGTCTCCAGAAAAAGGAGCTATTGTCAGTTTAGGCAATTTAACTCCAGTTCCGTCTGATGGTGCTGCAACTGTCTCGGACACTGTTTCTTGAGTTTCGGTTATGTCCTTAGCATGCGATCTTTCTTGCCGAGAATCTATGCGAGAATGGGCGTAGCACTGTCCTCGTATTGCAAGACGACGTTATACTCGACTTCGAACTCCTTGTCACGTATATGCTGCTCAATCTCGCCGTTCAAGTTTTTAAGCTCTTCGTTATTAGCCTTCAGCCTCTCATATATGGAATTGAGCTGGTCATAGGAGGCAGAGTCGTTAGCGAGGAGAGCACTTGCCTCGTTTATATTCCTCGTGTTCTGTGCTCGCCACGACATCCGCTTCGACTTCAGTCGGTCCATGCCGCTGCAGTTGACTGGTAGCCGTCTGTAGGGTCCTGGTTTTTAATCCCGGTTCTTCGGCACCAAATATTAAGACCATGGCACTCAAGACACTGCGATCAGACTGGTATTAGGCAAAAGATACTTGTTTATTTACCTGTGCTCAGAGGCACTCTGCTGTAACTGGTGCGTCCCCGCGTCTCTCGCTCGCGCTCTTCTTTCTCGTTTACTTGTCCCAGCCCAGAACGTGAGAAATGATCAACAACGCCATAGAACAGCCAACAGCTCCGTACCGCCGGTAGTCATCCAGTGACGCCAGTTGGGAGGTGCACTGCCCAAGTACATATTGGCACTTCGGCCTTCATTGGGACTTTCGTCGTACTGCGGAAATGCGCCAGGCAGGTCATCTTGGGATTAGACTTCCTTCGAGAATATGCCGCTATTATAAATCTCCGAGAATCGCTGGTGTAGTTTTCACGTAATGAACATTCTCAGGATTGTGAATCGTGTATGATAACGTTGCGTGTATTGGACGATTCAGTGACAGTACCGCCCCGTTCCAGTGTTCTGGTTAACGTGCTGAGTGACATCAATCGAACGGCTCTCGGAGTTGTGGAAGGCAATGTGTCCATGCTCTTGTCTCGTGAAGTATGTATCGCCTGTGGTCTTATAGAATTGACCCAAGAGCCTGCGAAAATTCTACTAATTAATTTCAGTCATGAATACCAGCACTTCACGAACCAGTGTGTCATCGCTTACTTCGAAGAAATCGGAGACTCCAAAGCCAGCTTCTCACTCACGCAACTCTCTTCCGGTCCTCGCGACAACAAACAGTCTCCGGTTAAGCTTGATGTGAACTGCGCACTGTCGACTTCACAGCAAGAGAGTCTTCGCTCCCTCCTGTTTTCCTTCAGTGATTGCTTTGCCACGACGTCCAAAATCAAACTGACACTCGTCGCAGAGCGCAGAATCATAACAGAGCCCAGCGAAAGGCCTATACGACAAAACGCTTATCCAGTTTCCCGCAGAGAACAAGATGCCATTCAAAACCAAGAACAACAAATGCTTGCTGACGACATCATTCAGCCATCTACAAGCCCATGGGCATCACCGGTTGTGTTGGTGAAAAAGAGAGACAACACATTGCGTTTCTGTGTTGATTATCGCAAACTGAACACCGTGATAAAAAAAGACGTTTATCCGCTTCCTTGCATCAACAACTAACTCGACTGCCTTAGAAACAACCTATATTTTTCATCCATGGATCTACGCAGTGGTTACTGGCAAATTGAGGTCGATGAGTGTGACCGGGAAAAGACCGCCTTCATTACTCCTGACTGTCTCTTCGAATTGAAGGTGCTTCCTTTTGCACTGTACTCTGCTCCCGCGACTTTTCAACGAATGATGGACACAGTTTTGTCCGGTTTCAAGTGGCAATCGTGTCTTGTCCATTGAGATGACGTCGTCGTCTTTTCTGCTGACCGAATCCTTCGACACGCACAAGTAATAATGACTCTAGCTACGCAACAGCCAGGCACCCACTATATGCTTGTGTCAATATAAAATGTGTATTTAAAAAGCAGCTTTTTTTTTTTTTTCAGAAAATAAACTGATAGGCCAAGACAACTGCGATTGTTTTCATTAGTTCAGCCAGGAAAAACAAAAGTACCAGGTCTGTAAACGCATGTAACAAGGGCAAGTAATGAAAATGTGTGCATAGCA
Source organism: Rhipicephalus annulatus (assembly GCA_013436015.1). Lineage (NCBI taxonomy): Eukaryota > Metazoa > Arthropoda > Arachnida > Ixodida > Ixodidae > Rhipicephalus > Rhipicephalus annulatus. The sequence continues at coordinate 597,276 of WOVY01001329.1, forward strand.
AGCTAGCTCAGCAAGCTAGCCGAGTAAAGATAGTGCATCCACAATAGTCCTTGTGCTTTCACAAAAGCACATTGGTTTTGGTTACACAAGATCGAACTACAAATAAAACCATACTTTTGGCAATTTTCTTTGTTCAGTGACCATATAACGTACTTCTATTCCGTATACCATTTTCCTTGTTACATCCCGCTTGAGGTGCCGCCCACACCAGAAGCTCCTACGTTTTTAAAGTTTGGCCAATGAAAAGTGGTCGTTGTCGCCTATAGAGTGTGAACAAGACAAATGCGGCAGTTGGCCCAGTTTACATAGAAATATAAAGAAATCATTAGTATTTTCTGGGTATTTTGAGAAAAAAAATTTAAGAACATTAGCAACCTTCTGGCTAAAAGTTGCAAAGGGGTCGTATATTCAATTTATTTCTTACACAAGTGGAAAAATCCCTAGTATTTTCTGGGTATTTTGAAGAGAAAATTTTAAGCACCTTAGCGACTTTCTGGCTGAGAGCCGTAAAGGGGTCACATATTCTATTTATTTTATTTGCGAGAATGTAAAAAAAAAACCATCCCATGTAAATTAAAATATATCCGAATTTTAGGCTTCTATCGCTAACATGAAATATATAAATTGATGAAAATAAATGATAAAGTTTTGTGTTTTGAGAGTTGAAGCCACATGTTAGTCATTTTTGCATCCAATCCAAGCCACATAATGGCTGTTGTGTGAAAAAAAACTGATCATCTGTGTGAGCCGCGTTTTGCGTTCTGTGGCATATAAATCTGCGAGAACAATGTGATTGTGACTACAGGGGAGTATTTTCGTCGCTGAAAGATATGGCAAGCTGCAAAATGCTATTACAACACCTTTGCTTTACTCAGGCGAAAGTGACGCTCAAACTGTTTGTCGGGCATGTCCAATGCAACCTCAACATCCCTCTGGCGCTTGTTGTAGGTCATGTCTCATAGCCAAAGGTAACAGCAAAGGTAGCTGGCTCAGCCGGCACTGCCATTTTTCATATTTCATTTGCGACAGATCCACTCGCTGGCTGTTCCATTGTAGCCTGGAACCGTTTCGGTTTATTTTTCCATAATAAGCGCCTACTCCTCATTTTGATGTCACCATAATTCGGGCTTCTGAACCGTCACTTGATTGACAGGTTCAACGACCAATCGGCATTTATTTTTACATAATGAGCGCACGCTTGCAATTTGGGACATCACCACAATGTGGGCTTCCCACTCGTCACTTGACTGACAGGTTGAACGACCAATCGGGGAGCGCCATTGGGGGCCAAAAAAGGAATAAGGAACAAAAAATAGCAGTTCGTTATCCGGCCACAGGAGCTACCTAGTGCACAATTACAGCTGCCACCAAGATCAGCAGCACAAGTGTTTTAAAAAGTCTGACGCCAAATCACAGGTAGACCAAAGTTATGTAGGAAGAGAAAAGAGCTTGTCAATGAACTGTGACTAAAACTTATTTAGGTGTCTTTATCTATAGGAAAATTTTTTCAATGGCGCAGGATATATAGCACAGGAAAATCCGGAGGGTGCAAATGTAGCAGGGGCTCCACCCTTGAATAAGAAAATAAATAAAAGAATAAATAAATAAAGAATAACTAAAATCATTCAATAAAATAATAAATCAATATGGTGCAATTATTTTGTGAAAAGAGCCAAATCCAAATTTTACGACTGAATTCTAGCAATAGTAGATTATATACACTTTAATTGCAAAATGGCTTTGAGGTATATTGATACCATGAGTGCAACAATGAAAAAAATCATGGGAGTAGGGAGTAAACTCGACCATACTGACACTAGCAAACAACTGCGTTTTCCTCAGTTATGCTTAATAGAAGTTTTGCTCTTATAAAAGAGCCACGATAGTAGAACTGGCTCTCAATTAAAATATGATATGAAACTATGAGTACATTTGGAACAACATAGTAAAACAAGTGTGATCATTAAAATTGTGTCCACGTTTGTGGATAGAGTCTATTTTAGTCCCTTCTTTCTGCATCTGCTTTGTTATGACAGTAACACACTGAAATGCAAAACTTGGCCGGTATGCCGAGCCCCATAAAAAAACTCACGAAAACGGAATTTCACATGCGATACGTAAGTGAATAAAAATTTTGGTCTTACCACCCTGAAGCTCTCCTTTAGCAGCAAGCTTCTTGAGTGCCTCATACTTCCTTTTGCTTTGGTCATGCTTGCTCAGGAGATGCTGAATAGCTCGACTTCTGCAAGCAGAAGTTGAAACTTGAGGCGCTTCAACAGCCATCACTGGTGACTGTGGTGCAGGGCTGCTGACACGATGCCCTAGGGGTACATCCTCCTTAACGTCGCTGTCCTGCTGCTTTGGTGGTGCATCTGGTACTGCCCTGGGAGGTAGAGAAGGACGCTTGCCCCAACCCCAGTGGGTCATTCCAGAACCTTTCATTGTATTGTCCCATTTCTCCTGTTGAGAACTGTTGCTTCCTGTCAAGTCTGAGCCTTTGAACCCTGCAGGCTTGGCTGACGACTTTACTTCTGCCCTGTTCAGTTGCATTGTGGCGGTATTTTCAGAGGGCTTCGAGTGAAGGTCGGGGAAGTCCTCATCGTGGAATTGGGGGTTTTCAACCAGGCTTCCACCCCTGGTTCTGCGACCACCACATGCTCCTCCACCGCGTTCTGACCTTGACCGGAGGCTGTAAGCCTCTTTATCTTCCCAGCTGCGCTCGTATTTGTTAGGGCCACGGCCATAGCGCCTCCATCTCCGAGCTCTAGGAGGCATCAGTTCTAAACGAATATCGTAGCCATATATTCTCACAATCTCCTCACTTGATTTTGGTCCCTGCTCCTCCTCACGATACATGTCATGTTCCCAAACACATTCTTCATGCCAGAGCTTCTTTGGTCGGCGAGAGCCCCTGCCATAAAAAAGGAACACAACTTGCAAGATATGCAGGGTGGAAGCGGGCTTGAGTCTTTTTGGAGCAGCTTTGGAAACAGTAATAATGCGATTTTGGAACAGTTTCAGAGCAATAAAAAAGGAGTTTTGGAGCTGCTCTGGGGCTACAAAAGGTGTGTTCTGGAGCATCGAAATTCAGTTTTGGAGCAGATTTCTCGGGCCACACATCACTGTTAATTAAACTTTTGCATTCTGGTCAACACAAAAAGTTTCAGTGGTTTTCACTAAGCATGCAATACTGATCAAGTGACTGAATTTACCCGAAATTCATATATATTAAATTTTAGAAAATCAAATGTGAAAGCCCTGCAACTAAATAAACAACATAAGTGGCATTCTACATCTCAGACGAATGAAAAAATTTGGTGTTAAAATGTTGCAAGGTTCAAAATGTAATTAAAACAATGCATCTAACATGAACAGCACCTGATGATATTTGGTGTTTTTTGGCGCAAGAGCCATTTGATGGGCAAAGAGCGCCAGTACATTGGACTAGCGATGTGGACAATGATTGTGATTAGCGGCTGTATAAGGGCCTTAATATTCCTAGGTGGGTGAAAACATAGAAGTAATAAAATCATGACCATGTCGTGAACTGAGTGCAATATCAATGGATGACGAAAGTTTGTGACATCAAAAACAGTGATGGACATGTATGGCACTAGCACAAGTGCCTCGATTGTTCACATCTTTGCGTCCAAGGGCAGTGAGGGAAGTGCTTTGTTCAGTGTAGCCACCACAGCGGAGACTTCTCTAAAGAGATCGTGCTACAGAATACTCGGGTTTGTCACATGAAAGATACATAGTTCTCTCAGAAAAGCAAACAACGATTTATGTGTGAAAAGCGGTTCCCTACTAACGAACCTTGCTGGGTGAAGTGGTATGTGTTGTCGGCAGGGCAAAGGAAAGGGTTGTCTCCTCAGCGTGTCTAATTATTCACACTGGGCTAAAATGTAAAGTACAGTGAGTGCTTCTCCACATCTATCACACAAAGGTGGATCGCCACCATACAAACGAAATGAATGTGTTGTGTGTGCATGTCCTGTTCTTAACCTGGTAAGTATTACTTCTGTGTGGCGTGATTTTGATACTAGCGGCCAATAACCTAGTTGCGGCTTGATGACATGCAAGTTAGTACCTGCCAATAACCCCTGAGCTTTCATTTTAGAAAAGGTTTCAAGTCGAGTGCAGGAACTGGTATCGATGTATTGGTAGCGGTTTCGTTGGCAGATCCAGATAGCTAGCTGGTCCACCAGAACGTTGCCTTCTATTTCACGGTGTCCTTGCACCCAGAAGACTACAGCATGCTGCTTAGATGAGTAGACTGTGCATAACAGTGAATAAAGCGAGACAAGGACAGGGTTTCGTGCTTTTTATAAAGTTTTCAGGGCTTTTACTACGCTTATGGAATCTGTATATATAATTGCCTTTTGTAGTTTTATTTGTTTATTGTGTTTAACGGCCGCAAGTATTGCATAAGCTTTGCTGGTGAAAATGGGTGAATCGAAGTGCAGAACGCCGGCTTCCGAAAAGGATGGGCCAACAGCTGCGTACGAGACAGAAGTGTTGGTCTTTGAGGCATACGTAAAGAACTCGGGACATGTGTATTTATGTTGCAATTCTAGGAAATATGTCTGAATATGTGCAATTGGTGCATGCTTCATCACCTCCAAGAAAGACATGTCCTAATCTATCGCCTGCCACTGCCACGGTGGCAGGCATACTGCGGGAGCCATCAAACGGTGTTCAAGTGGCACGCGAGTTTTTTTCGCTAGGCCCCTCACACACAGTGAATACGGCTGTCTCATAGAAGGCTGTTTCTCAAACACAGCAAGGCTTGACATGTCATTATTTGTAGAATATGAAGGTTTTCTTGTCTGCGTTTACTTTAAAAGGATATGCTGTACTCAAAGACACTTTTTTTTAATATTCACCCTAGAGCAATGAAACTTGAGCTGTTTATAAAACTTATTGTGCTGATTTCAAATATATAATTAGTTTTCTTGCAAGTTGCTTACTTTTAGCTCTGCAATATGTCAATATGAGAACCTTAACCCTTTTACTTCTCTTCTTTTCATCCCTAAACTTCTGTGATTTTTTTGCCATTTATAGTTAATAATGTTTCAAATAAAGTGTAGAATACAAATAACTAATTAAGAAGCACATACGAAATACGTGATATGCATGAAAAATATTAGACATAAAAAGGCCATATTTCACCTACCGTAGCAAAAGTTTACATAAACTTTTTACTATAGAATAAAATATTGAAATATAAACAAAATATATGTATTTGTCTTACTTTAGAAAAAAATTTGGACAAAATTTAATACAGATCCGATCCTAGAAGTGCCCGAAAAAGGAAGCGCCCATTGGAAAAAATGACAAAATTTTTGTTTTGGTAAAAACGAGTTTTAAAGATAAAATTGAGTTTTTATTTATGAAAGATGTCTATAAATTCGATGAAATTTGCAGATCAACAAGAAAAGTCCTTCTTGTAGTGGCCACTGCCTCTAAAACACGCCAGCACCATGCGTTTGTCTTTCTCAGCTTTTTCGAGCCGACTCCGCACAGACATTTCGCTCACAGACAGGGCCATGAAACACTTATCAAATTTTTTCCGCTCCATCTGGCAGAGCTTTGTGCCAACTCAAAGCTAGAAAGAAGTTCGACAGGACTGCGAAATCTGAACTTAGACCAGTGTCGAGGGACACAGCAGTGCCGATGTCATTTTGCGGCCATGTTTGTGTCACATACTATGGTGCATAATGGCAGTGTCATACCCCCTAAGCTTCCTCACTGTGAGCTCCTTCAACTTCGAAAGATTTGCACTGACTAATTCATTGCCGCATCACAAACTTTTTGGCTGATGGCTGTGAATGACTTTTGATGCATTCACTTTTGCAAGCCAAAAACTGCTGCAAATCGGACCAGCTGCTCGTAGCCTATTCCTACAGAGCGCGGACTTTCACACGTGAACAATGGCTTTTTTCATTCATAACAGAGATAAATACACTAGAAAAGCATTGTTCAGCTATGCTGCTCGACAGGCCAAACTCCGCAAGGAGGCTTCACAGCACATACAGGCGCGCAGCGGCCAATGGCGGTCCCCGATCCATACCTCGTCATAAGCCAGTCGTGGCACACGAAAAACGTGCAAAAGCATGCTTCTTTTTAATATTTATTGCGCCGCATCAGGGAGGGAAAGTGTCATTATTTGAAGAGTGAGGGTCGACTCTTTGCCTCATGCCATCGACAATGTCGAGTGGCGGCGTATTATCGACGGCAAGGTGCTCGAAGACTGCACACTTTGAGCCTTTTACCAGGCGCCTTGTGCTCTGTAAATGCAATTTTAAAGCATTTCCGATTAAGTCTTGATATGTTTTGTTTTTCCGGAACAGTAGAGGTACTCATCTTATAACAACAGGCGAAAATGAAAAATCAATAATTTTGAAGAAAACTCGTGTTTTTTTACCCGCATATCACCTTAAGATAATATTTTTAAAACATGTTATATCTCTGTAGGTGGAGCGACCATTCGTTCGATTCCACGTACAGGATTTCCACGGGGCTAGTGCGAAAAGCACCCGTACAGAGACGGATGCGTACATGATGAACAGTGTCAAGCATTTTAAAGGCAGTAGGTGTCGCAGACTGATATGCTTTTGCCCCATAATCTAGGCGAGTACGTATAAGGCTTGTATACAAATTGATCAGACACTTCTTGTCACTTCCCCACATAGTGCATGACAACACTTTTAGAACATTCATGGCTTTTATGCACTTGTTTTTTAGATACTTGATTTGTGGTATGAAGGTTAGCTTGGTGTCCAAGATTAGGCCTGAGAATTCGTGTTCAGTATAAACAGAAAGACGTTGCCCATGTAGTTGAATAACAGGTTCGGAATGGACGCCTCTCCTCCTGGTGAACAAAACACACTTGCTTTTCTGTGCATTCAGTCGGAACCCGTTTTCTTCTGCCCAATTAGAGACTTTGTTCAAACCAAGCTGAACCTGCTGCTCACACATGGCCAGGCCACAAGACTTAAAACCAAGCTGCATGTCCTCGACATATGTGCAGTAAAACATATTTTGAGGGATGGACAAGCGCAAAGAACTCATTTTGATAATAAAAAGTGTGCAGCTAAGTACTATCGCGCTCAGTATAAGCTACACCACGCGAGCGTGTGGCTGAGCGCGCTGAAAGGTTGTACAATAGCGCCAATCGTAACATATTTTCGAGCTATCGGGAGAAGGTTTGGCTGTTAGTGCGAATGCACATCATCCCTATTTGCTTTCACGCTCACTCTGGTTTCGCCCTGCAGTGATATCAGTTTCAAAAATGATAACTGCCACCGTGTCTTGACGACCAAATTTTGAGCTACTCGACAAGCCGAGCTTCACAAAAAACGTGATATCTAGCCTTGCTCTTTTTGTTTGCTTCGTTTTATTCAATTGGGAATTTCACACTAATGTGCTGCTTACCGTATTACGTGAAAGTAGCGGTGTCTAGCGTGCACTGTGAAACACTGGAAAGCTTTATTACATTGAAAAATATCCCGAGTACCTAACAGTGAGCGTCTGTGGATAGTTTAATTGTCCCAGAAGCAGTACTCTCAACGCTAAATAGCAGGGATGACAGAGAGATCTAATAAGACCGTAAATCGCATCATCCAAACTTACAAGAAAGAAGGCCGCATCAGCGATGCTCCACATGAACAACACCCTCGTGAAACGACTGCTGCTCAGGACGCCGACATCCGCGCCACCGCGAACGCAAGCTCCTTCAGTACTGCCAGAGATCCCTGTGGCCGCTGGAGTGTCTGCAAGCGCGTCGACCATAAAACGACGGCTAACAGAAACTACACTGAAGAGCTACGTTGCGGCCCAGAAGCCGCGCCTCTCTTTGTCTAATAGGATGGCGCACCTTAACTTCGCAAAAGAACACGCTTTTTGGACGATGGACGACTGGAAAACAGTACTTTTTTCTGACGAGTTCACGTTCACCACACACTGGGACCAAAAGCAACGTGTGTGGCGCCCTATCAAAGCCCGCTACGACCCCCTCTACGTGCAAGAAGTAGCATCGAGCGGAACGCACGGCTATGAATGTTTGGGGTGCTATGTCCCGTGATGGGCTTGGTGTTTTGCACTGCATTGAGGGACACCCCACTTCGGTAAAGTACTGCGACATCCTCGATTATGTCATGATACCTTACGTGCTGGATGGCTCTTTTCTTGGGGGGGGGGGGGGACTTCCTGTTTCAGCAAGACCTGTCACCTGTTCACACTGCAAAGGTTGTTGAAGAGCTCCTGAACAAGCGAGGTGTGCGGTGCCTGAAGTGGGTCCCCAAAGGGCCAGACCTCGAACATTGAGGCCGTATAGGGCAGAATCAAGGCTAGGCTGTGTAGAAGAGGGTCACACAGTTCATCCGCCGATGAGCTATGAAGCGCTGTCAAAGAAGAATGGTATCGCCTTTAAAACGAACCCAGTTTCATTGACAATTTGTAGTGTCACTACCGTCCAGAATGCAGGATGTGATTGCCGTGCAAGGGGCCATGACCCGCTACTAAGGCGTGGCGACCGCTTTATCTGCTTTCAGTTCCCGTCAGTCGCATTCTTGCATCTTGATACTATCAGTGCTAACGCGTCATCGGCTCATCAGCAGCCGTTCAGCATTGGGTATTTTAGTGTAACTTCATTTTATTTTATTTTTGTGCACAATTCTGCCTTTTCACAGTACTCGAGGTATTATTATGCTCCTAATTTCTTTGACTGCGAGAAATTGACTTTCTTTTGCCATTTCAAGCAACACTTAATGAATATTAGACAAGAATAAAAAAAAGAGAAAGCCGCACAACATTTTTTCTCACTTAAATATCAGCTACCTTTTTGATTCGAGCAGTACTTTGCTCTGTTTTAATGACAACAAAATTATTTTTGAAAGCCAGGGAAGTTTATTATTTGAGAACACGGAACACAATCTCATGTTGACGTATTCATGAAAAGTGCTTCCTGCCTCCCCATTTTCTTGGCGAACTGACTGGCGAGTGGTATATGTTTATAACAAGTGTTATTAAAATGCATTATTAGCATAGTTACAGAAACAAGCAAAGTAACAGCTGCCGCGCCCATAGAATAAATGCTGCTAGCGATCACCGAAACGGTAGTAGTAACACGTTGGGGATTGACAGCACAGCTCAGCTAAGAATTATTACTGAAAATGCTGCACAGCCCGAGTCGTCACCGGCTCTTCATTTTCTAGAGAAACATGACAAAATCTGAAAGTGCCCAATTCATGTAAAACAGTACTTTCACATCCATTCTTGCACGAAGTTAACGCTCAAACTTTGATAAGATTCGCACGACATGTCTTGTGGGCGGTGAAGTCACTGCATTGTGCTCAAAATTTTTTTCAGTAAAGACAGTATCAGCGACCAAAACGAAGAGCAAAAGGTTCTTTCAAACAAAGAAGGGCGAGGGTGAAAGCAAGCATGTGGGGGTTATGTACATTTGCTGGATCAGCCAAACTCTTTCCCGGAAATTCGAAAATATGTCACCATCGGCGCTACTGTACAAACTGTACATACTGAGCACGATAGCACACCATTTTGCGGAACTCCTGTTTCTTGGACAAATGATTGGGAGAGAACACTGCCCACTCGGGCACGGAATGTCCGATTTGACAAGTAACTTTCGATTATGGTAAACCTTCTGCCACCCACGCCAAGGTGGGACTCTTAATATTCCAAAGTGCCATGTTGTATCGTAAGACTTTTCGATATCGAAGAACACAGAGAGAAAATATCGTTTGTGGACGAAAGCCTCTCTGATCTGTGCCTCCATACGAACAAGGTGGTCCGTGGTGGATTTACAGTCTCAGAATTCACACTGAAATGGGTCGAGCGAACTGTTTGTTTCAAGGACATGTACAAGTTGGCAGTTTATCAGTTTTTGAAAAGTTTGCACAAGAAGCTTGTAAGTGCAATAGGCCTGTCTCTCGAAACTGAGGAAAGGTCCTTTCCCTCTTTCAAAATGGAAATTATTATAGCCTCTTTCCAGGAAGTACAGATAGTGCCAGAAAATCAGATAGCGTTGTACAAGCAAAGTAGAGTTTTTGAATTTCAATTGGTAGGTTTTCCAACATTTCTTACACTACACGATCAGAACCTGTGGCGGAATGACTGCAGGAGTTTAGTGATGTTTGGAGCTCGGCTAAGCTGAAAGCTAGGTTGTATGCTTCGTGTTTTGTGTTCTAGTTTTTACTTTTCAATTCTTGTTTTGTATCTTTGGAAGGCTTCACTCTAGTGCGAAGAGCTGGACAATTGTTCGAAGTGTGCGCCGAGGAAGTGTGCTTGATCTTCTAAGCTGTCACCTTGTGTGTTAATGAGAGAAAATGAATGCACTTGTCTTCCTGCTATTCTTCTAACCATGTTCCATACTTTAGCCTCCAGAGTATATGAATTGATGTCCGATATGAAGTTGTGCCAACTTTCCCTTCTGGCCTGGCAGCGCATCCTCCTGCCTTTATGTTCTTTAATTTGATGTTTTTAAAATTTGTAAGGTTTTCTGCTGTCAGAGAGTCTTGAAGCAGCTTCCCTGCTTTAGTTTGCTTTCTACGTGCATTCTGACACTCACTGTTTCATCAAGGGACGTATCACCTGGTGGTCCGTCCAGTTTGTGGGATATACTTTGTTGCAGCATCAATAAAAAGTGCTGTCAAGAAGTCTACAGCTGCATCTATACATAATTGACATAAGTCCGACCAATTTAAGCAAGTAGCTTTTCAGAATTTTTCCCAGTCCGCTTTGTCTGTCTGCCATCTGGGAGCATGTGGAAGACCTTTGTCTATCGGTGTACTTAGAATGATCGGAACGTGGTCATTTCCAAAAGGATTGTAGATCACTTTCTATTGAAGCAGGAGTAGAAGCGATGGGGACACAATGCTGAGATCTATGCATGAGTAGATTTTGTTGGCGAGGCTAAAGTATGTTGGTTCTTTGATGATGATATGTAGGTTTTGATGGCGCAAGGGCCATGTCATGGCCAAAGAGCGCCATGGAAAAAGATCGAAGAGTGGCAATGATCTGCAATGTAACAATGACTTGTGAAGTATATCAACTAAGATGATGCTACAGGGCCGTATAAGGGCCTGAAATTGCTCGCCTTAAGGCGGATAAAACATAATATCTTAAAACCATGTGAGTGAGGTGAAATAAAACACTAAAGACTAATGGCAATACTCATAGTAAAAAAATAAAAAAAACTTTAGAACCGACATCTTATTTAGCACATTTGCCTCATCAGTGCCCTTAAACACAAGAGCCGTGAGGCAGCGTGCTGTCTATGCAACAACTGCAACAGCAACCTGCGGATGGAGGCCGTACTACGGGTCACCTCGAAATATAGTGTTAAAACTATGTACTTCATTTAAAAATGCCAGCAATGATTTTTGTTTAAAAAGAGCATCCCTACCGATAAATATAAAAGGGTGCAGTGGAAGCTGCTATCGATACGGCAGTAAAAAAAATGTTTTTTTCTGATAGCATCAAACTCGCTGCACTGGACAAGGATGTGGAGAACTAAGTGCTTCACCACATTTGTCACAGCTAGGTTGTTCACCACCACACAGAAGATATGAATGTGTGCTGTGTGTGTGTCCTAATTGTAGCCTGGTAAGTGTTACTTGTCTGTAGCGTGACTCAGATACTGGTGGCCAATTTTCAAGTTTGGGTTTGATAATATGTAGTTTATTTTCAGTCTGCCTATCCCATAGGCCCTGCCAATATGCTCTGAGGCTTTGTTTTAGGAAGTGCTTCATGTCAAGTGCAGGGACAGTCAAAGATGGGTTGGTGGCAGCGTTACCGTGCGTGGATACAGCTAGCTAGTCCGCGGCCAAGTTTCCAGCAATCTCGTGGTGCCCTGGCACCCAGAACACCACAACATGCCGTTTGAGTGCGTAGATCCTACATAAAAGCAAGTAAAGCGATACAAGCAAGGGATTTTTTTGTTTTTTCATTGTTTTCAAAGCTGTTACAACACTCAAATAGTCCGTGTATATAACCGCGCGTTTTAGTTTTGTTTCCTTATTATGTTTGGCAGCCACAGATAGCGCATGAGCTTCTGTGATGAAAATACTTGTTTGAGGGTGCAGAATACCGGAAGGTGAAAAGGATGGCCCAACAGCTGCATAGGACACAGAAGTGAGAGACTTGGAGGCATCTGTAAAAAATTCAGGGCAAGTGTATTTGTGTTTAGGTTCATGAAGTATGTGTGTATATGTGCAATAGGTGCATGCTTTGTCACTTCCGCAAAGAATACATTACATTCTATTACCTGCCACTAGCACGGCGGTAGGTGTGCAGCAGGAGCCATGAGATACTGTTCAAAAAGCGGCACACCTATTATCTCGGCTAGGCCCCTCACGCGAAGTGAGTAAGGTAGCCTCATAAAGACGCGATTTCCGAAAAGTGCAGAACTAGACCGATCATTAATTATGGAATGCGTAGGGTGTACCTTATCACCGTTCATTTTCAGGTAATAGATAAAAGACATGTACGACCTCTGCAGGTAGAGTGACCACTCATTCGTCTCAGCGTAAAGGCTCTCTTCAGGGCTCGTTCAATAGGCACCTGCAGGAGTCGGACGCCCAGATGATGTACAGGATTCAGAATCTTCAATGTGCTTGGCCAGGCTGAATTATATACTATTTCCCCATAGTCAAGATGTGAACATACCAGGCTTTTGTACAGATTCATGAGGAACTCTCTGTCGCTGCCCCAGGATGTGTGCGACAGCAACTTCAGGATATTCATTGTTTTCATGCAATATTTTTAAGGTGCTTGATGTGTGATACGAATGTTAGTTTTGCATCCAAGATTATACCCAGAAACTTATGTTCTGTGTTTACGGGCAGACGTTTGCCTTTCATGACAATGTGAGGATCAGGGCAAAGCCTCTTTTCCGTGTGAACAGGACACATGTGCTTTTTTGTGGGTTGACTTTGAACCCGTTTTCATCAACCTATTTGGACACTTTGTTTATAGCAAGATAGACCTGTCGCTCCCAAAGTCCCAGGGAGCATGATTGAAAAGCTATCTGGATGTCATCAACACATTTGGAGTAAAATATGTTATGGGGGATGTACTGATGGAGAGAGTTCATTTTTATAATAAAAAGGTGTGCAGCTCAGTTCCCCACCCTGTGGTACTCCGGTTTCCTGTGCAAATGTTCGGGACAAGACATTGCCCATTCAAACTTGGAATATGCGATCATACAGGTAACTTTCGATGATATTGAACATATTACCATGTATACCCATATGCGAGAGGTCTCTCAATATCCCAAACCTCTACGGTGTATCATAGGCCTTTTCCATGTCAAAGAATACAGATAGAAAAAGCTGGTTATGGACAAAGGCATCACGTATGCGTGTCCTAATCCGTACGAGATTATCGGTGGTGAATTGGCCTTCTCGATCTAAACCCGCACTGGTATGGGTCTAGCAGTTTGTTTGATTCTAGGAAGTGGAGTAGGCGGCAATTAATCATTTTTTTGAAAACTTTACAGATGCAACTGATTAATGCTATAGGCCTGTAATTTGATGCAGACGACGGATCTTTACCCTGCTTCAAAATTTGAATTATCACAGCTTCCTTCCAAGAAGAGGGGATCACACCAGAAAACCAGATAAGATTGTAAAGGGAAAAGAGAGTTTTTTGTGTTTCGGAGGGTAGTTGCTTCAACATCTCATACATTATGGTGTCAGGACCTGGGCAAGATGTGTTGCAACAGTTCAGTGCTCTTTGCAATTCTGCTAAGCAGAATGGCTCAATATAAGCCTCGATTTTTTTAGATTTCCTTTATAAGTTTTGTTCCAACTGTGCTTTGTATTTTTGGAATGCATCAGAGTAGTGTGAGGAGCTCGATATATTTTCGAAATGTGAACCAAGAAAGTTGGCTTGGTCCTACAAGCTTTCTCTGAGGGTATTTACTAATTGGAGAGAATATGCTTGTTGGCCTTTAATTTTCTGGTCTTTGTTCTACACTTTTCTTTCATTTATGTACGAACTGATGCTCGTAATAAACTTTGTCCAGCTCTCTCGTCTGGCCTGTCTGCGTGTTCTCCTTGCCTGCGATTTGACCTACTTAAACTTTTCCAGGTTTTCTACGGTTGAAAAATCACAGAGCCATGCCCACGCTTTGTTCTGAATCATCCGAGCTTTCCTACAGGCATCATTCCACCATAGAACTTGCCGTTTAGAACTCATTTCGCTCATTTGAATAATGCACGTAGATGCGGCATCAAGAATAAAAGCTGTAAAATACGTGACAGCGTCATCTATAGTCAGAGCAGACAACTCAATCCATGTCATGTGGGTAATAGTTTGGTACTGTTCCCGATCAGCTGAGTCAAGCTTCCACCTCGGAACCTGCGAAGATAGTTCTCCTTTGTTTGGCACGCTCAGGATGATCGGCAAGTGGTCACTCCCGCAAAGGTTTTTAAGAATATTCCATTCAAAATCGGCTAAAAGTGATGGTGATGAAATGCTAAGATCTATCGAGGAGTATGAATTGTTTGCGAGGCTAAAATACATAGGCTCCTTTGTACTTAAGAGATATAACCTAGACAAATAAAGAAGCTGTTTAATGAGACGTCCTTGAGCGTCACAGCGCATTGCAGCGCACGCGAGCGTCACCCCACAGGGTATTGTGTGCGTTACAGTCATCTAAAATCAAAAAAAGTTCTGGGAGTTCATCAATTAATGATTCCGATCACGCCTTTAAGCTGATGGTGAGGTGGTATACGCAGAGAGCATAAGGTAATGAGTTTGTTAAAAAGTAGAGCTCGAATGGCCACTGCCTCAAGGGCTGTCAGGAGCTTCATCTGCTGGCATGCCACACTTTATCAGCTATAATAATGATACGGCAGCATCTTCACGGCCTTTCCGGAAAGTAATGTATTAGCGGAGAAAGCTCCTGTATTTAGGAGTTAGGCGTGTTCCTCGCACACACAGCACTTTTGGGTTGAACTTACTGCGAAGTTCTTGTACATCACATAGATTTCTGAGTAGCCCACTAACATTCCACTGAATGATTTTATCCATTATGAATTAAAAAAAAGTGCTTTGTGTAGACAAGATTGAGATTGCTTAATTTTACAGGGTCTTTGTGAGGCCCTGTAATTGGTGTTTTATCTTTTTTGAAGCGGTCGACAAGAGGTCGCCGCTCCTTGGACGCTACTGGCGCCGTTTAAATAGAAGTGGTGTCCGTAGCCACCTGTGAGGCACTGGACACCCGCTCCAAAGAGCGATCTAAGTGTCGTTTAGACTTTGCCTCAGTCGACGAAGTCTACGCCACCACGGGAGAGGAGGTTGTTGGGGCCTCCTTGGCCTCCTTATTGTTCTGGCTCCTGCCAGGGCTTGTAGAGGTCACCGGTGTGGACTGGTTAGCTGTGGGCGGGGCAGCGCTGGCTGCTACCACCAGAGGAGCAGGTGGCTTTGACCTGGGCACGCTAGACGTGGTCCAGGTAGCCGCCAAGGGCCATTGTGGTGCCACCCCTTGTTGCACCACTTCAGCGAAGGAAGTTCTCAGTGTGAAAGAAGGTGAGACTCGCTGTCGTGCTTCACGGAACGCTATATTTTCGTTAACTTTTATGGTGATAATTTCTTTTTACTAGGCTGGGCACGCTCTGGAGTATGCGGCATGGCTGCCTTTGCAGTTTGCACAGTGAACCTCATCATATTCGCACTCATCAGTACCGTGACCAGTTATGCCGCATTTACCACAAGTAAGCCGATTTCGGCAAGTCTGAGATCCGTGTCCGAATCGCTGGCATTTAAAGCAACGTCTCGGGTTAGGAACGTACAGACGCACACAAGTTTTACGTAGCCGGTTTTGAGTGTCTGAGGTAGAATGCTTGAACTGAAAGTAAGTATTAGGTGCTTTGTTGCGGTTTCAGTGTTGTTGCGTCTGATTTTTATGCGCTGTGCATGTGTTATGCCTTGGTCTTTCCATCCGTCAAAGAGTTCCTCTTCGCTTAGTGTCATAAGCTTAGTGTCATATGCTGGCATCTAGTTTTGAAGATTTTTTCCTAGCAGTGAACACAGTGATGTAAATGTACTCCTTGGTCATTTTCATGGTATTGTGCAGGAGTGCATATCAAAGTTGGTGCCTCAAAAGTGCATTAAACGCAATCCAAAACATCCGTGGTACACACGGGAAATTATTCAACTAACTCGCCATATAGAGCGACTTCGCAAAGGTCGTCCTCTTTTGTCAGTTGCACGATCACCACTGCTAAATTCTTTGAAGTGTACTTTGAAGGCGAAAATGCAGGAAGCCAAAAATTTCTATTTCAACAATACATTGTCACGGTTTATGGTAGAAAACCCGACCATATTCTAGAAGTCTATTCACCCGAAGTTATCTATCTGTTCAGTCTTGCTTCCTTATAAATGACCAATCATGCTCCGATTCTAACACTATTTCAGAAAGCTTCAACAACTATTTCAAGTCCGTTTTCTCTCGTGATGATGGCACTATCCCAGATTATGCTTGCAACTTTGCTCAGTCTACAATTCCAGACATCATAATCTCTTGTTCAGGTGTTCACAATTTGATACTAAAATTAGATGTGACTAAATGTTCCGGTCCTGATGGCATTCCTAATACGTTCTTGAGGCGGTACTCCGAATGGTGTGCTCGTTACTTGACGGTCATTTTTAATAAATTGTTAGTGTCGGCCACTGTTCCCATACTTTGGAAGACAGCTAATGTTGTCTCGTTATTCAAATCTGGCAATAAGCAGCTCATTCCAAATTATAGGCCAATTTCACTAATTTCAACAAGCTGTAAACTACTGGAACACATCATTCATAAACATATTGTTGAGTATTTGGACGCAAACAACCTTCTGTCCCGGTGTCAGCATGGCTTCCGAGCTGGATTTTCCACAACAACGCAGCTCCTAGAATTCACCCATGACATTGCCACATCACTTAACAAAAAGGGTCAGACAGACGCAATATTCATTGACTACTCGAAAGCTTTCGACAACGTATGCCATAAAAAACTTCTAAAACTTAGTTTCTTTCTTAAAGATTCTAAACTACTCGGTTGGATTGCGGATTACTTGCGTTCTCGATCTCAGCTCGTTACTTTCAACCAGGTGCAGTCATCCCCTGTTGAAATCACATCCGGTGTGCCGCAAGGCTCTGTGCTAGGGCCTCTCTTGTTTATTATATTTATTAATGATGTTGTTAATGTCATCTCTGGAACCTCTGTAAACATACGTCTGTATGCCGATGATTGTGTACTGTATAACTGCATTACTACCTTTCAAGACCAGTCAGTCCTCAACAACGTATTCTCGTTATTCTGTGATTGGAGCTCAACGTTGCAAATGCCCATAAATTACAAGAAAACTGTAGCTATGACTTTCTCAAATAAAAAACAGCCTCTCAGTTTCAGTTATAACTACAATGGGTCCACCCTAGCACATGTGAGTGAATTCAAATACCTAGGCATCACCTTTACACATGACCTTAATGGGGGCAAACATGTTGATCAGATAACTTGTCAAGCTCTAAGGAAACTTGGTTACTTAAAGCGAAGATTGAAAAACTCGACAAAAGATTGTAAGCTAACTGCCTACACGACACTAGTGAGACCGATGCTCGAGTACGCCTCTGTGGTTTGGTCGCCTCATCTTGAGCAAGATAAAAACAGGTTAGAAACTGTGCAGAATAAGGCTATACGATTCGTTTTTAACCGTTATGATCGGGACTTCTCCCCGTCTTCACGTGCTCATTTGTTGTCACTTCATTCACTAGAACACCCCCGTACCCGTGAAAGTATTATCTTGTTGCACAAGATTGCACATAAAATGACCCGCGTTCACGCGCCCTTATCTTTCTCTGATATACCAGCGCGTACAACATGTGGTACAGACGCTTTGAACCTTGTACGCTTTGAACCTTGTACCCTTCAGGTCTCGTTTGGATTGTTTCAAATTTTCTTTTTTTCCGCGTGTGGTGGAAATTTGGAACAAGCTTGATGGTGCATTGTGTAGATTGAATACTGTAGAATTCGGGAAAAATTTTATGTGTTAGTCACATAAATTTGTGCGCACTATTGTTTGTTTCTGTGCTTTCGTTGATTTTTCTGTACCCGCTCCTGCAATGTCCCAGGCATGGGACAGTAGTACTTGAAAATAAATAAATAAATAAATAAATAAATAAATAAATAAATAAATAAATAAATAAGGTCTTAATCGGATGCTACGCCCTTAACGGTGTTCAGAGTACAATGTGTAGTAATTGATACAGGGGTATTTCCAAACGCTACGAGGTGTGAAAGTTTGTTGTACTGTTCTTTGTCTATTATTTTGAGGAAAATGTCCTTACTTGCCATCTTTGTGGCCTTATAGCCGGTCCCAATGGTGTCCTTTAAGCACTTGGCCATGAAAAACGGTGATATTGCTCTGGCTTTAGTTGATATTTCTTCGCACTGATGAACAAGGTATCTTGGGAAACATGGTATATTGGGAAACTTTCAATGTTTTGGGAGAAAAACAAAGAAGATGCACCCATGCGTACCCTTTTCAGGGCACGATCGGTTACAGGAGGGTTCTGAGTTTCCATGAAAAATGGCTTCTTCGGCAGAAAAATGGCTTCTGTGAGAGATACAGGTGTGGTTCCGAAAGAGAGGAGTTTTGAGAGATTTTCGAACTAGGTCTTGATTTGTACTGCGAGAAGGTCGCCACTAGCCATGCGTGTAGCCTGATAACCTGTACCGAGGGTATTGGTGAGTCATTTTGATACAACAAATGAAGCGATTTTTCTTGAGTTCATTTGTGTTTCACAGTCAATCACATGGAAGCGCAGGAAGATTTCTTTGGGTTTTAGGAAGACATTCAGCATTCCTTCCGTGCACACCCTCTTAAAGGGAGGGCAATCAGACAGTTTGGGGAATAGAAAAGAGGCCATAAAGTATTGTCGCAACGTGCAAAGAACAGGACACAAGGCTTTCTTTCGACGTTAACAGCAAAGCTCTATTGGCACACAAAAACAAAGCGCAAGAGCAGACGCGCAACGTCGTCTTCCTCGAAAAACGCCAGAGACCACCACACGTGATGCTGGCTTCTTCCTCCTTTTGTGCTTACGGCTAATAACCGTGACAGTATATATAAATTAGGCAGCCATGCCAGCCGCCCACCACGGAGCCCAACATGGGGACGCAGCAGTACAATGATAAAAAGGTATGCCAGCACCAGCTGTACAAAGCCACTATAACCCGTGACCAAGAGAGGGCACATACTCAAGGTTAACCCTTGCCACCTGGAAGATGGAAGTAAACAGACATGGAGATGACGGGAAAGATTGAAAGAAAGAAAAGACGAAGATGTAGGAAGAGAGAGATAGGAAAAGGGGACTGCCAGTTTCTACTGGGTGGGTCAGCCCAAGGATGCTGTCTACGTGAAGCCGGGGCCAAAAGGGGTGTTTTGCCTCTGCCGGAAGGCCTTAAAGGTTTAATCACACGGATCCTTTTTTACCCAGACACGGCAAAGCCATGCACGGCTAGGCGTGGGAGAGGTCGAAATCCCCCATTAGCTCGGGTCCGTGGTCTTGCTACACACCAAACGCCTGCTTCGGCGGATGCCCCTGTGGTGGATGAAGAGCAACACAAGACTAGAGATGAGCTACTATATAACAAAGTTCTCTTAATAGTGAAGCAATAGGGATCTATATAGATTAACTTATGTTCCAGTCATTGAAGTGCCACAGCGGACACGAGAACCACGAGGAAATTCAGATGTGCTCGCCCTGCCATTGCTAGACAAGTAAGAGAATTTTTTTTTATTAAGATAATAATTGTATGGGTTTTTGCCGTTACCGCCATGTTTTGTGTAAACTACAAGTTGGTACCCCTTCTCATGCATCTAAGTTTGATCCGCGTGTAAAATTGTGCAAGTTGAGGTCATAAGTGCTACACAAGCAGAGGTTAAACGAGATGACCTATCTACGCCTCTTGGAGGGTGCACGCGTCAGCATCCTACCGCATTTAAAACTGTCATCAAATGCTCAAGCAAAGAGGAAACACGCTGCCCATCTTCAACAAGCATGAAAATACATGGGGGAAACAGAGGGGTTGCTCGATGAGCAGTAGCCATGAACATTGATTCTATCCAAGGACGTAGTTTCGATAGCTTGAATGCCTCGATGCATTAGTTCACCTCTGCTTGTGAATCGAGGCACTCTAGCGATAGCTTGCGTGCGCGATATCGACAAGCATCAGCGTCCAGCTCGCAAACTGTTCTACGTTGGTGTGCTCTCAACGGGAAGAGATTGTGCGATAAGAGCATTTCTCCTTCGAGTGGACGTACTTATTTTCTCTTACACCAGCGTCTTGTAGTTATCAGTGTCGAGATGTCGGATCCAAAAGAGTTAGCTGTCAGCCTTCCCATTGTCACGAGGTCGTAATGTCAAGGAAGGCAGCAGGCGCTGTTTTCATGAATTAACTTTTTATTTAGGCCAACCTGTGCCCGGAAAACCAAATGTCACTCTACAAGCAATACACGCTGCAGACTGATAGCAGTGAACATAGAGCGCCGGCCGTTGCATCAGCATTTACACATGTGCCATCGTAGATTCCAGGGTTATCGCTAGAAACCGTGTAATCTCATCGTAGGTTCTAAGATTATCTAGATGGTCCCCAGTCATTCGGGTGCAATTTGCTCAAGGCAGAGTTACACGTGTAATGATGCAGTAGCAGGAATAGAAAGGAGCGTGTGCGCTATGACCACTACAACATTATAAATTCACCAGTGGCACAGATTTTTTTTTTTCAGCTCATATCGCAAAAAAACTCGCCGCGCCGTTGCTGAGCAACTGCCGAGCACAGCACGCGCTTGCAGTTGTTCAGCAATGGTGCGGCAAGTATTTTGCAGCACCACTGCCGTCTTCAATGTTTGCCTGACAGCTTGGCTGTTAAAATATATGCAGAGTCGCATAATAAAGTATGCCCGCAAGCGCCACCTTAACCAGAACCATGCATTATGTTAAGGTGGCGCAAACTAAGGTGGCGCAAACTAAATTTGCCATCGCACGTGCAAATAGCCGTTTAGGCGTGGCTTGGCGCGGTAGGTCAGATTAGCCCATTATGGCGCAATCACCGTAGCACTTCCACCCTTGAATATTGATTGATTGATATATGGAGTTTAACATCCCAAAACCACCATGAGAGACGCCGTAGTGGAGGGCCCTGGAAATTTCGACCACCTGAGGTTCTTTAACGTGCACCCAAATCTGAGCACACGGGCCTACAACATTTTTGCCTACATCGGAAATGCAGCAGAGTACTTTAGCCACTAGACCACCGTGGCGGAGTCCACCCTTATCTATGGCATCATTTATATAGGTATAGCTATTTATACAGTAACAGTAGATCGATAAAACCTATTGTTCAAATAGCATGTGTGATTACAAATGAAACATTAGTTACAAGCTAGCGATGTGTGTGTGTCTCTCTTTTGGTGTCCTTGTCGTGGTGCTTTATATCCATATGAATGATGAACCCCAACCCACTAGCCCAGAAATGTGCGTTAGCAATGATATGGCAGCAATTCAACCTGCAACTGATTACACAGAGAAAGCTTTTAACGACTTGCTTTTAAGGGGAGATGCCTATTTTTTATTTTCGCCTGTTTTGATAAGATTAGTACCTCTACGGTTATGAAAAAAAAATGAAAAAATAATACAGGCCGAGACTTAACTGGAAATGCTTTAAAATTGCATCTAAAGAGCACAAGGTGCCTGTTAAAAGGTCGAAAGTGTGCAGTCTTCGAGCACCTTGCCGCCGATAATGCGCCGCCGCTAGCCATTGTTGATCGCACGAGTCAGAGTCGAGCCTCATTCTTCAAATACCAACAGTTTCTCTCGCTGATTCAGCGCAAGAAATAATAAAAAGAAGCACTCTTCTGCGCGTTTTTCGAGCGCTGCGACTGGCTTATCACATGGTACGAATCAAGGACCGCCATTGGCTGCTGCGCGCCTGTATGTGCTGTGAAACCTATTTGCGGAGTCCATGTCTTGTCGAGCAGCGCAGCTGAATAATTCTTTTCTCGTGTAATTAACTTGGTTATGAATGAAAAAAGGCATTGCTCGCAAGTAAAAGCCGTTGTGTGGATGCTCTGTAGGAGTAGGCTACGAGCAACTGGTCTGATTTGCGGCAGTTGTAGGCTTGCAAAATCCAATGCGTCAAAAGTCATTCACACCCGTCAGCCGGAACATTTGTGGTGCGGCAATGAATGACGTCAGCACCTATCTTGCGAGGTCAAAAGAGCTCGCAGTAAGAGAACTTTGCAGGGACGACAATGCCATTTTATGTATGACGGTATGTGGTACAAACATGGATGCAAAATGGAGTGACACTGGACTTAGTTTGGATTTCGCAGTCCTTTCGAACTTCTTCATAGCTTGCAGTTGGCACAAGGCTCTACCAGATGGAGCGGAAGTTTGGTAAGCGTTTCATCGCCCTGTCTGTGTGCGAAATGTCTGTGAGTAGTCGGCTCTAAAAAGCCGAGAGGGACAAACTCATGGTGCTCGCGTATTTTAGTCACAGTGGCCACTACAAGAAGGATTGTTCTTTTTGTTGTGCAAATCTCATCTGATTTAATGATACCTTTCATAAATAAAAACTCAATTTTAACTTTAAAACTCGTTTTTTTCTCAAAACACAAATTTTGCCATTTTTTTCCAATGTGCCCCCCTTTCTCGGGCACATCTAGTGCTCGGATCTGCATGAAATCTTGCCCAAATGTTTTCCAAAGTATGACAAATGCAATCGTCTAGTTTAAATTTCAATATTGCATTGTATAATAAAAAATTGTACGTATACCTTTACTAGGATAGGTAAAATATAGACTTTTAACGTCTATTATTTTTCACGCATATTACATATTTTGTATGTGCTTCCTAATTAGTTATTCGCACTCTACAGTTTATTTGAAGCATTATGAACTATGAATGGTAAAAAAATTACAGAAGTTTAGGGATGAAAAGAGGAGGGGCAGAAGGTTAGGGTTTTCCCTTTGTCATGCTGCAGAGCTAGAAGTGTGTAACTTGCAGGAAAACGAATTATATATTTAAAATCAGCATAAAAAGTTTCATAAACAGCTGAAGTGTCCTTGCTTTAGAGTGAATATTTTTAAAAAAAGTGTCTTCGAGTAGCACCTCCCCTTTAGGGCTTGCAGGATAAGCAATGAAAGGATCATGCAAAAAATAACCCATCAAACATGTGGCACTCACTTGTCATATTCAGTTTTTTCTTCTGGTACCTCAGATGAATCTTCATCTCCTACAACACGGTCATCATGCTGGTAAAATGCACCTTTCTTGGGGATGTACTGAGGGTAGCGCTTGTCTTCATCAAAGTCCAAAACTTTATCTTGGAGATCAGAGCGATCAACATTCTCCTGAAAGAAACATCAGGTTCATCTGATTTTACAGGTGAAGCTCACAGAGACCAAAGGAGTAATCCTGTACTCTTGCTTTCTGCTCACACAAATGCCCAAAAGTAGGCTCTACCGTATTTACTAGCATAGTAGGTGCACCGCCACTTTGGTAGAAAGATATCAATTTTTTTTTTATTTACATGCATAATAGATGCACCTTAAACTTGGCCATGATCAGTAGTTCTGTCCCGTATAAACACGATTGTATTTTAACCCCCTCTTAGGTTAATTGAAGCGAGGAGAAAATAAGAAAAAAGACAGTGGCATCGCTGCACCAGTTTCGCGGGTCGCGGAGAGAGGAAGGGCAGTTGCCTTTGTTTCGGAGTATCTTTGCACCGGCGCTGGCGTGGCTCCTATCGTTAGACGGCTGCATGCCCTAAGCATGAAACGTGTGATCGCGTCCTCGTCAAATGCCAATTGAGTTTCTTGTTGAGAAAAGCATCGTCGTTATCGCGTTTGCTACCTCATTAAAACCTTTAGCTTTCCATCGCATGCTTTCCCATTGCGGCCAATACCGGACTCGCACAAGCTCAGAGGACTTTTGTTGCCATCTATTTTCTGGCCCAACATAAACATAGCGTCATGCACGCTGCTCTTGGATCAGTGCTTGAGTGCCATCTTTTTGACGCCCAATCTTCATGTTGTGTAGTACAAGCTTCCTGACACATGACGGACCGTAGCCTAGGCCTTAATCACTGTTCATGCTTTTTGGTGGCGGTCGTAGGCAATCAAAGTTGTGGTTTTCACCGGAATCAATGTACAGTCGAACCCGGTTACATCGAACCCACATATACGGAATGTTCGAGTATATCGAACTCGCAAGTTATCCTCTTGAAATTCGTTTGCAAAAGTATAGAAATTTGCACTTTATATCGAGCGGTATTTTTACCCGCCTTTGGATATATCAAACGCGGCGTGAGCTAGAAGGCGCGCTTCATCACTTGCCCCCCCTCTCCCCCGCGATATTCGTGGCTTCACGTGCGAGGTGGACGAAACACTCGAAAAAGGTAAGGGCGAGAGGGCTCGAACTGCGCAATCTCGAACTTGCGGAACGGCTTTTTTTTTTCTCTTTCTCATGCATTTTCCGCATACTCACGTGTTGGCTCAGAGAGCGGGAACGAAGGAGCCGACCTCCTCCTTTCTCCTATTATTCTTTGTTCCTCCTTTCCAAGGTGTGATCAGCCAACCACAGCTCACGCCTTTTGCTGTTGCCCTCGCAGGTATCCATCACCTCGCAAGCACTTTGTTGCTCTCGAGCTATCGAGTCGCCTACGTACCACCGCATGTGCCGCATTTCTCTTTTGCATGCGTGGTGTGCAAAGCTGCTGCGGACTTGAATTGTCGATTTCTCGTATAGCTATGGCCAGTGTCGAGAAGTGCGAAACCCTTGAATTTGCAACGAAGTTGAAGGCTATTCAGCGTGTTGAGGCGGGCGGGAAATATTCGACCATTGCGGATGACTTCGGGACACCACAAAGCACTGAGTACCTTGTTGAAAATTAAGGCAGATATCACAGCAAAGGTGGTGCGCTTCTGCCCACGGGAATGTAGAAAAGGCACTCTATGTTTGGTTTTTAGAACTACACACGAAGAATATTCTGATGGATGGCCCGATGCTGATCACCAAGGCCAAATGGTTTGCCATTGCACTAGGTGAAACAACTTCTCTGAAAACAGCGGATGGCTTCACCATTTTAGGCAGTGCTACAAAATATTTAGCAAAACGATTTCTGGTAAAAGCGAAGCTGTCAGCAGCCAGGACATCCAGCAGTGGATGACAAAGGAGTGGCTGGAAATCTCCACGATGTTTTCTCCCGCAGAGATCTTCAATGCCTGGCGAGACGTGAAGACGGACACAGTGGGCAACTGCTTCCGCAAAGCAGGCTTCAAGATGGTGGAACTTGCGGAAACCAGTAAAGACGAGGAGGAATGCATAGACGACGCGTTTCGCAAATTGTGATAAGATCGAGACTAGCGTTTCGAACATTTCAAAAACGAAGAAGCAGGCAAAGGTTAGCGATGTTTTTTTACGCAAAAAGTTGCGGAGTGTGTGTGGAATTAGTTGTCATTCTTGAATGCACCCATCGTGCTTATAATCTTGTACAGGTAAGCTCTCGGGGATGAAAGTTTATAATATTGAATTTTTTATATATCGAACTAATTTACGATCCCCTTCAATACAATATATCCATGTTCGACTGTACTTCTTTTCAGTGGCTCTACTTGAAGTAAATGGGGCTTGGGTGGTGCTTGTAAAGCTCGAATATTGGTTCGCGATTCGATTGAAACGACTTAGATATGAGGTGTGAACCCATGAAATCAAACGATCAGTACTGTTCAAAGCACAAAATTTCAGTCGTGATAATGCACATATTCGAAATAGCCTGAAACGTAATTGGTGAATTTAGGAAAAGGCGTTTTTTTTCTTTTTTGTGTGTGTTTTTTTCTCCCATCCAGTTCGTTGGCAATGTAGGTCTATAGATGTAAATTATCGGACATTTCAATGCACACCACATCGCACACCTAGATTCTCAGACATGTGAGACTGCATGCTTAACATGTTTTGCACTAGTATAGCCTATGAAGAAAGTTGTTTCGGCTGTTATACAAGTATTCGTGAAGACGACGACATGTACATCATGAACAGTCTATGCAGTAGTAGGATAATATAAAATTTTCAGAGTAAACGTATTATGGCAACAGCTGGCTTCTGGTCAAGCACATGAGCTAATATCAAACAAAGGAAACACAGACCGAACATGCACAAGAATGTGAAGACACATAGTTGTGACTGGCAATTCTTGCCCTAGGTTTTCTGCAACAATAATATCCATTTGTATAATCAAGTATTCATAACTATTTCACAAACAAACATGCATATCACACCTGAGTATGCTGAAAAGGCAAAAAATTTGAGATGACTTGCTTCTCCGAGCACCGTGGCAGTGGCTGAGCATGTGTGATGGGTAAGGAGCACGAGGCATGTGCCACACGTGTGGGGGTTAAAACAACCCTTGTGAAGTTGTTTGCTCCTCATGGCCAACGTGTTTCACACATAAGCCTCATTTAGGGGTAACAAGTACCGAGGGGTAGGTGGCGAGGAGCTCGCGGGCGTTTGTTATCACCTCCATCATCATCATGGTTAGAACGCTAGCACCGGCAGCGTCGCCTAGCGGCAAGCCGAGGTGGTGGCGCACGAGAAAGAAACGGGCATCTATGGCTGGTGGCGTTTGGCACGAATGGTTGTCTCTCGCAGCGAGACCCCGGTGCACGGAACCGCAAGCCATCTGGCGGGGGCCCTTGCGGTGAGTCAGGCGTTGGCAACACCACCTTGTTTGTCATGTTGTTGAGCGTTGTGTAATATTGTGTAAGATTGTTTAGCATGTGGATCACAATTGATGTTGTAATTATTCAGCTGACAATATTTTCGTCAATAAAACAGTTAAATAAATCTGTGTTATTTTCGTTTGTTCCAACCGTGTCGACAGTATCTGTGTTTCAAGAGTGTGGCGATCTTCAATTCGAGACCCCACAAACGATAAAAAGTTCTGAAGGTATGAGTCCCTGCCACGCTCGCACACACAATTGGTGATAAAAAGGCCCGTGGTGCCAAACGGAGCTGTGACATGAAACCTCCTCAGGAAAAGGGAGCATTTTCCTGTGTGGAGCTGAACGAAGAAGGTCAAGAAGTCAGCTTCACTCTCTCGGCGAAAGCGCCATTAACCCGGATCTGAAGGTAGCAGCACTAGGGTGCCAGAAAGCAGCTGTCGACCTTGGTAGACATGGAGAGACGCTCTCTGAACCTGCAGCACTTCGTAACAGCTGTTCTAAAGACACCTGTCACTCTTCACCTTCTTAACAGAACGACTGCACCCCACACCTGTCGCTCTTCACCTTCTTAACAAGACGACTGCCACCCACTTGACAGTCACCGGAGTGCCATATTGACGGTTTGGCCGGGCAAAGAAACGCCGAAGACACGGTTAGGCCTAACCTGCCACAAAACGTCAAACTCAGTTTTGCAAAACACTCGTGCTACCTGTCGGAGCCGTTTTATGTAGTGCAAAGTCCAACTCCTTTTCACAGTTTGCTGCGCAACCAGGTGCCACTAGCCTGTGCGAAACAACTAAATATTAAGTGTGTTTATGCATTGAACACTTAGAAAAAGAGCTACGAATTTCTCTCCACAATTCGGACGTGTAGCAGAACCACCATGAAGTGATTGTTCGACCACTCATCAGAAATGACGGTGAAAACAAAAGCAGACGCAACAGGTCTGCACACTAAGAAGAAAGACCCGAGTAGACACTACTATTGCATTGTGAATTGGCATGGACGTAAAGGGCTTCAGTTTTATAGATTTCCCTAGCTGTTGTACGAAACAGAATGACGTGAGCACTGCGAATGGGCCATTACAAACAAGTGCTTGCCTAGAACTCGATGTCAGCCCCGCCGCGGTGGTCTAGTGGCTAAGGTACTCGGCTGCTGACCCGCAGGGCGTGGGTTCGAATCCCGGCTGCGGCGGCTGCATTTCCGATGGAGGCGGAAATGTTGTAGGCCCGTGTGCTCAGATTTGGGTGCACGTTAAAGAACCCCAGGTGGTCTAAATTTCCGGAGCCCTCCACTACGGCGTCTCTCATAATCATATAGTGGTTTTGGGACATTAAACCCCACATATCAATCAATCAATCAAGAACTCGATGTCATCCGAAGCTCGCTTGTACATGCGAGTTGTAGCCCGTTGAAATAACAAGAATTTTTAGCACTGTACCTGCAGTTTGCGTAATTCTTTGAAGCGAGGATAGATTGACGGTAAAAGCTTTACAGGTCCGTAATTTTCAGGAAAGAGCATGCCTCAACACCAATGAAAAAAAAGGGAAAGGGGGGAGGTTTATAGTGGCCTAAGCACAAACGCTTTCAGGTGGCTCCCTCTGCACTACCCAGTTATAGCCAGGGCAGCAATTAGAGCACTTGTGGCGGTTTTTTCCCAGCGCCACCTGGGCAGAACCTGATGTCTAAAATCAGATTACAAGCAATGGAGACAAGTGGATCATCAGGCAGATGCTGATAGACAGCAACCAGACAACGAGGCTACGTCACTACAATGCCAACGTCTAAGACAAACGTTCAACTAGTGCGTGACTGTAGGAGAGAAGCAAGACGGAGGCCATGTTGGCTAGTCTAATTAGGGGCTAAAGTACTGAACTTGACTTGGACTGTAGTTAGTTCTTGTTTTGAAATCTAGGGATTTGTAGTGAGCAGGTTGGTATACTGTTGAAGGGAACACTTGACCGCATGGCTCCCGTTCTGCACAATGACATGCAGAGGAAGCAGCAAAAAGCAAGCATATGTGTAAAATGAGGTGGCACACTTCACACATTGTCTGATACTGAAACGCTCCTTGGCCTGAGTGTGGACGCGCTTTTGCGGTCCTGCCGAACAATAGCAGCTGAAAAGTTGTGCGAAAATTGTGAGAGTTCCTACTTATGAATTCCTGCACTCAAGGATGAGGTTTGCTAAGGGTCAGGCCTGTGCTGGTTCTTTTAATTGTTGCAACAGGTGAAAAACTAGCATTAAACCTTTGATGTAACACAAGAAGAAAAAAGGACTACAAGAGCGCTGCTTCTTCTCTTGTATAGAGTTGTTGTAGTACTCACAGAGACCGAGAAACCCACAACCGACATGTATGGCATTGTCTGAGAATATTTATTTTAAACTTGCCCTCCCGGACTTACGCTCTCATTAGTCTTTCATCGGGTGGGCCAGGCCTGCATGCCGCCGCCAGCTCTATGGCGTCGTCTCAGGTTTCTGGTGCGTCTAGCAGCCAACACACACAGCATATCTCCACCCCCCCAAAGCCCCCTACTTGCTCGAGAGTCTAGACTATGTGTCTTGCAGCCCTATGAAGGGAAAACGAGTAGTCTTAAAGTTCGCCTGTTTCTGGTTGCATTTTGTCCTTTTGACCAGGCACATCTCCCGCTTTATGACTGCTCACGTATGATGAGGCTTGTGGGTTTGTACTGGGCGTTGGCTCGCACAATGGGTGTTCCTCCATTTCAGGTCGTGGGGCTAAGTGAAATATGTTCCTTCTTGGTTGGTCTGTCTCTACAACATAAGACATCGGAGACCCCGCCGACGAAGTAGCGTTCCAGTCTTGTTCTGATGCTTTATCCAAACTGTCTCCCCTGGCTCTAAATCTCGAATGATTCGAGCTCCGTGCCTTTTGTTATTATTATTCTTTTACTGTCTCCCCTGGCTCTAAACCTGTAAGGATTCAAGCTCCGTGCCTTTTGTGATTATTATTCTTTTGCTCTACTCGACCCTGCTGTTCCTAAGCCTGAAGCACTTGCTTGTCTACCATGGTGGGTTCCCGCGAACAACACACCACAGCAAGAGAGGCTTTCTCAGACATCGTTCCGTTAACATCGCAGGACTGAAACCATTCGCAAGCGGCGTGGTTCTGTATGCCTGAACAGCACCATAACTGTCTCACACTTTCTACAGGCTCTATTTACGATCTGCACAGCCACCTAAATGAAACTATTGCTTTGAGAAAAACTGGGGCTTCATGTTACATGCTTGAAGCCCTATTCTCTGAAGGAAGGCATAGCCATCAAGTTCCTTCTGACTTCCCGGATGATTGGCAACTGCAATTTTAACGTTGTATGCAACAACTTCTCGCAGCAAGACCTTTCTTAATTTGTTCATACTTCTTTCTGTTTCTGACACACTACAGGAGGCTTACGCAACAGGTCTGTGAACCCCATCTTTTTTCTACTGTCGCAGAAAAGCACCTAACACAAAATATGAGACATCTGCAGAATCTACCACTGGATTCTCCAGATCAAACTGAAAAAACTGGGCTTTCAGACAGCTTTTTCCTGTACTCTTCAAAGCTTTTCTGTTGAGTTGAGGTCATTACCCACTAATTTTTCACATTTAGAAGAGCGCTCAAGTAATGGGCTACTTCTGACATGTTCGAGTCAAACTCATCAGGTAGTTTACGATTCCCATAAACCTTCTCAGCTTCCGAGTGTTTTAAGCAGGTCTCATGTCTATGATAGCCTGCATTTTCGAAGGGCCAGCATGAATTCCTTGGTTATCAAGGATGTGTCCCAAAACTTTACCTTTTGCACATTGAATTCACACTTTTAGTGATCTGTAAGCTTTGTAGAACCTTTCTGAGACTGGCACTGTGCTCTACTTGCGTCCTGCAATAAATCAGGATGTCATCCATGTTACACACACCTTCCAGATTATTCAGAAAATTATTCAGAAACTGCGCCCGAGAACTCGGGCACAAAATTGATTCCAAGAGGCAATCTTTTGAACCAGTACCTGCCAAATGGGGTTAAAAATGTGGTCATGTTTCGGGACTCCTCTGCCAACTCCAACTGCTAAAATCCTGAATTTGCACCAACATTGAAAAAATAGTGAGCTCCGAAAGTTGCACAAGCACATGCTCACTTACAGGCAGAGGCTGCACCTCTTGCTCTACAAGCTTGTTCAGCTCGGCGAAGTCCATGCATATTTGCACATCTCCATTAGGCTCCTGAACAATGGCCATTCCAGAACAATACTGTGTTGGCTTCTCAACTGGCTCAATGACTCCAAGCTCATCCATCTCTTGCAGTTTTGCCTTGGCTTGCGACATTAACAGTAAGGGAACTTTTCGAGAAGTGGTCAATGCTAGTGGTACAGCATCTTCTTAGGCTTGATCTTGTATGCAAGCTTGATAACACCAATACTAATAAAGAATTCAGTAACTCACCCTCTGGGTTTACTGCTTCACTTTTTTGACTAATGACTTGGTCAAGGCATTTCACAATGCCTAGTTTTTCACTAGCTGCCCCTGACAGGAGAGGCATCTGAAGACCATTCACGATGTAGATACTTGCTTTCGATGACAAGTCATGGTATGATATCACTGCCGTAATTATCCCACAGGTAGAGTCTCCTCAAGACCTTGCCTGGCTTCTGGTGATGCAGATTCTTAAATTTCTCTCGTACATCTGAAGAGGAATCACGGTTACATCTACTCATGTATCCACTTTGAAGGTGACAGGTGATCCATCGATGTGTACAGCAGTCATTCACTTGTCGCTGCAGCTGGGTGAGATGGCTCGGATGACTCCAAGGAATGTGCCATCGTTACCGATGATACTGCGTACTCATGCTCTTCCTTTGAAGACACGAGCAAAATATTCATTTTAATGGCACTTGTTGCAAGTCACATTTTGTCCAGGGCACTTCTCTGTAGTGTGCTGCGAGCAGCCACAGAACATACACTGCTTTACATCAGCTTCAGGAAGCTCTATAGTTTGCACTGCAGGGGTCTTTCGCTTTCCTGAAGGCACAGTTAGAGTATGAACCTGACTGACTCTTATCCACCTTCCCTTCGTTGTAGCCATGCAACATAGCAGCTCGTTCCTTAATGAGTTCAGACTGCCAAGTGGTGGCCTAATTGAAGGTCAGCGCCACGCCCAACTGCATTCTGAGAGCTTGCGGTCTCTGATGCCCACTACTATCCTGTCCCGGACCATCTCATCACGCAATTCTCTGAAATAGCACAACTTAGCCAGTAGGTGTAGCTTTGTGACGAACTGTTTCACACCTTTTCCTTCCCACCATGCTCTTCTGGAGAATGTCCCTCTTTTGTACATGACTTTTTTTCCAACTACGAAGTGGTTTTCGAACACCCGCAGAACGTCATTACAGCTGTTGTTCTCTTTCTCTGTTAGCTTGAATGAGGCAAGGATGTCTTCGGCCTTGTCACCCATAAAGTGGACTATTATGTTTACTTGTTCCACAGAGCATTTCGAGGTGAGGCCAGCGACGATGCCAAAACATTCGAAACGACCTTTCTCTTGAAGCCACTCACTTGGATTTGCAAAGTTAAATTCTTTCAAAGGTTCGCATTGAAAGCCTGCTGTTGACTTTTTCTTGCTTGGCTTGCGACTCCTCCACCGTCAATTGGACCGTGTGTTGCAGGTTCAAAGGTACGCTTCCACCATGTAGTGTCTGCAGAGGCCGAGAAACGCACAACCGACAGGTATGTTGATCAGTCTGAGAGTGTCTTTATTTTCGAGTTCCTCTCCCCGAGTTGCGCCCCCGTAAGTGTTTTTTTTTTTCCTCTCTCTCTTTGCGCACGGCGTTGGAAGGAGAAGGGTCTTTACATGGAAAGGAGAGAAAAGAGAAAGCGTGACACAAATGTGTAGCAGATCGGCATTTGAGAAAGAGCAAACATTCCACCGCAGCCGTTTTTCTTTCCTTTTCATTTCCCTCGCGCGCAGCATTGAGGTGTTGCAGGTGCCGCCACGGGATTGGGCGGGGTGCTGAGAGCATTTTGGCAGCGCGGTACGTTCGAATTAACCGCCGCAAGTGCTTGCGCGTTCGAATTACTGGGCATTTTTGCCCATGGGAATACACATAGCTTTGACGGGACCTCATTGTGAGTTCGAATTAACCGAAGTTCGAATTAAGCATGTACGAATTAATGAGATTCGACTGTAATAGAGTACAGTCTTAAGTCTTAACAGTAACACATCATCTTTATCATCAGCCACCTTTATGCCCGTCTTGCGTGTCAGCAGCAGCTGCTGTCTGCTAAATTTCACATAATTTTGTGCACAAGCACAGGATATTTTGAAGTATGGTCAAATGTTGTCACATTTGAAAGATCAGGATGTCCTTTCAAATGTACACCATAATGAGCCAGCTTGATGTACCCAGCACTCACTGGTGGCACAAAAGAGTGCTGACAGCCATGCACGCTGGCTATTGCCTTTCAATCGCGAAACACTGAGTGCTCAAGCATTAGCAGCTAAAATTAATTAAAATGTGCAGTTCTACAAGTCGAAACTTCATTTGATTACCAAGCGTGCCGTAGCAGACGAGATTGTGTCATTTCTGACCACCTGGGATTAATTAGCGAGCACAGAATCGCATCATGTGCCGGTACCGAGATAACCATGCCTGCGGAACATATCAAAACCACAGCCATCTATGTAGCAGATCATTCATGCATCAGCTCCGCATCCGTCACACTAACAGACTACGTGGTTAACTATCTCCGTAGTTGAGTGCTGCACGGCACTGCGACAAATCATGGCATGTTTGCACTTGCAAGGTAGATCTTCTCCTTTTACCTCTGTACTTCCACTTCCTGATATGCGCACAGTAAAACCTCATTGATTCGAAGTCACTGAGACTGAGCAAATTTTTAAATTAAGCCGATTTTCACATTAACAGAACATACAAAAAGTGGGATGCAGGGAAGTTAAAATTATTTAAAGTATAATCAGGGCTGGTCATTTGTTCTGCTGGCTAGTTTGCTGCTCCAAGGGTCACGTTCTCAGGCAATACAAGGGCACAGTTTGCGTAAACAACGAGGAATGCCGATGCCGAGTCTCACTGCTGCAATCGCAAACAAACGTCGTGATTAACTGGAACGCACACCTGCTAAAAATAAGACATCTTCAGTGCATCAGAGTAGTGATATGCGGGCTGCGTGAAACCTGTTCCTCGCTGCATCAGCACGTCGACCTAGATGCGACTGTTTGCCCATTCTTTCTAGTAAAATAAAGAATTTATTGATAGGCAGTGTCACGAATTTTGCAATGTTCTGGCTGGAAAACATTATTATTGAAGCCTTCGAACAGAGTTTCCGAAGAAGGCGTAACAGGCAGGAACTCTGCCAGCAGTGCAAGTGGGCAAATTGCTGGAGGAACCGGCACTTGGAAGTTTGCATACATCGCGAATACTGTCAGACTGTTATTTTATTGGGTAAAACCTGTATATTTCCAAAAAGAATGAGTAAATAATGAGGCGCTGACGTTGCGATAAGGATTTGACATGCTGCACGCTCGACAACGCTGTGCTGTAGTGAGACACGTGTTGTTTTCCGCAAGCGCACATTTCAGCTGATCATCAGACAGGTTTCTTTATAATTTTATTTTTCGTGCTGAAATAAAGAGGCTGGAATACTTTAGCTGCCACTCAGTACTATCGCCACAATACATTGTCTTATGGCTCTTAGTTTCTTTTTTTCTTCGCCACTGCCGTTATGTTCCGTTTAAAGTCGAAGTTTATAACATCCCCCGCGCATCATATGTTCTATGCACAGGTAAAAGCATGTCAGCAGGTCCATTGAGCACTTCTCAAGCAGATATCAAACTACCTAGCCAACTCCTGCTACATTTGGGCCTGGAAGCGGGCTTCAGTCTTTTGGAACAGCTTTGGTAGAAGGAATATTACGGATTTGGAGCAGATTTGGAGCAGTAAAGTGGAGTTTTGGAGCAGCTCTGAAGAACCAAAACATTTACTTTGGAGCATCAAAGTTTAGATTTAGAGCAGATTTTCTGGGTAACACACCACTGTTAATTAGAATTTTCGCTTTCTCATAAAACCAAAAAATTTCAGTTGTTTATATTAAGCATTCAATGCTGATCAAGTGACCATACTTACCCCAAATCAATACATATATTAAATCTTACAACATCAAAGCTGAAAGCACAGCCACTCAAAGAAAAAACATAAGCGGCACTCTGGACAGCTACCAGACCTCAGTTGAATGAAAAAAAAAAAATGGATGTTAAAATGTGGCAATGTTGAAGATATGAACAAAACACCGCATCCAACATGAACACCAAGTTGATTAGACAAGAGAATAAACCAATAAAAGCTATTTTTATATTAAACCAATAGGGCTCTATAAAAATGAGTGCAAAGAATTTATGTTCGAGTCATTGAAATGCTACAGCCGACATGAGAGCCGTGAAGAAATTTAGATAGGCTCGCTGCACCATTAGGAAGTTTTAGGAAGTTTAGGAGAGCAACAAATTTAACACCCTGATCAGGAAAGTCTACAAACAGGCCTTAGGAGTTCCACAATATGCAAGCACGAAACTACTACTGAAACCATGCGTTCACGACACCCTAGAGGAGATTGCTCAAGCTCAGCTCATTTTGCAATTAGACTGTCAGCAACGAAAACAGGCACGAACATATTGGCCAAATTTGGAATCATATACAATAGACTCTTAGTAATCTCAGTAAATGAATATCTGTTAAATGGACCTACTGCCTCTGCACTGCTATAGCGGACCTACTGCCTCTGCGGAACTATTGCCTCTGCAATGCTTGGTTTCGGGCTTGCATTCTGCACCCATGTTCACCTCTCAATAAGCTTAACTCCTGTGAAACGAAACACGTTTTCCTGGTCCCTTTAGGTTCCGTTTACAGAGAGTCATGCGACATTCCCACCAACATCCGCTTCAATATCGTGATCAACCCGCATCCTAGAAATATGAACCCCATCACGAATGCAGCACCATAAAACAAATACACTGCTCAAGACACACGGAACTAGTGAAAAATCTCCATAAATGCCAACCCGCTTTTTCGCCTCCATTGAAAATGCAGCCGCCGCAGCCGGGATTCAATGCCGTGACCTGCGGGTCAGCAGCCCACAGGTCACGGCATAGCCACTAAACCACCGAGGTGGGGCGTATTTCGTAAACTGCCTGAACAATTCTAGCAAGGAGCCAGGAACAGATGGGTTCGAAGGAACGTATACATTTAATTTGATTCCCGGCACACACAAATACAGCCACCTGTATTCCGAACGAGACGGTCCAAGCACTGTCGTGAGAAACCGCCACATAGCCCGAGGAGTACCTTCATCGGGAGATGCTGCTGCCAAAACTAAAGCTAAAAGAAAAGACAATCGCCAGCTATGCAAATACACAAGTATCATCGTGACTCGAGGCGTATTTTCCCTCCACCTAATCTAAAACTAGATAGAAAACAGGCAACGAATTGACGCAAATTACAAACCAATTTTTTTTTACAACCCTACCCAGCTACAAAGAATGTTTCCAGATATTTACCCAGACTCGATATGTAAAGCCTGTAAAATAAATGCGGCTTCCCTAAGCCACATGTGCTGAGTGTCCCAAGCAGCACACACACTGCCAGAACCTCTCCGGAAGCGATGGTGTACAACGCTGCTCAGCGCCTATTTACAAGATCAAACCTGGGATGTCCAGCACGCCAGGGTGGTTACTGAGAGACAAGGTCTTCCCCATCGCCTATCTGAGTGGTCTGGCCTGGAACAGAAACTAGCCGGATCTCGTAAAAGAGTCGTTTCATTCATTCCATTGTATTAAAGCCATACTAAAAGACTGCTTCTCTTGGCAATGGCTGACTTCAACGCAGCACAAGTGCTCAGTGGTTGAGTGAAATGCAAAAACTGGGAAATTATTTAGACTACAACCAAAATTATGTGAAGAAACGCGACATCACCTTTATCATTAAGATACCGTAACTCAAGGCTTAAGTTTCTGTACCAACTAATTAATGGCCAATATCAAGTAGACATAGCCGATATTTTTTCTTTTTCTTCTGGCTACTCTACCAGGCAGAGACATGACCTCACCATAACCCCCTTTCCCACACACAATAATTGCTTTAAGTATTCATTTTTTCCTCGCACCATAGTCGAGTGGAACAAACTAACTAATGCAATTGTTTCAGCACCCTCATTGGCATTGTTTTCCTCGGAATTAGAAAGTGCACTAATCAGTTGAATTGTTGAATCGTATTACATACCACTGTACATGCTTTATAATTGTAGTCTTCTATTTTTTTATTGTATGCTATTGCCAGTTGAAGTTTGTATTTGCCCTATGCACATTGTATAACCTGTATATATTATATGTCATTGTACTTGCCATTTGTTCATGACTAACTTCATGTACCACCCTGCTAAAATCACCAAATGGTGATTGCAGTATCTGTAAATAAATAAATAAATAAATAAATAAATAAATAAATAAATCTCTGAACCGACTTGGTTTCTTCCTCAGGGAAAACTAGGGGGACAAATATATCAGTCCCAATGATATATAGCGCACCTTGAGCGCACATACTTGCGCCTGCACAGATATTTTGGGGACTTTGCATAAGACAAACGAAATACATTCCCCTGAAAAAACTCCCGTTTGGTCCCTTTCCACTCGTTTCATGCTGTTTTTTACTAAAAATGTATGCGAACAAGCTCGAATTCGTATGCTTCTCAAGTTCCATATAAATATACACTGAACCCAAAGTTTTCGAACTAACCGGACTGGTGCTAATCTCCAGTTTAAGTTATCTACTCAGACATGCGTTGCAAAATACGGGACAATTGAAATACTTCAATTTAAGCATATTCCAAAATAAGCAGTTCAAATTCTCGAACTTTTTACATAGTATTTGTACAGAAAATAAACGGAGTTGTTAGTACGGGGCGCTACTCCCGTTTGGTCCTTCTCGTCCTTGTTTTATGCCGTTTTTTTACAAAGAATGGCACACTTAAAATGTAGAATGAGGTCAGAGGCATGAACAATATCTCATTTGCACGCTTTTCAAGTTCTATGTATTGTGGGGGTGCTGTAAAGTTGTCTGTGCCGTGTGGGTATTGCCCCAAGGCCGCATTTCCGGTGATGACCGCCGGGCGATAGACGGCGTTGTGTTTGCGTTGAGTACCACTATTGGCAGAGTGGTAGTGCCGGCGGTGATCCCTGGTGGAAGGCAGGCCTTGGTGGCCGGCAAGAGTTGAGCGAGCCAATTCTGCGCGTGGCGGTTGCCGTGAACGGTTGTCTGTAGCGTGGGTCCCCGGTGCTCGGCACCGCGGTCCTCGCGCCGGGGTCCCACGTGGTAAGTCAAGCATTGGCGACGCCACCTTGGGTATGTTATTGTGTATTGGGTGTGTTATACCCCTGTCACACGGGCACTTAAAAGTCTTTTAAGTAAGCGGTCTCTTTCCGAAAAGGAGTTCCTGACAGCAGACACACGGCACAGAACGAACTCCTTTTCAGAAGCGGTCTTTTTCGTAAACGGCGTTCGTCGATCTCTTTTACGGCTCTGAATGAGTAGCCTCGAAACCAGTGGGCGCCAGCAATTTTCGAGTGGTGGGAAAAAAAGAGCGAATGCTTATTTTTCTGTCACCAAAACTCTTTGTAAAAACAAATTTCGTATCCTGCAGAAGGTGTAATGAACTCTTTTAATGGTTATTTCCTTTTCTACTCTCGTAAGCAGATACAACGCGTCGGCAATATCACGTGGTGACGCTCGGTCATGCGCTGCTTTATCCTCTCCTTGGCGGCTTTTGCAGCGTCTGCCTCGCATTCCAGAGCGAGAAGGCAGGCCGTGAGGCTTGCGATCCTCGCTTTTTCTCCCGTACGGTCGCCAATAACGTGTCGAGAGCAGTCGAGAGCAGCGAAAAACAAATACGGTAAATAAAAGCACAGTGGTGCCAGACGGACTTGTGCACGTCGCTAGTTATGGGAATGCTTCCTTATCTAGTGCAAAAAACTTTCACATTGGTGTTTCTTCATTTCTTATTCTTAAATTTATTTGAAGAACCGAGCAGTGCAACAAGTCTTTAATTTGTACATCGTTTAATAATCATTGCTTCTCTTTTAACTGCTAGCGCCACGCTTTCGCTAGCGTTTTCGAACGAAAACACTAAAAGGAGATCGTTGCTGCCGTGTGTCTGCGCCGCAAACACCTCTTTGTTAAAAGTCTTTCAACTTCGTAAAAGAACGCTTACTTAAAAGACTTTTTGCGCGCCCGTGTGACACAGGTATTAGTGTGTTTGTCATGTGTGTTTGTCGTGTTATTGTGTAATGATGTCCTAGCGTGTTCATTACTGATGTATCATTCGGCGGACGATATCGTCGTTGTAAATTCGTTTAATAAATGTCTGTATGCTGTTCTTTGGTTGGAACCGACCGTGTCTGCTGTGTTCGTTCACTCCAAGAGCATGGCGTGGTGCGCGCTCGCCTCGTCGAGACCCCACACTGGCTGCCCAACGTGGAGCTCTTGGAGTATCGGACGACAGTTTTTGCGGTTCGGTACAAGCTTTTGTTAGCACAGGAGTATAGTAGGCCTAGGGAGACTTCTTTGCTAGCGTCAGCGGTGTGCTCTGTTGAGAAGCGAGGAGATTGGTTTTGTGACGTGTTTGAATTTGTCGGCAGCTTGACTTTTTATTTTATTTTATTTTTTGCTCGCAAGTGTTGTTCTTTTTGTTGGTGTTAGTTTTCAAAACCGTTTGAATTGGGACGAGAGCCATGCGGTCTGCATCCTGGGGTGAGGAAGGCCTAGAGCACGTGGTTTGTAGGCCAGGCCCGAAGCGAGTGAGTACGGAAGCCTCGTGGGTGGCCCGATGTTCTGTAAATAGCTTCTTCTATCTCTTTGGGCTCAGGGAGCCGGGCATCGTTGCTGACTTGTATTGTGGCCCGGGGCGGAGGACGCCGATTGCTAGGTAAGCTGCTGTGTGCGGCGAGCAAGAGGGCCACTTCACAGAGTGGTTGTCTCCTCGCGGCTGCCTCTTCTGCGCCCAGGCTGGGTGGATGCCGGTTGTTGTCGAGCGACTCATTAGGCCTAAGGCTCTGCGCAGCAGCCTGCCGCACGTGGCACAACTAGGTGGATCGTGGCGTTGAGGTGTTGCGCTCTGCTTCCCTCACTTTTTTTCATCTTGCGATGCACGAGTTAGGAAAAGAGATTTTTGTTTTATTTTTATGGGTGTCTCG
The DNA here is from genome assembly GCA_013436015.1 of Rhipicephalus annulatus. Lineage (NCBI taxonomy): Eukaryota > Metazoa > Arthropoda > Arachnida > Ixodida > Ixodidae > Rhipicephalus > Rhipicephalus annulatus. Next base: position 637,321 of record WOVY01001329.1, read on the forward strand.
GCCGCCGCCGATCTATTAGCTAGCTGTACTGACCATCGTACCACGTGGCCGAAAAGCCTGAAGCTCCCTTCCCTAAGCCCTGCTCCATTGTTTCTTTCGAGTTTTTTGTTGTTGATGATGTATTCAGCGGGAGGGATGTCATCCACGGCCGGCTGTCTTCTGCGCATCTTCAGCGTCGCTGGCTAGGAATGCGGTTATGAGGTCGGGCGATGGAGATGCCTGGGACCTGCGCAACTGCCTGCAGTCCGGCGCCCTCGTGAGTGCTGGTCGCAACTGGAAGACGTGTCGGCGCTAGCGACGGTTCGTCGCACCGACGGCAACGTTGCTGTTGCGGGGCCGGTACTGAGGCGAAGTCAAGCCGGACAGTGCAGCAGTGTCGACCGGCAGCGGTGTCGTGGTGCAATGACATTATGGTAATGCGATGTCAATTTTTTGTTAAAGCTTGTGTAGCAAATTTTTTATTACGGGATATGATTCGATTTACGGTTGGGGGAATGTGGGGGTGCTGACACCCCCCTGTAAAGTTGTCTGCGCCGTGTGGCGCACGTGTATCGCCCCAAGGCCGCATTTCGGGTGATGACCGCCGGGCGATAGATGGCGTTGTGTTCGCGTTGAGTACCACTGTTAGTTGAGTGGTAGCGCCGGCGGTGACCCCTGGCGGAAGGCAGGCCTTGGTGGCCGGCAAGAGTTGAACCAGCCTCTTCTGCGGGGTGGCGGCTGCCGTGAACAGTTGTCTGCAGCGTGGGTCCCCAGTGCTCGGCACCGCGGTCCTTGCGCCGGGGTCCCACGTGGTAAGTCAAGCGTTGGCGACGCCGCCTTGGGTATGCTATTGTGTATTGGGTGTGTTAGTGTGTTTGTCATGTTGTGTGTTTGTCGTGTTATTGTGTAATGATGTCCTAGCGTGTTCATTACTGATGTATCATTCGGCGAACGATATCGTCGTTGTAAATTAGTTAAATGTGTGTATGCTGTTCCTTGGTTGGAACCGACCGTGTCTGCTGTGTCCGTTCACTCCAAGAGCATGGCGTGGCGCGCGCCTCATCGAGACCCCACAGTATGTATGTATGTATGTATGTATGTATGTATATATATATATATATATATATATACACACACACAGACACACACACACACACACGCACGTGTTCATGCCTTTCACCTTACTAAGTGCTGCCAGCAGTGCCATAACAAGACCTCTGAACTACCATGATGGGTCTTGATCAGTTTCGATTTCTGTCTTGATATTATACAGATGAAACTGAAAAAAAAAAAACAATTCTTTGCATCTCCTTCAAGCAACGATTTAAACCGTCTGTCAAAAGCTAACTTTCAGCACATTTCTTCTCATCTTTGTCCCTAAAACATGCAGCAGCATAAGAAATCAGACACCCAAAATTCATCACTGTTTTGATGTACATATAACAACACTAACATTAATAGTAAGACTGCTGCACCATGCCACCCTTTGTAAATGGTCAGGTTGTATTGACAATTGAAGGCCATCTAGAGCCAAGAGTAGACGTGCCAGAAACCCCCATGTCAGAAGAAACGTGCAACTGGCTTTTCCCCCCGCAAAACCGGAGTGGTCTCTCACACACGGTGGTCATATGAAAGCTTGTACGTTAGTCAGAAAGGCCAATGTGTTAGTGACCGTCTATGGAAACACGCACGCCATCTTGAAACGAAGACAGGAAGCGATATGTCAATTCATTGTGCTAGGTGTAGAGGTAGCACCTAGATAGTTAAGTTGGCTAGATGGTAGTTCATATTCTTTCAGTGCAATGGGACGGGGGAGCACACAACAGACAGAGAAGAGCCACACAGCACACGAGCAAACTAAACTTAGAATTGTCAATGAGAGCTCGTGCCGCGTGGCTCTTCTCAGAATTGTCAGTGAGCGCTCGTGCCGCGTGGCTCTTCTCTGTCTATCATGTGTTCCCGTGCTCCCTGTTTGCTGAAAGGATGTACAGTATCACCTATTTCCAGCGGACCTATTTCCAACGCGTCATTCGCAATTATCGAGATTCCTGTACTTGACAAATGTATCAAGCCTTCAATTGCATAACCTCCTCATTTCCAAGAATGCACCAATGAAAAAAACTTTTGCAAAACTATTATTTGATTCACTGTTTTTAAAAACAAATGCAGAAAAATTGTGATTCCGAAAAATTAAACAGTTGTCTCAAAATGTGATGATACCCATTTGCATACTCCTGATCTTTTGAAGACTAAAATTGAGTGCAACAAAACAGACTGAAATGATTTTCAATATGATCTACAGGGCGTCCACAGTTAAAGGAATGTACTATAGACATTGTCGTTCATGTTACAACTAAGAGAAAAAGCTTTTACTAATCACAAGGACGCAGCTGAGCGCTCGTGCAGTCATAGCTCATTTTCGTTTAACACACGGCACCACTTCTTAGGGCTCCGTGAATGCAACTCATTCTTATATTGTCAAGAAAAATTTGGACACCCAGATATCAAAGTGTGATGGTCTGTGGCCTTCAAAACAACGGTACCCAATCGAGTAACCAGGAACCGAGGAGGATAATGTGGAGTCAGCATGAGTGAGTGCACCCTCGATAACATGAATAGACAAAAAAAATTAGCCATCTGCATTGTTAAGGCAATGCGATGTATGGGGTGGGTGACATGCTGTTTTTTCCATCTCCGCTCCCTTCCTTCTCTTATGTAAAAAAAGTGCATATAATTATGCGCACAAATTATATACATGGTTGGTAGTTCAGTGCTAGGTCTCATCTGTTTCTTTCTGTGTTCTCATTTTTTTTTTCATGCTATTTACAACCAATGAAGCCTCACTGGCAAGTTCAAACCCGTACATTTTTTCTACGTGTTCACTGCGATGTGCGTTGCCGGTGGATCATGACTGGTGCTCCCCATATGCAGTTGCAATGTTACAAGCAAGCATCTCCTTGCTCATGGGATAACCTCATCACACATGAACACAAGAATACTATTTTTGTTGCAACCGGTCATAACGAATCAAAGAAATTTTCTCCCGTGTTAGATGTTATTAGCCACAGGTGATCTACCGATGGGTCATGGCTCCCCTAGAAGATATACCCAGTGGCCCACCAGTGTGCTACTCTGCACGTACACCAGGACCTCAAAAAAGACTGCCGGAGCAAAAGCGTTCTACTTAAAACCCCAATCTTCATTTACCGTTTCGCAGATACTGCTATATCCTGTAAATAAAGCTGAGCTCCACCATTTGAAAGATACACATGTATGTGAACTTTATTTATCTACTACCAAAAAATTACAACAAATATATCATTCCTAATAATATAGCACAGTTTGAGTGCAGATGCTTAACTTACCTGCCCACATATTATGGGGGCTTTGCATATGACAACCGAAATATATTCCACTGAGAATACTCCCATTTGATCCCTCTCCTCCTTGTTTCATGCTGCTTTTTTGCTAAAAATGCACGCGAGCAAGCTCGAATTGGCATGCTTCTCAAGTTCCATATAAATATACATGTGTTCTGTTCATGCTTCTCATCTAACTGAAGTGAAGCCAGGAGTGCGATAAAAAGTCAACTGAGCTACATTGGTTGACCTTGATCAGTTTCCTGTTCCGTCTTTTTGATACTCTGCACAGGCAAGAGGAAAAAAGAATCCATTTCATCTACTTCTGCTACCGATACGCTGTTCTAAAACTCTCTATGAAAGAGAAAAGTATACAACCACTGCATACTGTCAGTTCCATATGGGGCTGAAACATGGAGATTAACAAAAACAAGAGAAAAACCTGAATACCACACAGTGTGCAACACACCATAGAATGATAGGAATAACATTGAGAGATAACACACTAGAGTAGCAGATATCCTAGTTGACATCGGGTAAGTGAAAAAAATGGACCTCTGGTGGTCATGTAAAGCACAGAACAGACAATCGATGGACAGTGAGCAACTGAATGGTTACCAATGAATGGAAAACAAAGTCGGGAAAGGCAGAGTTATTTGAAGCGACCAAAGTTCGCAGAGATAAAATGGAATCGGCTCACACAGGTTAGGGTAAAGGCCTTCCTCCTGCAGTGGTCCAAGACAGGCCGAGAATGATGATGAACCTAATAGGATGCTCCACTCGCCAAACGAGCATCGTGTACTAATATTCCCCTTCTTGTACTTTAAAGGGGCCCTGAAACAATTTTTCAAGTAACCATGGGATGAATTCACTGGAAGACTTTATTGCCTCACGAATTCAATGCCCCAAAAATTTTAAGAATTCGTCCAGTGCAAATGGAATTACAAGGGTTCGTCGCATGCTGCAATTGCATTCTCTCTTTTCTCGTCTCGACCAAAGCGTTGGAAGCTAAGCAGGGAGGGATGGAAGGACTACAGAAAAACGTCATGCGCGCCTAGTGACCTTGAGCACTTTTTTCTTCGAATGCGCTACTTTTTCAGTGCGATTGCGCGCACACGTGTAGAGAGTAGTGGCCTCTTGCAGCGATCTCTGTAACGAGCGAGCGGGCCATGTTCAAATCAGCCAATGGCTGATAGATGCCCAAAAATCACACGTAGCTAGCCCGTGATTTGTCGAGAGAAGAGAAAGCCATTTTTAGCTGACTTTGATAATTTATTGTGAATTCCAGGCCATGTGCTGCGCTTTATATTTGGCTTGCGTATTGTCGGGAGCCTCTACTACCGATTGACAGCGCTTTCTGACCATGCTCAAAAAGTGTTGCAGGGCCCCTTCAATACCACTGAAAATATTATTGTTATATTGAATGCATGAGATCTTGATTGAGGGTTGTTGCCATATCTTGTCAACAATGTCTGTTCAATCAGTACGTGAAAATTTCAATATCTTAGGATTTCCTAGATTCTGGTACACATCACAAGAAAATATTAAGACTGCAATTACTATTTTGTTCCACTGACTACTCATCTATCATTAAAAAAGCCTCTAAAAATGTTTTTGGAAAACTAATCAACTACTTTTCACAGAAACACTTTGAAATTTAAGGCGAATTATGTATCCACTCAGAGCTCGTTGATCTGACTCAGTGACTCCAATTTCAGAATTGAGAAACAACCCAAATGATTTTATGAGTTGGCTTATTGAGAGTTTTGTAAAGTAATGGTTTTCTTGTGTTCATGCCTGAATGAGAAGAAGCTACAAATTAACGGAAGTTTGAAAAAAAGGTCCCCTTGTCAAAATGTTTGCTTCAGCAACGTCCTTTCTTCAAAGATTTTTCCCAGTCACTAAGTGTTTGAAGTGCCAACCAATATGCAGTCTAATAACTGATCTAATTGATTGATTTGTGGGCAGGGGTGCAACAGCCGAAACAGAATTTGGAGCAATTTTCGGAGCAGCAAAATGTTACTTTCAGAGCCGGTTACAGAAAAAAATATTCAATTTTTATCACAAAAAACTTAATTTGGAGCAGTATAAAAAAAGGTTATATTTAAAACAAATATGCACCAACAGTTCAAAACTACCCAAATCATGCAGAGTGAGTACGTTTACTACTATTTCAATAAAAGTAGCATTTTGAACCACCTCACGCTGCTAGCAATGATAAAAGTCCACATTAGCAATTGCCTCACCTGTCAAGTCCTTTGCCATACTGAGGATTCGAATGTGGATATGCCAAGCTAGCGACTTTGAGATTCGGGAAATTCATAAAACTGAGGGGTAGGGGTGGCAATAAAGAAACTGGCAGACAGTTTTCCTTGATTTTTTTTTTAGGGCTGCAGAAATGCTTTACAGTGCTTCAAATTATTGCCAGTAATTTTTTTCGCCAACAGCGATCATATTAGCACTCACAATTATGTGGCAAGTTATGCTTTGTCCCGTGACTAATGTTAACAGCCCCTTAATCTTGAAATATCTAACCAGCCCTAAATCTTAAAATGCTTTCTCACAGGCCACCGGTGTACTGCGGCAAAGGTGGTTTACGGGGCGTTCTGGACAAGTTAGTACAAGGCCAAGAAATTTCCGAACCGCTACACCCCCCCCTCTCCTTTTTTTCACGATGGGCTTAGGCTTAGGGCACAACTTCTCAGCTCACTTCCAAGGCGTGTTTGTCTAGATAAAGTAACAAAGACACGTGCCTGATGGCCCTGCAACAGCACCGGATATCTATCGCATGTGCCGTTGCTCTGGCAACTAATGTGGTCGCTGGCAACGCCGGCGTTCGCAGTTTGTCTAGTTTGTTCCCGCAAAGTAACAACAGCCTACACTTCCAGCTTTAGTTCTTAACATGTTATAGCTGCATTTGCAGACGTTTTCTGATTGCATTTTGTATTGAAGTTGTGTCGTCCCGCTGATGAATATCCGCTGCGGTCAGCACACCGACAGGTGCGCAGTGTTGTTACTTCGCGTGGTCGATTGTATTTCACGAAAGCTATAGCCTAATGAGTTTATACTATCTTACATTGTTCTTCAGGATTTGGGTCTGCTAGCCTGGATCTCCGGATTGATTAATTATTGACACTAACACAGGTGGCCAACGAGGCCTCCATTTCTCGCTGATATTAGCGCAACTGAGAATCTTTTGAAGTTGGCCGGGCATTTTGGCACAGTGTGGCACAATTTTGACAAATTTCATGGTTTAGGCACAGCTTGGCGCAAAAATGGAGAATTGTCTCAAATTGTTGCAACTCTGTGTGGTGTTTAACATCTCAAACCAGCCATATGATTAGTGGAGGGCTCCAGAAATTTCGACCACCTGGGGTTTCTTAACGTGCAACCATATCTGAGCACACGGGCATACAGAATTTTCCCCTCCATCAAAAATGTAGACACCGCAGCCAGGATTCGATCCTGCGACTTGCAGGTTAGCAGCCAAGTACCTCAGCCACTAGACCATCGTGGTGGGGTTGCAGTCTATTAATTCACACAGTGATCAGTGTAATACATTAGTAATCTTTATTTACCTTTTGTTACAGCAAAAGTTTCATTATGAAACACATAGCAAAATCTAGGTGTCATGTTTTCCGTAAAAGTATTGTAAATAATCGCCATTGCTACACACACCCAGTATGTACACAAGAAAAAAAGGAATTAAATGAAATATAAAACTACTCGCCACAACAACAAGCAAGGCAAGAAACTACTAATAGTTTATATTTGCACGTGGAGCCAACAGCTCCATGTGCAAAATATCAAATGTAGTGTAACACGCAGGCAGGAATTGAACAAGAAATTATCACTGAAATCAAACACTCAAGAATAAATTACAAACTGCATCCACCCAAAGAACAGACATTTATACACACACACACAAAAGCTTGCAGAAAGCCTCAACATTCATTTGTTGCATTTGGTAACTGCACATTCAACCAAGTTGGGAAGCCATCAAGTTGTGCTGCAGCAGTGAAAGTTGATCAGACATTCACTTGCCATAGTTACCATCCATATACTAGTTGCTCCGTTTTAAAACTAAATCTTTCAACTAAAAAAAAAAAAAAAGCTGCATGACCACCTTCCTTTAGTAATTTCGAACTACAAAAACCCACCATGGCTTTGAACACTTACCTTTACTCCAAGGCACACGAAAATGTGACAATAAACACGTCTGACAATCAAATGACGTCACTTTGGAAGATGGCCAAGATCGAGATGCCCAAGTTCCAATTAAAAAAAAAGAGAGGGGGGAAAATGTGTTAGCGTTGGCAGAGTCCTTCAATGCTTTTCTGGTCACGAAACTCCGCCGTCACTCTATAGCAGAGCTTCATACGCTGCCCAAAACTGCCGCGATGCGGCGCCACTGCGCCACAGAGGGCATCGTTCGGGCTGCTCGCGTACTGAAACAGACTGAAACGCGTGCGCACAGCGAGACAAACTGGTGGAAGAAGCGTGCGTGCGTGTCCGAGTTAGCCAAAATGTTGTGAGACGACGATGCCTAACACGTGTTGCGTGCCGGGGTGCCGTTTCGGCTACAGAGGAACGACCGACAAGGTGTCGTTTTCTTTTCCACCTGACAAGGACCAGCGCGAAAAATGGAAACGGGCCATACCGCGGCAGGAAAGTGGCGACTTCAACTTTGAGTCCAAATATACACGTGTGTGTGCGAAGCATTTCGACGCCTCGGACATTGTCACTACTTATGATTTCAATATCAACGGCGACGCCATGTCCCTGGAGCGCGACAAGCCAACGCTGAAGGCTGACGCTGTCCCAAGTATTTTTGGTGGCCTTCCTTCGTATCTCACGAAGCGTAAACCTCGACCCCGCTCATCGACAAATCGATCACCGTGCAAACGAGCACGTGAGTCGTCGTGCGAGACGGAGGAGCAACGAGCATCGCCGACGACCTGTTCAGACCGCACCGATGCTGCATCAGTGAATGAAGGTATGTAAGCGCTAGGCCAGATTACATTCGTGTCGTCGTGTATGAGGGTATCGTCTGAGCCTGTAAATTTGAAACTGCATGACTTGTTTTTCTTCACTCCTTTTCTTCTTCCTCTTTTTCTTTTTTTAGCAGATGTGGCACTGACCAGTGAAACGGTCGAAACCTACCACACGGACACAGCTTGTCAGACAGACCGCTTGGTTGACTGCACCAGCTGTGCAGCAGTGCAAAAGTTGAGGTGCCAACTTCGAGCTGCGAAGCAGCAGCTTCGGCAATGCCAAACAAAACTCGCCGAGTTCCGAAAGAAGACTGCTAAGTACGAACGACAACAGCAGAGCCTTCAAAGACTTTCCGATTGCGAGAAACTGATTATTGATCAGTGCGTGATGAAGGCAAACGCGAAGTCTGCAAGAGCCGTACGGTAAGCTTCAAGCACTACTTAACGAATATGGTTTACGTGTAAAGGCGATGGAATATTCACGTGGTAATTTTAGATATTCACCAAATTAAAAGCTACATATCCGTTGTTTGTACCTAAGGCTCGTAGAGGGATTTAATCGTTCGGTCCAGAAATTTGAAGCGCATAGAACAGGTGTTTTTTTTTTTTCTTGTCATGAAAAGAAGGCATTCTACGGAAGCATTTCTTGCAGTAATGGTTTAATTGTTTGGGTTTTCTGTTGCGAATAAAATGACACCAGGAGTCTGATAATGTTCACAGTTTAATAGAAATTGAGCGGCCGTGCCGTGCGAACCATCTGGCCTTATGCGCAACTTTGCGCAGTCGAGAGATTTCGCTCACTTCCGGGCGAATGGACGTGTAACAACTCGTACGTTCGCCTCTGTTTACATGTGGCACAGCAAGTGCGTTATTGCGAATGTACAGTGTCTGATTTCAGGCAAATTTTGAAAAGCTGGACCAGTTGCAGTATTGCGACGAACGAGCGGCGCTCCCCCGACCCTGACGGCTGCATTTCGACGAGGCGAAACGCAAGAGCAGAAAAAAAGCGTGCACTTTGAATTACATGCATATAAAAACAACCCCAGCTGTTAAACATTAATCAAGAATCCCCCACTACGACGTGTATCAAAATCATATCATCGTTATGGTGCGGCAAACCCCGAATTTTTGTCATTTTCGACTGCGACTGCCGCGAGCTGCTTGTCCAGAGCTGTTAGTTTCTTTTCTCCCGGGTGCTCATTTCAAAGCAGACGGCGCGTTCACGCAGTCACCGACGCACGCTGAATGTTCCAAGTAAATGAGGAAAAGTGAAACGACTTTTGCAGAAGTTTAGAAAGCTTGGAAATCAAAGCAGACCAACACACTACCGCAGCGGTAGCGGACGGCAGCATGCCCTCACGAGCACAGCTGCGCCCCTAGCGGCCAGTGCTGGCTCCATATGAAGCTGAGGCGGCACTTTCGTGACCAGAAAAGCATTGAAGGACTCTGGCGTTGGTGTGGTGACTCCAAACATCTGCAATTTGCAATAACAATTACAATTGAAAACTTCTACACAGTACAACCCTGCAAAACCTCTTTTCAGAATATTCATAAACAGGTCGACAGTTATGAAAATTTCAAAGTTCATGAATATAAGGTCGCATGAAGAGCAGCTGTATTTCTAACAAAATATTCAGTAGCATTTACTTTGCGATGAATCATGTATGGAAGAAAAAGTTGATTCAATAAACCTTCAGCAGAAAATGACCCAAAATATCAACAGGTTTTTCTTTCCAAAACTGCAACATTCAAAATGCATTTATTGACAGATAACAAACAGCTCAAATCGGTAAAAATCATCCTCAAGTTTTGAATGGTGTTGACCGTACTGAAGAGTAACATGTATATACTCCTGTGAGTGTACTCAGGTAGTACAGTAAGTTAACTGTAAAATCGTTTAGGGATCCATTCTCAATAGGTTATGTTGCATGAGCCGCATTATCTACAAATGCAGCACAGTGGGTAAATTACTGATAAGTAGTATTCGCTTGAAATTAGGGTAAGCCTTCCGGTTGCATCAACATATTACAATACATAACAAAAGAAGCCTTTTCGCGCATGTGCAAGCAACAAATATGGAGAGAAGTATACCGATGGGACTTTTAACACCTATATAAGAGAAATGAGCGTAATCTATTGCCTGTTCACCAACCAGCAGAACAACCTTGAAAAGTTGATTGAGAAGAATTACGATGCTTCGAGTTCTCAAAAGCTTTTTTGTAAGAAAAAAAGGAAAGAACACTAGCCTCTAGCTACAACACAACAACCACATCAAAGAGCTTGGCTATGTCAATTCCCAACAATCCCATTAAAGTAACAAATTTGAACAAATTTGAGAAATGCAGAAATTTGCAATAACCCTGACAATATCAAAAATATTTTTCTCAATCTAAGTGACTATTCAATAAAAGCTGCCACTCTTCCAGTATGTCCTATTTATACCTTCAGCATCCATACCAAGGTTAGTTAGCAACCAGTTATTGGCATCACCTACTGACAAGGTTAGAAGCCCATTTAATCAATTTGCAAAAACTATTTAAACAAAACATTAAAAATGTAAAAAACTAAAAGCCTGGTTGTCCACACAGTGCCTTTTTCATACCTTGCATTATAGCGCAGTTAATGAAGGCAACCATGGCATGAAAACCTATGTGTGTCTAGGAAAGGGTCAAGGAGAATCGGAACTTTGTGCTTCCTTTGACCCCTTTTTCCATAATTTCTTCGCACAAAACAGCCATACTTACTGTGGCCTGTTCATTGATTACGCGTCTTATCTGGCGATTCTGAGCCATGCTCAGGATTCCAACTACAGGGTTTTGGATTTTAGCTCTCTATGCACAATCAAGCATAACAATAAAATAAGAAAGAGAGCGAAAACAAACAGAAGAGATAGGCAAATAAGGAAACATGGCAGTACTGTCAAAATGATAAGAACATCAGACAATAAACAGATACCCAAGCTACAGTTACATTACTGTAAACAATGATACTGTTTTAAATGTTCTATTAAGTACTGGGATACAATGAGGAAGTGCAAAAAAATATTTTTTAGGGCTAATAACGGTCAACAACATGAAAGTTGCCACAGGACATTGCCATGTTGGAGCACTGTATTCAAAGACAATGCACTTTCTATAACAACATGTATTATAACTGAATATCACTCACAAATTGTCACAGAAGTCACCAATCTATGTACAGTATCTGCAAGGTGGTTTACCTCATCATCCTTACAGATCTATAAACTACGGCGACAAGTGTATTGACATTGCATGCTTCCAACTTGTAATATCAGTTGCATGCTCCTAGTCAAAGGATACACAGCCCTCCAATGGTGTTACGGATGCTGCCACTTACCGAAACAGGCACGCCAGCTGAGTGAAGTATATGTCAGGGTCACACTGATGTAGCCAGATTTGTTGAATGGCTAGAGTACACTCTTTGCCAATGTAAAAGTAAAAAAAAAAACATTTTCAAACAGCTGTTTCTATAAAAGTGTGTTTTGTTCAATGCAATTAAAAGAGTTCTCATGCTGCATAATTACACTCCTCCTTTTCCACCCATAGATAACAAAATCAGCCTAAGCAGCCTCAAAAAAGTCTTGTGTTTCCTTTGACACTGTCATATTGTGTATGCTCTTATTGAGATGGTACATTTGCCTTGGTGGCCACTATAAGTATTCTAGGCTTGAGCGAATTCACATTATATCCAGTAAAGAAGGAAGTTAAAATACAGTGCCTAATAAGCAGCCCTTTCAGGTTTGACACAGTTCGATGGAGGCGAAAATGCTGTAGGCTCGTGTGCTGAGATTAAGGTTCACGTTAAAAAAACCCAGGTGGTCGGAATTTTCGGAGCCCTCTACTATGGAGTCTCTCGTAATCATATGGTGGTTTTGGGATGCGAAACCCCACATATCAATCAACGTGACACAGTTTTAACGCCACAGCAGCTGCACATGGCTGCAGTACCAGTTGCCGTATATTAGTACAAACATAAGGACACACACTAACAAACATGTTTACATCGGTGATCACCTCAGGATAATCGCTTGCTAAAACCATAAATAAGAGATATGACATTTCAAAGATTAAAAAAAAGTCTACATGTATAACGGGTGACTACGCTTTGTTCACAAACGTGTGCATTAGTGGCAAAAGTTCGGCACAGATGAGCAGTCATTCACATCTATATCCTTGTCGCAAGAGTGCATTCATTTATTAATTACTTTTACGTGCTACAAAATTGTGGACAAAGTTAATATGCATTCCTTTCATGGAACTTAATAAAGAGATATATAGATGCTAACCAAAATATAATCATCCCATCACAATATGAATTACGGTCCGTGTATTTTTTTTTTTTTTGAACAAAAGAATGTAGAGTATGTTTTACACCAGGGGTGATGTGGCACAGTTTATAACATTCGCAAGCTCGTTGCTACTGCTGCTATTTTGCTATTTTTTTGTTGTCTCAATAACAGTTCCATTTCATTATGTGGGGTTTAACGTCCCAAAACCACCATATGATTATGAGAGATGCCGTAGTGGAGGGCTCCGGAAATTTCGACCACCTGGGGTTCTTTAACGTGCGCCCAAATCTGAGCACACGGGCCTACAACATTTTCGCCTCCATCAGAAATGCAGCCGCCGCAGCCAGGATTGGAACCCGCAACCTGCGGATCAGCAGCAGAGTACCTTAGCCACTAGACCGTCTCAGTAACAGTTGCACACATGTAAATACACACAGACTTTTTTTTTTCAATTTATAGAAGAGGTTATGAACAACATGCCACATAAGAACAACTATGTTGAACAACCATGTTATAACTTCTAATGAAGTAACCATGCCCACAACATATAATACATCATGCCAATGTAGTGACAAAGTTGTTGAATTCAAAAGTGGGATCGGAACACTATTGTATGATTTTTCAGCTATGTTGAGGAGACATTTTCAGAGCATGTTCAGCAATGTAGTGGCCACAAGTGGCAAGGGTTGCTTGGCCATGCCAGGTTTTTCTACATGCTTTTTGCGTGCAGAAAATTTTGAATTGCATGTTCAGTTGCATTCTTGTTCCACTCAACAAGGGGGTTACAGATGCTGCAGAATTAAACTCTGAGAACAAAATACTGCCCTGCCAAAACTAGGAAGACCTTGATAGATATGTGGGGTTTCACGTCTCACGTCTCATGATTACGAGAGACGCCGTAGTGGAGGGCTCCGGAAATTTCGACCACCTGGGGGTTCTTTAATGCACACCCAAATCTGAGCACACAGGCCTACAGCATTTTCGCCTCCATCGAAAATGCAGCAGCCGCAGCCGGGATTCGATCTTGCGACCTGCAGCACAGTGGCACTTGAGGATAAAAATGACAAAATGCTACAACTTTTCAACTGCTTGCTGTGCTGTTGGGCCACCCCGAAAAGCTTGTTCTGAGCCAACAAATTTATTATCAAGATCCTCATCTGACTTGCTCCGATGAGATGTAACACCAACTGGCTCAGGAGCACTCTCCTAGAAAAAAGATGAAGTGCAAAATCACACATCTGCAATGACTGGCTGAACCTTCACAATTTCAAAGCATACCATATAGCAAACTACAATTGTCACCCATAAATTTAATGCACATCTCTGTAAAAACACTTGTTATGTTAAATTTTTTATGGCTCTCATCGCATAAATTGTTTAATTATAACAGATTACACACACACATAAAAATGCTCAGGTGACTTTCAAGTAATATATATTCAACTTCAACCCTTTTCTACCACTGACTGAAATGGTCATGAAATTTTCTAACAAAATTACCAAATTATACTTGTAATTGTGTTTCCTGATGCCACATGGCCACACTTGTTCAGGTTGGGCTATTGATGGTGTGTCTGCTTTCACTGCATTGCCATGTAGTGAAGCCATCTTCAAGTTATCTTTTTTTACGTGATTATTGAAATAAAGAAACTTCATTTAATTGAAAGAATGGTACAGTTGAACCCCGATACAACAAAACTGACAGGACGTGGAAGATCTTTCGTTAAAGAAAAAATTTCATTGGTATGTAATAATAAAAAAATAGTCAACCTAAGCTAGCAAAACAAACAACTTCATGGCCGAGATTCGAAAAGTATCGGCTGCTTCCTTTAATTTCCCAGCGGCTTCTAGACGCGATTCTCGCACATGCACAGTGACACCATGTTGAAAAGCACGCTGAAATAACGGCAACAACGGCTTTCGTGAACGAACCTAGCAGTTGCACTTGGACGCTAGAACCAGCAGCTGTCTGACGTCAAAAGGTATCCGACGACGCCGAGATACGCTATTCTGACCATCCACTAGTAGCTGCTAGCTTATCTTGTTGATAACATGGACGACAAAGAGCAACTATGACCAGTAACCACACTGGCTAAGCGCAAAAAATACCCAAAAGCACTGGCATCAAAAAGGCACCATTCTACAATCACACTTAAGAAAAGCATGTAAGAAACTAAGCTTCAGCTTTGGATTGGCTGCGGCTCAGAAGCAAGCCAGTGGCAAGAGCAGGGCAATCTCACTGCCATCGCTATTGAGCAATGGCGGCTTCCATGCTTAGTAAACGAAGGCAATATTTGGTGGTGCCCACGTGCGTTTTAGACTTCATAGACATATTTTTATGTTCTAAAAATGCATCAAAATGTTAGAGATTGTGTTTACTGTACAGCATTGAATATCTGAGCCTGAAATTGCATCAAATTTTCTTGAAGCAGAACGCCAGAAGAAAGAAGTGTTCAGTGTGGCGAGAATATTTCTGCATTGACTCCTATGATTGCTGATGGAGAACTGAGAATTTTTCGCAGTAACAGAATTTCATTGTAGTGGCATTCGTTGCGGTGGGGTTAGATTGTACCATTTTATTGAAGAAGAAAAAAACTCCACAAATTGAGTGAAAATTTTCTTCTGTCATTTCGGCAAGTTTTTGTACAGTAGCGGTAAGATCCTAGAATAGCAGATTGACCTTCATTCGGAATTATCAATGAAAAACACCACAAAGCATCTTCCTTAGTAGCTAAATCGCTAGAGCACTGGACACATAATTCAAGGATGTCAGTTTGATGATACTGATTGATTTATTGATATATGGGGTTTAACGTCCCAAAGCCACAATATGATTACGAAAGACGCCAACAGTGAAGGGCTACAGAAATTTCGACCACCTGAGGTTCTTCCCCGTGCACCCAAATTTGAACACACGGGCCTACAGCATTTTCTCCTCCATCGAAAATGCAGCCGCCGCAACCGGGATTCCATCCCGCGACCTGTGGGTCAGCAGCAGAGTACCTTAGCCCCTAGACCACAGCGGCAGAGCAAGGATGTCGGTTCGAATCCCACCGACATTAAAGGTGATTTTTTTTTATGCTATAAAGTTTTCCGTTATACTATCCTAATAAAAATTGGCATGTATGTGTATCATTGAATGGACATTTTAAATATGCAAACAGATTTCATACATCATATTTAGAAAGGATTGGTTCGGATTAGAAAATTTCCATATTTTTATTAGGTAGCATTTTACAGGTCTTTACGGTAACTTACATTACAAAAAGTTCTTTTTTAGAACCATGAAGTTCTTTTAAAAGATCCAACCCTCCAGGCTAAAGCAAATTAGATGCAGTGCTATGGCTCTGATCAGAAGTAATTTTCAAACTTGGAAGGTAAAAACTAGCTTCCAGTTAGCTATTACTTGTGAAATAATTACAATAGCATCAAGGCTGTTAAAAAAAAAACAACTTTGGTCTGTAGTTCAGTATTTTCTGAAAAGAATGACTCGTAGTTTGTTTATATCTGTTCATGGAAACTTCACCAAAACTTTCGTAAGGCAGAGACGCATCACAAAAATAACAAAGATGAGAAAACAGTCAAGTTTTGAGAACATTTGTAATTTTATCTATTGGTCCTGCAAGGGAAAAAAAGAGGCCATTTCACCATACCATAATTTGGACTATAAAAATTGCAAAAGCGTGAATTGCAAAAGTGTGGTTTCCAAAAACTCGATACATTAAAATTTTTTAGCTATTTTAAGAACCTTGTCCAACTTGGATTAATTTCAATTTATATACAAGTACTACACTTTTGTCCCCTATGCTTCCTTTGCCTAATTACCTGTTGGATTCATTTGACTATGCTACACCTCACATACGATGATGGCAACAAAAATTGATGTTAACACTGACCCACTAGAAAGAATCAACACGTATGGTGTAACGTTGATAAGCTGAAGGCATAGGTTCAATTCCTGGCCACAGTAGCTGCAACCCAATGGGAGGACGTATGCAAGACTACTACTGCACTTAAATTTAGGTGTACATTATGCAACTTCATAAAAGTCAAAAGTATCCCATCATCCATCACTGCGACGTGCCTTACAATAGTATTGTACTTTCAGCACGTAAAATGCCATAAATGCACCATGTTTATGTTTCTCACAATATCTTACTTTTGCTGGCATGCGACAACAAAGCCAGAAGGGATGGAGTTCTGCTGACCAGATGCATGATATTAAGAGCAGATGCGGGTCGAAAAACACGAGTTTTCTTCAAAATTACTCATTTTTATTTTCGCCTGTTTTGATAAGATTAGTACCTCTACTGTACTGAAAAAAAAAAATAGATGTCGAGACTTAACTGAAAGCTTTAAAATTGCGTCTAAAGAGCACAAGGTGCCTGTTAAAAGGCCCAAAGTGTGCAGTTTTCGAGCACCTTACCGCCAATAATGCGCCGCCGCTCGCCATTGTCGATCGCAGTGGCCACTACAAGAAGGACTGTTGTTTTTGATGTGCAAACTTCATCGAATGTATAGACATCTTTCATAAATAAAAACTCAATATAAACTTTAAAACTCGTTTTCCTCAAAACACGAATTTCACCATTTTTTTTTTCCATGTGCCTTTCCTTTTTTGGGCACTTCTAGTGCTTCGATCTGCATGAAATTTTGTCCAAAATTTCTCCAAAGTATGACAAAGACCATTCTCTAGTTTATATTTGAATATTTTATTTTATAATAAAAAATTTAAGTAAACCTTTACTAGGGTAGGTGAAATATAGATTTTTTAAAGTCTACTATTTTTCATGCCTCTTACGTATTTTGTATGTGCTTCCTAATTAGTTATTTGTATTCTACACTTTATTTGAAATATTATGAACTATGAATGGGAAAAAATTACGGAAGTTTAGGGATGAAAAGAGGGAGGGGGTGGAGCAAAAGGGTTAAGGTTTTCACTGTCATTTCGCAGAGCTAAAAGTAGCAGCTTGCAAGAAAACTAATTATACATTTGAAATCAGCATAAAAAGTTCCATAAACAGCTCAAGTATCATTGCTCTGGGGTGAATATTAAAAAAAAAAAAAGTGTCTTTGAGTAGAATCTCCCCTTAAAAGGAGAGGCGTCCTTGGACAGGCTCAAGCTTGAACAGCATGCTGTATGCATGACTGCATGCATGAAGAGAACTAGGGGCAACAGGTTTTCACGGAAATAAGAGCAGGGGTGGAACAGAGTACATGGGTATGGGAGCAGTCAAAAGTGCTTTTTGAAGCAGACTTGGAGCATCCAGAAAGACATTTTCGAGCAGGCTTGAAACAGCCAGAAAGGCCTTTTTAAGCAAGTTTGGAGCAGTTAGAGATAACGTCCAGTGCAGATGTTGCCACTTCTCACAGTACATGTGAAACAACATTCGTCCAATGCAGCGTTTTCTCAAATACGAAGCGCATTATTGTGATAGCAATATGGAAACTCTCCACCAGTTTTTGTTGTTGCCGTGGCCGTCATGTTCGGTATCAAGTTCAAACTGATAAGACGCCCCTGCCCATCGTATGTTCAACACGCGGGTAAATGCGCGTGAGTAGGGGCGACAAACGCGGCTAAAGCAGAGGTCGAAATAGGCCGAAATAGGCCGAAATAGGCCGAAAGCGGCCGAAATAGGCCGCTTGGAGGGTCTATACAACAACATCCACCCGCCTGGCAGGCTTGCTGTCAAGCAAACAGAAAACACTCTGCCTGTCTTGAATGAGCACGACAAGAGGGGCGGAGGGGGAATGTGGCTGGGCCAGCAACTGCTAGCTTTGCTTCTAAAGGTGCTGGCACACATGCTTAGCTATGCAGCCATCAGAGGACAACTCGAAAGGCTTTGCTATTATCGCAAGAAGACTGTGCAAAAGTGTTGTGTTCCAAGCACCCCTGTGTCACGAGCGAGCAGACCGGATGCTGAAACTGCTTCCAGATGTTGACTCCTCCCTTTCCCCCGCTCGGCACAAACGAGCCACCGTCGTTTCCCCCGGCAGTTCGGCCGCCGCCTCCATCCGAATAGGAATAAACTTGTTTCTAACCGTTCGAGGCTGTCTGAGCTTTTTGGACTACCGCGACCTACGCGTACGTCTATGGGCCGACAACAACACCGGACATAACAGTGGCGACGAGGAAGTGGATTTGGACCAACGCTACGCAACGATATTGACAAGCTACAAGCTATGGCTACGCACGGGCTCCCAAATCGGCTACCCGAATTCAACGGCTCATCATGGTCATCGTGGTTTGGACGCCTGCAATTTTACTTCGAGGCTAACAACATCCCTGATGCAGCAATGAAGAGGGCCAACCTGCTAACGCTGTGTGGGGAGCAGACATACGACACAGTCTGTGCCCTGATTCAGCCACGCACTCCAGCGGCCGTTGACTACGACGACATCGTAGCAGCGCTACAAGAGCACTATGACCCAAGGCCATCGGAGGTCTACTGTTGAGCCCGCTTCCAACGGCGTGACACTCTGGAAGGCGAAAAAGTGGCCGAATACGTAGCGGCTCTCAAAAAGCTCGCTGCTGACTGCAATTTCGGGACGTTGACCGCGACAGCTGCAGCTACTGCGCAGGAGGGAGGATCGACTGCCACACCTGCTAACACCACTATGCTCCCCTTGGTCGTTATGTTGCGTGACCGTTTTGTGTGCGGACTGCGTGACGCAGGCCTACAACAACGCCTGTTCGCGAAGACGGGTCTCACCTTCCCCAAAGCCTACGACATCGCCCAGCGAGCGGAGAGCGCCGGTAACCAGCAGAGGGATATTCGACGGAACGTCGAGCCAGTGCATCACACCAGTCAGCAGTCAGGTCATTCCACGTCCAAGGCGAAATTAAGCAGAAAGACACAGCGCTGTTGGCGATGCGACGACATGCACGATCCCCAGGTATGTCGATACAAGACAGCGACCTGCAATTTTTGCCAAAAACTGGGACACATTGAAAGGGCATGCATCTCGAAGCGCAAACAGCTCGGACCGAAGACTTCAGTGCAACGGAACAATAATGTCGACGCACAGGAGGGCCAGACGCAAGATACAAGCCGAACAGCACAAACGTCATCGGCCGTTGTGAACCTCGGAACGGCCGTTGTGAACGCCGTTGTGAACCTCGGAACGAGACCGAAGATTACAACTGAAATTATGGTACACCAGCGCCCTATCAGGTTTGAGGTGGATTCCGGAGCAGCATGTACGCTCATCAGCGAGGACACTGTTCGCGCTACTTGGCGTGAGAACGCGCCAGCTCTCGAGCAAGATGACACGCAGCTGAGAACGTGGTCCGGACATTCCCTTTCACTGCTGGGCTGTGCCAACGTAGACGTGTACTACAACGGGCAGACCCATCAGCTCCCCTTGCTAGTCGTCCACGGTTCTGGATCAAGCCTTTTAGGACGAAATTGGTTCACCCCCCTTGGAGTGGTCATTGCCGGAGTTCACCACACACTCAGTTACCGTCAGTGGAGCAGCTTCAAGATAAGTACAAAGCGATTTTCTCCGAAAAAATACCAGGGAACAACGGACCTCCAGTCACACTGGAGCTGAGGGAGGATGCGACGCCGAAATTTCTGAAAGCTAGGTCGGTGCCTTTCGCCCTACGAACGTCAGTCGAGAATGAGCTTGACCGACAGCAGGAACAAGGGATCATCGAACAGACGCAACATTCGGAATGGGCAACACCACTCGTTGTCGTCCGAAAGAAGAATGGTACCCTACGCCTCTGCGGAGACTACTGGAGCACCGTCAACCTGGTGACAAAAGCATCTTCCTACCCACTGCCGACACCGGAAGAGGTTTTTAGCACGCTTCGTGGTGGAAAAATCTTCAGCACCTTGGACTTGACACAAGCCTACCAGCAGCTAAAGGTGAGCGAATCATTGTCTGAACTGCTCACAATAAACACTATTAAGGGTCTTTACAAAGTTAAAAAATCTTCCAGAAATTTATGGAGTCTACACTTAGCGGGATCCCAGGTGTTTGCGTCTACTTGGACGATGTTATTGTTCGTGGCGCCTCCAATGAAGAGCACACAGAACGCTTGGAGCTCATTTTGGAAAGGCTAGCAAATGCTAATTTGCACATCAGTAAAGAAAAATGTGTTTTTGCGGTGCCTGAAGTGAAGTTTCTTGGCCATCAAATTGACGCGCAGGGTATCCATCCCACTGAAGACAAAGTGCGTGCAATCACCGAAGCACGAGCGCCTACTAACAAGCAAGAACTGCAGTCGTTTTTGGGGCTATTGACGTTCTACGACCGGTTCTTAGAACATCGAGCTACAGTGGCCAACGATCTATACCAGCTCCTGCAGAAAGAAGACCCATGGACTTGGTCGCCACGCCACCAAGAGTCATTTGTGGCCCTTAAGCAACTACTTCGCAAGTCTACTGTTCTGCGACACTACGACGTAAGGAGACCCCTACTGCTAGCCTGTGACGCATCACCATACGGAGTGGGAGCAGTCCTCTCCCAAGTTGACGACCAGGGACGGGAAGCCCCGATCATTTTTGCTTCGCGCACCCTATCGCAGGCAGAGAGGAATTATTCCCAGCTAGATAAAGAGAGACTTGCCATCGTCTACGCAGCAGATCACTTTCGGCAGTACATTACCGGCAGGAAAGTGACTTTCATAACAGATCACCGGCTTTTATTGGGTATTATGGGTCCCCAGAAGCCAATGCCACAGACATTGTCGCCGCGAATGACACGATGTTGCATCAAGATGTCGGCGAACGATTACGAACTCGTACATCGCACGGGGAAGAAACACCAGAACGCCGACGCACTAAGCCGCCTGCCGCTAGACACCACAATAGATGAACCACCCCCGCCGGGTGATATACTCATGTTCGAGGCGCTGCCGAACCCTCCGCTAACAGCTGACAGCAATTGTCCCGGAGCCCTCAGCGAAAGCACCGTCGGAGGAAGAAAAGCTTCCGCATAGCAGGAGAATTGAAAGTGGACAGCGCATGTACGCCCGCCAGTTCCACAGAAAGCCCGGCTGGGTTGAAGCGACGGCACTCAAACGCACAGGTTTGCGGTCATGGCTCGTCGACATTGGTGGAAAGGCCACACGCCGCCACCTTAATCAGCTACGCCGTTCAGGTAATTTGCCAAGGGAACCTCCCATTCAAGCAGCCACCTCGACGGAAGCTTCGTTCCACTCAGCCTGGCATCTCGCACCAGATGAATCGGCGCCGCCGCCCGCCGGCCCTGAACACAACAGAAACTACACCCAGCGAGCGGAGGCTTCTCTTCCTAGTGCGTCCAGAGCGTCCACGCACCCACGGCGGCCCCCAGATCGCTTCTAAGCGACAAGCTAAGGAGAGAGGAGATGTTTTCCAAGCACCCCTGTGTGTAGAGCGAGCAGACCGGATGCTGAAACTGCTTCCAGATGTTGACTCCTCCCCTTCTTCCGCTCGGCGCAAACGAGCCACCGTCGTTTCCCCCGGCAATTCGGTCGCCGCCTCCATCCGAATAGGAATAAACTTGTTTCTAACCGTTCGAGGCTGTCTGAGCTTTTTGGACTACCGCGACCTACGCGTACGTCTATGGGCCGACGACAACACCGGACATAACAAAAAGTTGCCCTCCCTAGCGTGGCCGCATCCTCTTACACCAGCGTTTTGTAGAGTTACACTAGACGAGATCCAAAAGAATTATGTCTAATTCCAATGGCAGAGTCTGAAAGTTTTTCCACTTGTTTTGGAGCAAGTGTGGGGAGAGGGGGGGGGAGAGGTACTAACACTCACACCAATGTGTGGGGGTGCTGACACCCCCTGTAAAGTCCTTTGCACTTCGCGACGCATGTGTTTCGCACATAGGCTGCATTTCAGTTTCACAACTATGGAGCGGTAGGCGGCGTTGTGCTCTCAAGCGTTTTGGCAGTGACACCTGGCAGCAAGCCAGGGTGGCAGTACATGGTTGTTGCGTGGTTCTTTTTCACGAGTGGCGGTTGGAGCGAGCGGTCATCTCTCGCGGGCCCTCATGACGAGTCGAGCATTGGCCCCTACACCTTGTGTTTCTTAGGTTGATTGAGTGTGTTGTAATATGTGTAAGGTTGATTAAGTGTGTTGTAATGTTGTGTAAGGTTGTTTTAGCGCGTTGCTCATTAGCGATGTATTTCGATTCAGCTGACGATATCGTCGTGGTTAAAGTAGTTCAATAAATGTATGTATTTGGTTGGGTCGGACCGCGTCTGCTGTGTCCGTTTGCTTAGAAAGCGTGGTTCCTTATTCAGAAATCCCACAAATGACAAAGTGAGGGCAGAAATCATTCTGTAGAGCAGGCAATGCTGCTCTACAAAAATGAGTGGAGTAAACCGGAACTCGTCATGACGTACTTTCTTAGCATGTTTGCCTGCTTAAGGGCATCAGCAGTAATCGCACATTTTGCTGGTACAGTAGAATCTCAATGAAACTACTAATACAGTTAATCCAAATTTCACGATGATACGAAACGTAAGGTTGTTTCGAATGGACTATGTTATAGAGAATACGCCGTGATTCAGTGTTATATGAAGGGCTTCCCCAGTTACCGTGGATGATACGAATGCGCGATTGGCCACCGTATGTGGGCAGCGCAACGCGGCTTGACTGTGGGAGGAAAGGCACGTTCACACTTGGCCCTGAAGAGGGCAAATGCGGCAAAACTCACAACAATTTCCCTCGCTTCGCCATCTAAAAGCGACCGGAAAACCACACCACGAGGCCAACATGAAACGAAAATCGGTCTGATCCCAATTTTTTCCGCCTCGAGATAGCAAGTCGCCTTTCCACTTTACTGCTTTGATTGCACCACTGCACCAGCTCAAACCACGTGATGTAAACAACCGGCTGAAAATTCAACATGGCGGTAAGGGCGTCAGCAGTGGCTCGCTTCAGCGCAATGGGAAACTACCCGTGTAGAACAACAAAGCTCACGGCTTCGACAAAGACGCGTTCACGGAGAGCCTGGTTTCAATTACGATTGAGGAGAGCATCGGAAGTAGAAGAAGGTGCAGTAGCAGCGAGTTGACATGCCCCAAAGTGGCTCGCCACTGCTGGTGCGTCCACTCGTGTTGTTTGTTTCCCGAAACAACGTTTGGAAAAGCGCAAACTGTTTCTTTTCAGAGCTTTGCATGGATAACCAGAACTATGCACGGATTTCCATTCTCAGGAAACGAGTAAATGTTATGAGGGGCAGAATCAATGTGAACATTTTCGACGCGCGCGAACATGGTTTTCAGGCTGTTTTGGTGTTTTTGTTATGCTTCTCAAGTGTGAATGCTCCAGGATTTATATTTTTTCATGTCGAATTCGCGGCGCGTTTTCTGGGTGCATAGGTGGCGAAGAGAGTGGATTGCGGGCAATTTTGCCGCTTTTGCTCCCTTTGAAGCCGAGTGTAAACGTTGCTTAAGCGACAGCAGCTTGAGTGAGAAAACAGCGGCATGGTTTTATTTCTTTCAAGCGGCTTTCTCGAGACAGCGAAGCCAGAGAAGTTAAAAAACTAACATGGATTTTTCAGCAAGAAATAGTTGACCGCGATAATTTTTTATTGCTCATCTTCATGATCGGCTTTACCTTTTATTTGATTCATACGAATTCGGGACGATACGAATATTTTACGTGCTTTCTATGAATTCGTATCACCGAGATTCTACTTTAATGGCGGATGACACGGACAAGGCCGCAAACTGTAAGGTATTGTTTCCGATACTTGACAGCTGAGTGCTTGCAGAGTTCCATCGGCTGCTCCAACTCTGCCATTTGAATTACAGATTAGCCGCCAACCTCACTTTGTATAACACAACAATTTTCTTAGTGCAATATAACGAAAACGTCTACCATGGTAAAATACACAAAAATTAAAGAAGATGTTTCGGCTCAATACACGGACGCCTTGTTCACAATTACAGCAAACGATGTAGTGTTCTCTTGTTTACGTGTTATCACGTGTTGCAACATTGCACACATGCTGGGGGGAGTGTCGCAATTTTTCTGTTTAGTGCATGCCCACGCTGTAGTGTGAACGATGTCTTTTCGGATTCCAATGCTTAATTTATTTGCACTTGGCCAGTGTGGTACATAATCAGAGTGGCTGTTCATCCGCATTATCAACAAAAGTCATCTAGCCACAACTGAGG
Organism: Rhipicephalus annulatus; assembly: GCA_013436015.1. Taxonomy (NCBI): domain Eukaryota; kingdom Metazoa; phylum Arthropoda; class Arachnida; order Ixodida; family Ixodidae; genus Rhipicephalus; species Rhipicephalus annulatus. Next base: position 662,092 of record WOVY01001329.1, read on the forward strand.
GATAAGAATGGCACAGAATAAGGCAAAGTCACCTCTCCACGATACCCTGCCTCCATCTCGGCATGTCGGATACACTTTCATGGCAGACAGCTGCTGGTGTTAACGTGTCAATGCAACTGTTTGGTATGTTCACGAAAGCAGTTGTAGGCGTTGTTTCAGCGTGCTTTTCACCATGGCCTTACTATGCATGTTTGAGAATCGTGTTGTGAGCTGCTGGGAAATATTTTTTAGATTGCACTACAATAAAATTTTCGCTTTAGCAAAATATTTTCCCCACCCAGAGAGTTTCGTTTTAGCAGGGTTCAACTGTACTTACATTTCCAAGAAATGCTATATCAAATATAGTGTAGTTAAGTTGCCCAACGTAAACTGATCTAAAATCTTGCTGCATCACAACAGGACTGTAAACTACAACAAAGTGTAGCAAGAACAGCTACCTCCCAAATGTTCCCAGCTCTGCATGTGTTAAGTCTGAAGCAATGGCCTAATAAGAAATGTACAAAGATGAACTATTATATATCTGTTTTAAAGAGACACTAAAGGCAAATATTAGGTCTACGTTCATTCCTGAAATAGCGGTCTGGAAACTTTTTAGTGCTAGTTTCGTGTCAAGGAAATGCTTATTTTGAAATAAAATAATGTTTTCGTGGTCTACCCACCGTTAGCGCACTTCAAATCACCCGCCTGAAAACGGACGATGGCGGTCCTTGCAAAATTTTCTGCTTGCTTGGTACAACTGGGCCCCACCAGATTGCACTACCTATCCAGCCTAACCAGGCAAAAACAGCTTTTGAACCACTTGCACCATTCCCCGTAGCAACGCCATGCAGTTTTTTTTTTTTTGATGAATCAAACAGAAACAGACAAGCAGCAATTTATTGCATGTTGTAACCCACAAAAAGTGATCCCTCTTTTTTTACTGCAGCTGGCTTGATTACTGGTGATCAATTGAAATCAGAGCCTTTGACGTCGTTGAGATCATTTAAAAATGCCCCACTTGTAGCAGATGTGGTGTCTTACATTTACCCTAATGTCTCGATTAGTAGAGCACTGCTGTTCGTAACATTGACATTTTAGACATTCCAAAACATTGATCTTTCACTGTGATACAAATTGTTATTTGCCTTTGGTGTGCCTTTAAATATTTTCATTACAGTTCTGATCATGAGAAACTTTTTAGGGCATATTTTTGCACTAATTTTCAAGATATAACGTTACAAACTTGCACAGCTTAATGTCTGTTTGCTATGTAAGCCTATGCAACTCCGCCATGAGCAAGATAGTTATGAATGATAGTGTTATGATGATAAGCCATTGAAATTACAGGCAGCCAAAATTAACACGAAATAAGCCCACAGAGTTTAGCACTACATGGCACAACCTGCATGTGCCATGGCTGCACACCTGAGAAGTTCAAAGTTTATAGGAACTCAAGACTGCACTCTAGCACAACCTTCTTTTTTTTTTTTCGTTCAATAAAAGACTGCACTCTAGCACAACCTTTTTTTTTTGTTGTTTTATAACTGACGGCTTACATTTTACAAAGCTCTAACAGCAAGTTGAAAGAAGCAATGCATTTTTATAGCCAACATGCAGCAGGCAGAATTTTATTGAAAAATGAAAATAAACATGCTTACCTGAACATGATAAATCCTGACTACAGCCAACCAGAAATGAGCAGCAGGGAAATGCATGCTTATGAAAAGCCAAAGCAACAGTGCACGAATCATGGACAAAGAAAAGAGACCAAAGCAATTACAGCAAGGGTGCTAAGCTGCCTAGGTCTACTAGGTAATTTTTGGTTATCAGGTAGAGAAGGGCGAGACCAAAACCAACATATAGGTGAAAGTGTCACAAAGGTGATTCCTGCAAGTAGCCAGGAATTCTCATTTTGTGCAAGCCGTACGATGCAATAGCAACACAAATATAGCATGCAGCAGTAGTCACAACCTGGCACACTAACCTGAGAAATGCCTTGAGACTCCGGAGGAGGCACAATAGGGATAGCTACTTTAGGCCTTCTAGGAGGAGAGGGTCGTTTATGCTGCTGGCTTTGAGTGTTGTAGTAGGTTATGTCCCCATGGTAGTATGGTGGCTTCTGGGCTTGCGTGGGCTGCACATAATGTATTCACAATCTCAGCTAATTTACATACAGGAATAAAACTTCCTCTCGGGCTAGTTGGTGTCGTACGCCAAACGCCATTTTTTTAGCATGACCAGGAAGAAAAAAATTGAAGAGGCTGAAAAGAGCAGAAAACAGTGCACAGGACCGGCGCTTGCCCTGTCTTCTATTCTCAGCCTGTTCCAATTTTTTGTTCTTTTTCTTCCTGTTTGTGCTAAAAAAATTTGACATCTAAAATACATCCAGCAAGTCTCCATAACAAGCAATGCCACAAAACGAAAATTCCAAAAAGACAAGGCCAATATACACATGAAGCATATTAACTGCACTTTGTTTCCAAAAAAAAAAAAAAGCCTGTGTAAGTAATGTAACCAGAACTTCATATAAACTAGCAGACCCAGATGTACTGCTGTCCTGCTTACTCCTGCAGCAAAAAAAAACGTGATGTCTGCATTGAAACACTCAAGCAATTAGAATGCCAATGTATTTCAACACACACTTTAGGAAATGATTATTTTCAAGCTGTTGTCACCCCAAAAATACACTCAAAGTGCACCCAAGTTGTAAACAAAATGCTGGCTGCAATTCATAATTTTCAATATGAACCACAATGAATAAATCAAAAAGCTAAATTAATCATAGTTAACTCACTACTAATTAACACACATGCGAAAATTCAATACTTCAAATATGAATCAATCAGGGATACCTATGAAAACAACACACTACAGAAAATTCGACAAAAATATTGCACCTTGCTTGATCAGTCGTGATAAGAAGCTGATGGCCCACTGAAAACTGCATTTGCTCGAGCACATGACTTAAACATACATTTTGAAACAATTTTACAGCCCCCACTCACAGTATCAGTTTCAGACAGCGCTGAGAGAGGGGACCAAGGTGTTTCTTTAGTGAACACAGATGGCCATCTGAGCACACAAACCAGTAATGCCCATGGACCTATGTGCAGCATGACCACCACATTGATAACAACCAATAACTAATATACTAGTGAGAAAAGCAGGAGTTTTATACACGCAAACCTCAATTTATACACGGAAACCTCAACTAAGTGACTAATTGGTACAGTGTTACGTATACACATTTATAAAGAATTGTCTAATATAACGCAAGTACTGTAGCATCGAATGCGACCAGACTTTTACACGATACTTATATAAATATATAATAAACAAATGACTTATCCTCACTACAATTATTTCCTTCAAAGGGGGAAACTGGTTTTACAAGCTGAAAAATCACGAAGAAAATATATATATTTTTTTAAAATGGCACTTTTGAAAATTTCATTCAATATTCTACTAAGTTTTATGCAGCTTAAAACGATATCTCAGCCTTAATATTGTTACGAGAAGGAGACTGACTCTGAGTGGAAGTCAGAGATGTATTTACAACCGGTTAAGCGAGCAGCGCCAGCCACAGAGATTAGCTCGCGCCTGTCTTCTTCTTCGTCTTCATGCACTGGCACATAGCATGACCTCCGGCGGTGGAGGCACCGTCCCTGTGCTTTAAAGGTCGTTATCTGACGCATTTTTGTAGGGCTTGATCCGCGATACGTTGATTGATTGATTGATATGTGGGGTTTAACATCCCAAAACCACTATATGATTATGAGAGACGCCGTAGTGGAGGCCTCCGGAAATTTTGACCACCTGGGGTTCTTTACCGTGCACCCAAATCTGAGCACACGGGCCTACAACATTTCCGCCTCCATCGGAAATGCAGCCGCCGCAGCCGCAATTCGAACCTGCGCCCTGCGGGTCAGCAGCCGAGTACCTTAGCCACTAGACCACCGCGGCGGGGCGATCCGCGATACGTGAACAATATCACTGGACCGCACAGCAGATTATGATGGATCGATGGGGCTGATCTCGTAGGTGACAGGTGTTACTTGATGCAATATACGGTAGGGTCCCGTATAATGAGACACCAAAGTTTTTCTGATAGGCCCAGGCAACGATGAGGAGGACCAGAGTAAAAACTGGGTACCAGGAGTGAAATGTACGTCTCTATGTTCCGCATCGTACCGACGGCATTGGTTGGTTTGTGACACCATCAGCCGAGCATGAGCGAGCCGACGGGCATGATCGACTCGTGCAATGAAGTCGCTGGCATACTCGCTGGTGGACGAGGTGTGAGCTGAGATGACTGTGTCCAGTGGTAAAGTCGGCTCTCTTCCGTACAATAAGTAAAACGGCGAAAAGCCCGCTGTGTCGTGACGGGATGAATTGTACGCGAAAGTTGCGTAGGTAACTGCAAGGTCGCAGTCTCGGTGGTCGGGCGACACGTACATAGCGAGCATATTTATTAGAGCGCGGTTAAATCGTTCTGTGAGGCCGCCGTTTGTTTGAGGGTGGTAAACGGTTGTCAGTGTTTGTTGCGTGGAACAAGAACGCAAAATGTCGGCGATGACTTGGGGTAGAAATGTACGGCCACGGTCTGTGAGAAGCTGTCTTGGAGCACCGTGAATCAATATAATGTCCCGTAACAAGAAGTCAGCGCCGTCGGTTGCACAGCTGGTCGGTAGAGCTCACGTGATAGCGTAGCGTGTAGCGTAGTCTGTAATCACGGCTATCCATTTGTTTCCCTATGTTGATGTGGGAAAATGACCAAGCAGGTCTAACCCAACACAGTAAAATGGTTCCGCGGGTATGCCGATTGGTTGAAGATGGCCAGCGGGGTAGCAGCGACGTTGTTTTACGACGTTGGCATAGGTCGCATGTGGCGACGTATCGGCGTACGGAGCGAGGAAGGCCTGGCCAGAAGAAACAGCGCCGGACGCGCTCGTACGTGCGGGATACGCCAAGGTGTCCTGCCATGGGAGCGTCGTGAAGTTCAGTGAGAACACAGCGGCGCAAATGCTTAGGCACAACAATGAGAAGGTCAGGTCCGTCTGGTCGGAAATTGCGCCGGTATAGCACACCTTTTTGAATGACAAAGTAGCGGACGGAAGCATCACTTGGCGAGGATTGCGTGCGGCTGATGATGTAAAGCAGCACTGAATCGCGCGCGCTTCTGTTCTTTCCCAATGTTAAGAAAGTCAGACACTGACAAGGTAGAGTTCTCTGTGGGCTCGTCAGTGTCCTCAGGATCGTCGACAGGGTACCGAGAGAGGCAATCGGCATCATGGTGTATACGGCCAGATTTGTAGACCACCGAATAGGAAAACTCTTGCAGGCGCAAAGTACAGCGACCAACAAGATAAGGTCGGAATTTCGCCACCACCCATACAAGAGCCAAGCACTCACGCTCTGTGATCGAATAGTTACGTTCAGGTGCGGATAGGAGGCGGCTGGCATATGCAATAACGTAATCATGGCCATGTGTCTGAGCCAGCACTGCACCAATGCCATGTCCACTTGCATCTAAACGGATTTCCGTAGGGGCAGCAGGGTTGAAGTGTGCCAGAATCGGAGGAGTAGCAAGAAGAGCGATGAGGGTCGAGAACGCAGAAGCCTCTTCGGAGCCCCATGAAAACGAGACGTCTTTCTTGAGTTGTGTAAGTGGCCTCGCTATATGCGTAAATTTTTCACGAAGCGTCGGAAGTAGGAACATAGTCCTATAAAGCTGCGTACATACTTCGCAGATCCTGGTACAGGAAAGTTTTTGACGGCGCTGATTTTTGCAGGGTCTGGTTGTACACCGTTGGCGTCTACTAAATGGCCAAGTACTGCGATTTGATGGCGTCCAAAGTAACATTTCGACGAGTTGAGCTGCAGGCCAGCGCGACGGAAGATGCCTAAGACGGCTGATAGGCTCTCTATAGGAGTTTCAAATGATGGTGAAAAGACGTTGACGTCGTCCAAGTAGCACAAACAGGTGGACCATTTGAATCCTCTGAGCAGGGAGTCCATGATTCGATCGAAGGGGGCTGGAGCGTTACAAAGGTTGAAGGGCATGACCTTGAATTGATATAAGCCATCGGGTGTTATGAATGCAGTCTTTTCACAATCCATTTTATCTAACTCTATTAGCCAGTAGCCGGAACGAAGATCTATGGAAGAAAAATAGTGGGACCCATAGAGGCAATCAAGCGCATCATCTATTCGTGGCAGAGGGTACATGTCTTTTTTTGTAATGTTATTTTGGTGTCTATAATCAACGCAGAAACGCCATGCACCGTCTTTCTTGCGGACTAGCACTACAGGAGAAGCCCAAGGACTGCAGGACGGCTCAATGATGTCCTTGGCGAGCATTTTGTCGACCTCACTTTAGATAATGTGACGCTCGGCCGCCGACACCCGATATGGACGAGTATGAATAGGATGCTCATTACCAGTGTTTATGCAGTGAGTCATACCAGTATTTTCCCAACGGACGGCCACTGAGGTCAAAAACGTCGATGTAAGACAGCAGAGCCCGGTGGAGCTCGCCAGTCTTATGCGGCGTTAAGTTGGAAGCGATCATCGACGTAATAGCGCTGTCGGAGCAAGTGCCAGATTGATGTTGAGTGTCGGGGGTTAGAAAGAGCGGCCATTGTGAAAACGTCTACCACATTGTTTTCTAAGGTACAGAACGCCAAAAAGATCCCTTGTGGCAGCACTTGAGGTGTAAAGCTAAAGCTGACAACTGGGAGACACGTGGAATTTCCTGCGACAGACAGAAAGGAGTGCGGTAATGTAATGCCACGGTTTTATGAGGACATCGGCGATAGAGGTCAGAACATAGTCACCGTCGGTAACTGGTGGTATTGAGACGAGCTCTACGTAGGTCAGTGTCTGTGGAGGGAGGTGCCCATGTCCCGTTGTGCAGAGGCGACTCGGCCGTTGTGCAAGAGGTTCTGTTGCGGGCAAGTGTAGACAGAGCGTACTGGTCGAGCAGTCTATGAGGGCAGAATGCGTGGACAGGAAGTCGAGGCCTGAGATTACGTGGGGGCATTTATCAAGGACGGTGAAAAGAACAACTGTGTGTCGATCCACAATGCTTACACGAGCGGAGCACATTCCAACGATAGATGCTATTCCGCCATCCACAACACGGACGAATTGAGTGGTTGCAGATGCGAGAACCTTTTTGAGCTTCCGGCGAAAATCACTCCTCATCACGGAAAGTTGTGCGCCAGTATCGACAAGAGCAGTGACAGGTACGCCGTCTACTTGTACGTCTATAATGTTCTGTTTTGTCTGTATCGTCAGGAGAGGATTTTCTGTCAGTCCGAGCGATGCAGCGCCACCTCCGGGGGCTCCAACACTTAGTTTTTCGTCGAAAAACCTCGTGGGAAGGCGGGGGAAGATGGCCGGTGGGGCTGTGGAGAACGAGACTGGCGACGTTGGGGGGATGTAGAGCGGGAGTAGCGGTGTTCAGTAGCATGTTCTTGGGCAAAATGGTCGCGGCTGGTCTCGTGACGATAGGCAGAATGTGTATAGAAGTGACGAGAGGAGGCTTGTGCAGGAGGACCCCAGCGACTTCTGCAATGGTGAGAAATGTGACCGATTCGGTGACACGAGAAGCAAATCGGCTTGTCATGATGTGTTCGCCATGTGGACGAATTACGGAACGTTGAGGGAGAGCCGGTCGGGAAGGGACGTGCAGTTGTGTATTGGGGCTGGAAGTCGGTGCGGGGAGGAGGTGAAATAGAGTGAATTCCCGAGCTGGCGATTTCCTGCCGGACGACTGCCTGAATGAGGGCAACGTAATTGGAGGAGAGGGATCAGGGGACGTTGGTCCCACATTAGCTGGAGCAGCCGCTTCAAGTACTCGCCTTACGAGTCGCGTCAAGTTGTCACAAGTGTCTGGTGGATGATGTGTGTCCAGACACGAGGCCGTCGCAGCAGTGTTCGGAAAGCACTGGAACTGATGGGAGATGCGCCTGCTTTTAGCTTGTTGGAACCGGCGGCATTCTTGAATAATTGCATCAACAGATGACACATGGTTGAATATCAACAGGTTGAACACATCGTCGGCGATACCCTTTAGAATATGCACAACTTTGTCAGGCTCTGACATGTTTTTGTCAGCTTGGCGGCATAGTGAGAGAATAGCCTGAATGTAACTGATGTAGGACTCCGTCGAAGATTGTACGCGAGTCGACAACTCATTCTTCGCAGCTTCACGACGACCAAAGGGGTTGCCAAAAAGCTCACAGATCTTTTCCTTGAAGCTGTCCCAGCTCGTAATGTCATGCTCGCGGTTGTCAAACCAAACACGAGGGGTTCCGTCGAGATAAAAGATGACGTTCGCGAGCATAAGTGTGGGATCCCACCTGTAAGTGGCGCTGCCACGTTCGTAGAGGCATAGCCTCTTGTCGACGTCGGAACCATCGCAGCCCGAGAACATGCCAGGGTCTTTGAGGGCGGGAAGCGTCACGAAAGTTGTTGTGGGAGCTGGGTTCACAGGCCGGGCAGAAGGGCGGGTGACTGGGGAGAATGTAGTCGAGTCTTGAGTGGTCATGTTAAAAGCCGCGAGGGAGCGTCCGCTTCGGAGTTCCGTGGCGAGGACGGGGATCGCACAACTCCACCGAATATGTTACGAGAAGGAGATTGACTCGGAGGGGTAGTCGGAGATGTATTTACAGCCGGTTAAGCGAGCAGCGATAGCCACTGAGATTAGCTCGCGCCTGTCTTCTTCTTGGTCTCCATGCACTGGCACGTAGCAATATCGATTTCAGCACCAGTGCCAGCTAAATGCGAGCTGAGGATTCAGTAAATAAAGCACGTTTTCCCTGACATGTGATGGCTGCCATACTTGTCCGACCAAAGTGGATCATGTATTGTATGAAAGAGCAGCCTCAGTCTTCATTTTGGGGCTATTTTCAGCTCCGTGTGCACATTCGCTGTGAAGATATTCTGCTTCAAAAGAAAGTCCAAACGCTTGCAGTAATTGGCCAACCACGGCACGTGACCCGCAGCCACCACTGCCTTGACTGACGTGTCATTTGCATCACCGCATGACACCTGCACACACATCGTACACGCCAATGTGTTTTCGCACATGAGCAACGATGTTAACGCTGTCGCCGCAATTCACTACAAACTTGGAACAAAAAGTAAGAGGAAGACTCCGTACAACCTCCTGAAATGCACAACTATGCCGCAACCAGTTTCTGATCATGTTGAGAATAACGCGCTACCAGAGTCGAGCGACGCAGACAAAGGCACGCCAGGCCTAGTCCCCCAAAGCACTCTTGATGACGGCCGCGGCGCGTCGTCATTGTTACAGCATGACACTGCCATGCTGCAGTCACAAGATTTGCAGCGTATAGTATATAGACAGTGAAGGTCAAAGAAAGCTTCAAGTACTTGCTTCAAGTCCTGCTACTGGCTGAAAATCATACCTTTTAGACCGTGTTGATGATGCTGCTGCACAAGCTAACAACAATCTCACTACAAGTTTTTTTCATTGCTAGTTACGACTTGATGAATGCGATGCTAGCATCTATCAATTGCAAGTGTACCATTTCTGGTGGTAACGTTGCATTGCAAAAAGGTAAATGGGACTTTGGCTTTGCTGTGAAGTTTGTTGTTGAGTGTGCAATCTACGGCAATTGTGCAGAGGGATGAAGCTCCCCGCGGGTGAGCGGCAAAGCAAAGCTCAGACCCTTTGTCATAAATATTCTCGCGGAGCATCCAATGCAAAGCACTGGAAACGGACAAACCGCAATGAGCAAAATTTTTCTGGAGATGAACACGTCGGAGAAAAGAATACACAATAAAACATGACAGGGACACTTGAAAACCAAATTAGTGTTTGTGACATAAGGCAGTGGAGGATACCGTATTTACTCGCATAATAGGCACACTTTTTTTTCAGAAAATCCGGCTCGAAGTTAGGGGTGCGCCAATTACGCGGGGTAAAATTTTCGAAAATTTTTTCAACTCGGTTCTCGCGCTTTAAATCTGCACACTTGTCAAGTAAAAGGCGACTTTATCGTTTACCAATTAATTCAGCATAAAACAAACATACCTACGTACCTTTTAATGAACAAGCGAGAGCCGTCAACTGCACACACACACGTAAAAGTTATTTACACAAAAGTCGTAGCTGTTCCTCCTTTTCCCTATTCGGAGTCCGAGTCGGAGATCACACATTCATCCTCGCCGAGCGGGGATTCGTTTTCGGTGTCCGAATCATCCGCACCCCACAACATGTCATCCTCACTCGCATCCAGTGCGTTCGAGATACCCGTCTACTTGAAGCTTTTCCTGACAACTTCGTCGGAGATCGCCTGCCACGCTTCCACGATCCAAGCGCACAGCATTTCCACAGGCGGCCTCTTAATCTTACCACCTGGAGTCAGCTGATGTTGTCCTCCAGCCATCCAGGTGGTGTACAGCCTTCGAACATTGTCCTTGAAAGGGTTATTCAAGGACACGTCCAAAGGCTGCAGTATCGATGTGAGGCCACCCGGAATCACTGCCAGATCTGTGCGCAGCTCCTTTAGCTCATCTCGTACGCGGTCTACTAGGTGCCCCCCGAAAACTGTCCAGGACAAGCATGGACGGCAACAACAGACCACCCGGCCGCCGACCCCAGACTGTTTTCACCCAATCCACCATGAGTTCCGCGCTCATCCAGCCTTTTTCCTGGACTCTGTCGTAGATGCCTTGAGGGAATTTTGCCTTTGGGAGCGTCTTACGTTTAAAAATAACGTAAGGCGGTAGCTTACGCCCATACGCTGTCACCGCCAGCATTACGGTGCATCGTTGTTTATCAGCGCCAGACGTTCCGACGATGACGCTCCGTGCACCTTTCTCCTCCACTGTCGTGTTCCGCGGCATATCAAAGCAAAGGGGGGTCTGATTAGCGTTGCCGATCTAGGACAAAATGAATTCTGCTGTCAGAGCTTTATAACAAAACTGTGGAAGTCCACCACTTTGTCCTCATATGCTGCGGGCAAGCGCTGGCACAAGGTGGTCCGCCTTCGCAGTGCGAGGCCATGGCGCCGCATGAAACGAGTTGTCCATCCGGAGCTGGCTTTGAACTCTTTTGCTTCGATGCCCTGCGCTCGGGCTATTCTGCGCGCCTCAGTCTGCACAATATCCAACGACACAGCACAGCCGTCTTGTCGTAGCTCCCGTATATGCCGGACCAGTTGCTCTTCGACGTTCGGATACCTGCCGGTCTTGGCACCGCGGAAAGCCCGTTCGGTCTTCTTCGTCAGCCTTAAGTTTTTCTTCTTGGTCCCTCCAGTACCGAACACTGGTTTCTCCAACGCCGAAATGCCTGCTTGCAGCCCAATGGCCGTGCTCCAGCGCATACTGCACTGCCTTCAGTTTAAACCCAGCCGTGTAGCTCGCGTACTTCCCCATGGTGGAACCAAAGTTCAATACACGACCACAACATACGCACACCGCTTGCAAAATGACGTTTCTTTTTCTCTGATGGTGGTGATGGCGATCGAGCCCCCGGCGTTGTACACGTGACCTCCAAAAAGCGCGGCGATTTGGGGGGTATCAGTAATTGATGGAACAGCCTTTTTTTTTTTCGCTCATGGACGCTTTTTTTTCAGGTTTTATTTCGACAAACACGTTGGTTAGGTCGTTGCACTTCGAATTTTTTTATTTGCTCGTCGATTTGCCTTCTTTTTTTCTTCAGGGTACGGGGACCGCGTTACAACTGTACCGCTGGGAGGTAGAATCGTTTCTGATCACAGCCAAGTTCGGGGTGCGCCTATTATGCGCGGAATTAAAAAAAATCGAATTTTCCACGACCAAACTAGGGGGTGCGCCTATTATGCGAGTGCGCCGATTATGCGAGTAAATACGGTATTGCACCAACAAGCTAGCAGCAGCATGAAGTTCATAGTAGCGCAGGCACGCACGCATGCACGCACACACACACACGAATACATACACATGAACACACAGACACAATTAAAGCTTATTACACACACACATGAACACAGACACATTTAAAGCTTGTTACAGTAAAACCTCGTACATATGTACGTATATGTCGAAAACCTGCCGGGAACGTGGCTAACTGCACACTATACGCAGTATGCATTAACCACCAAGTACATAAGCATGCGCAGGATACCCACACAGTAAGAATGCGAAGGTTCAACCCCCCTGCACGCACGCATATGACTAAGTACAAGTTTGCATTTCTTTACGTGTACATGACCGCTAAAGAAGGAATGAGTACAGTGCCACAGAAACTATTGCCTAAAGTGCTCAACATGAATCCATTTCTTTCTTTTCGCCAATGTTCAGAAATTATTGGCATTTTTGTGTGACTGTCCGATGGCACGCGGTGGCACACCAAAGAGCCTTTCGAAAATACTGCGGAGTCCGAAATACACAGTCGATGCAGCAAGTGACCTAGCGACGAAACGAACATAATCAGCTGTTCGCGTGATATGTGTACCGCTATCTGCTACCAGAGTCCTTCAATGATTTCTGGTCATGAAACTCCGCCCAAATGTTCATATAGGGACAAAATCTCCGGCTAGCGGTGCCACCAGTCGTAAAGGGGCTACAAGCCGCCGCCAGTGCTGGTATTATATGCGCACTATTGCAGACATTTCGACGTGATTATGTGCGTGCTGTTCTTCCTGTTCCCTTTTATTAAACGTCACTGAATGCAGGAATGCCATTAGATCAGTATAAACCTGATCCAGTGTCGAGGACGAATGAGAGCTGTTTACTTAAGAACGCACGTGTAATTGATTGATATGTCGAGTTTAACGTCCCAAAACCACTCTATGATTATGAGAGACGCCATAGTGGAGGGCTCCGGAAATTTAGACCACCTGGGGTTCTTTAACGTGCACCCAAATCTGAGCACACGGGCCTACAACATTTCCGCCTCCATCGGAAATGCAGCCGCCGCAGCCGGGATTCGAACCCGCGCCCTGCGGGTCAGCAGCCGAATGCCTTAGCCACTAGACCACCGCGGCGGGGCTAAGAACGCACGTGTAGTTTACTTGGGAGTGCGCACCAACCTTATAAATAGCAGCGCGTTTTAAGTGTTTTAACACAGCGCGATAACGCATTGTGTTAAGAATTACCTAATAGCCCAATTATATGCGGGCTTACGATGCCTCGAAGCAGTACGTCGTTGCTCACCAGTCGATGCTCATGCTCCGTGCTCCCGATGCGAGCAGCTACTGCTGGATCTGCTCGACAACGTGTTCGCGCCTAGCCAAAGGGCAACTCTGTTTATGCGGTAGTAAAGCTTCCTATTCTGGCAGTGCCGCAAATACGAGAAGGAAGGTCAACGGAATGAAACACGACTAGGTAAGACAGGGGCTATCGCATTGGTTTATATCCTGCTCGTCTCTCGCGCGCTGCTACCCAAGGAATCAAATGAAGGGAATGGTCGAGCTAGATGTTTTATTCTTGACTTCTCAAATGAATCTGCACCCAAATGCGCAGTTGTTCTGGACACACGTTTGTGAGCGCCGATCGCTTTCTTGACGCGGGTACTTTCGATGTCGCGGTTATAGCAGCTCAGCGCTTTTGCGACCGCTCGCTTTGGTATTTAGGGTGCTTCTTGAATAGGCACGAGTTTAACTTGCCTAACATCTGATTGATCCCTTTTTTACACGCAATTTTGTCGAGACACCCGCCTCTTGACGTTTCCTGATGTTTACTGCTTAGAGCAGAATTAATTACTGGTCGACAACCCACGATTTCTTCAAGAAGGGAAGTACAGCAGCCTAATCTGGAAGTTCCTTTCGATGCCAGTGCTAGCTGCTCGGCGACCTTTGCCACACTACCTAGGTACCATACACAGCTTTTTTTATGCTTGGGGGAGGGGGTTACAATTTGAAACATGCAATGAACCTGAAATTTCGTACTAATGATACGCTACTTAGTATTTAGGTGTATACCTATGAATGGAAGCTTCCAATCAGGTGCATTTAATGAGGAGCAAGTTCTCAATGAGGAGCAATTTTTCCCGAAGTTCGGTACTACTGGGAAAACAGAAAAGTGATGCTTTTTCCTTGTTGCTCCTGTATCTGGAGCTGCAGCCCGTCACACAGCACGTCTTAGGCATTGCTCCTACGAATTTTCATGCAGTCGACCTTGAACGCAGAGCACTGGCCCTTGAAGTTCTCGTGACGCTGATGCAAAACTTTGTTCGAAAGAATACTGCGAGCTGCCTTTACACAATGCCTTCGAGCTGCCACCGCTGGCAATGCGTTCCGCCGAGAAATGGCCGGGCGCAACAGAGCGATGGCCCCCCTATCCCAGCTTGCGCCGCATCGCGGCCGCTCTTGGCAGCACATTAAGCTCTCCCATAGAGTGACGGAGAAGTATCGTGACCAGAACGGTATTAAAGGACTCTGCTGATACTCGGGGAAAACTGGCACAGCTTTTCTTGAGACGCAGTACAGTCGCAAGGAGCCGATCGTCTACTGGGTAGTTGCGTGCAGCGCTTCGCCAACCTGGCGTACACACTGCGCTGAGCCGCTTGCGCTCACTTCACTTCAGACTGTGCACAGATGCGGCAAGACTTGCTGCGTTAATGCGACGATGCAAGCTTGCTGCAAGCGGTCCTCTAGCGACCCAGGAAGAGGACACAGGCATCTGGGCTGTCACCTCATGAAAGCGTGTACACTTCATGAGGCAACAGCCCAACAACACCGAACTTTGCAACAGTGAGCTGCTTTCGTTTCTGCAAAACAGCACACGCTGAACACGATCCCGCACAACGATTGAGGCGGCAGCAATCGGCACCCCTGCACTCAGATACGGTCAACTCCTTTTAAACAGAACTCGAAGGTGATCCATAAAACTGTTCCATTTATCAAAAGTTTCATTTAAGCAAAGTACACTTATTTAGTGAATCAAAACCTTTATTCAAATTGCACAAACCTCACCTTACTCATGAGGATGAGTAGGAGAAAAAAGGAGTGAAGGGTGGTTTATTTGGCAAGCTTGCGTTGTTTTTTCACAAAGTACACATCCATGCCTGACAAACTAGCCAGAAATTCTGGAAAAGCCTCATGCTCAAAATAGCGCTGCAAAAGTTCAACAGCCTCTTTAGCTGATCGGTCTGGTGGCACCCCTACACTGGCAATATTGTCCCCAAATTTATTTCTGGAAGGTAATTCTTCATCTTGCACTTCGGCAATCATTTCCTCGACAGTCTCCTGACGACAGGTACGAACATTTTCATCAATTGATTTGTAGTCCTGCAGCGTGAAAGGGGCAGCGGGCACGACCTCACTAAATACTGCTTCATTGTCAGCATCAGCAGGGCTTTCTTCATCCGGTACTGCTTCTTGCACTTGAAAGCCAGCATGATGAAAGCATCTATGTGTTGTTGCTTTCACTTGCTCCCAGGCACGGGCCAAAATGCCAATAAATCTATGCTGTAGCATTTCCCGCTGTCTGCACAAAGCAGCAATCGATGGAGCAATTGCTGCGGTAATGAACTTTGATGTTCTGAATAACTCCTTGATCCATCGGCTGGATCACTGCCATTGCATTGGCTGGCAATTGATTGATATGTGGGGTTTAACGTCCCAAAACCACCATTTGATTATGAGAGACGCCGTAGTGGAGGGCTCCGGAAATTTCGACCACCTGGGGTTCTTTAACATGCACCCAAATCTGAGCACACAGGCCTACAACGTTTCCGCCTCCATCGGAAATGCAGCCGCCGCAGCCGGGATTTGAACCCGCGACCTGCGGGTCAGCAGCCGAGTACCTTAGCCACTGGACCACCATGACGGGGCTTGCATTGGCTGGCAAGAACTCCAGAGTGGCTTGGAGTCTTTCAACCTGACCGTGGGCTGGGCAATTATCCACGATGAAGACAACCTGCCTGCCTTGCCTCCTAAATCTTGCGTCTTCCTCTTATAGCCAGTTTTCGAAAATGGCAATAGTCCTCCACCCTCTTCCGTTTGCATGGTACGCAACGGGAAGTGTCAAACGCCTTTGAAACAACGTGGTTGCCTTGATTTTCCTATTACCAACAGCTTCAATTTCTCATCTACTGCCACTCCTGCCATGTTTGCACCTACCAGCACAGTGATGCGATCTTCACTGCTGCGTTTTCCTCCACTACAAGCCTCGCCTTTGAAGGTAAAAGTCTTTGATGGAAGCGCCTTATAAAAAGAGACCCATCTCGACGACGTTGAAGACGTCTCGTGGCTCAAAGCTCATCAAAATTTCCTTAAGCCGCCCCTTTTGCCAATCGATGCAAATGTCCCTGTTGACTACAGCACTCTCACCTGAGATTGCTTTGAAGACTAGGCCATGGCGTGTTTTGAAGTGGCTGAGCCATCCGTCGCTTAGGACGAAGTTCTCAACACGCATTTGCATGACGATCTCTCGAGCTTTCTGCTCGAGAATTGGTCCGCTTATGGGCAAATTGGAACGTTATGCGCACTTGAATCAGAGAAAAACAACTTTTTCTAGTTGTTCATAAGGCGTCATCCGCACCCGTATCCGTTACGATGTAAAGGTCCCGTTCTTTACAGCGCCTTCAATCTTTTCTCTGCCTTTGCAGATCCGCAACAGCGTTGATTTAAGGATGTCGCATTTTTTCGCCACCTCCGTCTTGGGCAGGCCACTTCGATTGAGCTCCTGAAGAATACACAGCTTTTTTTCAAGCGAGTGCATGGTGCAGCCGCTTCCTTTCCACCTGGCTGAAATAACACCGTGATTCGCCACACTTAGCCGCACAAATAGGCCCAACACACAACTGACTCGCCGACCCGGCTCCTACAGCCAGAAGTGAAAATGGCTACTGGATTGGCTTGTTTCGAGGTGTTGCCATGGTTGTGAGACTACCTTTGGCCTGAACGAGTCTATGCTTTGTTTAAGAGTTTGTCCCGTTTGACCGTAGGTGACAACAGACACTGTTTCGATTAACTGATAAATTTCACTGTGCAACACATAAAATGCAGCCATATGAGCCCATTTAGCTTCGTTAATGAGGCATTTTCGTTTAAGCGAGTTTAGTTTATTGGGCGTCCACTGTAGTTGCCGGCTATGGAAACCGTGCAGTAGGCGTAAAGGAACACTAAAAGCAACTATTAAGTCGATGTTGCTTGTTGAAATAGCGGTCTAGAAACCTCGTTGTGTTACTTTTGAGCCAAGGAAAGGCCTATTTTGAAACAAAATATTTTAGTGGTTCGCATAGGGTTAGCGCACTTCAAATTACCCGCGTCAAGAAGCGGACCGACCGGACCGACTCTCGTCACTGCTAGTAGCAGAAGACCAAAAGCAGCGGGAGCCACGACAGAAACAATGGCCATTGATCAATTTCCAGCCATTGGATCAGAGATTTCAGACGTTTTTTTGGTTCAACTGCACCCCGCTAGATAGTACCACCTGTCCAGGGCAACTGCGTGAAAATTCAATTTTTGAATCACTGGCTCCATTCCCCATAGTAACATTTGGCAATTCTTTCCATGAATCAAACAAACGAAAAGCAGCATTTTATTGAGTCTCTTGATGCACATAAGGTTCTTTATTTAGTGCAGTTAGATCGATTACCTTATTTAATAATAGGCGGCCTTTTTTTCCCAGAAAATCCGGCTTGAATTTAGGAGTGCGCCAATTACGTGGGGGTAAAATTTTCGAAAAATTTTCCGAATCTGTCCTCGCACTTTAAATCAGCAGATTTGTAAAGTAAAAGGAAACTTTATCGTTTACCAATTAATTTAGCATAAAACAAACATACCTATGTATGTTTTAATGAACAAGCGAGGACGCACACACACACACACACACGTACAATTTATTTACAAAAAAGTCGTAGGTGTTCCTCCTTTTCCTATTCGGAGTCCAAGTCGGAGAAGCACACATTCATCCTCGTCGAGGGGGAATTCGTTTTCGGTGTCCGAATCATCCGCACCCCACAACATGTCATCCTCACTCACATCCAGTGCGTTCGAGGTACCCGTATTCTTGAAGCTTTCCCTGACGACTTCATTAGAGATCGCCTGCCACGCTTCCACGATCCAAGCGCACAGCATTTCCAATGGCGGCCTCTTCATCTTACCACCTGGAGTCAGCTGGTGTTGTCCTCCAGCCATCCAGGTGGTGTACAGCCTTCGAACATAGTCCTTGAAAGGCTTATTCAAGGACATGTCGAAAGGGTGCAGTATTGATGCGAGGCCGCCCGGAATCACTGCCAGATCTGTGCACAGCTCCTTTAGCGCATCTCGTACGCGGTCTACTAGGTGCCCACGAAAACTGTCCAGGACAAGCATGAGCGGAAACAACGGACCACCCGGCCACCGACTCCCGACTGTTTTCACTCGCTCCACTACGAGTTCCACACTCATCCAGCCTTTTTGCTGAACTCTGACGTAGATGCCTTGAGGGAAATTTGCCTTCGGGAGCGTCTTACATTTAAAAACAACGTAAGGCGGTAGCATGCGCCCATCCGCTGTCACCGCCAGCATTACGGTGCATCATTGTTTATCAGCGCCAGACGCTCTGACGATGACGCTCCGTGCACCTTTCTTCTCCACTGTCGTGTTTCGCAACATATCAGAGCAAAGAGGGGTCAGATATGGTTACAGATACGGGACAAAATGAAGTCTTTCTACTGTCGGAACTTTATAACGAAACTGTCGGAACTTTATAACGAAACGGAAGTCCACCACTTTGTCCTCATATGCTGCGGGCAAGCGCTGGCACAAGGTGGTCTGCCTTTGCAGTGCGAGACCATGGCGCCGCATGAAACGAGTTGTCCATCCGGAGCTGGCTTTAACTCTTTTGCTTCGATGTGCTGCGCTCGGGCTATTCTGCGTGCCTCAGTCTGCACAATATCCAATGACACGGCACAGCCGTCTTGTCGTAGCTCCCGTATATGGCGGACCAGTTTCTCTTCGACGTTCCGGTTACCTGCTGGTCTTGGGACCGCGGAAAGCCCGTTGCGTCTTCTTTGTCACCTCAAGTTTTTTCTTCTTGATCCCTCCAGTATCGTATACTGGTTTCTCTATGCCTGCTTGCAGCCCGGTTGCCATGTTCCAGCCCATACTGCACTACCTTCAGTTAAAATCCAGCCGTGTAGCTTGCGTACTTCCTCATGGTGGAACCAAAGTTGAATACACGACCACAACAGCCCACCTGGTGTTGTGTCGCTATATTCGCATGCGTTGTATAATGTTTGCCGCCTGATTCTTAGTGGTGACGTCGAACTAAATCCTGGCCCTGGTTCTAAAA
Organism: Rhipicephalus annulatus; assembly: GCA_013436015.1. Taxonomy (NCBI): domain Eukaryota; kingdom Metazoa; phylum Arthropoda; class Arachnida; order Ixodida; family Ixodidae; genus Rhipicephalus; species Rhipicephalus annulatus. The sequence goes on from WOVY01001329.1 coordinate 681,313, forward strand.
ATAAACCTCTCAAAGACTCAGATGGCCCCGCAACGCGATCTAGGACAACTTCAAATACATCTTCGGAGGCGGTTACACTGCCTACTCCGTCAGCCCATGCTACGCAAAACGAGCCCGAAAATACTACCGTTTTATCTATGCTTTCTCAGATACTCACAAACCAAAATCAAATCGCTAGCGATATAGCAATCATAAAAACACAATTCAACGCAAGATTCGACGCGCTGGAATCACGGGTGGCGGCACTCGAGTCTGTGACAGCTGTCTGCGAGGGGAAAACGGCGTGCGAAGCCTTACGCGCTGAAGGTGCCTCGGCGAGTAAAACACTTGCACAGCTCAGCCTCAAAATATACGAGCTCGAAAATCAATCCAGGCGAAATAATATTAGCTTACACGGGTTTCCAGAGGACGCTGGCGAGAATGGCGAATCTATACTGTCTTAGTGTGTCTGTACTCGTCACGCAGAAAATGAAAATGGAAATGCCACGCGTAGAGCGCATACATAGATTAGGCAAACCGCGTGAAAGGCTGGCGCGTCCGATCATATTGAAACTCCTAAATTTTAATGACAAGATGGCTCTCTTGAAGAAAGCAAAACATCTTAAAGGCTCCGATTTCAGCATTTCAGAAGATTACTCTTTTAGAGTGCGATCTATCCGCAAGAAGTTATGGGACGCGACCTCCACTTTCCGCAATAATGGCTCCTCAGTTAAAATAGTGTATGACCATGTATTTATCGACAACGTTCGCTACAACTGGAACGACGCATCGAATGTTCTAGTTGTGGCCTCTGGTTACCATAGCCGTGCTATAAATAAACCTAGGACTTCCCCGAAAGTTCCTTCACAGGGCTTATTGCCGCCCCTGAATACTTCCGGTAGTTCTAGTGCGCCGCTCGTCCGTGGAACTCAGTGTTGACTGCCCCGTAGCTCTGCACCCAAACTACTATTATTAACCTTAACGCAAGAAGCATAACATGCAAATTCCCCGACTGCCTTTCTCTCGTTTCGACATATTCCCCACACATCATTGGTATAACTGAAACGTGGCTCCACGAGGCTATATATGACTTTGAATTTACACCACCCGGATATGTCGTGGTTCGTGTCGATCGACAAATCGGCCGAGGTGGCGGTGTAGCCTTGCTCTTTCAGTCGGACTTACGGTTCTCAGTCCTGCCTAGTCCTTCTGGCATTACACCCGGATATGTCGTGGTTCGTGTCGATCGACAAATCGGCCGAGGCGGCGGTGTAGCCTTGCTCTTTCAGTCGGACTTGCGGTTCTCAGTCCTGCCTAGTCCTTCTGGCATTGAATCAATATGGTGCAAACTTCACATCGACAAACTTCAGATTGTAATTGGTGTCATATACCCCCCCCCCCCCCCCCCCCCGGATTCCTCCCTTGATATGTTTCACACTCTTAACGGGTTCGCAAACGCACACAACTTCGGCACCAAGCATCTTGTTCTTATGGGGGATTTTAACGCCCCTGGAGTTGACTGGCCTTCCTTGACTCACAGCGGCCGCGACTCCCATATTTGTGGTGAGCTTATAAATTTCTCGTTATCCTTCGGGCTTACCCAGATCGTAACTGGCTACACCCGGCATAATGCACTCCTTGACTTGGTATTTGTAAGTTCAAATATGTTACATAACATGTGTAAATGCGAGATTATCGACGGTATCTCGGATCACAAGGCAGTGCTAGTTTCCTTGCAGTGTTCGATTGCGAAACGGCAATTCGTGGTCACTTCCTTTCACGATTTTAACCGCGCTGATGACGTTTCCGTTCTCGACTGTTTAGCCGATAAATTTGAACAATTTTTAGCACTCGCCACACACAACGATGTTGATGCTTTAGTTGGTTTCTTTGAACAGTTGGTGAAAACTTGCACTCTGGAATTTGTACCGATCAAAACAAAAAAGAAAAATACTAATGTTCCCTGGATGAACCGTGAAATCTTGCATCTTTCACGTCGGATACGTAGGATGAAGCAGGCGAGATCACGCTGTTCCTCTTATGATCACTGTAGATTTCTTCAGGAAAAGGAAGAACTCCGGGTCAAAATAAACGCTGCAAGAAACCATTTCTTTCGAATAGAACTACCGAACCTGTTATTCAATAACCCACGCAAGTTCTGGTCATCAATATTGCCCCGCGATACCGCATCAGCGTCATTTTGCATTGGCAATGAAACAACCAATGATCCTGCGGAAATTTCCGAAGCTTTCAATAGGTTTTTTTGAGTCTGTTTTCACTCGCGACGACCTTGAAGTTCCTCTTTTTCATAGTACAAGCTCATTCTTATCAATACCGGACATTATTATTAGCGAAGAGGGGGTTCTCAACCTAATATTAAACTTAAACACTAAGAAATGCAAAGGTCCGGACGACATTCCCTATGCGTTCTTGGTCCGTTATTCCGAATGGGCTTCCAAATATCTTACTGTCATATTTCAGAAATCCCTTGAAACTGGCATAGTGCCTAGCTCATGGAAACTGGCAAAAGTAATTGCGTTATTTAAGTCCGGAGAAAAGCATATTATTACTAACTATAGACCAATATCACTGTTTTCTACTCTTGTAAACTACTGGAGCATATAATTTATAAACACATCGTGGAGCATTTAGAACAACACAACCTATTATCTCAGTTTCAGCATGGATTCAGGAGTGGTTTCAGCACGGTTACGCAATTAACAGAATTCGTTCACGACATTTCTTGTTCACTTGATTCCGGAGAGCAGGTCGACGCCATTTTCATAGATTTTTCTAAAGCATTCGACACGGTATCTCACACTAAGCTGATATGCAAACTAACTGCCATATTAAACAACCCTGCCTTGGTCAAGTGGATAGAAAACTTTCTTTCAGATCGCGCAATTCGTAGAATTTAATGGTTCCGTATCCAATAAATCTAACGTAACTTCTGGAGTTTGCCAGGGCTCGGTCCTTGGACCACTGCTATTTCTGATCTACATAAACGACCTGCCTGGCAACATCAATTCTAAAATCCGTTTTTATGCGGACGATTGCATACTATATGACACCATTAGCACACCGCAGTGTCACCAAAAACTAAACGAGTTGTTTTCTAGGTTTTGCGCGTGGTGTAAAACGTGGCAGATGTCCGTAAATTTCCACAAAACAGTATCCATGTCTTTTACTCACAAACGTTCCCTGTCTAATTTCACGTACTCATCCGCTGACATAAACCTCCAAAGAGTTACAGAATATAAGTATCTTGGCATTATTTTCACAAGTAACCTATCCTGGTCGAAACACATCGAATATGTATGCACAAAGTCACTTAAGAAACTGGGTTATCTTCGACGCACACTCAGCCAAGCACCGAAACACACCAAACTCCTTATGTATAAAACACTAATCCGACCGACACTCGACTACGCATGCTCCGTGTGGAACCCTTACCGAAAAGGCGAAATTAACAAAATTAAAGCCGTTCAAAAGAAAGCCATCCGATTCATCTGTCGCAGGTATGACTGCGCTTTTTCACCAACCACAGCCCTCGTATCTCTAGAGCTAACCACCTTAGCTGCCCGTCGTGAAATTGAATCACTAACGTTTTTTCACCGCATCATTCACTGTTCATATCTCCTGTCATCGAACAAATATGTCACATATGCAAGCCCCACTCAGACCAGAAGCAATCACACCCTCAACGTTTCCCCGTATCATCCCCGCATAGACACGTTCAAATATAGCTTTTTCCCGCGAACAATTGAGCGTTGGAATTTGTTGCCTGGCCACGTGCGCTCTCTTGACTTGCTTACATTTCCTTCTAAAATACAACTATTGTAAACTACGTACATATACCGCTTTGTTTCCTTTCCCCCTTTGTACGAGTGCACTTTTGTACTTAGATGTGTATATTAGGTCGATTTTATGTAACCCTTTACCATGCCGCTAAAACTGTACACTTCCTTCTATGTTGACTTTCGAATACCTGGTTTTGTCGTTACTATGTTTTCTTTCTTTCTTTTTGCTTTTGTTTCATTATTGAACTTGTTCGATGCACGGTTTTGTGCGATGTACCCACTCCTGCTATAGCCCCAAGAGGGGCTGCAGTATGTTTAAAAAATAAATAAATAATAATAATAATAACAGATGCAGACCGTTTGCAAAATGGCCTTTTTTTCTTTTTCTCTGAAGGTGGTGATGGCGATCGAGCCCTCAGCATTGTACACGTGACTTCCAAGGCAACTTGGAAGGCATCAGTGATTGATGGAACAGCTTTTTTTTTTTTTTTCACTCAGGGACCCCTTTTTTTTAAGTTTTATTTCGAAAAACAGATTGCTTAGGTCGCTGCACTTCGATTTTTTTTTATTTCTCGTTGATTTGCCTTCTTTTTTTCTTCATGATACAGGGAATGCGTTCCAAATGTACCGCTGAGGGGTAGAATCTTTGCAGATCACTGCCAATTTCGGGGTGCGCCTATTATGTGCGGAATTAAAAAAATTGAATTTTCCGCAACCAAACTAGGGGTGCGCCTATTATGCGAGTGTGCTGATTTTGAGAGTAATTAAGGTACTAGTGATTAATTGTAGGCGGTTCATCTGATGTCACAGAGATCCTTTTGAGAATGTCCTACAGCAGCGCATGTGTTCTTGTGCATTTACCTCAATTTTTCAGTAAGTAGGGCACTGTTGATGATAATATTGTCGTTTTAGATGTCATATATTGATCATTCATTCTGACGCAAACTGTTATTTGACTTCAGTGTTTAAAACGAAGCTACGCCTCACACGTATGCTTTTGGTCGCTGATAAGTCATACTAGCATTATTTTCGGTAGTTGCCACATCGTCTTCGTTCTTTGCCCATAGTTTCCAAAAAAGGCACCACCGCTATAGCATGGATGTCACAATAATCAATAGGCCTATTCAGTGCTTCTGCAGCAACGCAAGTGTACGAGATGGTGACCATCACCTAATATCCGCTCACGATGCGCATCGTGGTGGCCTCGCTACTCACCGTAACGGAAGATCACCGCGGGTTCAGGCTTAGCGAGCCACAGGGCTGAATCTTTGTCACCTACTCACGTGTAGCGCAACGCTCCACGCGAGCTCAACTAACAAAGCGTTCAGCACAGCGCGGCAAAACAGACAGTGTTCGATTATCAGCAACACTTTACAGTCAAATTCCGCTACAACGAAATTCACGAGAATCGTAAAAAATTTCGTTGTAGCGAGAACTTCGTTGTGGTGGAAAAAGCAGTAAATAAAAAAACAGGATATGCACGACACACTGGGAGCATTTTCTGGCAAAATTTGAAAAAAAAAAATCGCTTATTTCTTATTGTTGGCGCTTTCGCACGAGCAACGGGAGAATGCGTTGCTCACAGTCGGCGAGAAGCTGCATGGCAACATCGTCGTCATGGGTGCCAAAAAAATTACCTATAACGTCCAAGGAGTCCATGACCTGCGAGGCGGTCACTGGTGTCGGGACCGTCGGAACAACATGCCTAATTCGCCAGATGAATCGGCGGCAGCGGAGCGAGCACTTTTGAGAATCTCAACATCACTGAGCTCCTCGTAGACGATCACATCCGCATCTGCATTTACGTAGTCGCTCAATGCCACGTTTTCAGAAACAATACCGCCTTCCTCGAGAGCTGCCCATGCTGCAGCCATAGTCGCATCTTGCCCCGGTCCAACATCCTCGGCAGCTTGTGCATAGTCAATTGTACCGCAGATCTTATCGTGTTGAAACTGCGCGTGAGCGGAACAATTCTTGACAACTTCACCCCGCGTCAACATCCACGCAGCGCCCAACATTTGTACAGCTATGTACAAGCCCACTTTGTTGTCGTGGCCATGTTCGGTGGCATGGCCATGCACGAAAAAGCCTCTACATCCATACTTCAGCTAAATCATGACCAACAGAACAACAGCTAAACCATGGTCAACTGTTGACCAACCGCATGAGCGAGAAAGACTGCCACCATGCTGAAGCACACGCACGCAAGCATACTTCTGAAAACTTGCAGCGTGTGCTAAGGGGACATCACCGAAATGACTCATGACAGACATTCAGACATGCAGCATTGTCAATATGCTAGTACAGCAGCTGCAGACAAGATGATAGTGCACAGCTTGGTTTTATTTTGTTTAGTACTGCTGCATGGTCACACCGTTAAAGTTCACTGTTTTTAGTTTCCAAGTGCCATTCCAGAGCAGGTTCAAAACAGTTACAAATTTTACACTTCGGAGCAGCATGGAGCACAACTTCTCTATTGGAGCGGTTTGGAGCAATTGGAACAGCACTTCTATCACTGCAATGAACTACTGTCCCTTGAAAGAGAGGCTGGGAGGCTAACTATAGCTTCCGTGATATAGTGTTACACATTGTTTACTTTCAACAGCAGTTGTTTTTCAAAGTTGTCATCACTAATTCTTCCAGTGTTCCTCATTAAAAAACATCAGCTGAAACACAGAACACTCTCAATGCATGCACTGGAGGGAAAGGCGGCAATATAATGTAGGAATACGTTCCGCACTAGCCCATAGTTGCAGTTGCTCAGTGCGTCGATGCTAGTGTCTACGGAAAAAATGAAAAAATAGGTCTGTGAGGAACCCCCCCCCCCCCATCTCTGCCAGTGAGATTTGATTGTCTAACGACATAATTCAGTGCAATTGATCTCTTTTTTAGGGTCACAACACATATGATGCCACAAAAGCAATGTTTATGCTAATCCTAATGGTGGCTAAGACACCCATCATTCCCGCCCCCAGGCTAAAAAAACTCATGACAGAAGAAATTCCAACTCACCGTTGGGGCTGGTGCACCAGTGGAGGCAGGTGCAGCGTACTGTGCTGGAAAGGAGTAAGGTGGAGGATATTGGGCAGGAAAGCTGACAATGCCCGTTGGTGGCGGTAAGTATGAACTGGAAAGCGGGGAAGGTGCTGCCATAACAGGAGGTGGCTGATTCTGTGTAGGCATCACAGTAGGTGCCTGGCCCGGTGGTGGAAGCACTACAGAAATCGACCAAACATTATCTGTTAATATCTTGTTTGCAAATATGGAAAACTTCAATTAGTTGATTAGGCTCCTGCACACAATAGACCGTGACTTGATTCAGCGTACATCCTGCATGCGATAGACCAAGGTCAAACCATCTCAATTTTATTTTTCCACCTTTCTTCCTCAATGTACATGCAAATGTGTGTGGTTTGGCTAGTTTGGCCACTTTGCAGAGAGGCAATCAGCTTTATTAGCAAATGTTAGCAACATAAAGCAAATGTTCAGATAGCATTGACAAAAACATTTTCCAGCACAGACACAAACTATGAAAAGGTATGCAATGAAGTAAGTGGAATCAAAATTCATCAGAGAACTAAACATAGGTGAAACAAAAATTTTAAACTTGTTTGAAGCAACAAAAAAGTTAACCATCAGAGTTTGAATTAACCTCAGTATAGTACATAATAGATTAAAGGTTGCACAATGACATGTGGGGTGGTCTGTGAATATGGAGTGTACGTCAAGTGGTCATATAAATGGAAAAAGATGTGTGTAGCACTTATTCGTCACCAGTGCCCTTGTGCTCAAGGTAAAGAAGGCAACTGCTTCGTTTTAAAATAGCTGCCACAGCAACAGCGTACCTAAAAAAAAACCTGCAGCGCTTTACTGAATCATAATGGAATATTCTCACTGTTATTAACACATAGCAATTTACGAATCGCATGGTGCGAAAATGTTTAGAATCCATCAAGTACATGCGGAGTTGCAAGCATTTGTCACACGCTTTAAGAGCTTGCCATCTCCCTTCGTGCCAACGAGCATGCTGAAACCTGTGCAGGGAAGGACATGACAAGGGGGCAAGATGTATTCCTCCGTCAGTGCACGTAATGATCTTGAGCCCTTTCTGGTTTTTCTTCGAACACACAGCTAACTTGCAGTGTGATAGCAAGCACGTATGGGCATGTGGCAGCATCCCACAACAGTCAAGGTAACTGCATAGCTCACAACGCTTAAATCAGCCGACTGCCGAAAAATCGGAGCGGATCAAGCCACTCATTGTAGAGGATGGAGGGGGGGCTGTCACTTGTAGCAATGTCAGAGAGGGCGAAGTAAGGAAGGAGGGTCATGACCTTTTTTGTTGTTTTTAGTGGTTACTATTGTTGTGCAGGACGCGAGCGGGGCTGGAAATAAACAGAGATGTGCGAGTACCGAGTCTGTGAAAGTCAAACAAAAACTAACTTCATTTCAGCAACTGTGCAGCCACAATGGCTCGGTTGCGCACCCTTGCACAACTTTTCTTTCCCGCACGCAACGAGATAAGATTGCACCTAAAAGATGAGAAAGGGTATCTGGCTGCTGCTGTGTGACCATGAGGCTGCCGCATCACTTCCCCTCCAAGTGAGTTAACAAATGTTCATAGCAGGGTTCACATTGTTCACAAATCCATACGATGGAACACCTCTGTCTACTGCAAGTCATGGCTTGGCGTGTTTGAACGAGCACTCCCTTGGACTGTGGCTTGGAGAGTGGCGTCACAGATGACGGCACATGTGAAACGGTTTCAATCGATCCGGTTAATGTCTTCTCGATGGACACGCACGTCGATAGTGAACTGGTTTTCACCTCGACGCAGCACTCTGAATGGTCCGTCGTAGTGTGGTTGCAGTGGCCGATGAACTGCGTCATGGCACACAAACACGTGTGCGCACGAAAGAAGTTTTGATGGTACCGTATTCATTTGCATAATGAACGCATCTGCGTAATGAACACACCCTCAACTTCAGCTACCAAAATTTGAATTCTTTTTTCCCCCTGCCTAATAAATAAACGCAACCCCAAATTCATCCGCTGCTGTCCCACTAACCAACACCTGGCGCCTTCTCACCTGTTGAATTTTTTCCGTTTTTTATTATTTTGCCAACCCACCTCAGCTCGCTAACTCTTCCCCCTGCCCCTCTTCGCCCATTGCTGCGCGCCGTATCGTTTTTGTTTTTTTTTATCTGTGCGAGGCACGTCCCCAGTTTAATCTGTGCGCCACAGCAGGGTTCACGAACGGTGCGAGTGTAGGGCCATCGCAGCTGATAAGCACATAGTGAGCGTAGGCATTGAAACTCCCCTTACCAACCAACGCAGGCAGTTTCAAAAAAGCCCAACCACATGCACTCGAGTTTCGAGCAACGATGACAGCATTTGCTGTCGCAAAGGGTCATTCCTCGCTATCGTGTCGCACATTTCTGAAAAAAAAAAAAAAAAACGCTTGTCCAGAAAAGATCGTGATGATTTCCGCAACACGGTAGCACCCCCAATTATCACTTCGCTTGTTATCCGTGCGTAGAAGAGCTTCTCATATAGAAACAAGGCAGCGGCCGTATTTTTTCATAAATATTGTTATCGACGGTTTGTTTTGATGCTTCAGGGGTAGCTTGCTGCAATGTTGGTTACTTGCTACAATTTCAACAAAGTAATCACGGCCGTCGTGCGAGGTTGCCACGAAGTTGGCAAAGTGCGCCGTAGCGCACGCTTTTTGGGTGCCCCTCGGCATCACAACAGATACCACTGCTGTGGTTAAACAATTGCGAGAAAAAATAGCAGCAAAACTGCTTTATAGCATGCGCGGGGCGGCTCGGGGACAGCTTCCAGAAGAGTGTGCCATCAACCATCGCAGTGCAACAAAGAAGCTATTTCCAAACAGTGTACGCATATGTCAATAATGACCCAAGTTTGTTTGTTTTTTTTTTTGCATTACCTCATTTTTTGCTCCTCCTGAAAAAGTTTTCATAAAATTTACCCCGTGTGATAAAAGCACCCCCAATCCTTGCTCAGATTTTTTAAAGAAAAACAAGTAGGTTGATTACATGAGTAAACAGTGTATGTGCACCGTGTGTGGCGCTGCCCATCGCGGCAGCGTAGTTCGCAGTTTTGCCATGTCTCAGAGCCTGAATGCATAGGCTGTGGCGACTGTACCACCGTCTTGCAAACTGCCCATGAAAAATTCTCCTGAAAGGCGCAGTGTCATTCTGTAGACCAGTTAGGCCGAGCTGAAGCCGATGTCTGCTTCAACAGCTGTCCGGATTTTGAAGAGAATTTAGTGGCAGTGCCTCACGCAACGGAATGCCAGGGTATATGATATGAAATGTACGAACTTCTCTCAGAAAAGCTAACAACGATCTATGTGTGAAAAGTGGTTCCCTGCCGACGAACATTGCAGGATGAAGTGGTATTTGTTGTCAATAGGGTAATGGAAAGTGTTGTTGTTCAGCGTGTCTAACTCTTTACACTGGATAAGAATGTGAAGTACGGTGAGCGCTTCTCCACATCTATCATACAAAGGTGGATCGCCACCAGACAAAAGAAATGAATGTGTAGTGTATGCATGTCCTGTTCTTAATCTTGTGAGTATTACGTCTGTGTGGCGTGATTTTGACACTAGCGGCCAATGACCAAGTTATGGCTTGATGACATGCAATTCATTACCTGTGTATGTGTCCCTTGTGCTCCGCCAATAACCCCTGAGCTTTCGTTTTAGAAAAAGTTTCAAGTCAAGTGCAGGAATTGGTATCAATGTATTGGTAGCGGTTTCGTTGGCGGATCCAGCTAACTGGTCTGCCAGAATGTTACCTCGTATTTCTCAGTGTCCTGGCACCCAAAAGACTACAACATGCTGCTTGAATGAGTAGATTGTGCATAAGAGTGAATAAAGTGAGGCAAGGACAGGATATTTGTGCTTTTTATACAGTTTTCAGAGCTTTTACTACACTTAAGGAATAAGTATATATTATTGCCTTCTGCAGTTTTATTCTTTTAATGTCAGCCGCAAGTATCGCGTAAGCTTCGCCAGTGAAAATGCTTGTATCAGACTGCAGGACGCCGGCTACGTACAAGGCAGAAGTGTTGGACTTTGAAGCATCTGTAAAGAACTCGGGACATGTGCATTTATGTTGTAGTTCTACGAAGTACAGTGGACTCCTCTTAAACGGAACTCGAAGGGGCAAGAAAATTTGTTTCATTTATGAGAAGTTTCATTTAAGGGAGAACACGGGTCTTGAAGACCGAAAAATCGCGAAAAAATCATTTTTTTGAAATTTTTTTTTTCGAATTTTGCAGTAACTGATGCATAACCTGGCAAATTTTCACGCGTCCTGGATTGATATTTTAGCTGCAGTAGTGTTTATAAACATTCGTGTAATGAAAATATTCCTCGATGGACGCGCAAAAAGGACTTTTTTCGGAGATGCGCAGCTGCCCTTTTATGTCTCTGACTGCGGCCATCTTGGTAGCGTTCGAAAGAGCCATGTTTCGTTTTCATTTTTCGTGCCACTGCTATTGCATGTGCCTAGCGGCCACTCAGAAAAATCCAGCAAAAAGTTAGACCTGATGCGCGGTCCTATTGGTCTACTAGAGCACGTGACAGTCAGCGCGCACGCCATTGGCGCATTCGCGCAGTCGTCTGCTCGGGCTGCGGCTGTGTGCATCGGACAACACATCGGACAAGGCAGCTGCAACGTGCAACCATGCCGAAGTCTACGCTAAAGCTCGCTACGAAGCACCAATTTGGTGGACGTACGAAGAAACGGAAGGTGTACAACTTTCAAAAGAAGCGCCGACCACTTTCACAAGATGTCGACTCGCCTCCCGTGCCGAGTGGCCACGAAGAAGCTGCCGACAACACCGAGTGCGGTTTACGCCTAGCGTGTCAAAGCGGACCTGACAGCAATGATGTTCGACAGACGTTTCGACGCGACACCATTATGTTGAAGCCCGCTCAATTATTGATGAATTAAAAGAATGCCGAAGAAAAACTACAGAACCTTGCATCAACGCCAGCTACCAAGCAAAAATCAGATCTGCTAGCTTGTGGAAACGAAACTGCCACCACGGATGACGCTGCGGCTGGCTCACAAGTGATGGATACGCGCTTCGCTTTGGTGAGCCTCGACGCTCTAAACGCTATGCAGTCGAACGTGAAGTGCAAAAAGTGCGGCGGCGATGTTTCAGTACGCCTAGGTGAGCAGAAATACGGCCTCGCCATAAAGATTGTTACGTCATGCGAGATTTGCGGTGATAACGCGCCCGTGTGGAGTTCACCGCACGTGAACGACGGAAAATTGTGCAACCCCTTCGTCGTGAACATTCTTATTGTGCGTGCTATGAAAAGCACTGGCAATCAGCAAACTGCCTTAAACGACATTTTCGCGACTATGGATGTGTCTTCCCGCGGCATGCATACCAAATAAAGATTGTTACGTCATGCGAGATTTGCGGTGATAACGCGCCCGTGTGGAGTTCACCGCGCGTGAACGACGGAAAACTGTGCAACCCCTTCGTCGTGAACATTCTTGCCGTGCGTGCTATGAAAAGCACTGGCAATCAGCAAACTGCCTTGAACGACATTTTCGCGACTATGGATGTGTCTTCCTGTGGCATGCATACCAAAACATGGCAGGCACATCTGAAGTCGAAGATGACGCCCGCCGCAACTGCAGCTGCTTATAAATGCATATCAGAAAGCGCGCTCGCTGTTCGTGATCTCTATAGTGAACTGAAGCTCGGTGACCCAGGAAACATTGCCGTTTCCTACGATGGTTCATAGATGACGCGCGGACACTCATCCCATATCTGTGTTGGCGCTGCTATAGAACTTTTCACGGGTTTAGTGCTTGACTATGTGGTGCTAAGTAATTTTTGCGCAGCGTGCAAACGAGGACCGAAAGAAAGAGATCCAGATTACCAGTTGTGGAAAGCAAGTCATATATGCCAAAAGAACTCCAGCAAAAAATCTGGTGAAATGGAAGTGGAAGCTGCATTGATGCTTTTTTAGAGATCACTGGAAAAACACAATCTCAGGTACACCACAATACTTTCAGACAGTGACAGCCGCACTGTCCTTGCACTGCAGGAAGCCGAAGTGTATGGCTATATACCAATCAACAAGGAAGACTGTGTCAACCACGTTGAAAAGAGAATGGGCACAGCATTGCAAAACCTCATTGCTAAGCAAAAGGGGGATGGAACTGAGAGCCTTGATGGCCGGGGAAAACTGACTGGCGACATGATTACCAAGCTCACTTCCTACTATGGCTGGGTGCTGAAGAGCAATAAAGGTGATGTGAAGGCCACGCAAAGAGCTGTCATGACAACCTATCACCATGTCACCTCTAATGACGAAGTGTCTGACCACAGTTTGAGCCCAAAAGGCACAGATGCTTGGTGCCGCCGAAATGCAGCCATAGCAAAAGGTGAGCCCATCCCCAAGCATCGCTACAACCTGCCACCTCATGTTTGCAAGGCCCTTTTACCCATCTACGAACGCTTGTCAGATGAGAGGCTTCTTGAACGGTGCCAGCGGGGAAAAACGCAGAACAGCATTGAGAGCCTCCATTCCGTTGTTAGGGCGCACTCAGCTAAAGAGAGCCAGGCGTCACTGTTTTCTGTCCAAGCTGTTGTGGCTGAAGCAGTATTGAAATTCAATGCTGGAAATGAAGCAGCCTCAGCAGCAATCCTGAAGGAGCTGCACGTCAATCCTGGACTCTCAGCAAAAAAACGCATGGCAGAAAAAGACCGCCGCAGATTGACCGCATCTGCTCGCAAGTGTGCCTCTGCGGAAAACACGCAGCGGGTGTTGAAAAAACGTCATTTAGGCGACGCAAAACAGAAAGACTATATGCCTGGTGCATACTGAGAAAGTTGAATTTGAAAATCATTGTAAATAAACAGCTTTTCCATGATACTGTCTGCTCAAAATCGACTTGCTTTTGCATATCTCAGGATTCAAATTTTGCTACAGTTGCAAACTTGTCCAAAAGATATTTCTGCTTCCAGAGCAGCTAGGACTGTCATTTTTGTTGTGACATGTAGCTGTACCCTTTGTTTACACAATGGTAGGAGTGAATTTTTTATTGAGATGTTCAAAAATGTTTTTTTATCCGAAATTGGAGCACAAAGTGGTTGTGCCTGCAACACTGAAATGCAAAGTGCGACAAACCTTGTTAACATTATCAAATAAAGAAAGCGCTCCAGCCAATGTGTGGCTTATATTCATTCGTATAAAGGAATATGCCAATAGTAGCTCTGCAATAAAATTTATTGTGTCATTATACTGGCAAACAATAAGTAATTAATTTTAGGATACCTCGGAAACTAATTGGTTTAGAGGAAAGTAAATACATTTTTGAAATCAGCATCAAAAACTCAATCACACTGTGAATTTTATTTATAAACACATGAAAATATCTGGCACTTCCTCTCAAGTACAGTGTCCCCCTTAAGCAGAGCCCACAAAATGAATGAAATATGCCATTATTTCAAAAGCACCAACTGTGACTGGCTGAACAGAAACATTTTGAAGTATGTACTACTATAGTTGATTAGAAAGAAGAATGTTGCTAATATTGCTGACTCGAAAAAAAGTAGGTGACAACAATTTGCTTGGCCTTGTTCAAGCACTTTCTCACTTATTAAGAGTGCATTACTGAAAAGCTCGGCAGGAACTGTGCCACCATAGTATTCAAAGTAGCGCTGAAACAGGATAACAGCATCTCTTGCTGCACTGTCAGCCTCTCAAATGGGCTTGGGATCACACACCATCTCATTACCACTTGAGCACAAGTCTTCATCTTGAGCTTGAGCTATAGGTTCCTGAAGGCTGTCTCCCTGAGTTCATGACGAGCCATCGATTGCTTTTCAGCAAGCACGAACATGTGCAATCACTGGATTGGCTTGGCTAAACTAGCTTTGACATTGGTTCCATATTTGCTAGACTGCCATGGCCACTTCCGCCGTTCATGGCTTTTAGCCGTTTTAGTTTCATTTAACCGATGAAAGTTATGAAAAAATGTTCAGATTACCCAAAACTTTTTATCGTTAGATATATAGGCGACCAACCAGTTATGCCTAGTTTTGTTTATGCGGCTTTTTCGTTTAACCGAGTTTCTTTAATGGGAGTCCACTGTATGTCTGAATATGTACAATCGGTACATGCTTCGTAACCTTCAAGAAAGACCCGTCGCAATCTATCGCCTGCCACTGCCATGGTGGCAGGCATACTGAGGGAGCCATCAAATGGTGTTCAAGTGGCACACCGGTTTCCTTCGCTAGGCCCCTCACACGGAGTGAGTACGGCTGTCTCATAGAAGGTCGTTTCTCAAACACAGCAAGGCTTGACATGTCATTAATTGTGGAATATGAAGGATGTTCCTTGTCTGCAATCACTTTGAGATAATATTAGAAGACATGTAAAAAATCTCTGTAGGTGGAGCGACCATTGGTTCGATTCCACGTGCAGGCTTTCCACGGAGCCAGTGCGAAAAGCACCCGTAGAGAGACGGTTGCCTAGATGATGAACAGGGTCAAGCATTTCAAGGGCAGTAGGTGTCTCAGATTGATATGCTATTGCCCCATAGTCTAGGCAAGTACGTATGAGGCTTGTATAAAAATTGATCAGACACTTCTTGTCATTTCCCCACGTAGTGCATGACAACACTTCTAGAACATTCATGGCTTCTATGCACTTCGATTTTAGATACTTGATGTGTGGTATGAAGGTAAGCTTGGCATCCAAGATTAGACGTAAGAATTTGTGTTCAGTATTAACAGAAAGACGTTGCCCATGCAGTTGGATATCGGGTTCCGAATGAATGCCTCTCTTTCTAGAGAACAAAACACACTTGCTTTTCTGTGCATTCAGTCAGAACCCGTTTTCTTCTGCCCAATCAGACTTTGTTCAAACCAAGCTGAACCTGCCACTCACACATGGCCAGATTACAAGACTTCAAGCTGGACGTCGTCGACATATGTGCAGTAAAAACATACTTCGAGGAATGGACAACCGCAAAGAATTCATTTTGACAATAAAAAGTGTAAAGTGTGCAAAAAAGGGCCCACTGCCCTGAATGACTTTTGGGCTACAATGAATGTCTCGCACCGGGGCATTCACCAAAAAACCGATCAGGCACACCTAAAAAAACATTCAAACCAGGAGCAGAGGAAGCTGCACAAAACATCTTTGCAGATCCCGTACATGCAGTGAAAGATGTGTACAGCAAGATCCAGCCATCAAGCCTTAACAGCATCACAGTTGTGTATGATGGCACGTGGCTTACAAGAAGCCACAGCTCGCACATCAGGGTGGGCTGCATTATTGAATTTTATAGTACCTGCACAGTCCTCTCCGAATTCTGTCTTGGGTGTTGTCAAAAACCAGCAGAGAGCAACCCCAACTTCGTCACATAGGCTGAGAAGCATCAATGTCAGAAAAATACTTATGCTGGCTCCGGACAGATGGAACTGGAGGCTGCTCTAACACTTTTCAGGCGCTCTGTCAGCAGGTATGGCCTCCGCTACAGCCAACATTACAGTCGACTATTCTTGAACGGAACTCGAAGGGGATCCATAAAACTGTTCATTTATCAGAAGTTATATTTAATCAAAGTACACTTAATTAGTGAATTAAAACTTTTATTCAAATTGCACAAACCTCACCGTACTCATGAGGATGAGTAGGTGAAAAAAGGAGTGAAAGGTGGTTTGTTTGGCAAGCTTCATTTGTTTTTTTCGCAAGGTACGTGCCCATGCCCGACAAACTAGACAGAAATTATGGACAAACCTTATGCTCAAAATAGCGCTGCAAAAGTTCAACAGCCTCTTTAGCTGATCGGTCTGGTGGCACCACTACACTGGCAATATTGACCACAAATTTATTGCTGAAAGGTTAATCTTCATCTTGCACTTCGGCAATCATTTCCTCAACAGTCTCCGGACGACAGGTACGAACATTTTCATCAATTGATTTGTAGTCCTGCAGGGTGAAAGGGGCAGAGGGCACTACCTCACTAAATACTGCTTCAGTACGAACATTTTCATCAATTGATTTGTAGTCCTGCAGGGTGAAAGGGGCAGAGGGCACTACCTCACTAAATACTGCTTCAATGTCGGCATCAGCAGGGCTTTCTTCTTCACCAGGTACTGCTTCTTGCACTTGAAAGCCAGCATGATGAAAGCATCTGTGTATTGTTGTTGCTTTCACTTGCTCCCAGGCATGGACCAAAATGCCAATAAATCTATGCTGTAGCATTTCCCGCTGTCTGCACAAAGCAGCAATCGATGGAGCAATTGCCTGCGGTAATGAACTTTAATGTTCTGAATAACTCTTTGATCCATCGGCTGGATCACTGCCATTACATTGGCTGGCAAAAACTCCGGAGTGGCTTGGAGTTTTTCGACCTGACCGTGGTCTGGGCAATTATCCACGATGACAATCTTCCTGCCTTGCCTTGTAAATCTTGAGTCTTCCTACCGTAGCCAGTTTTCGAAAATGGCCATAGTCCTCCACCCTCTTCCGTTCGCATGGTACGCAACGGGAAGTGTCAAACGCCTTTGAAACAATGTGGGTGCCTTGATTTTTCTATTATCAACAGCTTCAATTTCTCATCTGCTTTTATACACCCACCAGCACATTGATGTGATCTTTACTGCATTTTCCTCCACTACAGGCCTTGCCTTTGAAGGTGAGAGTATTTGGTGGAAGCGCCTTATAAAAAAGACCATTCTCGTCGACGTTGAAGACTTCTCAAGGCTCAAAGCTCATCAAAATTTTTTTAAGCCGCCCCTTTTGCCAGTCAGTGCAAATGTCCCTGTTGACTGCAGCACTTTCAGCTAATAGAGGTTTCTAGTTTGACGTTTTTACGCTCCGCTTAGCAGCTAAGCGGAGCGGGAATGCGAGTGCGCATGCGCCCTCCGCTCAGGCCTTAAGGGGAGATGCGGGTCGAAAAATCGCGTTTTTTTGCGAAAATTTCCACTTTTGAGATATTGCTTCTAAAATCACTTTTGATCATTCAACTATCATTTCCCCAAAGGTCATAGCTGAATTCAAACAAGAAAGTGGTAAAAAGTCGATCTGCGCTAGTGAAGGTAGCTGCCGAAGTCGCCAATTCACGCATCCGACAGCTATTTTTGAAAATCCGCCACTCGGCAACACGATGACGTCCGCCATCGGGGTTTGTTCGGTGGTGTAGATCAAGGCTCCTTCTAGTGTACAGGCGTCCCCCTAGTTTCGTATTTTAGTGAGGAATTTCACAAAACAGTCGTTTCCAAGTCGGTATACAGCCAAGCTGCAGCCGCTTCGCGCATCTCTACCGGTCACATGGTACGCTACCGAGGCCGCCATTGGCTACATCTGATCGGCCTCGCGCGCTGAGCGCTTGCGACGATCGGCACTTGCCGTGTGTTTCTATGTTTTTCCGAGTTCACCATGGATAACTCGAAGAAGCGAGACTTTCGAGCACGAAAGTTTGCAAGCAAAAACAAGTACCAAGGGCGTCGATGTAAACCGAAGCGCAAAGCAGCGGTAGAAGAATGCGAGCCGCAGGCCACTAGGCCTAATCAAGGCAGCGGGGATACGGCGGCTTACGGGAACTTTGACGAAATCGACGCCGCGATCAAGTTCATCAGCGCATCAGAAAAAAAGATTGAACAGTTCGAAAGCGAAAGAACGAAGAGTGTTTGTGGCTCTGTGAGCGGAGTATTTTGTGACATCGGCGCACTGACATCGATGGTAAGCCGTGCTGTTTGTCCAACATGCCACACCGCTGGACTCGTCGTTCGCGACACCGCAAGTAAACATAAGGGCCTCTCTTCGTTCCTCGAGCTGCACTGTGATAACAGTGAGTGTCCTGAGTCAGTGGTTTCTGCCCCGCATAGTTCGCGGCGTGTTCTGCCGGAAAGACAGCCCACCGATGCCGGTGATGACTGGAGCTACCGAAGCGGCAGCTCGCGCGACAGCTTCGCTGTCAATGTGAAGGTAGTTGTGGCTGCGCGTGCAATAGGCATTGGGCATGAACAGCTGTCGCGTTTTTGCGCGATTCTTGGACTGCCAATACCTATGCATCATAAGACTTTTATTGCAATCGGCAAAAAAGTTCATGCTGCAGCTACCAAAGCTGTGCAAGAAAACCTGGCGAAAGCGCGGATGATAACTAAAGAGAAAGTGGATGGGGCTGATGTTGCTGTCATGTATGATGGCACATGGTAAAAAAGAGGGCACAAGAGCCACAATGGCATCGGCACTGCTGTGTCTGTGGACACTGGTTTGTGCCTAGATTTTCAAGTGCTATCGAATTACTGCCTTGCCTGTAGCCGGCACCAGGACTTGGGTGATGAGGAAGAAATTTGGCAAGCATTCCACATTCCTGTCTGCGAAAAGAATACAGAGTGCTCATCTCATGCCATGGAGACTGAGGCAGCTTTGCGCATATAGGGCAGGACACCCTCATACACAACACCATTGCGCTTCACCAAGTTCCTCAGTGACGGGGACAGCAAAGCTTACACCGCTGTCGCTGAGGCCAAGGTAAATGGTGAAGTTGTCGTGGACAAGGAGGAGTGCACAAACTATGTGGCCAAGCGTCTAGGCACTACTCTTCAGAAACTGCCAACACGACTTCCACGAGGAGAAAAGCGGACACATGGCATAATTCAGAAGCTGCAGAACTATTACCGTATTGCAATCACAAACAACAGAGGTGATATTCTGAAAATGCATCGTGCCATCTGGGCTTCATATTTCCATTCATCATCGAGCAACACAGCAGGCAGCCACCGATACTGTCCAGAAGGGGCGACTTCCTGGTGCAAGCATAGGCGAGCCGAAGCACTTGGGGAGGCCCCACCCGACCACACACCAATCTTGACCAAGGCTCAAGGATTGGCTGTGCTTCCCATTTACAAGCGGCTCACAGATGAAAAGTTGCTGGTGCGTTGTATCCAAGGGAAGACCCAAAACGCTGCAGAATCTTTGAACAGCAAAATCTGGTTGTTGTGTCCGAAGACTAAGTTTGCCTCCCGGACAACAGTGGAAACTGCAGCTGCTATGGCCGTGTTGTGGTTCAATAAAGGACATTCAAGCTTTGAACACGTGCTAGAGGAGCTTGGTGTAGTCCCACCAGATCAACTGATCACCCTGGGCCAATCCCGCGACCAGAGGAGAATCGAAAGAATGTCTGCGTGTGAAACAGCCGAGGCAAGGGCCCATCGGCGGAACGTGGCAAAGAAAGCGCGCCTTGATGACTCCCTTCTCAAGCGGCGAGAAGGATCCACATATGGAGCAGGACAATTTTAGGTGCTCTAGCTGTGTCCCTTCTATGATATCACCAAGTTTTGTGCAAATCGCACTGTGTAATCATGAGTAAACATATTTACAACTTTCAAATGCATTTTTCTCGATTTCCATTTTGAGGTAATTCTCTCATCTTGTGCACAATCTTTTTTAGGCATAAAATAGTCCTATCTTGATGAAATTTTGCGCAGAGCTTAATCAGTCACTCTAAAATACAAGTATCTACTTTAGGTTGCATTATACATCACAGATTTTTTGTTACATAACTTGATACACTGATAGAGAGATGTAAAATATGCATTTAGTACTTTTAATTTTTTTTTTAAATGTAGCAAATAAATTTTCTGTTTGAGGTACTTTTCTGTATTGTACTGCTCAAGTGCAGCAGAATGAGCCATTTTGCAATTCTGTGTGAAAATTTTTAGTAAGCTTTATTATGTGCACAAAAAACACTATATTTTGATATCAAAGTTGTAGTAACTACGAAACTACTATAGCTATCAAAAAAGTAATTGCAGTTATGAAATCAGCACTGCAAGCTTTACTAACACCTAAAATTTCAAGGAGCTGGGTTATAAAATAAAAAAAAACCTTTTTCGAGTAGCATCTCCCCTTAAGCGGGTTACCGGAGCGGGGAATACGGTCCGCTTACGAGCAGCCTAAGCGGAGCGCGGTGCGTCGCTGCCGTTTTTGCAAGCTGAAGGGAGACAACGCGCGCGCCCTCTCTCGTGCGTGCAGCAACTTTGCTCATTTCAAGATGGCTGCCTCCGGAGATGGCACACTTTCCGCGAGTGCTTGAATGGTTATGCAAACACAGCTTCAACGGTGAAAAATAAATACGCCGCCACCACACACGCGTCAAAAGCGCAACAAACACACAGTGAATGCTTGCAATGGATCTGAAATGGAACCTTGCCGGCTTTTGAGTGGTTACTATCAAGTCAGAGCTTGCTTCTTTGTCAAAAAAATAGACGGTTGAAAGTGGATTTCTAAATACTTCGTGATAAGATAATTTATACGTTATTGTTTTGCTTTGTATACGTGAAAAAAATGTTTTTTATTTTGTTTACCCACAATGAAAACGACCAGAGGGCGCTGCAACTGCGAAAGGTCCGCTTCGCTGCCGGCAACGAATAACTAAAAAAGAAAAATCAGCCGCCGCTCCGCTGCGGTTCACGGGTGCTCCCGGAGCGGGGCGGACCACAAAAAGGTCAAACTAAAAACCTCTAATATTGCTTTGAAGACTAGGCCATGGCGTGTTTTTGAAGTGGCTGAGCCATCCGTCGCTTAGGACGAAGTTCTCAATACCCAATTGCAAGGCGATCTTTCGAGTTTTCTGCTCGAGAATTGGTCCGCTTATGGGCAAATTGGAACTCCGTGCACGCTTGAACCACAGAAAAAAGAAGTTTTTCTAGTTGTTCATAGAGCATCGTCCGCAGCCGTTTAGATGTAAAGGTCCAGTTCTTTACAGCGCCTTCAATCTTTTCTTTGCCTTTGAAGATCCGCGACGACGTCGATTTCGGGGCGTATTTTTTCGCCACATCCATCTTGGGCAGGCCGCATCGATCGAGCTCCTGAAGAATTTTCAGATTTTTTTCAAGCGAGAGTGCATGGTGCGGCCACTTCCTTTCCTTCGGGCTGCAATAACACCGTGATCCATCGCACTTAGCCGCACAAATAGGCCTAACAACTGACTCGCCGACTCTGCTCCCACAGCCACCACCATAGCCCCCTAGATTTCCGCTGCCTGCAGGATTATCGGCGGTCACTTGGGAAGCGGCCGTCGTCAGAACTATGGAGGTGACGCCACTTAAGTAGGGGTGTCTTCTAATAGGTTTTTAGGTTTTTGGAGCTTATATGCAATAAAAATAATGTTAAAAAGTTTTAAAAAGGCGTAAACATAATTATAATTAATCCTACGTAAGTGCCACCGTTATAGATGACAGGCGTTTTGCACTCATTCAGCAGGCAACCCCTTCAATACAAGGCATACCTCTGAAATTAGTTAACGCCAAAAATGCCAATTTCAAAGGCCAAGTAAAAAAAAAATTCCGCCATATCCACGAAGTGAATGATGATGAGTGGGCGAAGCTCCGGAGGTAAACCTGGTAAACCATGAATCCTCTGTACATTTTGCCCGCTCGATTTTATTACATCGCTCCCCCTAGCGTACGTCGCCGCACTAAATCGAACGATTGCCTTCAACCAATGACACGTGCCATATGTGACATCATTCCTATTTTATAAGATCTCGCGTCTTTCATCAACTACAAGTACCGCTTTCTAGTTTATAACATCTTGCATCTTTTCATCATCAGCTACAAGTACCACCATCTAGTAAACACTACAAGAACTAAACGAGAGGTGGCTACATACAGGAGACGGTACCGCCATCTAGTGAACACTGCAAGAACTAAACTAGAGGTGGCTACATACAGGGGACGGTACCGCCATCTAGTGAACACTGCAAGAACTAAACTAGAGGTGGCTACATACAGGGGACGCACAGCCCACACCCTAAGGAGCTTCGCCCCTAAAAGACCTTTACCCCTAAATAGGTAGCACCACCATAGATGACAGGCGTTTCGCACTCATCCGGCAGGCAAAGTCAGGCAAGGGATATCTCAGGCAAGGGATAAGTCAGGCAAAGGATATCTAGGAGGCTATGCCACTACAAGCGAGAATAGCTACTGGATTGGCTTGTCTCGAAGTGCTGTCATGATTGTGAGACTACCTTTGGCCTGAGCGAGTCTATGCTGTAAGAGTTTGTGTCGTTTAACAGCCGTAGGTGACCAATAAGCACTGTTTCGATTAACCGATGAATTTTACTGCGCAACACACTGAAATCCAGCCATATGAGCCCGTTTATTTCTGTTTATGAGGCATTTTCGTTTATTGGGAGTCCACTGTATATGCGATGGTGACAGCCGAACCTATCTTGCTTTGTGCAAAGATGAGGTGTACGGCTTTATACCACTGACCAAAGAAGACTGTCAACCATGTGCAGACCAGAATGGGCACCACTCTTCGCACATTGGTGGTGTTAGGTTTGGCCTGGAGATTCGTCTCTCCATCCCGTCGGCGCCCGGTCTGAGGGACGCTGTCAAGTATTTGAGCGATTATCCAGACCAGGCGGCAGGCAGAGGCGAGTTCCCGTCCTTCAAAAGCGGATCTTTTGTCGTCCCTTCAAGCAGAGGCGGTGACTAATGGACTCGGCGACTCATCGGGCGACGGCTAAGCTGGCGTGACCGGCGACGGAGCTGACAGAGGAGCGGCGCTCCCTTTTGATCCGCAAATCACCCCGCTAATTGAGCGAACAAAATCGGCGGACCCTTTGAAGTATGCTGCCAGGATCGTAGGAACTCTCGAGTAGCGGCACACACACGACAAGGAAGAGCCCTGCTGGCGCCACCACAGTGCAGTGTTCACGTGGACCTTGCATGCTCGCCCCCCTCACCTGTGTGTGCGTGATTGGTGTTCGACTCGGAGAGGAGGAGCCCGACAGGGCATAAAACGAAGCGGCAGAGTGCTGGACGGGGCTCTGAACCTTGCTCTGGACGATGTAACGTTCAACCACCACGCTCGTGGTTTGTTAAACCACTATCCCTTCTTTTCTGTAAATATGTGTAAATAATGTCATAAACCCATGTTTGTTTCTCGCATCCTCCAACGACCTGGTTCCTCCTTCGTCAAACCTTACAGTGGCACAAGCAAAGATAGGGAAGCCATTGGGTGGGAGGGGTGGACTGACCCAGGAGCTGCTTAAAAAACTGACCAGCTACTACGGGTTAGCCTTGTGAAAACACGCAAGCGTAAGTGACATGCAAAGGGCTGTGATGGCCACTTTTTACCATGTCACATTTACCGACGACGAGCCTCACCATGGGCTCTGCCCACCTGGCCCTGATAGCTGGTGCAAACATTGTTCAGCACAGGCCGAAATGAAGCCAGCAACACCTCGCAAGTATAGCCTGCCAAATCATGTAGCGGAGGCTCTGTTACCGGTATACCGGTATACTGTTACTGCAGCTGCTCGATCAATGCAAAGGCAACAAAACGCAGAATGCAGCGGAAAGCTTACATTCAGTGGTCTGGTCATTGAATTCAAAGAATAAGCATGCTTCATTGTTCACAGTGGAAACTGCTGCACATGAAACAGTTGCACGGTACAATTTTGGCAATTTGCGAGCCTACACTGAAATGTGCAAGACTGTGGGCATCAAACCTGCCAGCCTCGCCCTTTAAAGAGCTGAAGAAAAAGACAAAGAAAAAGAAAAGCATGCAGTGCAGAAAAAATGACACAGCAGAGATTTAAGAATCCCCTCGCAAGCAAGGACACAAAATATTACAGTCCCAGGGCATTTTGATGGGCTTTTACTGACTGTTCTACTTTATGCCAGTTTTCTGAGAATTGTGTTTTGACCCGACTGTCCTGCTTGCCACGATGTTTGCATGACAATGGTTCGACGGATTTTGATGTGGTTTTTTGCAGTGTGTTCCTCAGTGAATTTCCTGTGTCGTGATGCTTCCATATTGTTCATTACTGTCTCGTTGTTTTTACTCCTAAGCTAATTTCACATTGTGATAACGACTGCATATAGAAGCGTGTTTAAAATGTTCTTTGTAACTTTTGCAGAATGTCACGACATCAACCATCCCAATTGGCTGAAATATAAGAGCAACTATGGGCTTCTACCATGTTTTGTTGTCACATCAGGCTTTGGGCAAGTTAGATAGTACCGTGATGCATTAAAAAATTAATAATTCCAGAACAACTAGAGATAGCTTATGGTGATATCTTGCTTCTAACTGCAGCGGACGATCACCGCGGGTTCACGCTTAGCGAGCCACAGGGCCGCAACTCCGTTTACTCGCGTGTAGCGCACCGCTCCGCGCGCGCTCAACTAATAAGGCGTTTAGCACGGCGCGGCAAATAGTGTTCTAATGCAAAAGCACACAACACTTTATTGCCTCTGGCGGCGCCCCGAACAACAGTACAATGTCCGCTCCCGCGACGCGGGTAGCAAAAGCACCCGCACGCGGACGTTCACAATAAGGGGAAAACCGCGAGCACGTCGCAGCTGGCAATGGCGAGCTTTGACACGCCGGTGGGGAAAAGGTCCCTCGGGGCTATGCTGCGCACTCTCACGATGGCCAATGGGCCTGGTCGCGAGTGTTAGGGCAAACCCCGTACGCGTAGGCCTAACGCAAGTGCGGCTCATTGTCGTACGACGACTTCAAGCACTAGGCACCACACTGGGCTTAGCGTACGCTCCGAAGCCAGCACTCAAGTAAACACGCCTGCCGGGGTGCCCCAGGGCCCCCCCAGGCAGGCTACCGTCCGCGATTCCAAAAGGGGACGCGGACGAAGGAAAACACGTGCTTACCCGGCGCTGTCCACGGAGAAAGAGGCCGTTCCTCGGCGCGCGCAGTGGCGCGCGCCGTGCCCGCGTGCGGCGCCATCTATCGCCACATGGTGTTAACAGAGCAGGGAAGCAAAAGGGTGTGGCCGTGTGGCGAATGCCCGCGAAATGGGTCGCAGGCACGCCTCAGATCCCCACATCCTCCTCTCCTTAATTCACCCTATATACCGGTCTGCAAAGGCAGCCGGTCGTCGCCCATGCATGCAAAGGCGTCATGCAATGGGCAACAGCTAGCCTCAGCCTCGCTCTGCAACTGCTGCTGAAGGGGAAAAAAAAACAACGCAGAATACACATGACAGATACAAAACATATATTTTGCCTGCTGCAGCGTTCTTGGGGGGGGGAGGCTCTGCGTGGGCCTACAGTTCTAACAGACAGTCGACGTCCATGGTGGCGACGCCATCCATAGGTGGTCCGTAGGTGGCTGCGGGCGGTGGCAGCCCTGACAGCAGTGCCGCGAAATGGGGGTCCTCCCCCATTCGCTGTCGGCACAGGGCCGCCAGGTCCGTGTCCGAGCGCTGGCTCAGCGGGGCTGGATCCGGCGCCTTTCTCTCGGTGGCCATCCCCTCAGCGGCCGCCTTTGTCCGCGCCACGTGCATGGCACCCTTGTAGTGGCTTTTGAAGTGCACGGTCACGCGGCACGTGGCGCAGAACCCCACCGCTGCATTGGTAGGTAGTTGGGCGCCTCCGGCTGTCTTCTCGCCCTCCGTCAGCGTGCAGCCCCGGAATGGCCACGGGACACAGTCCAGTGGCAGGTCGCGCCGAACGCGCCGCTGCGTTCTCCACGGCGCGTAGCTTATGAAGTAGCGCGGGACCTCCAGCCCCTCCTGCCGCACCCACGTGGCCACGCTCCGCCCTGGTGTTTTGGGGACCGGTGGCGGTGGCGATGTTGTTGATTCCTCGCCGCCGGGGCGCCCGCCTGGTAGACTTCGGTGGCGCCAAGGTGCCCAGGGCGGAAGGTTCTGGCGCCGAGGCGCCCGCCGTGTGGGTTTTCTGGCTGGAGGGCATGTCGCTGAAGGGCATGCGACCACGACAAACCGGCACCAGAACAAGAATGGCGCACCGCTGGCAGTCTCCGGCTTACCCCGTCGCCCCACCGACAACCAGCGCCACCTATGTTGACGTAGGGGTCATTGACCCGGTTCTTCCCCCTCTCCGCACCACACAGACACACACACCTGCACCACCAGAACGTCCTCGAATGTTTCCCGCGAGCGACCGGTCGCTCCTCCCCCCTCCGCAGGGCAAAACGGAAAAAAAAGAAAACATGCACGCTCACAGACAATCAGCAGCAGCAACTGGGCGGGACCAACTTCTTTGCAAGCACTGGCTGTAAAGAAGCTAGTTAACTGAGACTAGAAGTAAAAAAAATGAGGGCCTTCGGTTGCGGAAATAAGCCCGCCGTTCGGCACGAAATCACTAAGGTGACCGCTTCCTCAGATTATACCAGTGCGTGGTCCGAATGCGGTCCGCCGCACCGGGTGTGCGCCGTTGCTTGCGCGAAGAGCCACTGGGCGCTGGCGCAGGCTCGTCAGACCTTGACGCAACGGCTTTCAGGTCTGCGATGTGGGCACCGCTGAGTTTTCCCGAAAGCGGGTCTTCCAGCAAGTACGCGAGTGGAGTCCAAGCTTTCTCCACTCGGTACGGACCAAGCCACTCTGGAGCAAGCGAAGTTGAGAAACCCTTGCTCGCGTCGCTAAGAGCGTCGTTGCACTTCAGGGCGAGGTCACCCACCTTAAATGAAAGGTGGCGACGTTTTCGGTCGTACTGGGCCTTTTGCTCGGCCCCGACCGATGCCAAACTTTGCCTCGCTCTACTGAGAGCTCGACAAAGCTTGTCCCGAAGTGTGGAAGCGTAAGCAGAACAGTCTGCCGGTTCTTCCTCGTCTCCGAGCTGGCATTGCATGACACTGGTCACCGGATTTGCCAACTCCCTTCCGAAATTAAGAAAGGCGGGAGAGAAACCAGTAGAGCGACTCTCGGAGGTTCGGATTGCAAACGCGAAATCACTCAAATGGTCTGCCCAGTCCCTTTGACTTTCGGCAAAGGCCGCCAACATCGGTTTGAGCGTATGATTGGTTCGCTCCGTCAAATTGGACTGGGGATGGTAGGGCGAAGTGGTGCAGTGATCTATTCCTAGGGAACGGCATGTATCACCAAACACCCGAGCGGTGAAATACGACGCATTGTCCGTGATCAATCTTTTCGGAAAGCCGAACCGACAAAACACTTCCTGTAGCCTCTCTAGCACCGCTCATGCTGTCACTTTCCGCAGCAGAAACAGCTCCACCCATTTGGAAAAATGATCAACAACTACCATCAGATGTATGAACCCCTGCTTACTCCTGGGGAACGGCCCCATTAGATCGCAGGTGGCTATTTGCCAAGGCGCTCACTGACAGTCAGTTTCATCATTGATTGATTTGTGGGGTTAACGTCCCAAACCACCGTTTGATTATGAGAGACGCCGTAGTGGAGGGCTCCGGAAATTTTGACCACCTGGGGTTCTTTAACGTGCACCCAAATCTGAGTACACGGGCCTACAACATTCTGCCTCCATCAGAAATGCAGCCGCCGCAGCCGGGAATCGAACCCGAGACCTGCGGGTCAGCAGCCGAGTACCTTAGCCACTAGACCACCGCGGCGGGGCGACAGTCAGTTTCATCAACCGGGCGGCTTGCCACCCCTTGATTTCACCGTTGACAGACGTGGCAGGAACGGCAATAGCGAAAAAATGTCACGCTTCACGCCAAGCCAAGTCACAACCTTGCTCAGTTTCGCAAAAACTTTAGAGCACTCAGTGACCGGCAATGGGCTCGTCATGAGAGGCTCGCAACAGTGCGCTTTCAGACTTTTGGGCATAACCACCTTAAACGGGTCTATGGACTCGTCGTCAGTGGCTATATACTTCAGCAGGAGCCCGTCATGGTCCAGCAAAATGAATCCGCCGGGGACTCGCGACACACGCTGTACAGCCCCTAATTGCGCCCGCCGCAGAACAAGCAGCGTAACGGCGCGCCTCTCAAGACGGTTTAACGGCGCCCGCCGCAAAGCAAGCAGCGTATACGGCGCTCCGTCCCTCCGAGGCTCGAAACGGAATCGCTCTTCTGAGCCTTCAGTAGCTCTTCGCTGCCGAAAGCAACTCCCATTCTCCCAAATGGGGGAGTCTTGTATCGCGCCACTCAGGACCGCAGCAACCGCCGCGTGCACAGCGTCACGGGGTTCGCTCTCGCACGGTGGCCTTCGGAAGTTCCCCCCGCTCGGCCGCTATGCAGTCCGCCGCTTACCTGAATAGCAGCCAAGGTCGTCCTCATGGGGACTCCCCCTTTTCGCCGCTGTTACGCCCCCGACGCTTGCCAGTGCTAAGGCACCGCGAGCGGCCGTCACACCGGAATCCAGGTTCGCGGCAGACAACAGGGGCACGAGATAGCGTGTCAGCTACCACGGAGGAGTGTATACACCACAAAAAGGGGTGGGACGACACAGGCGAGCGCCGAAGGGCGGCCGTCGATAGAGGCGGTGGCCTCTTTGTGCAACGCGGCATGCCACGGAGCAGACATGTTGAGACGAGCCCGAATCGCGCAGGCGAACTGGCTCGCTAAGACTAACCAAAGGCTTAATGAGCCTTTGATACCGCGTTGTGTACCAAGCTGCTAGGTTGCATAGCAGCCAGTGGGCAAAATTCGGCAATGGCTGAGGCCGCGGTGCCGAACTGCGCCCCGGAAGCTCCACTGATAGCCGTTTCGGAGCGCTGTGACATGGAACTGCCATGCATTCCAAAGGGAGCAGTAGTAGCCCAATTTGACCTTGTGCACTGTTCGGGTTGGGCTATGGCCCCGGACCCAAAACACGCTACCTCTCCAGTGGGAGCTGATACGTAGCGCCTCGTGTCATCCCGACTGGGGCTTGTGACAAGTGAGGGTGCGCAATTGTGATGCTCAAGGGGGCACTGGCCCTGTTCTCGAGCATGCGGTATCTGCGAAAAGCGTCAGCGGACAGGACTCACGCGGAGCAGACATAACGCGGGCAAACGCGGCAAGCCTGATTCGCAAAGGCAGGCCGATTCAGCTAAGACCTAATCAAAGGCTTAATGAGCCTTTGATACCGCGTTGGGCCGCCAGTATGGTGATCCCTTGCTTCTAACTGCAGCGGACGATCACCGCGGGTTCACGCTTAGCGAGCCACAGGGCCGCTACTCCGTTTACTCGCGTGTAGCGCACCGCTCCGCGCGCGCTCAACTAATAAGGCGTTTAGCGCGGCGCGGCAAATAGACAGTGTTCTAATGCAAAAGTACACAACACTATTGCCTCTGGCGGCACCCCGAACAACAGTAGAACGTCCGCTCCCGCGACGCGGGTAGCAAAGGCACCCGCACGCGGACGTTCACAATAGGGGAAAACCGCTAGCCTGTCGCAGCTGGCAATGGCGAACTTTGACACGCCGGTGGGGAAAAGGTCCCGCGCGGCTATGCTGCGCACTCTTGCGATGGCCAATGGCCTGGTCGCGAGTGTTAGGGCAAACCCCGTACGCGTAGGCCTAACGCAAGTGCGGCTCGTTGTCGTACGACCACTTCAAGCACTAGGCACCCGCTCTGGACTTAGCGTACGCTCCGAAGCCAGCACTCAAGTAAACACGCCTGCCGGGGTGCCCCAGGGCCCCCCCAGGCAGGCTACCGTCCGCGATTCCCAAAGGGGACGCGTACGAAGGAAAACACGTGCTTACCCGGCGCTGTCCCGAGAAAAAGGCCGCTCCCCTCGGCGCGCGCAGTGGCGCGCGCCGTGCCCGCACGTGGCGCCATCTATCGCCACGTGGTGTTAACAGAGCAGGAAAGCAAAGGGTGTGGCCGTGTGGCGGAATACCCGCGAAATGGTCGCGGGCGCGCCTCAGATCCCCACAAGCTAAACAAAACTTTGTCATTTATCATTCAACGCAGTTTCCAATAAGCATGCCAAATTTCATTGCTCTACAACAAAAACGACAGAATTTTGCCTTCGATCCCCACCTCTTCTCTTAAGAGAGGGAGGATGTGGGGGAGCACGTGCGCCCAGCCTCCCTTTCCCTTTTATGGCAATGCGACAGCCTGGTTACGGGGACATGACTGTCCCTTCGAGAGTCAATAAAGCCTCCTGCGACGAGATTTAACACCCCCCGCGACCAGTACTCACTATTCCCCCTTTCCCGGCGCACAGAACAGGTTTCCCTTCCCTCAGCGAGAAACGGTATTATTCTCGTCAGGAGAGCAAACCCGGGTCGGTGAACAAAACTAGCGTGCAGACGGCCGCACGCGCTTTCTGACACTGGCCTAGAAAGAAGGAGGTCGAACCCGCAACCCCCTGCGAGCCGAGGACGACAACGACCAAGGAGTAAGCGTCTACCCTTGTTTCTGGAGTATCTGCTCACGACATTTACACGCTATTGCAAACGTATAGCAATAAAA